>CM070517.1:46246199-46928128 GCA_036346375.1 Guadua angustifolia | reverse complement strand
AGATTAGTACGAGGATATTTTTTAAAAAAAAACCAAGGGCAGGTGCTCTGCTATTTACAACAGAAAAAGATAATATAAAAGTAGTCTTTAAAGAATTAAATATGTAGATACCGATCTTCAGCCACAACAGGGGAGACACTAATATTAGAAAATGCCCCTTAAACCTGTAAACTCCTCCTGGACACCACATACAACAGCTAGACAAATACCTTGTGGAGTGATGACAAAAACATGACCCTCAATCCTTGGCCTAGCCTCGTTGCCTGTCACCTTTGGCAGTCGCATCACGACTCCGACTTCAGCCGGTCCAAGGACCGCAACCCGCATCGTCATTTCGGAGCATAGCCTCCTCCTAGGCCTTACTAGTCGCCTCGGCTGACCCCCGCTATTCATGTTCGTCTTCAACGCAAGCCCACGTCGCCTTCTTGGCTTTTGACGCTAATCTCGGCACTTCGACTGTCCACACCTCAATGATCCTCTCCGACCGAGCTTCGACTTTTTCTAGCTGACTCCAAATCACCTTGGCCTATGATGCCGTAGTCTACGCGCCGCCTCCACCCAGCGAGGCTTGCCTCGCTCCAACCATCGAGCCATCTCGCCCGCGCTGACTCAAGTCGTCGTCCGCTATGGCTCCCCATCGTCTGCCTCGAGAACTCTTGAGAGACACTTGTGATCGATCCACCTGCTCCGGATTTCAACTAGATCTCATAGCCGGATTGAATTGTTGTTTGGGTCCCATTGCCTCCGCTGCGCCCATAAAGCAACCGTGGGCGAGCACCTTGCATGACTGTGCTTTGCTCAATACCGAGCAAGAAGTCACGCCTGTGGCTACGTGCCTGTGGGTCCACCACAGCGGCTTCTCTAGCTACTGCTGAGGCGTGTAGATCTAGAGATGAGAGGATGCTATGAAAGGACCCGTCATCGGCCACCAGCGACGGCGGTGAGGGGAGGAGCACGATGGTTGGGGGCTCTCAAGTAGCCCTATGGAGTTGTCTCTCGAGTCACCCTATGGGAACAGCTCAGTAATGTTGGAAATATGCCCAAGAGATCAATCATGAAGATGATTACCTTGTATTTATAGTTATGTTGTTCCTTTAATAATATCATATTATATATCATCAAGTATGTGACTTGATTGTGAAACTCTGTAAGTTAATTATGATATTATTATAAATTATCCCTTTTAACACCAATAGTATTTATTCAAAAAAACACATGAATTGTTTAAAAATCATATTTTACGGATTATGAATATATGATACAATTCAATCATATGAATACATGTAAGTGTACATACTATTGGACTGAACCGTTTATGAAACACCTTTTGAGGATTTGATTAGTATTGTCGACGTTTGGGAAACGGATCCCCCGTCGAGTTTACTTGTTGAATGAGGGATCAACCAGGGCCCCTTTTCCGCGAAGGTATTGGCGTCCGAAGAATTGCCGAGCTAGGGGGATGAATGGTCGGAAGCTCAAAAGGTACAATAGACAAGAGATTTTTATCTTGGTTCGGGCCTCTCACGAAGGAGATAACAACCCTACGTCTAGTGGCTTTACTACTGCTTGAGCGTTTATAGGGTGCTTGGCACGAATGTGTCTTTCTCTCCTTTCTCTCTTTCCCCCTTTTGGTAGACTGCCACATTAACCCGCCAGAACTTTAGCAAAGATGTGTGGCAAGTCTTTGTGTTCCGATTCAATCCCACCTTCATCCTGAGTCGTTGTCGAGGTACGCATTGTACACAATGTGTGGTATACATGCATTTTTGTATTTAGATCATTGTGTTACTGTCTCATATGTGCGTGAGTACCAGTGAGAATGTGTCCAAGTGCTCGCGTGTGTAAAGCTCTCGTCCAAGTCTTCACACTGTCAAAGTTGTGTCATGAGCGGGGAGAATCGGCGTGAGGAGATGTTGTATAATAAGTTGTCTCATCAACGGCAAAGAAGTGAAAACGATGGCGTGGAGGCCATTATTGCAAAAGGAGCTGAGGTCGTCAAGACTAAAATCACTAGCAAGCCATGTTACTGGTGACGAAAAGGCGACATCGAAGATATAGCAACGAAGGGTGAAATAGGTGTGTCTTCCTTATACCCGCTATTGATGAGCATCGTCGACAACCGATGTGACAAGGTGATATTGGCAGCCATTTGTGTGTCTCGTCAAAAAGGCTGTTAAAGCTACACGTTCTCGTGCTAGTTGTTTCTATGAGATACTGTATGTGAGTTGTGTCCACAAGGTAAATGTGTGTGAGTTCCTTTAGAGATGTTGTGTGCATCAAAAGATATCATGGTGCATGAGAAGATCAAGAGGAAAACACTGCATGCACTAAGAGGAGTCCGGGACGTTAAAGAGATGTGTTCGCCGTCCTAAGTAGATTCCGTTGGTAGATAAGTGATCTGGGTCATTGAAAAATGTGTTCATCATCCTAAGTTGAGTTTGTGGAAGATATGTCCAGAACGTTGAGGAGATATGTTCGTAGTCCTGAGTCATATCCATCGAAAATGAGCCTGTGACATTGAGAAGATGTGTTCGCCGTCCTGTATCGAGTAAATATTGAGTAAATCATAGTTGAGACCCACTACCTGAACAAGTTAGAGTTGTGTCAAAGATCTCGCACAACCAAGTTTATATTAGAGGGAGATTGTTGGATTAATCAAAGCTCTCGCACAACCAAGTCTATACCAAGTCTCGAACTGCATCAACCGTAATGTAATGACGGGCGTGGCGTCTTCCAGCTTTGTTTCTTCGGTGAGCCCAAGCACGGCCCATTTGCACTTCGTGCCGTGTTGGCCTAGGTCTGATCCATTTGCACTATTGCAACGAGAGGAAAGGAGCCAGAGACGCATGAATTTGAGGCAGTGGATACAAATATTATGAAAAAAGAACTAAAATTTATTTATTCTTGAACAGTTACAGAGCGAGGGGATGTGCTAAACACGGGCGAAAGAGGGGGCAATAGGCGCAAAAGAGAGTGAGAGAGACAAGCGAGAGATATTGAAAGAGACAGACGAGAGAGGGAGAGATTGAGAGAGAATTGAGAGATATCTTCTTACACCGTCTCTCAATCTCTCTCAGCTCTCTCTCCCCGCTTGCCCATCTCTCTCAGGCATCGACAGCGGGGGTGGCATCCATACTACTGGGTATACATCCATGGCCTCATGCTCTGTGGGTCGGTAAGTTTCATGCTGAGCTTTTTCTCATGCCCTAAGTTATCGGGCCTAGCACGGTCGGTGCTACAGTGTTATGTCAGACTATATGCTGTCCATCATATCGATCCGGTTCTCAGACTCAGCACGACACAACCCTCCTCAAACCGGGCAGACTTTTGCTTCGGATCGTGCCCACCTCTACTCGGTGTGGCCACCGCCGCCCAAAGAAAATCGACGGAATGGCCGGCGCCTCACATCGTGCTCCGACAAAGGCAGAGAGCCGGTTCGCCAATGCGGCTACTGCACACCCGGGCCCCTGCCCCGGCCCCCTACTTCCTCCACAGACTATGGTGTTTTCAGTTAGTTGTCACGTCGCCGGAGGCAGTAGTCACGGTGATGCATGGGTCGAGCTTAGGGGTGCAATCGGATCGGATATTTTCCGACCGACCGACCGACCGGATGTGTTCGGATCGGATTCGGATAATTTTTTCGGATATTTTTCAAATTCGGATTCGGTTTCGGATATTTTATTTCGGATTCGGTTTCGGATTCGGGAGATTGCTATCCGTCGGATCGGTATATTTCGAATATTTTCTCGGATATATCCGGTTACCATTATTCGGATATCCGACCGTAACTTAGCCATTAATCGGTATTCCAGTAACCACTAACCCTAGCTCACCTCTCCTGACTCCCAGAGTCCCACCCGAGCGCCCAGGCGGCCAAGCCTCCTGTCGCCACCCTGCCGCCGCCCGGGCCTCACGCCGCCGCCTGGCCAGCCTCCCGCCACCACCGCCGAGGCCGCCTCGGCCAATCTCGGCCTCTGGTGCCCTCGCCGGCTCACTTTGAGCCCTTGCTGGTGAGCCCTCAGCTTCCTCCACCCGAGCCTCGGCTTCTCCGCCCACCTCGCTTGAGCCCCGACCGCCGCCTCGGCCCGTCACTGCACCCTCCCGCTATCCTTCGCTCTCTCGGCGCCGCTCGGCTGCTCCATCTCTCGGCGCCGCCCTCTATTTCTCCCCTCCGGCCCTCGACGTCCGCTCCCTCTGGATCCAGCTCGTCTCCTTTTTAAATCTCAAGATATTTGTTTTGGCTTTGATGATTTTGTAGATTGTTATGTTTCTTTTTTTCTAGAGGAAATATGTCAAGCTTGTTCTCGATCTAATCCATGTAAAAAACATGTGCCGATCTTTCTGTAGTTTTGGTAAGATTATTTTAGGTAGTTCTTCATGGTTTTTTTCTTCATTTGATTGATTTGCTAATAGCATCCTCTTTGCTTTAAGCCATAGTGAGATTGCCTTCGTAAACAACTGGTTGTGATTGGGCCAATGACCGTAAACAAACGGGTGAGATCTTTAGGTTTTCAATATCTAGCAAGTGTTGCTTTGAATCTTAAAGATCAAGTCTTTCGTAATATGCGAGGTTGGAGCAAGCAATACACCGGGCTTGATCTCGCTATTATGATAGAACTTCGTGGGTTGATGGATGGTGGCTTCAACGTCGTCTTCTAAATTTCCTAGTCTTGCTCTGCTGCAGTTTGTTAATTTCAGATCTGCTTAGCTTTTGTCAGATCTGTACTAGCCGTTGGTTGTGTGGTGTGAAGTTGAACTTTGGACGGTTTTGTATGATTTTTCCTAGTTGCGGGGTTGTTGATTCAGATGCTTGCTAGAGTCTATTTTATGCTTACGTAACGCTATTGTAGAACCATGAATATATGTTGTTTTAAACAAATGAAAATATGTAAGTCGAAATTGTCCTTTTCTTTCGAAGATTGTTAATGGTCCATGTCACTAAATCTGAATGCTTGAGTAAGACCGATAAGTAATATGCCCATATTTGAATTTACATTATGTAAATTCTATATTTTGTTTCTTGTTGTCTTTTTGGTATTATCATTTATTTATATTTTTGTTATTATCATTTATGTGTATATTTAGTAAGACTAATAAGAGTATGCCCAAATGACTATTACAGGTAGTGTATAGTTCGGCAAAAGAGGATGTTCGGGCGGCATGATGCTCTAGTTCGCAGCGTGGAGTACTCTTATGCTGCAGGATGTTTTGGGGCGGCATGATGCTCCTCTTTTTTAATACCATTATCGATTATTGCTCAGATATCAGGTGAAAATAATTATTGTCTTTGGCCTTATCCTGTGGCAGAATGGTTTAAGAATGATCCGTTGATAAATGTGATGTATGCCATATACATGGAGTAATTTGTGCTTGCACCTGATGCTTGGCATATTGAGCGTGTTGCTTGCTCTGAAACATTGTGGCATGTTTTCATTTACATGAGGAATTTTTCAGTTGTGATGGTGTATAAATGACAATGCTTGTGTAATGATGCATGAATTATCCTACCCCAAATGGAGAAACGAAGGTGCTTGTGTACTGGTGCATGGATTACATTGTATATTTTCTTGGTTACTCTTTGTTCTATCTATACTTTGTCCCATAATTCATTACATACTTTGATACCCTGCATAGCTAACAGTAAAATATCAAGTAGCCAAAAATAGCTAATTGAGTAAAATGTATACCGTTCAAATTTAGTGTACTTTTGTAACTTTGTTGGACTATTCGATAAAATGATTTATTAGACTGCGATAATCTTATTATATGTTGAATTCATATGGTTGGTTAATCAGTACTATATGTGTGCTTTATGAGGTATCTGTTTTCACACACTATCGACAAAAATATTCGATATCAGAACGATTCGCTCAGATTCGATTGAACCGCCACCGATATTATCCGCGCCGTATTCGTATCCGGTACTATCCGAATCCGATAAAAAATATGGTTTAGGATATGGTAAGAGCGATATCCGACCGAATCCGAGCCGATTGCACCCCTAGTCGAGCTAGGTGGCGCATGCAGTGGCAGCGTGTGAGCGTGCGATTGAGAGCATATATTAGAGTACTGCCGGTTCGGAATCGAACCGGCAATGATTCTATTTTTTGAAAAAATCATAACTTTTGCATATGGAGTCGGATGAAGATAAAATTTATATCAAAAGTGTAGCTCTCGATGAGATCTACAACTTTGTAGTTGACAACTTTTTTATTTGAAGTCATTTGAATGCCCAAATAATCGTTGAAACTTTCGGATGTGAAGGGATAAAAGGAACAAATATCTTATACTAGTTGAGAAGTGTGTGTTAGGTGAGATGGTAAAGAGTGTTTACGCCGGTCAGAGGTCTGAGCTCGAATCCTAGCAACCGCGACGACGCTGCAGATTTCGCATGAAAATCGCGTGACTTGTGACTTGCGACGCGCGATCGTGCGTAGGTTGGTTCAGTTGCAAATAAATATATTTTTTAATTTTATCAAGCGATTTTTGGATTTATAAGAGGTGTTTGATCATGCACCGATCTCCCCGTTCCGCCGGCGCGAGCATGCATGCATCCGGCGAAGCGCCGCGGCGACGCCATCGTCGACATCGCACTCGCTGCATGCGCAAGATGGTGTTCGATCCCCGAGCTAGCTTGCTCGGTTCGCGCACGCCATCGCGCCTCTCACCAACCACGCCACCGTCGATGGCCGCTACAAATACCAGCCCGCCCCGCATCCACAGCGTACATCCGCATCCATTACAAACACACGACGCACCTTCGCCTGACATAGGAGTAGTAGTGGACAAGAACCACCGGACGCGAGATCGATGAGGTCGCTGCCGCTCGGCGGCCGCTGTTTCGCCTCGCGTTCGCTCGTGGCGATGGCGCTTATCGGGCCGTCGAGGCGGCGCGGGCGGCGGCAACCCCGTGCTGCCGACGCTGCGGCGCGGCGGGTGTTGTTCGGTGGGCGGTCTGCGCGCAGTCTTGAAAGGCAATGGCGGCGCAGTTAGGGTGCTGTCTTGGTACGTAAAGCCCCAACTACTGGCGGCTTACATCCGCAATTTAACGCGCGCTCTGCCTCGCCGCCTCCCCATGCCGCTACCGCACCTAAGCATAGTTAGCTAGCTCGCGACGCCGCTCTCGTCGCTGCGTGGCTCTGCGTGTGTGCATATATACATATATATGCTACCTTGTCCTGCGTGACTTTGGCTCCATCATGCACAATGTAATGCAACGATGCATATGTCAAGGTTGCCGCATGAATAAATGGACCGACAACCTCGTGATTTACCTACTCATGTCAAGAACCGCCTCTATTTGTCTCACTATTATATATTAGTGTCTAAGGTTCTTCTTAGCTAGTGTTTTCTTGTTATATAGCACTTAAATTTAAGCACTACACAATTGATAGTCTGATTATCACTGCCGATTACATACTGCCGGTTCCAATACCCGGCAGTGATGCCGATTGGAACCGCAAGATGATGTGGTGTTCTGAGTGGTGTTTGATCATGCACCGATCTCCCGCTCACGGGCGAAAGCATGCATGCATTCAGCGGGCGCGGCGTCGACGTCATCGTCGACATCGCACCCGCGTGCATGCGCGCGTGGTGTTCGATCCCCGAGCTAGCTTGCTCGGTTCGCGCACGCCATCGCGCCGCTCACCAACCACGCCGCCGTCGATGGCCGCTACAAATACTAGCCCGCCTGTAGGGTCGAGGATGCGCCTAGAGGGGGGGTGAATAGGCGCTTTATGAAATTCGATCGCTCACTAAACAATTCGCTCTAATACACCCCTAAGTCAAAACCTAATCAAAGATATTTGCGGAAGCGATAAATAGGTTTTGACAATATAAAGCCTAAATCTACTAGGCTCACTAGTGCACTTAACTAAATTATGTCTCTACACAAGAATTGCTATATTGAACAACTAATTAATACTAAGCAATTCTAATACATTCAAGCAATTGATAAATATGCAAAAAGTAAATACTTGAATGTAAAGAGACAAGAGACAACCGATGTTTTTCCGTGGTGTTCGGAGACTTGCGGTCTCCCTAGTCCACGTTGAGGCAAGCCCACACTTGGACCGGCTCCCGCCGAGCACCGCCTCTTTCCACTAGTCGTGGTTTTCACGCTATGCCAGAGGCTCAACCCGAACCTTCACAAACTTGCGGGGCTTCTCACACCCTTGAGAGCTCCTCGCGACGACGCCCACGCTGCCTAGGAGTCGGCAACCTCCAAGAGAAATAAGCGCTCCTTCGCTTGAACCTCACCGGCACAACGAATGCGCCCACGGTGATCACCAAGTGCAACACATGCACAAGGACCTCACTCAAGTGCAACACATGCACAAGAGCCTTCAAACCACTCACTAATTGCAACACATGCAATTAGTGCTCACACTTAAGCTCAAGAAGCAAATGGAGAAGGGCAACACATGCACACAACTCCCACACACTCACAATAACTCCAAGAACTTTGCCCCAACACCCCAAGGCCTCCTTTTATAGCCTCCAAGCCAAAACTAGCCGTTGGGGGTCGAAATGGGCAAACCCACAGAAACCCGGTTACCGCCCTACTATAACCTAGAGCACCGGCCTGACGGGCCAACGGCTACAAAACTAGCAGTTACCAGAAAATCGTGTAGCACCGACCAACTAGGAGCGGTAGCTACGCTCGCTCGAGTAGCACGGCCATAAGCCCAGAGCACGGACCTCAACAAACCACAAAACACACCCTCTGGAAAAATCACACTGGGGTTCGGTGTTACGCTTCCTCCCAGAGCATCGACCACCATGGCCAGTAGCACCACCCCGAGGCACAAGAACACCCCTCTCGAAATTTCACACCTGCCAGAGGCGGTGCTACCACCCACCCATAGTAATCGGACTACCACCACCGGTGGCACCCCCACAGAGAAGACAAGATTTTTCACACTAAAATCATTTCTCCAAAAACGAAATGCCATTCTTTGAGCCATTAGATGATCAACATATGATCATATACTTATGCAAAACACATTTGCACCAACTTAGCTCATGCTCAAAGAATCTCAACCAAATTGCAAAAACACATTTCGCAATCAACTCAAGATCTATTTGCAAATCGTATTAAGCTTAATCAAACTCGAGTTTATGAGATTAATTCCCTAGCCATGTGAAGGTCAACACAAGACCGGTCAACTTGCCAACACCCGCTGCAAGCCCCACTCACATGCTCTCGAATTCTGACTCATAAACCTCGCTTTATTCGCAGACAACGAACTTGCAAATAACGCAATAAACACATTTCATGCTTGAGCACTACTCTTTGCAACACATGTAAAAGTCTAGCTCCAAGCAACATCAAATCAAGGTGCATGAACTCTCTAATTGCAACACATGCAATTCTCTAGTTCCATGCAACACCAAAACCAAACTTCAACTAAACACCAAAACCAATTCAACCGATGAGCTCTCTACTCGCAACACATGCAAGCCTCTAGCTCCATACAAACACACAACATAAAATCATGCTTGAGCTCTCTCCTTTTGCAACACATGCAAAACTTAGCTCCAAGCAACCACGCGGTTTTAAGAAAGATGTTTTGCGAACCAAAACGTGAAGCGTCAACTAATGCAACACATGCAAAAGTGAACTTCACGCAAAAGCCAACGCACCAGCTTATCCTATTTGCAACACATGCAAATCAAAGCATTATGCGAAAACCAAATGCAACCAAGCATAAGTTTAACCCATTCGCAACACATGCCAAATGGTTAACCCATATGCAAAAACCAAATCCAAATGGTTGAGCTTGAGTGAACGCGAATGAGATCACCAACACATGATGAAGCTCAAGCAAAAGAGACAACCCTCTTAATAGCACGGCGATTAAAACCTTAGACTCAAAGACTACAAAAGTCCTTAGCCTATCTAATTATACCTTGGCCAAGCTCAAGCAATCCCCTTTGGGGTCTTTATGATCTTCACTTTGATATTCCCCCGGGATCATCACTCGACTTTATCTTCGGGATCCATTCTTGACGCCCATCAACTCATGATGCCGTCATTGTCCCGTTCTCATCATCTCATTCATCTTTGGACCTAACTCAAACATAACTCATAAAGCTTGTTAGTCCAAGTTGCATGGTTGTCTCAATTATCTCTTGCACTCCATTAACACATAATGGATGCCTTTAGATCAATTGAGCACAACCTAAATCAATTGAAATGATTTAATTGTGTCTTAAGTACAATAACGCAACTCATGCTTTATTATACTTAAGAACTATTCATTTGTCCTTAATTAATTACAGAACACCATCAACACATGATGAAGTGTTCTTTAATGATTAATAAGACAAATGAACTCAATTTAAATTATCATTTAAATTGATATGAGTATATATCAACTACACAAGTTTTCATATACTCATGTTGATGAAAAGTAATGATCCATTTTATGTAAATTGTATGGAAATGATCATTACTCTAAATCATCAACTATAGAATAAACTCCACATGTATATGTGCATCAATGTGATTTACTTGGAGATAATATGCACATATTCAAATTGATCGTATTGAGTATATCCTATATCACCATGAGTATACTTATAACTAGGCAATTCAAATATATACTCAGGATTTAGTTTCTTTGTCTTGATCCTTTTATGTGTCAATAACGAATAGATCAATACAATGAAACTATCAAGTTAAACCACGAACTCCCCCTAAGTGTGTGCATCCATGTAATATATGGATTGGGAACATGATGCACGTTTTGTGGTTAATATAACGGGGACATTCATATTTTAACTTGACTCCAAAGTATGCAACTAATATTAAGATGAATATGCAAACATACCTTGGGTTTTCCATTTTTCAATGCGATGAGACTAATCAAAAGATATTCTAAATAAACATGTTAGTCTCGATATAAGATTTGTCATTAATAACAATATCGCATTAGGGGATTAACTCAATATTGGATTTGTCATTAACACAAGATTAGATTTGTCATTAACACCAAAACCATAATTAATGAAGGTTGAACTTACACCGCCCCGCATCCACAGCGTACATCCGCATCCATTACAAACACACGTACGTACACTGCCTGACATAGGAGTAGTAGTGGACAAGAACCACCGGACGCGAGATCGATGAGGTCGTCGTCGTCGGTGGCCGCCGTTCTCGTCCTCGCGTTCGCTCTCGTGCGATGGCGGTGTCGGGGCCGTCGAGGCGCGGGGCGGCGTGTAACCCGTCGCCGCCGACGCCGTCGGCGTGGCTTCTGTTGTTCGGTGGGCGGTGCGCGGCGTCTTCGCGGCAGTAAAAGCGCGGCGCAGCAGGGTGCTCGTGGCGGTACGCGAAACAGCCCCAACTACTGGCGGCTTACATCCGCAGCCCCCAACGCGCGCCTCTTCGCCGTCGCCACCTCCCCATGCCGCTGCCGCACCTAAGCGTAGTTAGCTAGCTCGCGACGCTCGCTCTCGTCTGGCCTGCGTGGCCTGCGTGTGTGCATATATACATATATATGTGTCGACGATCGGAATCGCCGACCGCAAGAAATGAGGTAGGGGTCAGTACGTTACGGGACCCAACCAGTGTTTCGCTCGGACGGAGGAAGAAAACAGACGTGATGATGGTCGGAGCAAGACGACAATGAGCAGGAGACAAGAGTTTATACTGGTTCGAGCCCCTGTGAAGGTAACAGCTCTACTCCAGTCGCCTTGCGGCAGTGATTCTAATTATATCGGTGTGCAAGAGGGCGTTTACAACTCAAGATAGCAACGATGATTCCTAGCTCGAGCTGCGGTGTGTCTTTGTCTTTGTCTTCGTGTTCCACGGAGCTTGTGTGTCCTTGGTCTTTATACTTCCTCCCGACGCATAGCGGCCGGAGAAATCCTCGGGAAGAGGCCTTCGTGCAACTTGAGGGTGTAAGTTCAACCTTCATTAGTTATGGTTTTGGTGTTAATGACAAATCTAATATCCCTTAATGTGATTTTATTATTAATGACAAATCTTATATCGAGACTAACTTGTTTATTTAGAATATCTTTGATTAGTCTCATCGCATTAAAAGAATGGAAACCCAAGGTATGTTTATGTATCCATTCTAGTATTAGTTGCATACTTTGGAGTCAAGATAAAATATGAATGTCCTCATTATATTAACCACAAAATGTGCATCATGTTTCCCAATCCATATATTACATGGATGCACACACTTAGGGGGAGTTTATAGTTTAACTTGAAAGTCTCTTTGTATTGATCTAATTCTTATTGACACATATAAGGATCAAGACAAAGAAACTAAATACATGAGTATATGAAAACTTGAGTAGTTAATATATACTCATATCAATTTAAATGATAATTTAAATTGAGTTCATTTGTCTTGTTAATCATTAAAGAACATTTCATCATGTGTTGATGGTGTTCCTTGATTAATTAAGGACAAATGAATAGCTCTTAAGTATAATAAAGCATGAGTTGCACTATTGTACTTAAGACACACTTAAATCATTCAAATTGATTTAGGTTGTGCTCAATTGATCTAAAGGCATCTATTATGTGTTAATGGAGTGCAAGAGATAATTGAGACAACCATGCATCTTGGACTAACAAGTTTTATGAGTTGTGATTGAGTTAGGTCCAAAGATGGATGAGATGATAAAGAAGAGGAGTCGAGTGATGATCCCAAGGAGTATCAAGTGAAGATCATAAAGACCCCAAAGGGATTGCTTGATGCTGCGAAGGTATAACTAGATAGGCTAAGGACTTTTGTAGTCTTTGAGTCTAGTTTTATCGCTGCATTATTAAGAGGGTTGTCTCTAACTTGAGCTTCATCATGTGTTGATGATCTCAATCCGCTGTTCACTCAAGCTCAAATCATTTGATTTGGTTTTTGCATAAGAGTTAACCATTTGGCATGTGTTGCGAATGGGTTAAGTTTATGCTCGGTTGTTATTGGTTTATGCTCGATTTGCATATGTTGCAAAGAGGAAGAGCATATGCATTTGGTTTTCGTGATAATGCTTTGATTTGCTTGTGTTGCAAATAGGATAAGCAATATGCTAGCTTTTGCGTGAAGTTCACTTTTGCATGTGTTGCAAATGTTGAAGCCTCATGTTTTGTTTTCATTTGCAAAACAATATTTCTTAATCTATGTGGTTTTGCATGGAGCTAAGTTTTGCATGTGTTGCAAAAGGTGAGAGCTCATGCATTGTGTTTTAGCTTGTGTCTTGATCATGTGTTGATCATCACAAAGGCTAAGTAAAGTTTATGGTTTGTGTTTGCAAAATGTGTTTTTGCAAAATGCTGTTTTGTTATTTGCAAATATGGTTTGCAAATAAGCTAGAGTATATTGGGTGAGGTGGTTCATGTATTGAAGCTCTCATTTGTGTATTGGCTCTTGTGTGAGTATTTGAGAGGTGATTTGCATGTATTGCATTTCCGCAAGTTGTTCTTGAGCAAGAGTGAGACTAATTGCATGTGTTGCAATTAGAAGTGGGTTGAGAGTCTCTTGTGCATGTGTTGCACTTGAGGGAGGTCCTTGTGCATGTGTTGCACTTGGTGATCACCGGAGCGATTCGTTGTGCTTCGGTGAAGTTCAAGCGAAGGAACGACTTGTTACTCTTGGAGGTTGCCGACTCTAGGCTGCCAGAGGCGTCGTGCGCAGGAGCTTTCAAGGTGTGAAGCCCGGCAAGTTTGTGAAGGTTCGGGTTGAGCCTACGCCATAAGCGTGAAAAACCACGACTAGTGGAAAAGAGGCGGTGCTCGAAGGGAGCGGTCCAAGTGTGGGCTTGCCTCAACGTGGACTAGGGAGACCGGAAAGTCTCCTAACACCACGAAAAAATATCGGTTGTCTCTTTTACTTTCAAGTATTTACGTTTATTGTATATTTATCAATTGCTTGATTGTATTAAAATTGCTTAGTATTAATTGATTGATCAATTTAGTAATTCTTGTATAGTGACATAATTTAGTTAGTGCGTAGTGAGCCTAGTTGATTTAGGCCTTAATTGTCAAAACCGAGTTTATCGCCTCGCATTATAATTGATTAGGTTTTGACATAGGGGTTGATTAGAGCGATTGTTTAGTGAGCGATCGAATTTCAGAAACGCCTATTCACCCCCTCTAGGCGTATCCTCGACCCTACTGAGGGTGGCGCAAGAATCGCCGGACTTGCCTGCAAGACTGGGTCATCCCACGACCCGCTCTCCGTAGCTGTCGGTCAAATGCCGATCCGAACCCCGGGCGGGCTAAGGCCTCGAACGAGATCCCGCTTGAGCTCGAGGTCGAGCGGGTCGAGCTCGGGTCCACAACACTCTAGGCCAGCGCCTCGGTATACCAGTGTCGTGGTCGGGGCTCTCGAGCTTGCAGGAATCCGTTGACCAAGGCTTGCCACGGTCAAGGAGCACCCACCCTCGTCGGCTAGCCCCGAGGCTCTAGGCCTGAGGGAACTCCTAGGACAACCTCGAGCCTTTATCTCGAGGAGGCAACCTTCGCAGAGTCTGGCTCCTTGCCGAGGCTCAAGTGAGACCATAAAGCGAGTCTCTTGGCCCCGACACTGGCGACTTCGGACTTTCGATGCCGGTACGGATGTGAACGGTTGGCGGGCATCTGGCGGCGTCAAATCGTGGTTGTACGCCTTTTGAGGCACCACCCAATTTGAATTCGCCGTCGCGGCTCATAAACCCAGGCCACATCGTTCGTCGAAAAACTCTCGCTCTTCGCGCCGTCTTCCAAGTTTTTCGCCGAACAAGGTCCTCCTTTTCCTCCAGACTAAACCACCAAGAAGCGCCATGGCCAAGTTAGGAAGGAGCACTCTGTCGGACTCGAGGATGAGGAGCTCGAGTCCACGGGCTTTCTGGACCCGTTATGGCGACTCTGGCAACGAGAGGAGCCGCGCCCCAAGGGCGGCAGATCGTCTGCAGAAACACTATGCCCTCTTTGGCTTGCGGACCGGAGAGTGAGTTCGTCGCGAGGTCCTCTCGATTCATGACATCGAGCTCATCAATCGGTGCCAAACTCCGTTCTTCTCTCACCGTCTTTTCCCATCTATGCGAGGGTTCTGAGGATCCTCCCGATCCCCTCGCTCTTCTTTCGATACTTCAGTCTCTTCCGCTCTGGGAAGGACCCCGTGGTCGGATGCCTCTACTTCCGGCAGTGGGTCGGGCTCAAGTGGGCCTTCCCCAAGTTCCAACCTCGGGATTCCCTTGGCCCGTGGAACAATGTTGGTTCTACGAAGAGGCGAAGCGGACGCCGATGTCTGAAGGACCCCATCGCCAACCGCAAGAAGGAGACCGGTCGGACGACCTCGAGGTCGACGAGGAGGCCATCGCCTTATTCATATCTCATGCCATGCCAGCAGTCTCAACAGGCGGCGATCGCCAACGATTTCCTGCGGAACCGTGTGTCCCCTCTTAGGCGGAGGGAGCACCCGTTCTTCGAGATCCAGGGGGGCGATGATCCGACCCGCGAGGGCACGTCTGGTAAGTCTTCTCGCCTCAAGGTCTCGCTTGTGTACACCCACCGATCTTCTCTTGACAACCGCTTGTCTTCGGTGCGAAAAGAATCTCGGTCTCTGCCGGGATGGTCGAGATGTTTGGGAAGCGGTAGCGAAAGTCGTCATCGGCAACCTGCCCCAAAGAATGTACTCCGCCGAAAGGACGAGGTAGGTCTCCACCAAACGCTCGAGTCTTTGCTGCGAGCCTTCTGAGCCGCCGCTCGCTCGTAAACCAGGGCCGCTTGGATCTGACGGGGAGGATGCTCCATTGCTGGCGGAGGAGCAAGAAAGGGAAAAGCGACCTCCACCGTGGGACCAAGCGGTGGCGAAGAAACGCCATGTCGAGTGGGGGACCGCGCCCACGGTAAGGCCCTTCTAGTCGAGCCCCGAGCTTCGTTTTTCGTGCCTTGCCGTTTGACGAGCTTTCCCTTATGCAAGAAGAAGAGCCGCGTTGCCGCCACAGTCTTGAGCACTCCCAGCCCGGGGCCTCGAGCACTGAACCCGCGCGACGAGTGATGCGGGCCGGCTCGGACCCGAGACCTCGAGCCGCGAGGACACGGAGGCTGGGCGCCTCGGCACGGGCGACAAGACCTTCGCCGACCCTCGGCGAGGAGGCTAGTGACCTGTAAGCCCGACATCCGTCTGCGCCCTTTGTAACTACGCTTAGCGTATGCTTTGATCGCAGACCTTGAGCACCCGAGCTCGAAACTTGCCCGTTTAGCGATGGTGTTATCGAGTCCGAGTCGAGGAGGAGAACACCTTCGAGCTGGTCCCACGCCGCCCTTGGCGCTCGACGCCACACCGTTAAGTCGTCGAACTGGTCGGCCGGTGAATTCGACCAGTGGCTTTGATGATTCTGGACGATGAGAACTCGGCCCGCAACCGTAGCGGATTTTGACACCGTGAGGCCCATGATGCGATTCTTGCGATCGACTCTCCGCCGCCGCGAGGGAGGACGCCCGAGCTCCCGACCACGGCCGCTCGAACGAGGCCGCGACGCCAGCTGCGAGGTCGAGAGCCAATGGCCGGACCGCCGCCCCCTTGGAGCGAGGCAGGTGGGGCCCCGACCGTGGAGGCGGGTCCAGACCGCCGTCGCGCCTTCCCGATCGTCAGCAGCCGAACCACCGGAGGGTGACGGACGACCGAGCCGCTCCTAGGCGGTAACTCAAGATCTGGCTCGAAGCGCTGCGGTGGTCGAGGTCGACCTTGACATCGTACTGCGGCGATCGAAGAGGAGGAGATCCCCAATCGTATCGGCGATAGTGAGAATTACCGCTGGCGAAGGCCATCTCCGCAAGGTAAGGGTCTTCCTGCGCACCTCGTAGTTTGGAAGTCTGAACTCCTTGTCCCTTCTCATTTCGGGCCTTCGCTTTCGTTGTGAAGGTGATCGACCATGCCTTTCAAGGGCTTCAAGGCCTCCGAGAGCACGCTGACGTGCTTGGGAACCTCCTGAACGCGATCGAGGCGCGGGAGGTCGAAAGCGCCAGCTCATCAAGATAATCGAGGTCGAGCAAGGGAGCTCGGCGAAGGCCCAGAGCTCGGCGATCTGCGCCCGACGATGAGGGCGCAAGAAGTGACTCATCTTGCAGAGCTCGAGCGAGCCGGGGCCTCGAACGCGACCATGGATATATGGCCGTGGAGCAAACGCGCCGCAGTCGGCCAAGGCGCCGAGGTCGGCGAGCCAAAGTCGAAGCTCGAGAAGGCGGCTGAGCGGGCGCCTCCCTCTGTGAGGCGTCCGCCGAACTCGAGGCCAAGATCCTAGAACTTGAAGAGAAGCTTGGTCATGCCAACAAGGTGGTCGAGGCCGAGCGGGGCAAGGTCGAGGCACTGGAGAAGGCCACCGCTGAGGTTTCTTCTGTGGCGAAAGCGTCCCCCGAGCTCGAGGCCAAGGTCTCGGATCTCGAAGGGAGGCTCGAACGTGCAAAAAGAGTGGCGGCAAGCGCGATGGCCCAGCTGTTAGTGATATGCCCTAGAGGCGATCATATGAGATGATTGTATCATACGTCTATGTTCATGTACTTATCAGTTCCATGAATAAATGTCACTCCTTTGTTCATTGAGTATGACTTAATTGTGAAACACATTGGTTATATGATATTATTCTAAACGATCCTGGTCACATATCATTATGTGGGACAATAGTGATCGACAAAGACATGTATTGATTGATGGTAATGTTTCACATACCATAGATATGGAGATATCAAATCAATAATGTGGGCACATGTTAGAGAACATGGGGTTGGATAGACCCGCTCCGAGACAACGATGAGATTGTTATCTTAGAAGTGCCATCGTGGTGTAGTCTCGAGTGGTATACCTATCGATCCTTTGACACGAGATTCTTATTGATTCTCGGCATGTGTAATTGTATATTTTGGGGCTATCAAACGCTTCTCTAATGTGAGGGAGTTATAAAGGTAGCTTACGTGTATGCAATGAAACATGACGTGAGATATAAGAGATCAAGATGGAATTTGCCCCTCCTCGATAACGGGAGAGATATCTCTGGGCCCCTCGGTGTGGATGGATAAGGAAAAGTGCATGGCCATGCCAAAGTGATTAAAGTGTTAATCACGAATTATATCCATTACATTGACGAGTGAATATGTCAAGCTATCACTAGGGTGGCACGCTTCTCACCTTGAGCTTGACTGATATCATGTGGCAAAAGGATCCTATGTGAGTGTATCAAGGTTCAGCTGATTAGATCATTGTGTACATTTGGGGGTCAATATGTCTTTGCTAGGTAATCGCTATTGACTTGTGGTGCAGGAAAGGGTTCTCCGGATCATACCGACTTGTACATGAGCCTAATGGGTCACACACTTAACAGGTTGGATCATGTCGATGGATTGGATCCATTGGTGGGTTTACGCGATTTGGATCCTCTGGCGTCTTAATGGACTTCTCTTGTAGAAGATCCATTAGCGTGAGTCCTAGTGGGCTTCTATCGAGAAGGCCCATTAGTGCGCTCTATATAAAGGGGCGTGGGGCATGCAAACAAAGTGGTTCTCCCACCACAAAACCCTAGCCGTCGACCCTACCTCGCGAAACCCTAGCTGCCGTCGCGTGGTGCCTTAGCACGGCGCCTGGCGTTCCACCCTCGGACGTGTGGATACCATAGAGGCGCCACACGATCATCTCGGCGATCGGCGATCGGCTTCACCCTCTCCAACAACTGTGGGCACATCTTCATCATTGATCGTGCACCCTGCAAGCGAGGAGACGTCAAGGACTCAGCGATCACTTGGCGAGCACTCGGGCGGTCCGGAGACCACTCGGCGAGCACTCGGGTGATCTCGCAAGCACTTCGGCGAAGCAATGGAGTACGTTCGACCACGTCTGATGCTTCGAGCACGCGGGAGGCTTCACCCACTCTACTTCGGCGCTAACGTGCTCCAAGGGTAATGATCCATGATCCTCTACTCGCATGTATCTGGTTGAATCGCGAGAAAATTTTGTTTTCGGCCAGCGTAGCCTCACGCGTTCTCCTTCACCGGCTCCAAGACGAGCGACGCCGAAGTTGCGGGCGCCTCCACGGTGGCCCTCGAGCGAGTGAGCTATCGACCCCGAGGGCCAAAGTCGTAGAGCTTGAGCAAGAGAAGCTTACTGCGAGATGGCCGACTGTCAAAAAACGTTAAAAAGCAAGGGATGTATTTAATAGAAGCAGATCGTTTTTGGTGAACAAAAACCTCGCCTGTTGTAAACCCGTAGCTTGGGGATACTTGCAAGCCTTTCTTTTTCGCTTTGTTTGCCGTGCGCGTCCCTGCGGTCGTGCGCGTAGAGGGTAGTCTTACCCGGCCCGTTGGGCCGAGGTTGAGCGGCGTGCCTTGGGCACAAGACGAATACGGACGAAGGCCACGACACGCAAAGTTGAGGAACAATTCGCAAAGGAAGAAGAACACGGGCGAACATCGTTAAGTAGATTAGTGATCTCACGGCCCTTGCGACCATGCGCATTGCGACCACAATCCATGGCGAGGTTCTTAGCTCGAGCCCGCAGGGGAGAGCTAGATTGCGAAGAGGTTAAACTTACGTTTAGCTCGTCATTGGGGTGAACATAAAAACCGCGTCACTTAGAATAGGAGCAGATCTTGGCTACAAGACGAAGGTCGTGTTCATAAAAAAGGAAGAGCCGCAAAAAAAAAAGCGGCATCACAAGTGGAAGCAGGTATAAGAGGGCAAAATGAAAGACCAAATTTTTATTGAAATGTGAGGCATAGAGGTTACACATAAAATTTCGAAGGTGATCTATGTTCCACGAGCTAGAGAGCTCTTCGCCATCGGCATCGCTAGCCGAGTAAGCCCCGTGCGATCTGTTGAAACAACTCTATAGGGGCCTCCACCGCTGGGATAACTTATTGGTCTTTGGGCGAGCTCGAATCGCCTCGGGGCTAGGTCCCCAACAAGGAGCTTCTAGGTCGCATCGACCGAGACGCATGTCTGCGAAGAGCTTGCGGGTAGTCGTTGATCGTAGCGATTGCACGACATCTTACGCTTCGTGAGGGTGAGGTCGAGACCGTTCGTGCTTTCGAAGTCGACTTGGTCGACCAAAGCCGACTCTGGCGAGTCCGGCGTGACCTCGGGGAGGCGGGCGGCCGGACCAAAACAATTTGGAAGGGCGTGGACCACGTGGGTTCGGCTTGTCGTGGTACGGATAGACCATAGGATCGGTGGGAAGTTCGCCCACCGGGCCTTGCCGTATTGGTCGAGCTCATCCGCAACTTCGTTTCTTGACATACTGGACAATTTGTCCGCTGGCTCGCTCTCTTGCTCCGTTGTTCTGGGGGTGGGCCACAAAGGCGAAGCATATTTTGATGCCGAGTTCTCGCAAAACTCTGGAACAACTCACCGTAAACGGGTACCGTTGTGGGTGATAATTTTACGTGGAACCCCATACGGTGACCACGAACAAGCGGAAGAAACGAATCGCCGCCGGCGATTATGGTCGAGACCGGTTGGCCTCTATCCACTTGGTGAAGGTGTCGACAACGATTTAACAGAACCTCTTCCCCGGTTGCTTGAGGAAAGGGCGAGAATGTCTAGCCCCATGTCGAGAAGGGCCGGCGGCGGGATGGTCCGGAGCCAGAGGCGGCTGATGCGACTTCCGGCGTGAAATTGGCATGCTTTCGGCGGTGCGGACGATATCACGAGCATCTGGCCAAAGGCGAATACCCATGCGGAAGGCCTTCCCGACCATTGTCTGACTGAAGAGTGCGCCCACAGAGGCTGAGTGAATGTCATGCGGCGGTACTTACCCTCCTCCGTGGAGATGCACCGTGTCGGGACGCCGGAAACATTGCGTCTCAGAGAGCTCTCCCTCGACAAAGCGTGTCTGTGTTTGCCGGTGCTTGATCCGGCTCCTCTCGGCGGTCGGGTGGCAGGTCGCCCGTGAGAAATTGTGAATGGCCTCGGCCAGAGGGAATACCCTCGACCCGCGGCATCGTGCCCCTTGGTCGAAATCAGCGGGACCGAGAGCGCTTTCGGGATGGCGTTGGGTGGGACATCGTCGTCGGAGGAGCCGAGCTTGGAGAGAAAATCCGCACTGGAGTTGTCTCGCCTGGGGATATGCTTGAGCTCCAAGTTCTAGAACCATTTCTCCATCTTGCGCACCTCAGCGAGGTACTTCGCCATCGAGTCTCCCGAGCATTGGTAGTCCTTGTTGAACTGGTTGATGACGAGCTGGGAGTCGCCCTTCACGACCAGGCGACGCACACCCAAAGCCTTGCAAGCTCGTAAGCCGGCCGGGAGGGGCCAGATTCCGCCACATTGTTGGTCGTAGGAAGCCAAAAGCAATTACGTACCTCAACTTGTCACCCGTGGGGTAAGGATAGGATCCTAGCCCCGGCGCTTGAGGACCTCGAGCCGTCGAAGAACATGATCCAGGCTTCTCCTCTTCGATCTGGCTCGGGCGGGCTGCGTCATCTGCCGACCACGGTCGGCGACCACTTGCGACTTTATGGTCGTCGCGTGCCCACGACACGGACGCGAACGCCGCCAGATTCCATGGCCCACTTGGCGATTAAGCGCACACCTCCGGGTTCTCAGATGTCCCCGAGCGGAAGTTGCTCGGGACGACCACGAGTGCGCTGAAAATAGTGCCGAGTTTCAGCGAAGCCATGAGGAGAGCGTGCATAAACAGCCACTGCGGGTAGCGCTCCTTCGGGCCTGCGCAGACCTACCGACATAATAGATTGGTCTGTCGCTGAGACCCCCGTTCCGCCACTAGGACAGCACTGACGGCGTGGGCGGTGGCCGCAAGGTAGAGCAGCAACTTCTCACCAGGTTGCGGCGTTGTAAGGAGAGGTGGGGACGACAGATATACCTTCAGGTCGTCGAAGGACCGCTGCGCCTCTGGAGTCCACTCGAAGCCCTCGTGCTTGCGCAGGGTCCGAAAGAATGGGAGCCCACGCTCGCCAAGCGTCGAAATGAACCTGCTGAGGGCGGCCATGCGGCCGGTGAGGCTTTGCACCTGCTTGATCGAGGTCGGGGGCGCCATCTTCTCGATCACCTCGATCTTCTCCGGGTTTGGACCAACCCCCGAGCCCCCGATCATGTAGCCGAGCACCTTACCGGACGCCGCGTCGAACACGCACTTCTCAGGGTTGAGTTTGATATTGTGCCTGTTCAGGTTGGCGAAGGTCTCCTCGAGGTCACGAACGTGGTCGCCTTCAGAGAGGCTTTTGACTATAATATCGTCCACGTAGACCTCGAGGTTCCGCCCGATCTGCGGCTCGAACGTCCTAGTCATGAGACGCTGAAAAGTGGCCCCCGCATTGCGCAGACAAATGACTTTGTCGTGTAGCAATAAGTGCCAAACGGCATGATGAAGGCTGTCTTGCTCTCGTCGTCAACCGCCAGCTTGATCTGGTGGTACCTCGAGTAAGCATCCAAGAAACTCAGCATCTTGGCATTCGCGGTGGAGTCGACGATCTGGTCGATGCGCGGAAGTGGGAAGTTGTCCTTCGGACAAGCCGAGTTCAACCCCGTATGATCGATGCACATTCTCCACTTTCCGCCTTTCTTCTGAACGATGACCGGGTTGGCCAGCCACTCAGAGTAATCAATCTCCCGGATGAACCCAGCCTTCAAAAGCTTGTCAAGGTTCTCCTTGATGACCGCGACCTTCTCTGAGGAGAAGCGACGCACTTCGGGCGCATGTCGTGGAGCCGGATCCCACTTGTAATTTGTGCTCGATCACCTCCTCGGGACGCCAGCATGTCCGGGCTGGCCCTGCTTAACATACTCTGTTAGCGAAGGAAGGTGACGAGCTCGAGTTCCTATTTGGAACCCAGCCCGGCCGAGACATGAACGCACTTGGTCGGGTCGCTCTCGTCGAGCGGTATGGCCTTTGTTGCTCCACTGGGCTGGATCGCCGCCTTCTGGCGAGCATTCTTCTCCGTCGTCTCCGGGCCGCGTTGGGGAGCATGCCGAGGGCCAAAGCCTTGTCTGCAGCCCGTCGGCGCCCAGAGGGTCGCCTCGCCACAGTGATGACACCGTTAGGGCGAGCGACTTCATGCACCGGTGGCCATAGTGGTTGGCGGCCATGAACTTGACCAAGGCGAGCCGCCCGAGGATGGCGTTGTACGGGAGGTCGCCCTCAACCACCTCGAAGGTGACCAGCTCGGTGCGGAAGTTGTCCGAGCCGCCAAAGGTGACGGGCAAGACCACCTGCCCCAGGGGAATGGTCGAGCTCCCGGGCACGATCCCGAAGAAGGGAATAGCGACGTTCTTGACCTTCGATCGGGGAATCAGATTCGGTCAGCGCCCACTCGCAGCAAGTTAAGAAGCCGCCGTAAATCGACCATGACGCGACCGATCGGTGTTGCCGATGGTCGGGGTCACGACCAAGGCGGTCTTCAGGTCTCGGGCCATACCTGGGAGAGCGTCCTCTGGAGAGAAGGTGATGGTGGCCCCAGCCCACTTGCAGGGCTGCCCGATGGGCTTCCCAGTGGCAACCTGGTAGATGGTTCGAGCGGCGGCCTTGACCTCGCGCTGATGCAGTAGGCCGACGAGCCACCGAAGATGACATCGATCCGGCGCTTCGCCTTCTGGAACTCCAAATCGAGGTCGCGTGCTCTGCTGGCAAGATTCACCCGTCGGGTGGTCGTCATCGCTCGAGCACGGGCATCTCTCGCCCATCATAGAAAGCGCCCGGCTTATTCGCCACGCCTGCAGTCCGCAGGTCGTGGTCGGCCGCCTGTGGAATAGGCAAACTTTGCTTCGTCGTATCCGCGTCCTCGGCCCCTGCGGCCGAGCATCGGTCCATGGGGGGTTGGATCGTTAGCCCCTGCTGGGCTGGGTCTTCACCTGTGAGGTCGAGGTCGACCTTGACGAGGCTTTGAGTCCTCCCGAGCTTGACCTCGGACCTCGAGGACCTCGCTGCCATCCGTAAAGCGATCACACCATGGTAGACCTCCGCCGCCCTGCGATCGGCTTCCGCTTCTTGGGGCGGTGCCATGGTCGATGCTCACGAGTTGGGCGGGCGGGCTCTGTTTGGTTTAGACCAAGCTTACCTTGGTCGTAGTCGCGTTCAGCCAGACGGCGTCGTCGCGTCCGCGCATCGCTCCGCCATGTGAAAAGCTTGTTGACGCCGAGCCTTGGCGTGATCTCGTGTCCTCGGTGGCGTCGATCACGGACCCCGAACTTAAAGGCCTTGATGACGGCCTCATCTGAAATGCTCGGGATCAGGTTCCTCGTGCGGATGAAACGCCGCACGAAGTCGCGTAGCGGCTCGTTCTTGCCCTGGATGACACGATCCAGGTCCTTCTCCTCCCGGCGCTCGTAACAACTCGAAAGTTGAGCGGCGAAGGCGTTCGATCTGGCGCCACGACCAAGGAGAGCGAAAGCGGTTAAAAAGTCGTCGTCCTTGCGGCGCCGTCCAGGACGGTCGGAAGGTAATTTGCCATCACGAGCTCGTCCCCCCCGGCCGCCAGGATAGCGGTCGAGTAGATGGACAAGAACTCGTCCGGGTTTTGGTCCGTCGCCGGCTTCGATCGTAGCGGGCTTGAACTGCGTGCCGGCCATCGTCGCGACGAAGGCCGTTGAGTACGCCATGCGGCAGAGGCGGACGAGTGCACGCCGATCGTGGTCATCGCCGACAAGGTCCTCTTTCGCCGGATTCGAGTCGAGGCGGCGGCGCCCGACTGCGGCGGAACGACCATGGTGTCGAGCACGGGAATCACCTGGTTGGTAGCGCAGGCGGTCCTGAACCCTGCGGCGCCTGGGCGGTATGTCCCGGGAGAGGTACACAGACCTACTGCCAGTCGACTCGGAGCGGCTTGGCTCGGGCCTGGTCCTGGTTGGCGCGGTGCCCGTGGGACGCCGGCGCGTCTGTGTCAAGGCCTCGTCCCGAGCCCTTTGTCCGGGGGCTACCTCCTGCACGGGAGACGTCTGGCGCGGTTGACGGCGTGACGTGTTATCGTTACTTCTCTGGGAGCGGGTCCCCGAGTGCTGACTTCGGTGCTGCGGAGGTTCGACCTCGGTCGCAGCCCGATCGAGCTCTTCGGCCAGGGCTCGGCCAAAAAGCTCCGACCTCGCCCTATCGGGGTCGGCCATGACCCGAGCGATAGCGCGGAGGCGCTCCGTAGAGGAGGAGCTCGGGCGGCTCGAAGAGCGTCTTGGCCTTCTCTGGGCCTCCGCGAGGGCGGTTATGGCTTGGTTGATGGCAACCAGCACCATCCGGCGAGCGTCTTCAGGGGTCTGCGGATCACGGTCACCCGCAGCTCCTCGGCGCTTTGACCGCTGCCGCCACCGTAACGCTCGCCGCGGCGGCGACGCGTGAAGCGGGGAGGACACGAGTCAAAGTCCGTGCGAGGAAAATCCATCGATGAAGGGCGCCATGCTCTCGGGATCCTGGTGTCGTTCATGCGAAAGAGCAAAACAATCGGGCCCCACGGTGGGCGCCAACTGTCGACGATCGGGATCGCCGACCGCAAGAAATGAGGTAGGGGTCAGTACGTTACGGGACCCGAGCAGTGTTTCGCTCGGACGGAGGAAGAAAATAGACGTGATGATGGTCGGAGCAAGACGACAACGAGTAGGAGACAAGAGTTTATACTGGTTCGAGCCCCTATGAAGGTACAGCTCTACTCCAGTCGCCTTGCGGCAGTGATTCTAATTATATCGGTGTGCAAGAGGGCGTTTACAACTCAAGATAGCAACGATGATTCCTAGCTCGAGCTTCGGTGTGTGTTGTCCTGTCTTCGTGTTCCCTGGAGCTTGTGTGTCCTTGGTCTTTATACTTCCTCCGCACGCAACGGCCGAGAGAAATCCTCGGGAAGAGGCCTTCGTGCAACTTGAGGGCTGGCAGCAACTGCCCCGGACTTGCCGCGCACTCCTGGGTCATCCCCACGACCCGCTCTCTGGTAACTGTCGGTCAAATGCCAGATCCGAAACCCCGGGGCGGGCCAAGGCCTCGAACGAGATCCCGCCCGAGCTCGAGGTCGAGCGGGGTCGAGCTCGAGTCCACAGCACTCTAGGCCGAGCACCTCAGTATGTACCCAGGTCATGGTCGGGGCCTCCCGAGCTTGAGGAATCTGTTGACCGCGTGCCGGCCGGTCAAGGAGCACCCAGCCCTCGTCAATATGCTACCTTGTGCTGCGTGACTTTGGCTCGATCATGCACAATGTAATGCAACGATGCATATGCTGTTGCTGCCGCATGAATAAATGGACTGACAACCTGTGATTTACCTACTCATGTCGAAGAACCGCTCTATTTGTCTCACTATTATATATTAGTGTCTAAGGTTCTTCTTAGCTAGTGTTTTCTTGTTATATAGCACTTAAATTTTAAGCACTACACAATTGATAGTCTGATTATCACTGCCGATTACATACTGCCGGTTCCAATACCCGGCAGTGATGCCAGTTTGGAACCGGCAGTGATGTGGTGTTCTGTAGTGGTGTTTGATCATGCACCGATCTCCCCGTTCCACCGGCGCGAGCATGCATGCATCCAGCGGGGCGCCGTGCGTACGTCATCGTCGACACGTACCCGTGTGCATGCGCGCGTGGTGTTCGATCCCCGAGCTAGCTTGCTCGGTTCGCGCACGCCATCGCGCCGCTCACCAACCACGCCGCCGTCGATGGCCGCTATAAATACCAGCCCGCCCCGCATCCACAGCGTACATCCGCATCCATTACAAACACACGTACGTACACTGGCTGACATAGGAGTAGTAGTGGACAAGAACCACCGGACGCGAGATCGATGAGGTCGTCGTCGTCGGTGGCCGCCGTTCTCGTCCTCGCGTTCGCTCTCGTGACGATGGCCGCTGTCGGGGCCATCGAGGCGGCGGGGCCGGCGTGCAACCCGTCGCTGCTGACGCCGGCGCTTGGCGGTCTTGTTCGGTGGGCGGTGCGATGGCGTCTTTGCGGCAGTATGCGGCGGGCGCAGCGAGGGTGCTGTCGGGTACGCGAACAGCCCCAACTACGGCAGCTACATCCGCAACCCCAACGCCGCGCGCCTCTTCGCCGTCTGCCGCCTCCCCATGCCGCGCTGCACCTAAGCGTAGTTAGCTAGCCTACACGCTCGCTCTCGTCTGGCCTGCGTGGCCTGCGTGTGTGCATATATACATATATATGCTACCTTGTGCTACGTGATTTTGGCTCCATCATGCACAATGTAATGCAACGATTCATATGTTGTTGCTGCCGCATGAATAAATGGACTGACAACCTGTGATTTACCTACTCATGTCAGTAAACTGCCTCTATTTGTCTCACTATTATATATTAGTGTCTAAGGTTCTTCTTAGCTAGTGTTTTCTTGTTATATAGCACTTAAATTTTAAGCACTACACAATTGATAGTCTGATTATCACTGCCGATTACATACTGCCGGTTCCAATACCCGGCAGTGATGCTAGTTTGGAACCGGCAGTGATGTGGTGTTCTGTAGTGGTGTTTGATCATGCACCGATCTCCCGTTCACGCGGCGCGAAAGCATGCATGCATCCGGCGAGCGCCCGTCGTCGTCGTCATCGCCGACATCGTACCGCGTGCATCGCGCAGCGTGGTGTTCGATCCCCGAGCTAGCTTGCTCGGTTCGCGCACGCCATCGCGCCGCTCACCAACCACGCCGCCGTCGATGGCCGCTATAAATACCAAATTAGCCCGCCCCGCATCCACAGCGTACATCCGCATCCATTACAAACACTGCGTCACGCATTACCTTTGCCGACATAGGAGTAGTAGTGGACAAGAACCACCGGACGCGAGATCGATGAGGTCGTCGTCGTCGGTGGCCGCCGTTCTCGTCCTCGCGTTCACTCTCGTGACGATGGCCGCTATCGGGACCGTAGACCATTTCGGAGAGTGGTCCATTCAAGAAGGCGCTTTTCACGTCCATTTGATACAACTTAAAATCATGATGAGTAGCAAAGGCAAGTAATATTCTAATAGATTCAAGTCTAGCTACGGGAGCATATGTTTCATCGAAATCCAAACCTTCGATTTGCGTGAAGCCTTGAGCAACTAACCGGGCTTTATTTCTCATCACTATTCCGTTCTCGTCTTGTTTGTTCCGAAATACCCATTTGGTTCCCATCACATTTTGCTTGGGCTTTTCGACAAGCTTCCACACTTGGTTCCGTTCGAAGTTATTTAACTCCTCTTGCATGGCCATCACCCAATCCGGATCTTGGAGTGCTTCATCTACCTTAAGCGGTTCAAGAGAAGACACAAAGGAGTAAAATTCACAAAAATTTGCTACACGAGATCTAGTAGATACTCCCTTGTTAATGTCTCCAAGTATGTTGTCGACCGGGTGATCTCGTTGTACACTTTGATGGACTCTTGGATGAGGTACGGTTGCGTTGGTTCTTTGGATTGGACCCTAATCTTCTTGAGTGGCATTCGAGCCGTCTTGAGCTCGTATTGAAGACGATGGAGCATCTTCCTGAGCGTCCATCGTCGCATCATAAACCCCTTGAGTTGAAGTGCTTGGAATTACATCTTCCTCAAGTGGTCTTACTTCTCCAATTGCCGTTTCTTGATTGCTTCGCACGGGGGTTCTTCCCTGTCAATCATAGCACGATCAACTTGTTCTACTTGAGAACCGTTAGTTTCATCAAATGTCACATCACGCGAAATTTCAACCACACCGGTGGTGTTGTTGAAAACTCGGTATGCATAGGCATTTGATCCATATCCAAGTAAGAAACCTTCATCTACTTTAGGAGCAAATTTAGATGACTTAGCTTTCTTGTTGAGGATGTAGCATTTGCTCCGAAGACTTCGGAAGTAGGATACATTCACTTCTTCTTGCCGGTGAGGAGCTCGTACGCCGTCTTTTTCAAAATCTTGTGGAGATACAGACGGTTGGTACTATGGCACGCGGTGTTGATGGCCTCTGCCCAAAATATGTCGGAGACCTTGTACTCGTCAAGCATCGTGCGCGCCATCTCGATGAGGTTCGATTCTTCCTCTCGGCTACCCCATTTTGTTGAGGGGAATAGGGAGCCGAGAACTCGTGCTTGATGCCTTCTTCATCGAGAAACTCCTCAACCCCGGTGTTCTTGAATTCGGTGCCGTTATCACTCCGAATTCTCTTGATCTTCACCTCAAACTCATTTTGAGCCCTTCTCATGAATTTCTTCAAGCTTCCTTGAGCTTCGCTTTTATCATGCAAGAAAAATACCCAAGTAAAGCGCGAAAAATCATCAACAATAACTAAACCATACTTGTTTCCATCAGTGCTTATGTAGGCAATTGGGCCGAACAAATCCATGTGTAGCATCTCCAAGGGCCTCGAAGTGGTCATTACGTTCTTCGCGGGATAAGTAGCTCCAACTTGCTTCCCGGCTTGACATGCGCTATATACTCTATCTTTCTCAAAGACAACATTGATTAATCCAAGGATGTGATTGCCTTTAAGAAGTTTGTGGAGGTTCCTCATGCCAACATGGGCAAGTCGGCGATGCCATAACCAACCCATGCTAGACTTAGCCATAAGACACGTTTCAAGGTTAACTCTATCGTAGTGAAATCTACAAGATAGAGATTCCCTTTCAAACGTCCCTTAACGGCTATGGACCCGTCATCCCTCTTAATGACATCCACACCCTTATCACTTAACACACAATTGTAGCCCGCTTCACACAATTGAGCAACGGATAACAAATTGTAGCTTAGTGATTCGACAAGCAAAACATTGGTCAAATGAAAATCATTTGTAACAAGAATTTTACCTAAACCTACAACTTCACCTTTTCCATTATCGCCAAAAATGATGCTTTCACTATTCGTTCTATTGGCGTCCAAATGAGCGAACATTGCCCTTTCTCCGGTCATATGATGTGTACATCCGCTATCCAAGATCCAACTTGATCCACCGGAGTTGTAGGCATACAAAATGAAATTTAGTTTTTGCTCTTTGGTACCCAAACTTGCTTAGGTCTACGCACGTTAGTAACAAGTGATTTAGGGACCCAAATAGATCGCATATAAGAGTTATCTTTGGGCTTACCCCCAATATGACAAGTAACTACCCGACCTAAGTTAGTTTTCTTAAGTACATAAGATGCAAAGAATGTAGAGTGAGCTTTGTACTTAGCGTTTTCCTTGCTCTTAACAAATTGTATGGGCTTGCTTAAAGGACCAACCACAATATTTCTCTTTTTCCCTTTTGGTGGAGTATATCCAAGCCCATGCTTCATAGCGTTACCTTGTCGCTTACCTAGGAACTCCTCTAGTCCCTTACTTGCCTTGTAGGACTTTTGAAGTCCATCTTCGAGCATCCCCTTGAGCTTCTCATTTTCATGTGCTAACACTTGCAATGTCTCAAGGTTAGTGGCATAAGTATCAATATTAACGTCGTAGCATCTAGCGCACCCATTGCTCGTCGAAGGTAACAAAGAATTGGAGCTAATGGTTGAGGTAATTGGAGGGCCATTCTTGAGATCAACAAGCTTCAACTCAAGAGCCTTGCAGGCGTCCTTTGCCTTAGCAAGTTCCTCTTCAAGTGAAGCGTTGGTGATCTCGAGACTAGTCACTTCGGATTTGGTCAATTTTAAGTTTTCAACCAAATCCTCATTCTTCCCCTTTTCAAAAGATAAGCTCTTCCCTAGCTCACGATTTTTCTCCTTTTCGAGGATGAGTAAATCCTCTTGAGCCTCGAGAGTAGCTTCCTTTTGTTCTACGACTTCCTCCAATTTTTCAATATCTTTTAAGAGCAAATTTAATTTATGAATGTCAAAGTTTTTCATAGACTTAAGCACGGTGTTAATGTCATCATCATCACTATCGCTATTGTGCTCATCTAGACATTCATTAGCAATGGAGGGAGTGGAAACAAGTGATGATACCTTGTGCCCCTTTGCCATGAGGCACATTGGAGCAACCTCATCGTCATCGCTCAAGTTGTCGAAGAGGCCCTTCGACATTGTTGGAGTAGAGGATACGGCGATGGCGACGGAGGCAATTCCTCCTTCTTCATCGGAATTTGACTCGGAGTCGGAGTCGGAGTTGGAGTCGGTGTCGGAGTTTCACTCCTTTCCAATGTAGGCACGACCCTTGCCCTTGTACTTTTTGCTCTTCTCCTTGTCCTTGCCCCGGTACTTGTCCTTCTTGTGAGACTTCTCATCTTTATTCTCCTTATGCGGACACTCGGCAATGAAATGACCGGTTTCACCGCATTCATAGCATCTTCGGGTGGAGTGTCTTCCCTTTGATTTTCTTCCAAAACTCTTAGACTGACCTCCTTGTCTGAAGTTCTTATTCTTGAAGAATTTGTTGAATCTTCACACAAATAGAGCCATGTCCTCATTTGTCAATGGACCACACGACTCTTCGTCTTCACTTGAGCTCTCTTCTGCTTGGCGCACTACCTTGACGGCCTTGAGTGCAATACCTTTCTTTTTGCCCGACTTGAGTTCTTCAACAACTTCGGCTTCTTTTACCATCATCTCGTCCATCATGAGCCGGCCGATAACATCATGAGGTGTCAAAGTGTCGAAATTGGGCCGGTCTCGGATTAATTGAACAAGGTTGCGGTTGGTTGGAGTGATCACACGAAGTATTATCTTCACCACGGCCTTGTCCGTAAGATCGGTGCATCCAAGACCCTTGGCTTGATTCACAAGCACCCTTAAGCGGTCAAACATTTTGTTGTAGGACTCTCCTTCCTCCAATGTGAACCGGCTTAGCTCACCAATAATGAGCTCTATCTTCGATTCGCGGACACTTGAAATTCCTTCATGACTGACCATGAGCCTATCCCAAATGGCCTTTGCTTCCTCGAGTCCGTCGACTCGGTTGAACTCAGAATCACTCAAGGCGTTGAACAAAGCGTTGACTGCCAATTCGTTGAAGTGTTGATCTTTATCTTCTACGGGAGTAAGGTTGTTCGGATCAACGGGCTTGAAACCTGTTTGCACAATCTTCCAAATAGAAGGGTGAAGCGATCTCAAGTGCATCTTCATCTTATGTTTCCATGCGGCATAGTGAGTGCCATCGAAATGAGGCGCTCGGGAGGAGATGCGGAGACATAAGATGAGGAGCTTGAGACACCAAGAGAGGAATAATCAAATGGAATAGCAACCCCAATACCGGAGCCCGTGCCCTTGTCTTGGTCATGGGATTCGGTATTCTTCTGTGTATCCGACATCTTAGATTCTTCAAGCGGTTAAGCCAAACTACGGAGATTTGGCTCTGATACCAATTGAAAGGACCGAGATGTCGCCTAGAGGGGGGGTGAATAAGCGTTACAAATTTTAAAAGCGTGGCGAATTTTAAACCGGATACTCGAAATTAAGTTGATCGTGTCAAGTGGTTCGGATAGTCCGAGCCAAATTTCGGATAGTCCGAACTGGTTCGAGCACAAGAACCCTAGAAAATAGATCTAGCAAATCTAGAGTATGAATCTAGGTTCAAATGATGTATCTTGACTAAGATTACTTGCAGGAAGTGAAATCCCACCAATTTCTACTGCAAGAAGCTATTAACCCTTGAATCTCCAAAAGATTAAGCTAAGCACAAGATGAATAAGTAAGAGAATCAAGAACCAAGGAGACCAACCGAATTTTTCCCGAAGTTCGGATCCTTGAGGGGATCCTACGTCTCCGTTGAGGCGGCACTAAGCCGGGATCTCTTTCAACCCTTGACCTCTAGGTGTTGCACCAAGCACTCACCCGTTTACTCCTTGAATCCTTCCCTTGCGGAGGTGGATTCAACCTTCACAAACTTCCGACGGCGTCCCACACGAAGATTGGGGGCTCACCGGTGACTCCTAGCCGTCTAGGAGTCCTCAACCTCCAAGAGTAAAAAATCTCGCAAGAAATCCGCTTGAGGATGAACCACGTGCTCAAGATGAATCACAACTATTAGATCTAACAATCTCTCCACTTGACCTCCCTCTAAAGATTCAAGAATCAAGGATTTGAGGGAGGAGGATCACTTAGGCTTGAGAGAGTGAGAGAGCTGTTGAAAATGTATTGAATGCACTTAATAATGGGTAGGTGGGAGTTAGGGAGGTATTTAAAGCCTCCCAAAACTAGCCATTTTTCACTTCAACCGAGACTGTTCGGATAGTCCGAACCCATGTTGAGACAAATCAGAACCATTTGAAACTAGAACAGGCCCGAACACCGCAGTTCGGACAGTCCGAACGACACTTCGGATAGTCCGAACCAAAAAGACTTAGCCCTAACCGAGGGGGTCCGTTCGGATACTCCGAACCAACGTTCGAACATTTCGAAACAAAATAAACTCGACCAATCGAGAGGGCTAGCTCGGATACTCCGAACCTTTGTTCGGACATTCCGAACTAGATTTTGCCTGAGCCAACCGAGGGGGTCAGCTCGGATACTCCGAACCCATGTTCGGACATTCGAACCAAATTTTGCCTGAGCAACCGAGGAGGGCAGCTCGGACATTCCGAAGATTAGTTCGGATACTCCGAACCTTTTTGAACATTTTGCCCCCAAGACTTTACACATTGACTCATATTTAGACTAGGATTCATCATTGAGCACATTGGATCATTCTCAAACTATTTCTTGTCAAATCTCTCTTAATAGTACAGCAATCCTTAAACTCAAATAAAATTTAAAAAGCATATACAACCGTTGAGTTTAACCGACGCCTTTTATTCTCGAATTTGAGGGACCTCTTTCCTTAAGCGACTTTCCCATGAGCATATTCATCTGTTCACAATACTCATAGAGCTCATTAGTCACTTAATCTTGTTGTCATTAATCACCAAAATCATGCATGCATCCAGCGGCGCGAGCATGCATGCATCCAGCGGGGCGCCGTGCGTACGTCATCGTCGACACGTACCCGCGTGCATGCGCGCATGGTGTTTGATCCCCGAGCTAGCTTGCTCGGTTCGCGCACGCCATCGCGCCGCTCACCAACCACGCCGCCGTCGATGGCCGCTATAAATACCAGCCCGCCCCGCATCCACAGCGTACATCCGCATCCATTACAAACACACGTACGTACACTGACTGACCTAGGAGTAGTAGTGGACAAGAACCACCGGACGCGAGATCGATGAGGTCGTCGTCGTCGGTGGCCGCCGTTCTCGTCCTCGCGTTCGCTCTCGTGACGATGGCCGCTGTCGGGACCGTCGAGGCGGCGAGTGTAGGGTCGAGGATGCGCCTAGAGGGGGGGTGAATAGGCGTTTATAAAAATCGATCGCTCACTAATTCAATTAGCTCTAATCAACCCCTATGTCAAAACCTAATCAATTTATATATGCGGAAGCGATAAATCGGTTTTAACAATTAAGGCCTAAATCAACTAGGCTCACTAGTGCAGTAACTAAATTATGTCTCTATGTATAAATTGCTAAATTGATCAAACAATTAATACTAAGCAATTCTAATTCAAGCAATCAATAATATGCAAAAGGTAAATACTTGAATGTAAAGAGACAAGGGACAACCGATGTTTTTCCGTGGTGTTCGGAGACTTGCCGGTCTCCCCTAGTCCACGTTGAGGCAAGCCCACACTTGGACCGGCTCCCGCTCGAGCACCCGCCTCTTTCCACTAGTCGTGGTTTTTCACGCTTGCGCGTAGGCTCAACCCGAACCTTCACAAACTTGCCGGGGCTTCTCACACCTTGAGAGCTCCAGCGCACGACGCCGGCCCTCAGCGGCCAACGGCTAGAAAACTAGCCGTTGGCTGAAAAACGCGGTCATACCGCACCCTCAGCGGTCATACCGCTCCACCACAGGTGCCAGCGGTATGACCTCTCACAGCAGCACAAAAACATCCATAACTTTTTACTCCGAACTCCGATTTAGGTGATTTTTGATTCTATGCGAAGCTTATCACGAGGGCTACAATCTCCACCCATTTTCATGATTTAAGCACCCATAGATATTTTTAAATATCACCAAAACCAAACTTCTAATACCGACATTCAAGTCTAAAATCTGATTTTCCGAAATCTCTTTTCCGAAAAACCAAAAACCATTCCTTGAGCCATAAGATGATCAACACATGATCATACACATGTGCAAAACACGTTTGCACCCATTTAGCTCATGCTCAAAGAATTTAAACCAAATTGCAAAAACACATTTTGCAACCAACTCCAAATCTATTTGCAAAACGTATTAAGCAAATCAAACTCGAGTTTATGAGATTAATCCCCTAGCCATGTGAAGGTCAACACAAGACCGGTCAACTTACCAACACCCGTTGCAAGCCCCACTCACATGCTCTCGGGATTCAGGACTCATAAACCTCAGTTTATTCGCACAACGAACTTGCAAATAACACAATAAAACCATTTCATGCTTGAGCACTACTCTTTGCAACACATGCAAAAGTCTAGCTCCAAGCAACATCAAATCAAGATGCATGAACTCTCTAATTGCAACACATGCAATTCTCTAGTTCCATGCAACACCAAAACCAAACATCAACTAAAACCAAATCACACGTATGAGCTCTTTACTCGCAACACATGCAAGCCTCTAGCTCCATACAAACACACAAATACCAAATCAACCATATGTGCTCTCTACTCACAACACATGCGAGCCTCTAGCACATTCACAACCATAAACACCAAAACCAAGCTTGAGCTCTCTCCTTTTGCAACACATGCAAAACTTAGCTCCAAGCAAACACAAGTTTTAGAAAGATTGTTTTGTGAACCAAAACGTGAAGCTTCAACTAATGCAACACATGCAAAAGTGAACTTCACACAAAAGCCAACGCACTAGCTTATCACTTCTTGCAACACATGCAAATCAAAGCATAATGCGAAAACCAACAACCAAGCATAAGTTTAACCCATTCGCAACACATGCCAAATGGTTAACCCTCATGCAAAAGCCAAATCCAAATGGTTTGAGCTCGAGTGAGCGCGAATGAGATCACCAACACATGATGAAGCTCAAGCAAAGGAGCGACCCTCTTAATAGCACGGCGATAAAACCTTAGACTCAAAGACTACAAAAGTCCTTAGCCTATCTAATTATACCTTCGCCGCCGCACACAAGCAATCCCCTTTGGGGTCATTATGATCAACACTTGATTACTCCCCCGGGATCATTACTCGACTCCTCTTTATCTTCGGGATCCATTCTTGACGCCCATCAACTCATGATGCCGTCCTTGTCCCGTTCTCATCATCTCATCCATCTTTGGACCTAACTCAATCACAACTCATACAAATAGTTAGTCCAAGATGCATGGTTGTCTCAATTATCTCTTGCACTCCATTAACACATAATGGATGCCTTTAGATCAATTGAGCACAACCTAAATCAATTGAAATGATTTAATTGTGTCTTAAGTATAATAATGCAACTCATGCTTCGTTATACTTAAGAGCTATTCATTGTCCTTAATTAATCAAGGAACACCATCAACACATGATGAAATGTTCTTTAATGATTAACAAGACAAATGAACTCAATTTAAATTATCATTTAAATTGATATGAGTATATATTAACTACACAAGTTTTCATATACTCTTGTTGATGAAAAGTAATGATCCATTATATATAAATTGTATGGAAATGATCATTACCCTAAGTCATCAACTATAGAATAAACTCCACATATATATGTGCATAAGTATGATTGACAATATGCACATATTCAATTTGATTGTATTGGAGCATATCCTATATTTCCACGAGTATACTTATAACTAGGCAATTCAAATATATACTCAAGGATTTAGTTTCTTTGTCTTGATCCTTATGTGTGTCAATAACGAATTGATCAATACAAAGAGACTTTCAAGTTAAACTACAAACTCCCCCTAAATATGTGCATCCATGTAATATATGGATTGGGAAACATGATGCGCATTTTGTGGTAAATGTAAAGGGGACATTCATACTTTAACTTGACTCCAAAGTATGCAACTAATATTAGAATGAATACACATACATACCTCGGGTTTTCCAATTTTCAATGCGATGAGACTAAACAAAGATATTCTAGATAAACATGTTAGTCTCGATATAAGATTGTCATTAATAACACTATCGCATTAGGGGATAAACTTAATATTGGATTTGTCATTAACACAAGATTAGATTTGTCATTAACGCCAAAACCATAACTAATGAAGGTTGAACTTACAGCGGGGCCGGCGTGCAACCCGTCGCTTCTTGACGCCGTCTTGGGGTCAAGGCCTGTTCGGTGGTCGGTGCGGTGGCGTCTTTGAAAGCAGCATTTGGCGCAGCAGGGTGCTGTCTTGGTACACAACAGCCCCAACTACGGCATCTACATCCGCAGCCCCAACGCCACGCGCCTCTTCGCCGTCTGCCGCCTCCCCATGCCGCGCTGCACCTAAGCGTAGTTAGCTAGCCTGCACGCTCGCTCTCGTCTAGCCTGCGTGGCCTGCGTGTGTGCATATATACATATATATGCTACCTTGTGCTGCGTGACTTTGGCTCGATCATGCACAATGTAATGCAACGATGCATATGCTGTTGCTGTCGCATGAATAAATGGACTGACAACCTGTGATTTACCTACTCATGTCAGTAAACTGCCTCTATTTGTCTCACTATTATATATTAGTGTCTAAGGTTCTTCTTAACTAGTGTTTTCTTATTATATAGCACTTAAATTTTAAGCACTACACAATTGAGATAGAATCAATTTGTCTTCTCTCTTTATATTTGAGCACTCTATAGGAAAAAAGTTGAGTGCTCGTAAACAAAAAAACACAGGAGTGTCACTTAGCAGTGCCTTTATATACGTTGTTCAACATTAAGCATGCATGCGAATATGTGGCATTGTCTCATCTACATGTGCAAATTCGATAATCTTCATTCTAGCTCAGCTTTCAACCAAACACTACCTTAATTGCTTCGCCAAATTAAAGGTTCCACATGTTCGATCATTGTATGTGGAACATGGATCTAAAACAACAGCAACGGGTTCTTCTATGCTTTCCTAAAAACACTGAATTGCGCAAAGCTTTAATTAAGAGTAACTTTAATTAAGAGCATGTACAACAGTAATTAATGAACCGTTTGCAAGTTGCCACGTAATCTTTATCATCCTATGTGGCATAGAATTAATGAGGAGAGAGGCGCTTGCCGTCTCTTCACGAGAGGACGGCAGTGGCCCGTGCTCCAATGCAAAACGACGGCTCCGTCGCCCGTTGTATGAAAGAAGCCGTCTATATACTCATGCTTGATCATGGTAATTTATGGGCCCATGCATAAATTAATTAGTTTATAGATCTGCCTGACAGACAAGCTATTGTAGAAGTTGTCTGTTTTGTTATCTTTATGTGATATGATATATACTTACAAAAGCAGCTGTCAAGACTGTTGTACATGCCTTATGCAGTCAACGTTTAACTTCAAAATCACACTGCTCTGCATGTTCAGATGATAATCTGGCATGCATGTACGTACGTACGAAGCGACGGCTACATTTGACTTCAGAATTATTGCACTGCCGTAGATGTTCTGATGTTCTTTAACTACCTTATGCAATCAACTTTGCACGCGAGTTAATCGCCGCAACCGCTGCACTTCAATTGATCCAACTTTTCAGCTCCCGAAGATCAACAGGCAGTAAAAGAGGGTGCGATATCGATCGATCATGTACGCTGATGTATTGCAAAAACCCGCTTTGGCCAAAATTTCAAAAAGATTCCCAAGTCACCCCTCCCCACTTTGGCATCCAATCCACTTCACGCCTCCTATTTTCTGGAAACTGTTAAGTGTTCACTTTCACTTTTCTTTGCAGTCGAACCTGCAAGCGAGAGGTCTAATGTAAAGCATGGAAGGTTCGGAGAGTTCCTGTTTTGGCAACCTACAACTAACTGATGGTGCTTTGAGAGAGAGCAGTGATTACATTGGGTGCGATTCTTTTTCCTATTCAATTATTTGTTTTCTTATGTTCCGTTTAGTGCTGAATGTATCCTACTGGTAACTAAAACTAAAAAGATAGTGGTGAATATTCTGTTTCAACCTACTAATGATTAACTAGTCTTGTATTGCACAGTGATGAGGAACACCCATTTTTGATAATCACATTCTATTCAGCTTATAGTGCATTTAATCATAGATGCTGCATTGCTGCCTTTCGGAGTGCCTTTTCCAATATCAATCAAATATGCTTTCTCTAGATACGGGATCATTGGTTGTAGTTATTCATGGCGGCATACTTGAAAGCAAACTGAATAGAATCTCTAGAAGATTTTGGTGACTGCATAAAACGTTTGATGTAAAATTTACCGGTCACTTCTAAACCTTGGCATGCAATTATTTATCACAAGAATTTCTTAATTAACCCTCGCGAACTTCAGATCGGACCACTTTATCATTTATTAAGATCATTATTCATTCATTATTGTTGCAGCTTGTTCCAGCAAACTAATGTTTGGTGACTTGTTCCTTTCAATAGCCCTAGCTGCTTGCCATGTTTTGGCGGGGTCTAGCATCTGTAGACCATGAGGCTGGACAAGTGTAGAAGTAGTTTACATTCCAAAACATAGTGAATCAAGAATGAAATGGCACATGAAGTTATGACATAACTAACGCACTAGTCTTTTTATAATTCTATAGTGATAAGAGGTTCCTGTGTTGCAACACAAGTGAAATAGCCCATGGGATTAACTGACAAGCATCGAGAGATACTAAGCATCTGACTGTACGTCTAAAATGGTTATTTCAGGAAGCAGAAATTTGATTGGTTACCCTAAAACATAGTTTGAATGGATTCTATTTTTAAGCAAGTGTTTCTCACAAGTATCCATATTTTTCGGGTACACAAATTATTTGGAAAGGGCTATAGTACTTGATGAAATGATGAAGTCCACAATGTTTTCTACAGTTGCTATTTCTATCAGTTATATGTTACTTGGATGGGATTTCACAACAGTTATAGGTAAATTCTTATACTCTGGTTTGATTTGTCATGAGAGACTAATTGTTTGATGAAGTATTAAACTTAGACTCTACCTCTGAATAAAAACTCAATTTTCTTCATTTTAAAGAGGCATGCCACTATATTCTCTGGATCACAGTCAGATTGATTCGACAACGAGCTGTATTGATCCATCCATTGATGAAGCACAAGAATTAATGCATATCGGATAATTTCTGGAATCAATATAACAATGTCTAATGAAAGAAATGCTTTTATAGTAAATAAGCGGATTAATAGATTTGCGTTTGAAGCCAAAAGTTTGTTAAATACGCAAAAACTAAGTATTATTTCTTGTGAGCATTGATTTTTATCTAAAGATTTCTTGTGAGGATATCAGCCCAGCTCAAAGCGCACAGACTAAAAAACTGAGCAAAGATAGAGAGCACATAGGCTCAACCGGATGATCAGGAGATATCATCACAGTATCATGAAGTATCGGTACTAAAATTTTACGGAAAGACAGATTTGTGAACTAAAATATATATATCGTGGCTGTACCACGATGTTCTTTTCACGAGAACATGCTATTGATGTGTAGTGGATGTAGTATTGTTAAGAACCGCACCGGTTGATATTATCTTAAATGTATAATTTCCAATTTATATTCTTCCAAACCAATAGGTTGTCCGATTCATAAACGCAATTGTTAAACTGTAGTTGATGTGCCTTTCCAGGTAGAGCTTAATTATTTCTCATAATTGTTTTTTTGCTTGTTCAACTATAGATGGCTCCTCCCCGTAGGAGCAGCAGGAATGCGGCTACTGATACCAACAGTCGCTTGCATGCTTCAAGTAAGGAGACGACTTCATTTAATGATGATAATTTTGATCCCTCTAAAGAGCCGCATGAAAATGACAAAGAGGGGCATGAGGATAGTGATTTTCAAACCTCGCTAGAGGCCAATCTCCCAAAAAAGAGGAAAATTTCCCAAGAGGTGATTTTGAACTCTCCAATTGATCTTGATTGATTTGCATTAATCATTTTGTATGCATTAACCATTTTCTATTCTTTCTTTCACCTATTTCATTCTTGTAAGAACTATAATTATGTTTTATTCCTGTAAGAACTCTAGTTGTAAACTTAAGTTTATTTCTGGAGCATAGATATAATGTTAATATGAGATATGTACCAAATTCTGTACTAGAAGCAATAAAGGCCCTCTCACCAGAACAAAACAAACAGATCGTAGAGTTGGGCTTTGGGGAGCTTCTAAAATTTAATTTAGAAAGCTTGGAGAATCATTACCTGCTAGCATTCCTTATGGAACACACAAACTCAGAAAATTTGGTAATTCAGGTGGGGGTGGAGATAAGAGTCTGCCTATTAATGAACATGTAGTACGATATGTGCTTGGGGTGCCAACAGTAATTGAGAGAGACTTACCACATCACCCAGACATGGATCGTGACCTTGATAAACTGAAATCAGAGCTTAGTGTCTCCAAGAAAGAAAATATTAAAACTAAGGACCTCATAGAGAGGATAAAAACGGGCGGCACAGACTATGCAATCATGCGTTGCTTTTTCATTCTCTTGTTCAACAAACCTCTATTCCCTGGTTCATAAGACCATGTCACCGGGCGGGAGGCTGCTATAAAAAACTCACCAGAGGACATTGCTGAGGTCAACCGAGCAAAGGTTATTGTGGATGACCTCCGTTCTACAGTCGGCAAGTGGCACTCCAATAAGCCAATTTCCAACAAAAGAAGGACAATCCATGGTTGCGTGACATGCTTATTGGTCTGTGATTCGTACTTTTTGTATATGTATATATACTATTCTTCTATAATTATTATTTTACCACAATTGTATTTTTTGTCCCACGGTTGTATTATTTGGACCATTTGAGAAGTCCTCATAGCATATCCTATATTAGCACCCCCAGTGCTGCTTCTTACTCCAAAAATATTGTTAGAAAAATTATAAAAGCAAACAAGAGGGGTGATCATGCCTACAGCTTGCTAAATGTGAGCTTTTTTCTATCTCCAATTTTATTATTTTTACTTTATCTGCATTTTGAAGCTTATCAAATCTAATCATTTTTAGTTTAGAAATATGGTGGGTATATGCTATTCAATGGTAACTAGTCAAGATGTTGCGAACAAAGGAATTGAATTATAAAAACTAGGGCTCGTGCAACATGTGTAAGTTTTTGTTCAATTTCCTTATGGTTTGGAGGATTGCTTTCAACATACTGCTTTCCAATAATGCTCCATTGGGCTCAACGAGTACACAGTAGTCTATGTATTTGTGTGCTTTATTGTTTTTATGTTCATCTACTTCAGAGTGCTGGAGACAAAAGGTCTTCCCCTTAGAGCTCATTTCAGAGGTCTTCAAATTTTCAAGACAAAAATGTGTGTAGCCAAAATACAAAATGTTTAGGATTGAAGGTGACCCAAGTGCCGGAGACAAAAGGTCTTCCCCTTAGAGCTCATTTCAGAGGTCTTCAAATTTTTGAGGCAAAAATGTGTGTAGTAGATATACAAAATGTTTAGGATTAAATGTGACCCAGTCTGAGTGTTGAATGGGTGCTTGCTCTAATGTGTCTACATATGACAACTGTAGAATGGATGTTGGATTTTTTTTTGCTAGTTAGGAGGATTGGTGATATTGTTTGTAGTCATTTATCTACCTCTTCTGCGTTAGAGAAGTTAGAGAATCTGAGGGTGGATCCTCAATACTCATGTCAACTCACTCTTACACACAAGAACTAAACTCTTTATTTCACTACTACAAATTTTAGTACAACACAACTGAACACTCCTGACGGCTACCCTAGTACTTTATCTATGTGCCACCTCTCATGGCTCTCTCTAACACTCTAGACTCATGGTGGCTTGTGGCCTTTGATAGCCCATATGACTCATCTATGGCACACATATGGTACATACACTAGTGGTGGACGACATCTCTATTTATAAGATTACATAGCTATTGGATTGGTGCCAAATGTCAACTATTTAAAGCCTATAACTACAAATATCTCATATCTAGAATTCTATTCTCAAAATATCTAAGTTTCTACATTCTTCTTCCCTAATATCTAGTTTGTAGATATTTTTTTATTTCATTATGAAGCATGGCAAAACAATTTATTTTAGTAACTTTCCAAGGTAATATCTACCTCATGTAAAATTCCTAAATATTCTAGAAGCATCAAGTGTGCATTGTATATTTCTCAACAGGAGATACAGCAAGAAAGTTTCATTACATGATTCTTTTGTGACACTGAGGGCTTGTTTAGATGTTAGGGGGAAAATCCCAAGGTGGATTTTGAAGGGCACATGGAATCCCTTTCATCCCCTTGGGAAAATAATCCCTCGAAAAATATTCCCTGCCACCATTTGGAAGACACGGGATGAAAATCCCAAACATTACAAAAAATCTCAAAAAAATAGAAAAATTACAAAATTCAGGGGCATGTAAGATAGGGATTGCAGCGATCTATCAACACAACCTCATTTTATTGATAGAAACAGAAAAGGTTGTTCTTGATTTACTAACTCAAATTGAGATATGTTAAACCTCCACATATTGATCCCAATAAACATTTGGTGAACGTTAAGAATGAAGTGATGGATATGATCCCTAAATCTAACCGTACCTGGTTATATTCAACTTCTTTAGTCCGTGATAATTATCACCAACTAGCCGTCTACCTTTATTTGAGATATTCTTCAATCGCAAAGATAAAGCTTGCATTGACTTAGGGCCTGTTTGGTAGAGCTCCAGATCCTGATTCTCCAGCTCCAGCTCCTGATTCTCTATGGAATCGATTCTATGGTGGAAGTGATTCTTGTTTGAGAAATAGTTCATAACACGAATACTTCCACCGAAGAATCAGGATGTGAATCAGGTGGGAAGCAGGTTTTTTTGGCTCCCAAGCTGCAAATCAAAAAACATGAATCACTTCCTCGGATTCCTATGTGAAGCTGGTTGATTTTTTTCTTATTTGGTATAGCTCCTCAGCTTCTCATGAGGAAGCTGAAGCTGGGAGCTCTACCAAACGCACCCTTATTGTTATCATAGTTACCAGAAACAGATGTAATACATACCATCGGTGGGGCAAAATGACATAAAATATGAGAGCTGGACATGGAAATTGTGATCTATAACTAATGTTTCATTATCACCTGATTTGTGTCTAAAAACACACCAGAATTAATATTGTAGTATTCTTAGCTGCAATATGCAAGACTACAATGGGATATACAAGGCAATCGTGTTTTCTATTTGCTAAGTATCGAAGCAGTATCCAAGAACTCATCATGCAACACTCTTGTACAGAACCAATCTAATTTGCTTCATTGCAAACCAATCTAATCAAGAGGCATCTGTGCATGTTACCATCAATAACAACCAAGAACAATCTCCAAGAAGTCATCACACACCACACAATTATAGAACCAATCTAACTTGTCCCATTGCAGGAGCAACAAAACAACTATACTTCACAGCATCAAACAAAAAGGGATTTGACAATATTTCAAGAACTCAGGTTGATCTTTTCATCCTTACCTTTGCAAATGACACTCCTTTTAGATTCATGGTGGGTGTGACCGTGGCTTAACGAGAGGCCAACGGCTCCTTCCTCTCCCTCCTGTTGCAATCTCTTTGCCTTAGTGATGTTCATCATGAATACCAACTGCCTCCTCCTATCCTTGCTCGAAATGGGTATGGGATCTGTGAGAGAAGTTGACGAGAAAAGGGATTAGACGCCGAACTGTAGCGGGAGGAGGACGAGGAGGATGCGAGGAAGCTATCCCGAACCTTCGAAATGGGTACGGGATTTGTGAGATGCCGCTGCTGGAGAGGGAGTAGGAAGAGCTTAGTAGCGGAGGAAGGGATACGTGCGGCGACATCGATGCGGGAGGAGTTCGCGATGTGAGAGGAGAATATTTCCCGGTGTGAAGACACGATGATTTTTTCCCGTGGAAACCACTGGGATTGAGCTGGGAAATCGATTTCCCGGATACTCCAAATGGCCGGCTGGGTTAGCCTGAGGAAATATTCCATGGGGCTTTTGGCCCATGGGATTTGGACCAAATAAGCCCTGAAGAGAATACATGGGGCTGTTGTGTACAGATAAAATTACCTGTGGTTATTCCTAAACAAAGTTAAACAACCTTCACATGTCATCTCAGCCTAATTTTTGCAGGCAACAGGGTAAATAAGCACTCCAATGACATTCTCAAGCTATTTGCAGCAGTAACATATCTCATTTGAGAGCAGAAAACCATGCAGTTGATTCCCATCACGTTATACATAATAGAAACATGAAAACAGGAGCAAGAAGATGTTTCAGTTTGCTAATTTAATCTTTGCCTCATCTGCCACCTTTACTATTTTTAGAGCTGATTTGCAGAGCCAACTGCAATATACTTCCCTCATCTTTTCAGGGAAAAGGAAACAACACAGGCCATCCTGTTATCCAGCCAACACTCCATTACACATTTACACTTCTGTTTTGAAGAACCAGGCAAACCTGCCATTGCCTTACCTGTTGCATTGCATCATCTCCATTGATCACCTGTTGTCTCAGCTGTATATTCCTACTTTTACTCCTAAAGCTGCCTGCCTAACCACTGGAGCAGAAGAGGCATCGACAAAAGCAGAAGAGGCAAGGCCAAGAAAGGCAGGAATCATTAGAGGAAGCTGGAAGAAAACTAGAGGAACGGCTCTGACCTCCACCAAATATTCATGGTCATCCTCCTCGCCTTCCGGCTCTCCATTCTCCTCCTCCTCCTCCTGACCGTCCTCGCCGGCCCGGCCGCCACCGCCAGCCCTGATGGGGCCGCCCCAGGCACCGAGGCAGCGGCGCTCCTGCGCCTCAAGTCGTCGTTCTCGGACCCGAACAACGCGCTAGAGGCGTGGTCGCCGTCGTCGCCATCGGTGCCGTGCAATGCCACCAGCCCGTGGCCCCGGGTGCAGTGCTACAAGGGCATCCTCATCGGCCTCCGGCTCGCGCACCTAAACCTCTCCGGCACCTTCGACTTCGCCGCGCTCGCGCACCTTCCAGGGCTCCATTCCATCAACCTCAAGCGCAACGCATTCTCCGGCCCGCTGCCGGCGAGCCTCGCCAGCGTGCGCAGCCTCCGCGCCCTGTACCTGTCGCACAACGCGTTCACCGGGCCGGTCCCCGGCGACGTGTTCACCTCCATGCGGTGGCTCAAGAAGCTCTACCTCGACAACAACGACCTCTCCGGCGCGCTGCCGGCCGACGCCATCGCCATTGCCCCGCGCCTCCTCGAGCTCCACCTAGAGCACAACCAGATCGAGGGGCCCGTCCCTTCCTTTCTCCCGGCGTCTCTCCGGCTGTTCAACGTGTCGCACAACAGCCTCACCGGCGTGTTACCGCATGCCGTCGCCACGCGCTTCAACGAGTCCGCGTTTGCCGGAAACCCCGGCCTGTGCGGAGCTCCGGGCAGCGACACCGCGGCGTGCGCGGCGGCCACGCCGGGGGCCGAGGCGTCGTCCATGCCTCCCGCCACCGCAGCGGATTACGTCGCCGTCGAGGAGGAGACCAGCGTGGTCGTGGTGATCGGCATCATCGTGCTCGTGATCGCGCTGGTCACCGGCGCCATGGTGCTCATGCTGCGGCAGGACGAGAGGAACAACGCGCCGAGGTTCGACCACGCCGGCAGCAGGGAAAGCTCCGACAAGGCCATGGCAGCGTCAACTGCACCGCGCGCCGCGGAGATGGTGGCGGTGGAGCTGGGCGTCGCCGGTGGCGGTTCCAGCCACGGTGGCAGCAGCCAGGGCTCCCGCAGCGGATCAGGCGGGGGCGGCCGGCGGATGGGCGAGTTCGTCCTGATGAGCGAGGTCAGCGGCGAGTTCGGGCTGCCGGAGCTGATGAAAGCGTCGGCGGAGGTGCTCGGTAACGGCACGCTCGGGTCGGCGTACAAGGCGGCCATGCGCAACGGCGTCACCGTCGCCGTGAAGCGCATGCGCGACATGAACCGCGTCGGCCGCAAGGAGTTCGAGGAGCACCTGCAGATGCTCGGCGAGCTCCGCCACCCCAACGTGCTCCCTCCCATCGGCTACCATTACCGCAAGGAGGAGAAGCTCATCGTCTCCGAGTACATGCCACGTGGCAGCCTCCTCTACGTCCTTCACGGTAATCACACAACTAATCTCCAATTAGTACTAGTTAATTGCATAGTTAGTGCTAATTAATCACTTAAATGTGTTGGTGGTGCAGGGGATCAGAGCCCGAACAGGGTGATCTTGGACTGGCCGGCGAGGCTGAGGATCGCCGTCGGCGTGGCGCGCGGCATGGCGTACCTCCACGAGAAGCTCGGCATCCCGGCGATGCGGCTCGTGAGCATGGACGGCGCCGATTTCGACGGGCCGCCGCCGCCGCCGCCGCCGCACGGGAACCTGAAGTCGGGGAACATCCTCCTCGACGCCGACCTGGAGCCGCGGCTGGTGGACTACGGCTTCTTCCCGCTCGTCAACACGGCGCAGGCGCCTCACGCCATGTTCGCGTTCCGGTCGCCCGAGGCCGGCGCGCACCCGCAGCAGCAGCACCACCACCACGCCGCCGTGTCGGCCAGGTCCGACGTGTACTGCCTCGGCGTCGTGCTCCTCGAGCTCGTCACGGGGAGGTTCCCCTCTCAGTACTTCCTCAACGCGCGCGGCGGCACCGACGTCGTGCGGTGGGCAGCGTCGGCGGTGGCCGAGGGCGGCGAGCAGGAGCTTGTCGACCCCATCGTCGACGGGGGCGCGGGAGGCGCAGCGGTGCGGCTGCTACGGGTTGGCGTCGAGTGCACCAACCCCGAGCCAGAGAGCCGGCCCGGCATGGCGCAGGCGGCTAGGATGGTGGAGGAGGTCGCCGCCGCCGGCGCGTCATGATCACTACTCATCGGTGCAATGGAGGAGTGATACGTGGTGTATACGCACGGTTGCGCATGCATGTGGAGCTCGAATGTGATCAAATCCTGGCCGTTGATCAGAGGATGGTGACGTGTCAAGAATGCGAGAGGGGGTATGGTTGGGCTGTGCGTGAACTCGAGGCCCGAAACTGAATTTGTAACAAGCAAAAAAAAAAAAGGAAAAGAGACATACAGAAAGGAAAAGTGAAAATAGAAAGAAACGAAGGAAGAAAGAAAAAAAAATCAGGACCTGAATGCCATTCGTATATCTAGCATTTCTTCTAGTTGGAGGAGAATTCACGACCTGTGTGAACTTTCATGAGACGAAAGATCCTGTCCCTACTGTATGCAAGTCAAAATCTTTGCTTTCGAGGATTCTACGCATTTGTTGGAGACATACTAGATTTTAGCTTTGAATTACATATGCATCTGTACGCTTTTCCCGAGAAAGAAAAGGTATCACCCGAATACCAGAAATCAACAACTAAAAAAAAGCAAAAACATAGGATAGCATGAGATAAATATTCAAGTAAAATAAGTGTGCAGGGTTGGTCACCAAACGACGCTTTGGCCGAGTGGTTAAGGCGTGTGCCTGCTAAGTACATGGGGTTTCCCCGCGAGAGTTCGAATCTCTCAGGCGTCGTTCGATTTTTTTTCCCTCGGTTTCCCGTTTCTTTTTCTCAAATTCCTCGCAGCTTTTGTGTCTCTCCCAAAATTTAATTTACAGTTATTTTTTACGTTTTAGTGCTATACAGCAGCACCGCTTTTTTTATTAAAAAATAGGGGGGATTTGCAGTTGCAGGAAATGTCATATAAAGAAGAAAAGAACATCACAGTTCACAAACGAAGAACCACACCGGCGTGTGCTTTTATGCCGCAGAAGCAAAACTACGAAGATTTATATGAACAGATAGTACTAGTACCATGTAGACACTTGATCAAAGTAATCAACATCTGGCGTAATTATTCCCAACTACACATTGCAATTTGCTAAAAGAAAAACCTTTGAGCTCAGCAGGAACTCTCTTATTCTATCCCTCGTGTAATTAAGCACAACAAAAAGATCAGTAATTTGCACAACAAATTAGGCAACTGATCAAACTTTTTGGTGATTTGGTGTAATTAATTCCAATGTACACTCCTTCCCTACTCTTCTTGTAGTGATCTCAACTCTGAATCGCCCAGCCATATGTGACATGTACTCCTATACCAAATCAAGAAGAAGAGGTAGATCGTGGCACTAGATCGCGCCCTCCTCGAGCGGCAGCGCCGTGCCGACGAACCCACCGCCCTCGGCGGTGCCGGCGCCGTCATCGCCGCGGCATTCCATCGCAGCAACGTGGGCGGCGTGCATCGTCTTCAGGTCCGGGTGCCCGTACCTTGCCGCGGCGACGGCGTAGCAGCCGAGGATGTAAGCGGAGACGAGGAAGACGAGCCCGAAGAGCTGGAAGTTGGCGAGCTGCTCGGCGCGCTCCTGGGCGGCGTGGGTGTGGCACTCGAGGTGCGCGTCGGCGTCGCGGTGGCACCCCGCGGGGAGCATGGGCCCGTAGAGCGTGAACGCCGTCTGGTAGAACCACAGGCCCTGCAGGGTGATGAGCGCGCCGCTGGCGAGGTCGACGGGGAAGCTCGCCGGGAGGAGAGCGCCGAGGACGGTGGTCACGATGCAGAGCCCGATGAGGACAACGAGGAGGTAGTGGTAGTAGCCCTCCAGCCCCTGATGGGTGGTGGAGTGGAAGTAGAAGAGCAGGAACTCCGCCGTGAACGCCGTCGCCGCGACCAGGCACAGCGCGCCTTCCGGCAACGGCAGGTACCTGCGGTGATCGCCATTGCAAGCTTATGTCACTCCATGTTAACTCTCTGAGATCTGAGATGAGTCAGCTGTGACTGTACTAAACTGATCAAATTCTTGTAAATGACAATAAAAAGTAGGGAGCTTCGTAAATTAACCGAAACCGAATGGTAATTAAGGACAAAAACAAGACCTCTTGCAACGGATTATGTAAAGAAATCGACCACTGTCACACTCATGCCTCACTTTGCCTTCCGTGCCGTAGAGATTTAACAGGAATGCGGGAGAGAATGTTCTGATTCCTGCAAAATTCCCTTGAACAGGCTATCGCTGCTCGATTATGTTCCTTGCACTGAAAACTGTTGATGCTTTCTATTTCTCCCGCATGGTAACTGGTGATGATTGCAGCGTACTTTACAATGACCGCTCTTTGTTAACAATGGCTGCAGGGGCGAGATAAAACAAAATGGCAATATGATTGCAGGGGAAAAAGTTACACAGGAATTCCGCTGAGCCCAATCTGGGCCCCAACAATCGAATCCGAAAGAGTATTGGATTTGCTATTGCGCACACAGAATGACAGACATGGCCCCCACCCCCCACTGCTGAAGAGAAGGAAAGTACAGTAAAGTAAAGAAATGAAACATCTCCACGAGCTTTCTTTTTGTCCAGCTCAAGTGCCAACAGATGACAAGCTTTTGGTCTGCTCATGTGAATACCGATCGGCTTTGTGCTGAAAGCAATGGCCACTGAGAAGAATCTCTTCACTCTTACACTACCACCAAGTGCTAACAGCCTGCTTCATATATGCATATAAATCAGGTTTATCCAATGATGTGTGCTGCCCCTCACTCGAAGCAGGCAAGCATAGCATGCATGGGTGGAACCCCGGGGTGCCCCGGCACCCTAAAAATTTGAGAAACTTCAAAATTGCACCTCTTTAATAGGCTAAATTTATTGATTGAATTGATTTTGATTTTAGTGATTTGGGATTTTTAAGACATCAGAACTATTTGTATTATACTTTTAGCAAATTTCAAATATATTTATTATATTTATGTTGATACCAAATTATTGCACAAGACTAAAGAATTGTACGTGTGAAGTGTGCACCCTTATCAAAATTTTTCTTGTTTCGCCACTGGTAACATGTTGTTTGTGGTATATGCTAAAAACTTACTTTTTTTTTTTTTTTTTGCAAACTTAGGCAGGCTATTGGGTGCCTTGAGAACAGCATTCCGTTATCCGCAGACAAAATTGTACTGGTACTAGGATGAAAGTAGCACTAGCACTGCCAAGTTGGACCAGGTTGTGTGAGCTAGAGACCACATGGCTTAGGCTGGAGCAGCCAATGTCCGTCCTTGTGACGTTCCAGATGCGACACCCCAATTGTCAAAAACCATTAAAAAAATTGTCAAAAACCATTCGCCTCAAGACGAAGAAAAGAATCCTACATCTTCTACACCAACCAACTAATCCAACCAACATGTCACCTTTTCTTCAAGTCTCACGTGTACGTACGACAGCCGCAGCAAAGCAGTTAGATGAGAGTTCATCCTAGATTTAAATCCTAATTGATTGTAAATCATGTTTTAGAAATTTGATTGTCCCTGTTGAATAGAGAATGGAATTTTTTTAGGAATTAAGTGACCATAAATTGATAGCATACTAAAAAAATGGATTCAGGATCATATCAAGTTTCAAGAATGGTGGTGGAGTGCGTGATGAAGACCTTGTCTTTTGGGAGAGGAGGGCAAGGGCGCCGAAGAGGAAGAACATGAGCAGCATGCCGCCGTGCTCGAGGTCGTTGAGGTGCGCCGGGTTGACCCCGCCGCCGTCGAAGACGCGGAGGTGCGTCGAGTAGAGCACCTCCACGCACATGTCCAGGAAGGCCCCGCCGGCGACCACGTACAGCTCGAGGTGCCGCGCCTTGCCGCCCAGGAAGGCCGCCTCCACGGGGTTCCACACGCGGAGGCGGAACCCGCCCGGGTCGGCGGCGAAGCGCGCGGCGGCCGCCCAGACGTGCCACGCGCCCACCGCCAGGAACAGCGTCCCCGGCAGCACGTGCCCCTTGAACGAGCCCATCGACACGTGCCGGGGCCGGAGACGGAGAGGCCGACCGGGTTGAGCTGATTGGTTCCGCTGTTGGGTTGCCGAGTTTGCCCTCGGATCTAAAGGGAATCACCGGCCGGCGCCCGCGTTGACTTCTCCGGCTCGGAGAATGGGTGGCTGAGACGGCCCCTGCTATACTCCTCCTCCGAGCTGTTGGATTAGCGTTGCCGTATCGTTAGCTCGTTATCATCTCAGGGATCAAAAGTCAAAATCAAATCTTCAGGACTCTAGCGGAGGAGAGGAAGACGATGAGATCAGATCAAAGGCTTGACTTTTGAGAAGCATCGTTGAGAGACGAAGATCAAGAACCGGGTGTGCGCAGCGCAGCAGCAGCAGCACACCACACGTACCTTTGGAAGCTGCAGCTAGAGGAGGAGAAGCTGGCGACGACGACGACGAGTGATCTAATGGCGGGAGGCTGCTGCAGGGTGAGACCGAGTGATTGTTTTATGATGGGGATGAGAAAGTGTGACGGGATCATGCGCCAGAGAAGCGTAAAGCGGAGGGGGGAGAGAGAGAGAGAGATGTATGCACGTACGTGAGCGAGTGACGAGATCTCGCTTTCTTGCTCCACCTCCACCTTTTCTCCGGCGATGAATGATGGCTACTCGTTAACAACTTCTCCTTCCCTCTCGCTCTCTGGTCTAAGTGTAGCAGTAGCGATCCGTGTGGACCGTGTGTGAGGTAGAGAGAGAGAGAGAGAGAGGAGGCGTTGGCGTTGGTGCGTGATGGGATCGATGCGCAGCGGCGCGATGGTTGCAGTCGGCTCTGCTCTGGGATCTGATCTCCTCCCAACTCACCTGCAGAGCTGCAGGCAGCAGCTAGCTACTCTGCTGCGTTGGTTTGCTTTAATTTGTCGTTTGCGCTGCCGCCTCGGAACAGTAAACCAATGGGTGCAGAGCCAGAGGGCAGAGCGCTCTGCACTATTCGATCTAGGTAGTAGTCCTCCACTGTGTGTGCTATAGGAGGGAGACGAGGAGGTCCTTGTGCGGCGCCAGGGGCTCGGAGGGAGGCTCGACGCGACGGGGTGCCATGCCCATGCCATACTATGCCGTGCGGTGCGGTGCGGTGCGGTGGATTGAATGTGGTGGCATTTTGTGGAACGGCAACAGTGACTTGGAACTCATTTAATCCCATTCAGAAAAGACTTGAAATTCTTGTGAGTTTCCGTTGCTTGGTCAATTCAAGATCGAACAAAAGAAACTATTTTTACTATAAGCAATTCCACCGAATCCATCATGGTCTCCACAAGAATCCCAATAGATGCTGCCTAACACGGGCCCTAGTGCAACATAAAGACATGGAATGCAACTGTGTCAAAAGATTCTTTTTTTTTAACATGACTTACCTGCAATGGTTGCATTATTGGCACTTGGCACGGTTCAGTTGACCTATTTGCATTGTTGCAATGGTTGCATTGGTTGCAATGTCTAAATTGCAATGGTTGCATTATTGGCACCGGCACAGCGGGCACATGTCTAAATTGTGACGTATCGTCATGGTTCGGTGGGCTCATAGTGTCGTGTTGTGTATTTCTGTCTTCGTCTTGTGAGCTTAGAGCACGATTTGTTTACTGTTCGTCGGCCGTGTTGTGTGGTTTGTTACAACAACCTATCCATCTAAACCACCGATCTTGAACTATCTAGATTGGTTGGATCAAGTCTGATTTGTTACATCATTATACAAATATCGCTAACTCTAACACCCTTCCTCAATCTTAACTCTCTTCAAGTTGAGATTGTTTTGAATCTTCAAGTTTCTGTTGTGTCAGCGCTTTGGTGAATCCATCGACAACTTGATCTCCGATGGAGATATATTGCACACTCGGCTTTTTTGCGAGGACTCTATCTCGACAAAATGAAAGTCAACTTCTATATGTTTTGTTCGGCATGAAACCTTGGATTAGATGGCAGTACTTAGCTCCCATGTTATCACACCATAGTGTTGCACTTCTAGGACCACGGCACCTTTAATTCATCCAATAATGTTTGAATCCACATCACTTGGCGGTTGCATTTGCCATTGCTTTATATTCGCCTCGATTGCTTGACCTTGACAACTGTTGCTTGTTTCTGGCACTCCAAGAGATAAGATTTGACCAAGAAATACTTGCATTGATTTTCTATCATGAGACAATGGACACAAACTAATAGAGAAGATGAAAAATGAACTAAATTTTAATCATTCTTGAATGCTTGATCGAGATCTTTGAGTTGTAGGAGCATGCAAATATTGACACACTTTGTTTCTTGCAAAAGAAATATCCGGACGAGTAAGAGTTAAATCATCGCAAACCCCTACTAGACTCCATGCCTTGTCGAATCTTGGTCCTAGAGCATCACCCTTGTATCTGAGACGACTTCTCACTTGTGGACAAAGGTGTAATCACCGGTTTGCAATTCATTATCCCCGCCTTCTTTAGCGAGATCGGTGGCATATTTTCCTTGAGAAAGAATGATGTCGTTACTTTCCTTCTTGACTTCTATTCCCAAGAAATAGTGTAAGTCCCTAGGTCCTTCAAGGCAAAATCTTTTTAAGATCATTAATAATGCCGGAATCGCTGTTGAGAGGAGCTTGTGACAATTATATCATCTACATATACAAGAACAAACATTATGATCGAACCTTGCTACTTTGGAGGCATGAAAACCAAGTGACAACAATTTTTCCTTGAGTCGAGAATACCGAGCTCGAGGGGCTTGTTTGAGTCCATATAATGCTTTATCTAGCTTGCACAAATATTGTGGTTTGAGTTTATCTTCATTACCCGGAGGTTGCTTCATGTACACTTCTTCCTCAAGAACACCATGTAAACGCGTTACGTACATCCAATTAGCGAAGGCACCATCCTCTGGAAATAGCAATAGACAAAACAAGTCGATAGTAGCGGCTTTGACTATTGGACTGAATGTGTCCTCATAGTCAATACCATATCTCTGTTTAAATCCCTTTGCGACTAGTCTTGCTTTGTAGCGATCTATCGTTCCATCGCTACGCTTAATTTTGAACACCCACTTACAGATCAATAATATTTCTCCCTTCTCGGGTGGAACCCGGTGCCAAGTTTGATTATTCATGAGGGCCATATACTCGGCATCCATTGCGAGCTTCGATTTTCATCGCCTAACGCTTCTTGTACACTATTAGGTTCTTGGCGATAGCTATGTATGCATACTGTTGTCTGTCGATTATCTTTGCTTGACTTCGAATGCCACTTTGGAGGCGAGTTCGTTGAGGTGCACCGGTGGTTGGGATTCATCGGTACGGTGGAGTCACAGATTCATCGGCCGATGAAGAAACATGATTTGATGATCGGGCGTGGGTCGATGGCGCAGAGAGGCGGCGCCTCGGTTTATTGTCCCGATGGCGTGCCGGCCGGAGGGAAGCGAAGCCATCCGTTACGCGCAAAGCGGCGGCGGCGGATTGGAGCCATTCGTTGCACGCATGCGTTGCGGCGCCGGATTGAGACCACGCCAACACATGGAGTTGTTGTAGCCGGCCGAGTAATCACGCATAAAACCATGAGCTGAAACAAGCGGGAAGCCACATTTTCGTGAAGGCTGCAGTAATTGAGGTGAGCAATGAAGCTGCCTTGAGTCTGTATTCACACCCTAGGAAGAAGGAAGAAGGATGTGTTGACCAAGGCAAACGCGACATTGGGATGTAGTTGGGCAAGGGAAGATGCTCGTCGAAAACAACGTCACGAGAGATATAGATCGTCGATTGGAATATCAAGACACTTGAACCCTTTGTGCATATTCTTTGTAGCCAAGAAAGACCAGTGTAGAGCGGCCAGGCGAAGTTTGTGAGAATTGTAGGGATCAGATTCGGCTGGCATGCCTGAAAAATACGAAGACTAGTGTAGTCGTTTGTTGCCCAAGAAGGCGAAAAGAGGGTGTATCATGATTGATAACCCGACTAGGAATCGGTTTATGAGGTAGGTAGCGGCAAGGCAGCTTGGTCCCGATGCTTGAGGGGCATAGATGCGATGGCAAGTAGGGCAAGACCGGTTCCTGATAATGTGGCGGTGCTTACGCTCGGCTGACCGCAGTTTTGTTGGTGCGTGTGTGGGCATGAAACAAGATGAGAGATTCAATGGTACGAAAAAGGAATTTAAACGCTCATATTCATACCCCAATCGGTTTGCATGGCAACAATTTTGCGATCAAGAAGGCGTTCTACAAGTGATTGAAATTCATGAAAGTATTTAAACACTTGATTTATGATGAATCAAGTAAATCCATGTAAACTTGCTATAATCATCAATGAAACTAAGATAATATTTCTTGCCACCGAAGAGTCAACAGCCCTTTATTGAGATCATTAGAATGCGGTAAATGACTCGACTAATGACTCGATTAACTATTTGAACTGACGGGTGTGCGAAACCAATGAGCCCTATTATTACGCAGTAGCACCTTCTTCGTGGTTATGTTACCCGTGACCGGTGTGTGCATGCGTGCCATATCATGCTTTAGCCGTGCCGTGCTTACCGTACCATAGACTAGCCCAAAAAAGCCTAGCCCAATGCCCAAGTCTAATCCAACCCTTGCAGCAAGTTGTGGATAGAGGGCACAACAGTTACCAGCACGGTGCCTGCCATGGCCGCTTAATCTATCTCTGCACAAATCAGCACCAACAATGAAAACATCACCATCACCCATCAGCACACCGAATCATCTGAAACTCCTCACCGTTCAAAACAAGGGAGAAAATCAAGATTCAAAAGACCTAGCCTCTTCAAATCTATACAGAAGAGTATCGCTAGGCCGCCCTAGCCCCTAGTTCGTCGCTCTATTGCCACAGCCACGTGCCAACACCTTATTGCGCTGTTGCTCAGCTAGTGGCTTCCTACTCATCCAGACTCCTCATGTTCACCGTCTCAGGCACGGCTCAGCGGCTCCCCTCCTTGGCACCTCGTGTCGCTGCCTCCTCAGCTTATCCACCGCCTCCCCTCATCGCACTGCGCCACCGCCCACCGTCCTAGGGTTTTTTCCTCAATTGAACCCCTCGGGTGTGTCTTGTTCGTCTCGCCTCGTGGTCGCTCTCCTCGATTGATTGGAGTAGAGAATGGGTGGTAGGGAGTATATAACAGTGTGAGCCTCAATTGGGCCTTATGGTCGCCATTGGCAGCTTTTTTTTTCTTCCCTTCCTCTTCTTTAAAACGGCAACTCGTCCATGAGCGCCGAAACTTGGGTGGACCAAGGGGGGTGTACCAGCACCGTATGGAAGGTAGGCTCGAGCCTAATGAAACTCTCTTGTTGAATTCGCCCTAGCGGCAATCTCAGAGCTACCCCATGCCTGAGAGTTTAACTACCATACGGAGGCTCCTGTTCTATGGAACATACGCACTTTGCGTATTCTGAAAAGAAAAGTAAAAGAAAACGTGCAGATAGAGAGAGGGCCAGAGACGCTGAGCCAGAGGTACCATTCAGCGCGCGGATTCCTCGCCCGAGTAGCCCGTTGAGGTGCACGAATCTCAGTGCGGTCCGACGATGGGAAATTCGACTGTTCCGCTCGAATCACAGGTGGTTGAGATATCTGTTTCTTGGTGTTGCCTCTGGTCAGTAAGCTAATGATGCCGAGATAAAAGACAACCGTGAGTCTGTAAGCTAACGATATTTACGAGGACCTAAGCGGTGAGAGATAACGTTCGATGATCCCAGGCAGGCTCTCGCATCCATCTGAATGTTGGTCAGGCGGTCCCAGTGGCACAAGCGGCACACTGGCACCATTTCTTGCAGGAGCAGGACCGTTCACAAGCGCGTGGGCGCCTCACTTTAGTTGTCTTGTATTGAGATAGCACAGGAACCAGGGACCTACGCGCGTTAGGTTGGAACATTACATGGGGGACAAAGCAAACAGAAGAAAATGGACAAGAACACATGGCACCAAGATAATCATAGTAATATAATTTACTTGGGATTGCATCGTCGTCGTCGTCGATGAATGACATCACACGTATATAACAACAAACAATACACATACACATTTGTTTGACAGAACACCACTGGACACGGGACCCAGACGACAGGTAAGGCCAAGTAAGGCATACACTCCTTTATTTGTCTTACAGGTTCAGCACAACTTTTATCACAACACAATTTTGTTTGTTTGTTTTGGCATCGATTTCACACCACAAACTTAAGTAGTACTACTATCCATATCAACACGACGAGCTGCACAAGTGCTGTACTTTTATTGGAAGACCACTTCACCTCCGACGAAAAGAATCTCGGTTGGCAAGAACGAACCGCACGCCTTTGCCAGCAGCCACCGCGCCTAGGAGCTCGAGTTGAACATGGCGCCGCAACCTCCTCCGCAGCCGGAGCCACAGCCGCCGGACATGGTGTGACTTGTCTTGGAGCCTTCAATGACCATGGGCCGCCTTGAGGCCTTGCAATGAGGAACCTGTGGCCGGACATGGTGTGACTGGTCTTGGAGCCTTCAATGACCATGGCGCCGCAGCCGGAGCCGCAGCCTGAACTGGGTGTAGCCGGACTTGGCGTGGCTGGTCTTGGAGACTTCAACGACCATGGAGCCAGAATCGCCACCATGACCGAGACCCACAACTGAACCGCATCCTCCGGACTTGGCGTGGCTGGTCTTGGAAACCTTCAATGACCATGGGCCCGAATCGCCACCACAACCGCCGCCAACCCGATCCACGATCCGCGCAGACTTGGCACTAGAAGCCTTGGAGCTCTCAATGACCATGGCACCATAGCGCCGCCACAGCCGCCACCGGCCGAACCACGGCCGCGACACGGCATTTCCGGCCTTGGAGCTTTCAATGACAATGTTGCCTGACCTCCACCACATCCCGAGCCACACCCAGCCAGACTCGACATGGCCATTCCCACCGCATGACGATCCGCACATAAGCGCCACAACTCGCATGACCATCTTTGGAGCTCACGTTGACCATGGCGCCGCAACCTCCTCCGCAGCCGGAGCCACAGCCGCCGGACATGGTGTGACTTGTCTTGGAGCCTTCAATGACCATGGCGCCGCAGCCGGAGCCGCAGCCGGAGCCACAGCCGCCGGACATGGTGTGACTGGTCTTGGAGCCTTCAATGACCATGGCGCCGCAACCACCGCCGCAGCCGGAGCTGCACTGAACCGCAGCCGCCGGACTTGGCGTGGCTGGTCTTGGAGACTTCAACGACCATGGAGCCGCAACCGCCACCGCAGCCAGAGCCACAGCCTGAACCGCATCCTCCGGACTTGGCGTGGCTGGTCTTGGAGCCTTCAATGACCATGGCGCCGCAACCGCCACCACAACCGCCGCCGCAACCCGATCCACAGCCGCCAGACTTGGCACTACCGGCCTTGGAGCTCTCAATGACCATGGCACCACAGCCGCCGCCACAGCCCGAACCACAGCCGCCTGACCTGGCATTTCCGGCCATGGAGCTTTCAATGACAATGTTGCCACAGCCTCCACCACATCCCGAGCCACACCCAGCAGACTCGACATGGCCATTCCCACCGCTTGCGACGACCGCACCGCAAGCGCCACAGCTCGCATGACCATCTTTGGAGCTCACGTTGACCATGGAGCCGCAGCCGCCGCCACAGCCTGATCCGCAACCGCCACACTTAGAATCAGCCTCCTTGCCGCTTGCAACGACCATGCCACCACCGGCTGTGCTACAAGTTCCACAACTCGCAGGAGCGGCGGTGGCGCCTGCTGCTCCAACTGTCACTGTTTCAGACGCCATGGTAGTGTCAGACATTGCACCCTTCTGAACCGTGGCACTTTTCAGTAGCTTTGCACCGTCTTTGCCAATGGCATCCAGGAACAAGAACGATATTGTGATCCAGGGAAGAAGAAACCAATCCTCATTCACCTAAGAAAGAACAGCATGAGTATGTTAGGAGATAGAAGACAAATTATTTTTTTTAATAAAAGGATACATTACAACTAACACTGTACCATGATCAACTCAGATTCAGTGTCAAGTAATGCAACTGCTTTGCCGTATGGGTGTTCAGCAGAGAACTTCACAGCAGTAACTGCTGAAGCATCCTCAGCATGACGACTGCAACATTTGAGTTGATATTCTAGTCTCCTTCCCCAGTATAGTTTGATCTGGTTTGTCCAAAGAAGTATCGGAAGTTTGAGTATGACACATGCGTAGACAGTATGGTTATGTATACAAGTTAGTGGTACTATGAAATGAGATGTAAACTTTAGTTATGCTTACCAGTTTGTTGTCACCTTTGAGCTCGAGCACGCAGCCATCCTGGTTTGGTTTGAGGTCATCAGTGATGGATAAGTTGGAGTTGTTAAAAGACAATTTGTTTTCATTGAATTCTGCTAGCTGAAATGACTTCCCTGATGACTTTGTTACTCCAACTAATTCCGTAACAAGAGCCAAGTCGTTCTTTGCCTTGTGCTGCCTGAAGTAAAGGGGAGGTATTCCTCATTAGCAAGACTGCAAGAGGGCTTCACACCAGAAGCAATTGATATATTGTTCTTAAACAGTCTTCAAGAAAAAAAAATCTTCCTTCTGTCAACTGAAATTAATTAGATCTGGTTTGAAGGGATAGTTAAATACCGCCACATAAGTTGGACATTAGTTCCTACTGCAAATACCCATTTGTACGGTATTATGTAGCACTAATTAATCAGCATACAAATGCATTTCTTGACTCAATGTACTGTTCTCCCATATAGGCTACTAGGAACAGAGAGAATCTATTAATTCCACAGGGCAGAAAATTACCTTATCCGGAGACGGATAAGTTCAACACCAGAGTCATACACAAAGCGAGTCCAACAGCTCATCTTTTGATCCTTAATGGAAGGTGGCAAAAGACACGTCTTCAGAGAGAAAGGTTCCATACTGATCATGCTAAGCACATGAGGAGCCTGTCTCGGAACAGTAGAAGAGACAGCAACACGAAGACTGATGGGAGGGGAACTGGCATTTCCACCATGATTTTTCAATTCAAACCACCTCTCAAAAGAGAGCTTAGAATCAGGCTGTGTAAACTCTTGAAGAGAGATAGAAACCTTCCCAATTGGTTCTGATTTCTTTGCTGATGATGCCTGACCAACCATTACTGTCAAAATGAGTTCACCAGTTGGTTCACATTGCAAACCAGCTCCGATCGTCTTCCCTATTTGTGTTGAAATACCCAACGTGCCGCCATCACTGATGAACTCATCAGGTTGATTCTTTGTGAACCGTATGTACACACTTTCCTTTGGAATCGCGGATGGCAAATTCTTGATGTCCACAATTTGTAAAAATAACTGCAAAGAACAGAAATGTTCAAGTCTATAAATTTAGTAGAAACTAGAAAGAACTTGGCAAAAGAGTTGCTTATTCAGATATTAGATACCACATTTCCATATCAAGTACGTTTTCGGAAACAGTAGTACTTAGTAGTATATCATTCCACATTTTGGATTATATTGTCAGATCAGACCATGCAAACTACAATTATTGTACTTCTGTAACTGGTGCTTCAAGAATAATAAGACGCAAAGAGAATATCATACCTCTATAACTGTTGTTTCAAGAATAGTAAGATGCTTCTCAGCTTTGCCAACACCAAACCCATTATCAACCTCACTACTAAATATCTGAGGAATGGATGTCACAGGAGACGGCAAGTTGCCACGATACATAGCACCAGCCTTCCAGTATCTTACCCCAAAGGTATTCTCAAACTGTTCAGTAGTCCCAGAAAATCCAACATCAAGCTTCTTTCCTTCAGATCGATCATCATCAGTGTCATCATGCTCCAGAACTCTTCCAAGGAGCTTCAGCATGTCATTGCGGTAGCTAACAGGGTGCAGTTGGTGAGTGTGCCACATGAGATCCACATCATAGGTTGGTACGCGAAAGAGCTTCATTCCTTTCTCCTGATCTGTCTTGATCAGATACAAAAACCCTTTGTATCGAGCTAAAGCTTCTTCAAGAAAACGGCGATCATTCATGGTTGGTGTACCAACCTGCCAGACAGAAAGGAGATTTTTACTTTCTGTACATATCAATTTTGGTCCAGTATGGAGCATCAACGAAAATGTTTGATTATTATCACTTGTACTGACTAGAATGGTTAAATTAGGCGAAAAATCTCTAGTGTGTTGTCTGAAAGCATAACTCATGTTTCTGTGCATAATGATATGACATTTCAATTGACATAGAACGCTCTAGAGCTATCAAGCACTTAGCATAGAGGGGTAGATGATACATAGGACCCAATATTGTCTATGTAACTACCTGGTAGCAGAAAGAAGCCTGCCTCTTAACAGCTGAGACCAAATCATAGGAAATGTCCCCTGAAGCTCCAGTGTTCGCATAAATGGAATTGTCAGAAGGTGTTGTATGCTCCAACTCAAAGGGCTCCCTAGGGTACAATTCAGTCCAAACTTTCTCAGCCTGATTCTTAGATTTTGTTCCAATGGAAGACTCGACATTGCCATTGTTTAGTATTCTACCATATAATCTCTTGCAGTCCTTTATGTATTGAACCTGAAAAATGTAAATTTTGATAATAAGTTCTCTGCATAGCATCACCAGTCCAGGATCCTTGCATACAGACATTTCCAACCATGGACACTATTTTCTAAAAGATGCTAATGTAGTGTTGAGAGCGTCCAATCCAATACATCGGCTGGGTTACATCCTAAATTACAAATGATCATAATAAAAACCCATACCGGGTTAAGCCGATGGCAGTGCCATATCCACTCGCAATCAAGAGGGACAACCAAAGGCCCATCTACAACAACAGATTGCGTGTGTTTGGCTAGAAGGGGAAGCCAGCAAGTTTTGTACCTAACATAACAGCAAAACCAAAAAGTGAAAGGGTCATACATCTCATAACAGACATCAGGATAGAAATTTATCAATAATTTCAGCGTGATAGAGACTTTGAATGCAATAGGCATATTGTTTTTCACGTCAAATTTTCCAGATAAGGCCAGAGTTCTTTCAGAAGTTGGTTTCAGAAAATTCTGCCTATGCCATTCCTCAAAACTGATAATCAAAACATTTTCAATTTTCCTTCCTCAACTGATATTAAAGTGGTAAACTGGTAGTTTTCTCATACGGCTTTACGTCAAGATATTCCTATTTTCTCAAGCGGGTGTGTCAATTCAGAGACATGGACAATATTCCCAATCTAATACTGAAAAGTCGAGATCAAGATCGCACTTCTACCCTGAAATTCAGCCAAGAGTTCATCGGAAGTGGGCACCAACTTCCCAGAAATTTCCCATCCGAACACGCCCTAGAGAGAAAGCATCCCCAAACAAAAGAGATGACGTGATCAAAGACCTTAGAAAAAATCTCTCCTGTCCGACTAGTATTCCACACGCAAACGCCTCCTGCGTTCTTGAAAAGCCAAGATTGTGCCAATCCATACCTGTGTATGGCCCTCTCGAGCAGCGGGCCCTCGTAAAGCCACCGCCGGCGGTCCACCGCCGCGAGGAACTCCAGCTGCCGCAGCGCCGCCGGGACGATGTCCACGCCGACAGCGATGCTCTGCGCCGCCAGCCACCTCGATTCTTGCTCCGTGTCCATCTTCTTCTCCGGTTCACCTGCGCTTCAGATAAACGGCATCACGATGAGATCGTGAATTCGTGATCATGGATGGATTTACTTCTTGGTGCTGCGAAAGATTATTAGAGTCCTCCAACGACACGATTACTGGTGGATTTTGTGCTGTTTAACCTTATTAGTTTTCTTGGTACCTACAAGGGGTACAGCTTTGACTTAGAGATTAGATTTTTTTTCTTTCAGATAAGCACCTAAATTTCACTAATTCTCTCAAATTTGTCGTCTCGAAATATCAAAATTATGGATAAAAAATGTCACAAAAACATCATATATATGGCCCTTCGATCAGGGGCTTAGAACACAGAGACATGTACTTAATTATGCTCAAAATCTCTAAAGAAGCATCATCTTGTAAACAGCAGATGAGTGGACCAATTGGAAAGTATATTAGTGAATCAAAGAAATGCAGAGACTAACTAATAAAAGTACGAATCTATTTAAAACAAAAGGTGATCAGAACAAGAACTTTAAAGACTGTACTACTGAGTACTGACTTACTGAACCGAGTGCTCGTGCAGTCGTGCTATGATGAGAGTAGTACCATCATCTGTGTTCCTCCCCTATTTATACAGGGAGTGGGAGCACAAGGCACGGCAATGGCGAGGCTAATAAGGTGTAAATTATTGAACTGAAACAAAACAGCATTGTTATCCATCAGCGATAAGAATCTTTCATGTGAAATTCGGCACCTTTTACTGTATATAAATATAAATCGGTGACGGTTATTCATCTACCCTATCATTTCTAAAAAAACAACCCCCATATAGGTTGCAAAATAAAAAACAAACATACGAATCTCTTTCCGTCGGCGATTGGGGTACGGATCCCCGCCGAGCTTACTTGTTGAATGAAAGATCAACCAGAGCCTCTTTCCCATGAAGGGTTTAGCGTCCGAAGGCTTGCCGAGCTAAGTCGGTGCGGATGGTCGGAAGTATCGAAAAGGGGACAGCAGACAAGAACTTTTTATTTTGGTTCGGGCCTCTCGCGGAGGAGATAACGACCCTACGTTCAGTGGCTTTACTTCTGTCCAAATGCTTACAAGAACACTTGCCCGGCTATCACGCTCCGGAGAGCCCTCTCACACACTCTGTTTTTCCCAACACTCTCTACTGGACTCAAGCCTATACTTTGGTGCGTGTTGTTGTTGTGTTTTTTCTCTCTTTTTCTGCCTCTTTGAATGCTTTTTACAGCGAGGTATTTATAGACGATTACAGTCATACATCATTTATTACCGAATGACATGCAACTACCATGCCCGGACGTGCGTGTCACTGTTGTTTTCACTTTTCGCCATGCCATGACGTGGGCGTTATGGGCGCAGATCGTGACCGTACGGTACTTTAAGTCACGTCGTGATTAATGTCATATCGCCTTTACGGACCGAGCACGACCTGCCAGTCATACCCGAGATCATCCTTCAGCCTTGGCCGACCGTCGCATCCCTCCGAGCAGGCATGTTCGGGGAACAGGGGTGCATACTCGAGGACGAGCTTGGCCATGGTCGGGGCAGACCTGACAGCGGGCCCGCCCGAGGATCTTCCTTGGGAACACCGTCCAAGAGCAAACATGGTCACGAAGACGGACTGCCAAGGTACGCTGGTCTTTATGGGAATTATTCAATCCCGACACTTTTCGTCCACACTCACTCCTTCATTACCTACTTCTCTCTCCGTGGCAACCCAACAATGTAATTTTATTTTTTAAAGACATGATACGATTCGTTACAACTCACAGACATTTGACTAGTTATCTATGGACACGGAGGTTAAAGATGATTAAGGGCCTGCTAATTTTAGCTTTTGATTCTAGATTCTGGCCCCAAAAGCAGAATCAAAAACAAAAAGCCTGATTCTAAAATTCGATTCTCACAATCCAGCCCACCCATATACACTAAAATCCACGATCCACTTCATATGTGCTTTTAGATTCTAGCTTTTGAAGAATCAGCTTCTCTACAACACAATCCAGAATCAGCTTTTAAAGAATCCAAAGCTGAAACAAACAGGCCCTAAAGGACCGATTTGTTAGTGGGTGTGACAAAACCTTGCAGAAATAACCACTTTCTGAACAAAGTACATTGCAACCTCGGTAGAAAAAACATATAAGTACTAACCCCATAAATGACTCCTTTTCTCCACGCCATCGCGAATGGCGCAGAGGTTAAACATCTCCGTACCAGTAAAAAATAGAATTGAAAATCCATCCTTCTTGGCAACGTAGAAGCTAACATGTCACACCTCCATGCCAACAATGATGGTGTGGATGTTTTGGCGCAGAAGATGACGTGTCGTTGTTCCACGCCAACAACACTGGCTTTGATGTCAGGCTATGCAGAGATGCTTCGGAAGCAAAAATGGGTGGGTTGCCAAGAAAGAAGAAACATATCCTAATTCTTCTTGCAAGGATGAACCTATACTACCTAAGTTTCCACGCCTGCAATGTGATTGCATTAATCCAACAAAGATAATTCAATCTACACATTCAAACACCACTATCCGGGTGTACTACATGTGTGGGGATTACTGTATAAGCGAATGTCACGTATTGATATTTCATATTACATGTTGTATTTTACGTATCGCTAACTTTATCTATGCATAATGACAACCGTCGAAGCATTGCTACTGCTTCCAATGAATCGATAACCTGGAGAAGTTTGACGGGAACAAAAATACATGTTGAACTACACATTTGCGCTTAAAAACTTCATCTATTGGAAACTTTACACCCGACGAACAAGAGAAATGCCAAAAGAGGGGAAGAAAAGGGAAAGATGACGAGTGTCCCCAATGCCTCTATTGAAGGTAAGGATATTTCGGACTAGGATAAGCATGAACTGGACCAGAAGATCAGTATTGGGCTTTCTTGTACAGGAAGCAATGGAGGAAGACTAAAGATATGCCTGTAGGAGGGACAAGGAAAAGACCCAGATGGACCCTAATGCATAGGATGCATGACCTTAAGCATGACTTCTTTTTCATCCCATAGTATTTTCGATTCCAGAAGACGCACATGTATCTTACCTATAGTTTAAGTTGATGATTCGTATATGTTGCCATTTGTATCATAGGAGTAGCATGGCAAATATATGCACCTAACCAAATCTTACGCGCCATGTAATTTGCACGTGCATTATGAAGTGTCATGTCAGATTTCAAATGGTTTATTTAAACAAAAATCATTACTCAACTTACCTACATGCATACAACAAACTTGTTAAATACTTGGATGCCCTTCTATTCCCTGTCAATTAATTGTGTCTTAAATTCAAACTGCTACAACTATGTACGTAGGACATGCTACATAGCATGCACAAGGCTATCTTGACTGAAGCGCCCACCTACTAGGCCCGACTTTGTTAGAATGATATGGCCTATCATTGCACTCCTTAGATGCCCTTCTTTTCCCTGCATGAAACGACCCATCATTGCACCCCTCTATACTAACCTGCTAGCTAAGGCACTTGCCTTATGCTTGCCTAGCTTATAGCGTTGCATACAACCTCAAGTTCAAGTATGGAGTTCGCGAAGGAAATTCAAGCCTATAGTCCACGACTCAAGTACAGCTACACCTATAAAGCTTACCTCATCATACATAACCAAGTCACTACCACACTACTCATTCACCACAATGGTAGACAGGGCGTGTAGCTCAAGGCATGGGAGGGGAAGTGGCAAGACTGGGTTTCAAGGCTGTGACGCTTACTTGGAAGACAAACACATATATGGTTCCCTAAACCCTGACCCCACAAGCCCCAATCTTCTACTTAGAACCAAGGACTTCTACACCCTTAGAAAATCCCCTCTACGACTGTAATCCCATCTATGGCTATCCGCACACCCTCGAGCCATGGTCGTAATGCAAGCATAAACTCGACGTGGTGTTCTAGGTTTCCAACGACGAGGAGAACCTAGGACATCAATTCTTTTGCTGCCCTCTGTTCATAGTAAGTACTTCATTTTATATCTATACTTTCACATATGTATCATTGTATCGCTCGTAATTATCTCGTCTTCCTTGCAAACTGTGGATTGCAAGCTCACTGAATGGATGGATCAATCGTATCCAACACCTGCACAGGTTTACATAGCAATTCTTTAGATCCTCCTAGACGAGTTGAGGGAGGAGCTCTAAATCGAGAGGATAAATAACAACGAGCTCTATAGACAGAGGATCAGGGAGAGAAACAACGGGAGGTGGTCCACCTCGGCAGTGACTACCACCTGTACTACTGCTGCACCAACCTGAGCTACAATTGCTCTTGCCACTACTGCAACAACCAGTCGTCCATGCCATCCTAACGACCGACACTCCATATAGGTTCCCTACGGTGTGTTGTTTTCACCTTAGGGCGTAAGTGTGCAAGCCCGAGTAGATCTAAATCCATCATGCCATTTACTTTCCAAAAGGCCACATGTACCGTATTGTAGCTTCTATGGTTAGTTCGTGCTTGTTGCATTGTATACCATAGTAGTAACTGAGCAACATATGCATCTATGAACACCAGGCACACCATGTATCTCCTTTTTTTTCTTCTTAAACTACATCCAACTAATATTTGGGCTTAATTATATCCTGTTTGCATATGCTGCACACCGACTATCTTCTCATGCCCTTGAGCACGTACTTCATGATATATCAAAAGTACATTACGTATTGTAATAAAAAACTAATAAGTCTATAAATGATTTATAAATCATTCAAGAAAAGTGTTTTCTCTTAGTTTGAAGATGTTAGAGCTAAAGCTCTTGGTGTGGGATTCTGAAGGACCGTGTCAAAACTGATGGCGTTGATCGTACGCTGATATGGCATCGACCTAGTCATGTTGGCCTTAGCGGCTGAGGTGGTGGCAACACTCCACACATAAGCGGTGGTGTGGAGACGTTAAACGTTCACGCCAATCGTTTTGGCGGGTAAAAAAAGAGCTATTCCTAGAATTAGTTTCCTGAGAGGAAGCCATTTTTTGAAATAGAACAAAAAGGGGGCCAAAATAGGCACCAAAAAAAAAACCTTGTGTGTGTTATACCACCATTTTTGTCATATGTCACTTGATCCATTTTGCTATGTGGTATCTTGCCAATTCAAGAATTTTCACAATTCATTACGAGCTATTAAAGTTTAAAATACAAAGGTAAATACCTATTAGAAATATTATGTGCCGTAGCATAACATAAGTTTCTGAAGTTCTGTAGCATGTACATGAATTGGTCGGTTTGTTCTTTCTTTAAGAAATTGTAAAAAAAAAGTTTAAAGTGTTTTTTACACAAACTAACCTTAATAATTGTTCACGAGTACTTTGTTTTGTTTCCATTTTAGGTTCTAGGGAAAAGGGGGCACATTTTCAACCTAATTTCAAGATACTTTGGGCTTGCCGTGCTCCTATGTTAACTTGTAGTTTACAAACAATTGACAAAATCTTAATATCGCTTGAATGTCCTACTCCTTTAAATGAAAACAAGTTATTCTTTCAGAATTAGAAATAGACAGTGAAGTTCACACTAATTCTCAATACCAATAATGGAGAGCCCCCTATGCGGATCAATTAAACGAGTACTACTCTACTCCGGAACATCGGTCGGGTGCAACTAACGTTGCCTTGTCTCACATTAGATTACCCCAAGTGCAGTACGCTCGTACAGACAACGATGCTGCACTTACCCTGTAGTACAGAGTCGATCGTACAACAGAAGCAAGCAGCAGTTTGGCCAAATAGCACTAGTTTGTCTATGTGTCTATCCATCGTTGCAGTTAACGATATACCTAACCGTGGAAGTGTTTCTCGTTGTGTCTCGTCGTTTCTTTCGGTAGTCTGATTTTTCTTTTCCTCTGTGTAATCTTCCAAGCGTCTATTGTCTTCATCTGTTGCTCCCTTCTTTTTTAAATGTTTGGCAAGCTTCTAACCGGTCAAACGTTTGGTTCTATCTGTAATGTCTGTACAATTTTTTTCTTTTCCTTAAAGCGTGGCAAAACTCCTACCCTTTCCCTTAAAAAAAAACATTGAGCAAAACTATGGCTGTTCCAGTGCCCCGGGCCGTGAAATTCAGGTGCGATTAAGATATCTTGTCATTAATTTATGTTTGGCGAATGTTTCCAGTCCTCTTTGATTTGAATGTAGGTGTCTATTCTTCTTAATTAAATTGATACCTAGTTAGTCCTAGGTAGTAGGTACCAACATTTTTGTTTGTTAAAGAAAATGTTTGGTGAAAGTTTCATAAAATTTCTTGTGGGCAAGCAATGTGTATTCGCCAAATTGCCTTGGCTCAGTTATTGCAGTACATGTTGTTCTTTGTAATAGAGGAAAGAGAGGTTCTTGCAGTACATGTTCCATCTTCAGAAATGTCCAAGCCCAAATGCACAGATACAATTCAATTATACTAGTAGCTGGTAGGCCATTAAGGCCGGCAAGTTTGGTTGGTGATGCAGACTTGAGCAGAGGACAGCGATCAACAATGCAGATTCATCACGCGATGCGCATGCGACAGCGAGGTGCGGTCGATCAGTCTCGTGAGCCGGACTGGGAGATGAAGAGGACCGCCAGGCCGACGACGAGCGCCGTCACGACAAGCGCCAGCGCCGGCGCGGGCGTCGCCACTCCCAGGTTCTGCAATGGCACACGGGGACGGAGGCAGAGCGCTCGTGAGCCGTGAGCACTTCAAGGGCAGACGGAGCACAGCAATGCACGTGCGTACCTCAAGTAGCCCCTTGCCGGTTGACAACTCGGAGGTGACCGCCGCGGTGATGCTGACCATGGCGAGGCGGCCCACCCACACGTCGGCGCCGCCGCCCTGCTTTGCGCTCTGCTCGCACCTTACCGACAGCGATGTGGCCGCCCTAGAGGAGGCTCTCCTCTTGCTGGATGTGATGCGTAGTACAGATGATTCTGCATTTGAACAGCATTAGTGGTCAGAACCAGACAACAGGACAAGAGTGAGCACTGCATTCGGACAGCATTGCCAATCCCTCAAGGTCTGAATCATAGTTACCGGACTTGCTGTAAACCGTATTCGTCAAACTCGAACCAATTTAAGGTACAGAATTCGTGTTTGTAGTGAAAATTAGAAGAAAAAATGGTGAACCGTGAATTCCAATCTTATACCGCGACTCAGATGAACAACGTTTCCAGTAGCTAACAGTCTGAACTGCTGTGAGTTTGTGATACGACCAGCCTATAGGTAGCTCCATGCTAATGCGACATTAGCATGGAGTTATCTGAAATGGAATGGATGGCCTTGCTGCAATCAACTTGATATGCATTAGCATGGAATTATCTGAAACATTGTATTGGCATTGTGGCATTGTGTATATAGGCTTAGATTTGCATCAGGCAGCAATATGGAATATTGGCTTCAGTAAATTCAGCGTAGAAAACGAAAATACATTCTAGCAAAAAAAAAAGGACTCGAACAAGTGGTGGCTTCACGTAATTTAAAGCTAACACAACCAAGCTTCTACAAAGTGGAAAATATATAAGAAAGAGATGTTCTTCTATGTATTTTTTTCTAAGTTGTATAAATATTAAAGGATGAATAAGGAGGAGGCGATGATTACTAATTTTTTCGCTCGCTTCAAGATTTACGTGACTTGTATTAGAAGGTAATACACAGAACCAGTACTCAGAATAGAAAAGGGGAAGAAGAAACAGCTTCTCTAGAGAGTTAGCGAGGAGCTAATACTAACACGCCAATCAAAGTCCAGGAACTAATCAAGAACAAGCTACCCAAAGCTCAAGGAAGCAGGGAACAAATTAGAAATTTGGATTCAGGAGGTGACATGTACCATGGCCGGAACTGCGGCTGACGAAGGGCGGCAGCCGAGAAGACGGTGCCGCTGCAGGGACAGCCATTGGAGACGAGCGTAGGACGGAGAAGAACGCCATGGGATGGGATGGCTCTGCCTCTCCCTCTTGCTTGATTTCTAGTACTTTTGCTTGAGCTGTTCCTGTGCTTGTGTGTTCTTGGTTTTACTTGCAGCACAGGAGCCAGCCAAAGTGAGTGGCAGTTGGCTGGCCGTTTGGAAGGCGCTCTATCCAGGAAAAATCTGGGGGACAGAAATCCGCTTGGTTTATGTGGGCCTTCTCTTTGTGGGTTCTCCGCCTTTGTGCTAAGAAAATCTTCTATGATAATTAACCAAGGAGAGATACGTATACTATACTAGTGCCTTCATGTTAGTGATACAAGACCCAAGCCCACAGCCGACCGTGTCTACTTCCGGCGTCGTCGCCAGAATGGCTTGGCAGAGGCTGACACGCCGGACGGGATTGCGGGTTGGGATGCAGGGCCGGAGCGACAAAAGGAATAGAAAGTCTAGAAGAGTAGGGTCGGCCGTAAGGCTGGAAGAGTCAATAAAGAGTCTGTTTTCAGATAAGGATAGTTACCTTCTGGGATTCTTATCCTTGTTAGTTTCCGTGTTGGTTAGGATCCGGAGGGATCATGCGAGTCTATATAAGTAGTAGTCAGGGAAATAAAAAGGTAAGCTTGAAGCGCCCAACTTACTTCAGGCGGTGGCTCGACAATGACCAAGTTCCAGCGACGTCGCCATGGCGACTCCTCGGCAATGGCCGTGAATCGCGATCTGGTTGCGCCGAGCACTAGATTGTATGAGAAGGTTCATTCTGAATCAATTCATATCAATTTGGTATCAGAGCCAGTCGTGACTGGGAGTATGGCGGGGTCATCAGAAGATCGCCTGGTGACTCTAGAAGCAGAGATGAAGGAAGTCAAGGGCATGTTGGCCAACATCACCAGATTGTTGAAGGAGAAGGACCCGATGCAAGAATCCAATGGGGAAGAAGACGGAACGGGGGGACGATCGGGACAAAACTCGTGCAGAAGAACCAACGCACCTGGGCTGGCCCGAATCGGCCGAGCGCAGGAGGGCGTAGCGCTGCGAGCAAGGAGGCAAGGGGGAAACGGCGTGGAAGAGGAAGACAGTCACCGGTGGACACCTCGTCCTCCCCGATTTGATCTTCCAGAATACGATGGGAAGGATGATCCCTTGGGATGGCTGAGAAGATGTGAAAGGTTCTTCAGGGTACATCGAATTCCGGAGGAAGAATATGTGGAAATAGCAGGGTTGCATCTGGCGGGCGAAGCACAGGAGGTGCTTGATAACTGGCAACAGGAAGAAGTATGGATCTCTTGGGAGGACTTTTCAGAGTCATTCATCCAGCGTTTCACGCGGCACTCAAGCGCCGGACCGTTGGGCGACCTGGTAAACTTGAAGCAGGGCGGTAGCGGGGTGGATGAATATGCGAGGGAGTTCCAGCGGCTCCTGGCGCGGACTTCAAAGATGAAGAGGACGGATCAGATTGAAACATTCGTCGCAGGGTTATCCATTGCAGTAGGCGCGGATGTCCGCCGCGAACGACCTAGAGATCTCTCTGAAGCGATTGGGTTCGCAAGAGAAGCAGAAGCAAGGATTGCATGCATTGCGGAAGCAGTTCAAGGAATGGCGGCGTCAGGGAAGGGTCGCGGCTCCCTTCATCGGGGCTGGTTGGCCAGAGGCACATCTCAGCAGATAACAGGGAAACCATCGTCATCAACTGTCGGGGGTGTCTCCCAAGGCAGGACCTTCGGGACGGCGACAATCGCTCTGGGCGACAACGCCACACAAGGAGGGGGCAGCGGAACTTCGACAGGAAACACTCATCTCAACGCCAGAGCAGCTCCGGCCGCAAGTCTACAGAGTAGTGTGGCCTCAGTTCCAGCACGGCGTCGCCTTACAGCAGACCAATTAGCGGAGAGAAGGGCGAAGGGATTTTGTTACAACTGTGATGAAGTCTACCGGAGGGGGCATCAGTGTAAGAGAATGTTTTATCTCGAGATGGAAGATGAGGAGGACGATGAAAGGAGTCCAGAAGAAGAAGTAGAGGTGGAAGCCTCCTTATCTATGATTGCGGCGCTGGGTCCGAAACATGGCAACACCATGCAACTTCCAGTGCACATGGCAGGCAGGGACTGGCTGGGTTTGATCGATAGTGGAAGCACACATAACTTTTTGAGTGCATATTCGGTGAACCAGGGAAGATGGAACAAGCAGGTGAAGAAAGATGAAGTACCTTTTCCTCAGCAGGTGCGAGTAGCAGGGGGTTCATATCTTCCATGCTTAGGCAGGATTCAGGCAGAATTCATGATCCAGGGGTAGACCTTCATAGCTCCTTTCATCATTCTTCCAATTGATGGCTTTGACGTGATATTGGGGGTACAGTGGTTGCGGACCTTGGGCAACATCCACTGGAATTTTGAGGAACTGTCAATGGAGTTCAAGAAGGATGGAGAGCACGTCTGATTTCTAGGACGACAGAGGGAGCCAAGCCCAGCCGTGATGCTGATAGGAGAAGGAGCCGGGGTAATACCGCGATTGCTGCACGCATATGAGGACATTTTTGATGAACCCCAGGGGCTGCCACCGCGAAGACAATGCGATCGCCGCATTACTCTCATTGAAGGTACAAACCCAGTAGTGGTGCGACCTTACCGGTACCCCTACCGTCAGAAGGACAAGATTGAGAAGCAATGTTCGGCTATGTTAGCACAAGGAATTATCAGACCAAGCCACTCCCCTTTTTCCTCGCCAGTACTGTTGGTAAAGAAGGCGGACGGGTCATGGCGTTTCTGGGTGGATTATCGCGAACTCAACGCGAAAACCATAAAGGATAAGTTTCCGATTCCGGTAGTGGAAGAACTTTTGGATGAGTTGGGAGGCGCACGGTACTTCACCAAACTTGATCTGCGCTCGGGCTATCACCAAGTCAGAATGTGGATGCAGGATGTGCCTAAAACAGCCTTCAGGACACACCATGGCCATTACGAGTTCCTCGTTATGCCATTTGGTCTAACCAATGCGCCATCAACATTCCAGGCCCTAATGAATGAAGTGCTACAAGACTTCCTGCGAAAATTTGTCCTGGTATTTTTTGATGACATTTTGGTTTATAGCCGAAGCATGGAGGAACACGAGGAACATCTGCGTCACGTGTTGGACAGGCTACGGCACCATGGGCTTTTTCTCAAGCGCACCAAATGCGCATTTGCGCAGGAGAGTGTTGGGTATTTAGGCCACATCATCTCCCATAATGGAGTAGCAGCGGACCCCGAGAAACTCCGGGCGGTAGCTTCCTGGCCGCGACCATCATCAGTGACCAGCCTTCGCGGATTTTTGGGCTTGACTGGATATTACAGGCGTTTTGTCCAGAACTACGCCAACATAGCTGAACCTCTGACAGCTTTGCTACGGCAACAGAGCTTTGGGTGGACAGCGGCGGTAGAGGGGGCTTTCCAGAGCTTAAAACAACACTTGATGTCGGCTCCAGTACTACAAATGCCAAACTTTGAGTTACCATTTGTAGTGGAGTGCGATGCGTCAGGGACCGGCATAGGAGCAGTATTGCAGCAACAAGGCCACCCAATCGCCTACTTCAGCAGGAAATTGGCAGAGAGGCATACCAAGCTCGCCGCGTATGAACGCGAACTTATCGGATTATCCAAAGCAGTGCGACATTGGAGGCCATATTTGTGGGGTCATCCATTCCTTGTGCGCACGGACCACGGAAGCCTCAAGTTTTTGTTGGAGCAAGCTTTGGTGACGCCACCCCAGCAACACTGGCTTAGCAAGCTCATGGGTTTTGATTTCCAAGTGGAATACAAGCCGGGCCGCTGCAATGCCGCCGCAGATGCACTCTCACGCATGCCAGGGGAGGAACTTCACTGCGCAGTTATATCGGAACCGAAGGACGTGACGCGTGCTCAGTGGCTGGAAGAACTGCACATGGAACCGGAGATTCAAAGGTTGGTTGCAAGGTGGAGCGACCCAGCAACAGCAGACACCAGTTCACCAAGGGCGCACAGTCAGGCAGGAGAGGATGGAAGGGCACTGTCCGGTGACCAGCAAGCACTCGGGGAGGAGGGGCCGAACGCACAACAAGGTGTGCAAGGCCGCTGGCAGATACGTGAAGGTCTGGCTTATCGTGACAATAGATTGGTGATACCAGCTACATCATCCTTGGTGCCTAAGATCATTTCATCCATCCATGATCTCACCCATGAGGGGGTCCAGCAGACACTTCATCGACTTCAGCCCGCATATTTTTGGAAGCAACAGCGGCAATCAGTGGAACAATACGTGGCGCGGTGTGGGGTTTGTCAACAACACAAAGCTAGTACCATGTCGCCAGCGGGTCTCTTGCAGCCGTTACCAGTACCACACCAGATTTGGGCGGATATCTCCATGGACTTCATTACCGAGCTTCCCAAATCCCATGGCAAGTCGGCCTTGTTGGTGGTGGTCGATCGGCTGTCCAAATACGCGCATTTCATTCCATTAGCTCGGCCGGCGACAGCAGTTCGGGTAGCTCAACTCTTCTTCGACCAGGTGGTCAGGCTTCACAGCATCCCCGACTCCATTGTGTCAGACCGCGATCCAGTGTTTCTCTCCGCTTTCTGGCAGGACTTGTTCAAGCGAAGTGGCACTACTCTGCTCATGTCCACCGCGTACCATCCTCAAACCGATGGACAGACAGAAGTCGTCAACCGCACCTTAGAAATGTACCTTCGCTGCTTGACAGGATCGTACCCAACTACTTGGACACAGTGGGTGTCATGGGCAGAATTCTGCTACAATAGTTCCTATCACTCTGCTCTCAAGATGACACCATTTGAGTTAGTTTATGGCAGGAAGCCACCACCCCTGATACCATATCAGCAAGGGGCAACAGTCATCAATACGGTGGACTGCGCACTGGTGGACCGGGATGTTTTGCTAGCACAGGCAAGACAACATTTGTTGGAGGCACAGAACCGGATGAAGCAAAGGTATGACTACCACCATCGGGAAGTGGAATTTGCGGTGGGATCGTGGGTTTGGCTTAAACTCCAGAAACATCGTCAGCATTCCGTTCGATGACACTACAATTCAAAGCTAGCGCCGCGCTTTTATGGTCCCTTCCAGGTGCTTGCTCGCATTGGACCAGTAGCATATCGCCTCCAGCTTCCGGCCTCAGCGCGTCTTCACAACGTGTTTCATGTCTTCTTGTTGAAGGAGTTTCGGGGAACACCTCCTAACATACCAGCGGTCTTACCAGCAGAGTTGCAGCCCGGAGCAGAGCCAGCTCAACCTGAGCCTTATAACCTTTTGGCGCAAAGGTTCATCCAGGGCAACCGCCAATTTCTGGTGCATTGGGCGGGCGAACCGGTGGAGGAGGCGACATGGATGGACGCTGTCACTTTTCGGCGATCTTTTCCTGACTGCAAGCTTGCGGACAAGCTTGTTTTCCAGGGGGGAAGTGATGATACAAGGCCCAAGCCCACAGCCGACCGTGTCTACTTCTGGCGTCGTCGCCAGAATGGCTTGGCAGAGGCTGGCACGCCGGACGGGATTGCGGGTTGGGATGCAGGGCCGGAGCGACAAAAGGAATAGAAAGTCTAGAAGAGTAGGGTTGGCCGTAAGGCTGGAAGAGTCAATAAAGAGTCTGTTTTCAGATAAGGATAGTTACCTTCTGGGATTCTTATCCTTGTTAGTTTCCGTGTTGGTTAGGATCCGGAGGGATCATGCGAGTCTATATAAGTAGTAGTCAGGGAAATAAAAAGGTAAGCTTGAAGTGCCCAACTTACCTCAGGCGGTGGCTCCGACAACAGCCAAGTTCTAGGCGCGTCGCGCGCCGATTCCTCGGCGATCGGCCGTGACTGCGATCTGGGTTGCGTCCAGGCACTAGATTGTATGAGAAGGTTCATTCTGAATCAATTCATATCATGTAGCCATGTTGATTTACGTACCACAAAACTTCTGAAACTTTTTTGCGCAAGTATCTCCTTGATGCTAATGAGACAATTGATCATTTATTTATCTTATGTCCAATGGCATGATTCATTTGGAATGTGATAAGATGTGCTTTTGACTTGAGATGTTCACCAGCTAATGTTGAGCACCTATTTGGAAATTGGTTGTCTCAATTCAGGCATGAATCCAAGAAATTATTGTTGGTGGGAATTTCTACATTGTTGTGGACTACTTGGAAAGCGCGTAATGTAGCGTGCTTCAGAAATGTCATGCCAGTTGATCCCACAAAACTATTCTTCGATATAACACAGTGGCTCAATATTTGGACTGTTTTGCAGATAAAGAAGGAAGACAAAGAAGCCATACTTTGGAGAGGCAAATTGCTGGAACAAGTGGTTATTAAAGTGCTCAAGGAGCACAGGAGATGGAGACCAACGGTTGCTAGGATTACTATCTGAAATAGAAAAAGATGGAGAGGAAAAGAAAGAGTTTGTGTGTTGGTCTAAGAAGGAATATGACAAAGCGATATCTATTTTGTGTTTATGAATAGCACTGTAATAGGTTTAGTTTATTTACCTTCTACTTTTGGACCATCCGTTTGTTTGGGTATGAACCTTACTCTAGCTGGCTGATTTTATAAAACAGAGTGCAACAGAGAGCTATTTTCTTTTTTGTTTTTTCTCTTTTGCTTTCCTATAGTGGACTTTTGTGATTTCTGATAATAAAAATCGGGAGGATATCTAAAAAAAAACCTCCTTGGTGCCATCTTTAGAACCATATGAGATTTCAAGTTCAAACTCAAATCAATTTCACAGAAACAAAAAAGGGTGAAATTTGCCTTGTAATTTCAGTTTTTTTCCTTTCCTCTTAAAAAAGATTGAGTTTGGACTTAAAATTTTATATGATGCTAGATCAAATTTAGGACTGCATCCGCATTTTTTAAGCGGTAGACTTGACACCCTAATCAAAAGAGAGTTAGCATGATAACGTCTAACGACTTGAAGAGAATCGAAGATTTAATCCATGAGTAAAAAATTTCCACAAAGTTGGTGAAACTCGCCTTATCAAATGACCCCATTCTCTAAATTTGAGTTTGTTTAAATTTGGAGCTTGAGCTTATTTTTTACGGAAATTTGGAAGAAGTTTCTTTGGAATTTGGATGAGGATGGCAATTTTTAAGTAAATAATAGTTAAGTTGTAAAAGTCTACAGGAGAAGTGGGATTTTAGAAGCTCCAACCACCCCGAGAAGCATCGCTTTTCGCTTCTCTCACAGAATGCAAATTGGGCTGAAAACTTCTCTCCGTCATTGGAAAAATCTTTGTTTGTTTTGGCCATGACTTATAGAGGTGTAGAAACCAAATAAACTCAAGCTCAAACCTAAACAAACTGAGCCTAGTCAGGTCAAACTCTCCTTATCAAATGACCCCATTCTCTAGTCAGTGGCCACTCATACAGGAAGCATAAATTAATGACAGGGTGTTGGCTTCGTTATTCCAAGCCCTTCATTATCTCTGAAGACGTCCTCTTGGCCACTTCTGCTATGTACCATAGATGTGATACACCGTTTTCACAGCTCATACCTAGACAATTCAGTACAGGCACGCTAAAGCGACTGAGTGAACCTAATTGGACGACAATTTCCAGTGTTTCTTACATGTTTCCGAATATATATTATTCTAGCTTTCAAATTTTATTCCTAAATACATATTATTCTAAAACATTAATATGAATTTTTACATTTTTTTCATTTATACCCCTCCCTAACTATTTACAGTATCATTTACTACCATAGACTAGTGTAAAACACATCATTTAAACATATAATACAGAGGGATAATAAAGTTTTTTTAGATGTACCTTAGTAAAAGTAAATAAAAAAAAACTAGAATGACATCTATTAAAAATAGAGGAAATACGTAAGATCGAGGTGAACTGCCAAATCCATACACCACAGACTGATTATCTCCAACAACATTTTAATTTACATATATAGAGAGGATTTTACAATGGATCTTAGCGTGCATGCAGCACCCGCATCATGAACCGTCCGATACACGTGTAATTTCTCTCTGTCTGTGTGTGGGCTAGCTAGCACTAGCAGCGTATATTGCTTCCAAATTGCAGCAAAAGAAGAAAAACATTAGCGAAATACCTTGAAGTGAAGTGTACTATGTCTTGCATTGGAGGGATGTGTAGGAGGAAGCCGGTAGCCTACTTCGCGCACAACCCGAACCACCGGCTGCTCCCCGCGGACGCCGACGATGACGGCGAGTTCACCTGCGACGGCTGCCTGGTCGCCGGCGCTGGCCCGCGCTACCGGTGCAGCTACCCCGGCTGTGGCTTCAAGCTCCACGAGGTGTGCGCGCTCCGCTTCCCCAAGACGCTCAAGTCCGTCTTCCACTCGCAGCACAGGCTCAGACGGCTCGAGAGCGCCGCCGGAGCGCAGGGCGCCGGCGCAGGCGGGTGCGAGGTGTGCGGAGAGGACGTGAAGGGCGCGTGCTACGGCTGCGGAGCCTGCGGCGGCGGCAGGCTCATCGTGCACCCGCTCTGCGTCCGCCTGCCGCCGGTGGCCCGGGGCTCGGCCTCGGCGCACCCCGGCGGACACGACGCGTGGCTCGTCCGGGCTGCATCAGCTCGGGCGGCGTCGTGCTCGGCGTGCGGGCGCGGCGTCGGGGCGTGGAGGTACCGGTGCGGGACGTGCAAGGTGGACGTGCACCCGCGGTGCCTCGTGCCGGCGACCGACCAATGCAGAGGCGGCGAGGCGCCGGCGGCATCCACGGTGAAGAGGTGCTGCCTTTGTCTGGTGGATGCCGTGACGGACTGGCTGAATATCAGCTACTATTATCGTGGTTAATTCCAAAGTAAACCACATGCGCAAGTCGATTGCACCAGGGCCATCGTTAGCCGCCAACGTTTCAGATACGATTCATCTCCGCGGTGTAATCTACAGCCATCGTTACGCGCAAGTTCGGACACCAGATCAATTCTGATAGTCAGAGTTCAAACAGGTGTTCGTGTCTGTTCTGTGGTGTCTCTAGTTCGTATTCGGGGCCAGTGTTTCTATTTTCTTCTTTCCGAAATGAATAGCTAGCTGAGCTCATGGTCTTTGTTAAAAAAAAAAGATGTTTAGAGTTCAATGCTCACGTTGACTAGACTTTGCTGGTAGTCACATATATATGTGTAGTGAAATACGGACAGATCGATGTATACTAATCAGCCAAGAAAACTGATACATGTATGGATGCTCGTCTTGTGCAAGACTACAAGGTGTTTCTTTTTTATTTGCCCCTAACAAAATGATACACTCATAATATATTACTTTGGTCAGGTCCTGAAATAACAACAAAAAGAACTGATATATATGTACTCAAGTGGTATGGTTGAGCTTCTTTTGGGCTTTGAGCAGTTTGCCAGTAAAGGTTGAGGTTAGATTGTTTGTACAAATTGAAGCAACTGTTCATAATCTGGACTAATCTCAGTAGTAACTTTGTCAACTTCTCCTGAAATCATTAAAACATTGGGATTTGATAAACATCAACCGGATGTTTTTTTTGTTGAAATCATCCAAATCTAAAACATTGGATCATTGTTGAGATTCGGGAGTATCGATTACATTCGATCCTATGATTTGATCCAACGGCCCGGTGAATTTGGATGTTAGATCCAACGGCCCACATCCGATCCTATGATTTGATCTAACGGCCCGATGAATTTGGATGTTAGTTAAGATAAAAACATCCGGATGATACCTATACACTCTCTAAAACATTCGCCCTACTTGGTTTTTGTGTGTGTGTGTGTGAAATCGCATTGTGTATTCATTTATCAGTGGTAAAATCTTTCGACGATTCTGTACGTCTATTTTCTCCGACTAAATTTTTCAAGATGCATGCTAGCTTCATCTACAAGGGTTCAAATATCGGTTCTGCAGCCTTTGCAATGTTGGCAAGTGCTCTTCTTCTTCTTCTTCTTTTTAAAAAAAGAGACAGTAGGACTAAGCAGGTCAGACTGAATATAGTATCGATCACGCAAGGGTTTGAAGGCATTAGTGTTTGTGCAACAAGGACTCAGCATATTACCTATGGGCCTCAGCATATTACATCACGCTGTATAGAATCGAAAAACGTTTTTGAAGGCATTAGTGTTTGTGCGACAAGGACTCTTGAATTTTACTGTACTTCGCAGGAACTTGATAACAAGTTAAGAGTTTGTGATCCCAGACCTGAAATCTGTACATCCTACTGGACCTGAAGAAGGCTGAAGAAATCAAGTCTCTGTGATGCATATATAGCTTCTGTTCCTTTCTTTGCTATGGTTGGAGCTCTGTGTCGCCGGCCTCAGCATATTTACCTATGGGGCCGTGACAAATCACATATATAGCATATTGCTTACCATGAGGTCAACTCATGCGCGCCCGCGCGCACACACCTTCGACTCTTCTGTAGCCCTATGCACACACCACATACAGAAACTGACCTATGATAGGTGATGCTTGCTCATAATTAGCCAACACAGTTTATCCGAATCACGATATTTGATTTTGGTTCGTGATTCATCAAAAAAAATTTCCTAATTTTCGTAGAGACCACGAATCCCGTACTCTAAATCTCGTTTCGAATTTAACTAAACCGGTTCGCAATTTAGCTCGCTAAACAGTTTGAATTCAATAAATCTAATTCACGATTGACGTGGCTTACAAAGAATCTGACAACTAACCACACTGAGGTCCATTTCATCCCTGGACGCGCCGTATCAGCTGCTGCTTCCTTGGCGTGTACTACACGTGCTCCCCTATCTGGTACCCGTCGACGTCTTCCTCGTTCTCTCTTTTACCCCAGCTCCTGATACGTTCTCCGCTTCTTCTCTTCGTTTCCGACGTTCGCCAGGTCTGGTCCCCTTCTCCCGCGGCCGGCGCGGTGAGCTCCAGCCGGAGATCTTCGTCAACATCCTCGTGAGGGATCTTTTCTTTGCTGTGAGTAATCTCATCCAGATCTTTCTTTCTGGGATGGATACTCCAGTCTCCAATCCATGCAGTTTGTTGCGTGTACTAATAGCGGTTTATTTTTCAAAGTTTTTGGGGGTTCAATTGACCCACGCACCACGTTAGGTCCGCCCCTGCATGTAGGACAGCAGGATCCTCGATTATTTCAGTTCTCTGGTCAAATCTTCATATAAGCGTGGGATTCTTGATTCCTGTTCAGTTTTGTGAATTTGGTTCGTTCCTCTGTTGCAGAATTGGTGTGCTAGCTACCGGAGAGATGATGGAAGTGGTTTCTTCCATCCACCCCTGCTTGGCATTTCATCGAACGCCTCTCAGTGCTTGGTGCTTTCGGGGCAATGGTCTCGGTCCTGGGCATACCAAATCCACTCGGCCAAGAAAAAGTGCAGTCCTTTGTGTTGGAACAGGGAGAGCTTCAACTCCAGGTGATTCCGGGAAGGTTCATGTGAGCCATGGGTTCTACGTGAGTGACGTGGATGCGGCCCTCCAAGGCATTCCCAAGAAGGCCGGCGAGATCGAGAAGGTGATGATTCCGGGCCTGCCGGAAGAGCCTGACAGCTCTCAAATCAGCACTGGGTTCTGGGAGTGGAAGCCGAAGTTGACGGTTTATTACGAAAAGTCTGGCACTGAGAATAGCAAGGCGCCAGCAGTGCTCTTTCTACCGGGTTTTGGAGTGGGGACGTTCCATTTTGAGAAGCAATTGAGGGATCTTGGCCGTGATTACAAGGTGTGGACAATGGATTTTCTTGGGCAAGGAATGTCATTGCCATGTGAAGACCCTGCTCCTAAGCCTAAGGACGTAGTAGGGGAGAGGGATGGGGAAGCATTTTGGGGTTTTGGACAAGATTTGCAACCATGGGCAGAGGAGTTGGTGTATTCTGTAGATTTGTGGCGTAACCAAGTTCAGCATTTCATTGAAGAGGTACTCCTTTTGGATTCTTTGTTGTGTCATGCGATGCTAATTTTTGCTAAAATGTCCAGCCTAGCAGCAATTTGTGTTTTGTCAATCATATAACCACTTATGTGTTTGTATTATAAAGTAGCTATTTAAAGGCTTGCTTAACACATCAGTTTACTGTTGGATTTATATTCCATGTTTCTTATGCTAATTCTATAACGCTCTTCCAGGTCATCCGTGAACCAGTTTATATTGTAGGGAACTCTCTTGGAGGTTTTGTTGCTTTATATTTTGCTGCATCCAATCCACACCTTGTAAAGGGTGTCACGTTGCTTAATGCGACACCATTTTGGGGATTCCTTCCTAACCCTGCTAGATCTCCTCGGTTGTCAAAGATTTTTCCATGGGCTGGGACATTTCCTCTTCCATCATTTGTGAGGAAACTTACTGAAACAGTGTATGTGCACTAAATTCGATAAATTCCAAAAATTGAAAGTATATGCTGACGCTAAATCAACAAGAAAAATTCCTATAAATTGGATGGAATTCAATTAATATCCTTTGTGATACAGGTGGCAGAAGATAAGTGATCCGAGAAGTATACAGGACATACTCAAGCAAGTATATGCTGACCACTCAACAAATGTGGACAAGGTGTTCTCTCGTATTATAGAGACAACACAACACCCAGCAGCTGCTGCATCATTTGCCTCCATTATGTTTGCTCCAATGGGTCAGATATCCTTCGAAGAGGCACTCTCTAGGTGAAGTGGAAAGCCCAATTGATGAATTGCTCCGTTGCTTATAAAATATCATTTTCCATTTTAACACTGATCCTTGGCAGGTGCCAAAGGGAAGGTATTCCCATATCTCTTATGTATGGGAGAGAAGATCCTTGGGTTAGACCAGTTTGGGGTATTAAAGTGAAACGACAGGTGCCAGAGGCACCCTATTATGAAATTAGCCCAGCTGGCCACTGTCCTCATGACGAGGTTCCTGAGGTAAAACATTAAATTTTTTTTACAAATTATAGCTCCCCTTTGGCTTTCAATATATCATATTCCAATTGATGGTTCATAGTGGATTATGGACATTCTATTTGGGTAAATATTAGGCAGAAACCCAAATTGGGTGTAAATTTTGTGGAAACCATGTGCAAAAGTTTTCAAAAAAATTTGTAGAAATAGAGGAGGATACATTCTACAGCCATGTAAAATTTCAAGATCAAACATTGGGAGATATGAACAAGACAAATCACAATTCGTGTCGAATGTCTTTTTTATATCTCCCAAATGTGATCAAGTTTGATATTGAAATTTACATGGCTATAGAACACCACCTTCCTTATATCTAAAAAGTTATTTTTGAGAATTTTTGAAAACTTTTACACATTGTTTCCTCGAAGTTTACACTCAATTTGGTTTCCACCTGATATTTGCGAGCTATGATGTAGGTGCCGACATGCAAAGTATTTTGGTTTGAGCACTAAATCAACAAGAAAACAATCCAAAAATTTAAAACATAGTTTGTGGAGCATTGCATTGCCAATTAGAACCAAATTTAAACTCAAAATGAGTTAGGAGAAACAAAAAAGAAAAATTTGTTGTGTGTAACTTTTCCCTTTATTTTTAACTTAGTTTGTCAAGAATTTTTCTTTTTTATTTCTTCCAGCAATAATTGGATTCGAACTTGAAATTTTGAATGGAGGTATGCTGCACTAAGAACTATCATTACAAATTGTTTTTTTTATCGATTTTATGCCCAAAACGAAGTGGTATGCATGTTTGCACCTAACTGATGGTTTGCACTAGAATAGCAGGGGTATATGATATATCTAGTACAAACATCCTACTGTGTGATCATGCTAATCCTATTGATTGTGGCATCAAATCAACAAGTAGGGGATTTGCACTACATATATCCCCAGAGTTGAGATCACTATAATAAAAAAAAGAGGCCTGGAAGATTGTAAGTTGTGTTTGAAGAGCAGGGGAGGAATTTCAAGTCTTTCAAAAAGTGGAAAGAAATGTTAAGTTATTGGACCAAAACAATCCGTCTCAATGACGCAAACAATAAACACTATTGCCAGTGGGAAAAAAACTAGGAGGAATTTTTATAATTTTATTATAATCTAGTGAATTTCTATTTTGTTCTAGGAAATTTGGTACAAAACCTATGGGTAACAAGCTACGTGACTAAAAGCTTCTTAGTCTCTACAAAGATGGGCAGCCATCGTTAGGAGCTAATGCTATTAATGATCCATGTTTGAGTTTTGAATCTTTTAAACAAGTCTCCGGATCAATAACTAATAAATGTTATCTTGAGACAAACTGGCCAAAGGCTTGGTTTCTGCCCTGCTCAAATAGTCTAGTAACCTTACAGTGCAAATGGGGAAAAGAAAAAAGGAGTAAAAAATTAGTCAGTTTGTCGTATTCTCTGTGATAGGATTTTCTGAGAGAGATCTATATTATGGATTGTAGCATTTGTGCGTTCAACATGGTTTCTGTCGTCCTTAGTTACCCTGTTGCATTCTATTAGCATAACGACACCTTAATGTAACAAAGCATTCCTTGACAAAGTTGCCTGATGCTTTTGCTAATATTTTTCAGTAACGCCTGAGTGGAGTGTACTTTCCTTAATCATCTATCCACTTTTTTACCAATCCACATAATACTAAAGTAACTAAACTGATGTGCTGTTATTATCCTATAATTCTTGATCAGACTGATAATTTCATGAAACATATATTTATTTATTTATTGTGAGAAATGTACACGTATTCTTAGATATTAGCGTGTGCCTCGTGACTTTTCAGACTGTTGAGTCAATGACTAAGCATGTATGAATGATATTGTCTTAGTGGCTAGTGAGTTTTGTTTCTATGATAATGGTAATTGGTATCTACTAGACCTCTGATTTTTGGTCCTTGATCAGGTTATAAACTACTTACTCCGAGGGTGGCTTAAGAATGTAGAGTCTGAGGGTTCAATTGACATCCCATTTCTTGAAGATTCCAGCTATGATGAAGAAGGTGTATCAAGGGAGCTGGAATTTGTCAGAGAAGGATCCAGGAAATCAGTTTGTGTGCGGCTCTTTGGTTCCAAAATTTCCTTGTGGAGCCAGCTAAGCTCATTCTTGAAATCTCATGTCTCCAACTCACGGGCAATATCTAGATAATTAACCCCTATGGGTTAGTTAGATATTAAAAGCTTCAATTGGATATTGTATTCATTGTTTTAAGTGGTCAGATTGATGCATAGATGTACAGGATTTTGAACATTTCTAGTGGATGTAAATATGTGCAGTACAAAGCTAGCTTCTAGTTTCAAATATGTGCAGTACAAAACTTGTGCAGTACAAAGCTAGCTTCTAGTTTCAAATATGTGCAGTACAAAACTAGCTTCTAGTTTCAAATATTTGCAGTGGTTGTGGATAACATTAGGTGCTATTTCCAAGGAATTTAAGATCTGATAGACTGAAAATATTTTAAGGTGAAACAAACAACCTTTTTTTTTTTGTAAAAAGAAAGAAAGAGAGGAGAAAGCACATTACCAGCAGGTAATATGCTTCATGGTATCGCTGAGAAACCCTCGAGGGGACAAAGAATGCCTGTTGTGGTGAAAAGAAATGGCAAAATTGTCTAATGTTATCGAAAACCTTAATATCTTTTTTTTGAAGCACGAAAACCTTATTATCTTATTATTATCTTCTGTTCTGTTACTGTTCCTGGGTATTTTTGTGACAATATTTTCTGATTTCATAAACTTTACATAGAACTTCCAACTAAATCTAGCTTAAGTCTAATTCTTGTTTACAGTCTATCCATTTTTAAGGAGTTTAATTCTGATTTCTAGTGAATGAAACTTGTAAATACGGACCATGATGGTTATTGTGCAATTGAGCTCTCCAATGTTGAGTACCAAATCCCAACGGACCCTTCTCATATTGACCGGTTTTGAATAGCATTACGTTCTATGGCAAATAAATTTAAGATCTGATGGAAGGTGCTTCTATGTATCATTTTTTGAAAGTAACATAAATAATAAAACATGAATAAATGATAGATGGTGATTACTTGCTCACCAGATTCTATTTCAATTATTAGAAACCAGAGTACCGAGTCTTGGTAATACAGTAATACTAGAAGGCTGTCTCAACTAAACAGAGCCAAACCAGAGTATTTCAACTACGAGAAAATTGTCATTGTGCCACTCTGGACATGCGGCTTCACCCAAATGCCATTATTAACGTGGCAATTGCCAAAATGCCACGTTCAATCCGCGGCAACTCGTTTCCATGCTATTTTAGAGTTTTTTGTGCATTTACCGGATAAAAGCATGGGGAAAGGACCTCTTTGCCCTCGGCACTGTGCATCGGGCTAGACTCGGGCTAGATGGCTCGACCCGACCGACCAGACCCCATTTCACCCGCTACTGCCACTCCCCCTTCTCCACTCCAGATCCGCGGCGGCGATCACCGCGAGGAGCACTATCTCCATGAGTCTCCGTCACTCGGCGTCGGCGAGGCCAATGGTCGGCGATGTCGCAAGCTTCGGTGCAAAAGGGCCTCCTACGGCCCATCAGTTTGCCTCGGTAGACGCCCTAGGTGCGGTGATTCTATTTTAGAGCTCGTCTCTCGATCAAACAACAATCTGGAAGGGTTTTCTTCAAGTCAGAGAAATGAGCAACATGTAAGTGCTTATAGTCTTTTCTTTTGTAATTGGTTTCTTGGTTTTTCTTTTTAAGCGGGATGTTTCGGTATTTGTAGATGCGTGGTAGGTGTGGATTCTACATGTGGAGGGAGCAATATGAGAACTTCATTGCTAATTCTGTGGGGCCGATGCATGCAATGAATCATTCATGAAGCGGTAGATGCACCTTATAGAATGAGAATGGAGAATGGAGATCTTGACATTGATACAAGAATTTCAAAGTTGATGAATATTTGTCGATTTTGGTTGTAAGCAATGTCTTGATTGCGAGGTTAGCTCTTCTTGTTGTAGCAGTGTTGATTGTGAAAAATGTGTAATAGTGCAAATGGAGTGATTTCTGTAATGTATTGCAATTCAAGAAGAGCTTTTTGTAATGTATTGCAATTCAAGCAGTGACTTGGTTTGTGTAATGTGTAATGTTCATGACAGTTATGCAATACAATTGTTTAAGTGCCAATACAATGTTTGATTTGTGTAATGTATATCACTTACAAGGAGAAAATCAAGACAATGTTTGATTTGTGTAATGTTGGCAAGGCATTAGAAGCATCACAAACATTACAGATATGAAACATTCGAGATAACTTGGTTGAACCAAGCGAGAACCAAACACCCCATTTCTCTATCCATATGCATCAAGCATTCCAGATGACAGCACTGTTTGGATGCTACAAGCATCACAGCAATGTTTGGATTACAAAAGCTGCTGATTACAACCATCACAAACATAAGTTTCGATTACAAGCATCACAACAAAAGTCGTCGGTATAAATTTTTTTGAAAAGCCCATGTCGGTCGTCTTCTTCTTCTTCTTCTTAGGGGTCAACTTTTTGTATTTCTTTGTCTTCTTAAAATAGGAAGATCTCTTCTTAGCGATTCTTGACATGCTTGTGAGGTACTATTTGTTTGACTACACCATACGGGGTACTAGGCATTGCGGATTTGTTTGGTTATGTCCTAGAAGTGTGCTTAGGCGACTGAAAAAGGAAGCATGGTATCAAAAAATAAGCATGGTATGAAATGACTAGAGAATTTGAAGCAATTACCTCCTGGTTACCACTCCAGGGCTGTCATGAACAGGAGCTTTGGCTGGTTGATCACTTGTGCTGCCATACCTTTTGCTCCTAGGCTTTCTTTTCCTGCATCACAAGATGTTGTCAGTTGCAAAAAAAAAGTTGCTTGATATACAACAAGAATTGTAGCTTGCCTTTTCTTTGTGCCGTTTAGTGGACACTTATAGCTTGCTTGTCGATGGCCAACCTCCCCGCATCTCATACACTTGATAGGGCCTCTCAGCATTGTTTTCTTTGACTTGTCTCTGCTTGGCACGGATCTCTGCCTCCTCTATAAAGCTTTTTATCCTCGGTTTTCTCGCCTTCCGGTGACCTCTTTGCAAGTGGTGCACCCACGAAATAGAAGATCCACTGTGGCAGTGTGTCTTGTCGGCATTGGTTCAATGAGGTGGCATAAGCGACCTTATATCTGTCAAGATCAAGTACTCATGGATATAATCCTGAATGTTGAATGTCTGTGAGTAGTGATCTTGGCGAGCATGATCACAGGGCTTGCCTGTGTGCTGCCACTCCATACATGTACACTCATGTGAGTTTTCCCTAACCACATGCCTGTCACCAGAGCTGTTATCCCACACCTCTGCCACTACTTGGTCTGCTTGGACCACTCTCAGGTGTCCCAACCCCTAGTTCGGCCTTGATCCGAACTAACACCTGCCAGTAGTATCCCGCCTTCTAACCTCTCCCCAATCCTTCTCCTTTTGGCCCAGAGAACCATGATCATCTCCTCGGCTTGTCGGCCGGGTCAACCACGGGGAGATCCTTGATGTCTCTAATCCAATTATTAAAGCATTCGCTAAATTGTTATTGATGTAATCACATTTGACATCTGGATTGAACATGCACCTCATCCATTTCAGAGGATGCCACTGTTCAAAAACTCCATGACTTGTGGCATTTTGTCAGAACAGACCCCATATGGTTGTCAAACACCTGAACCCTATATGCCCTTGCTGCAGGGTACATTTCACCAAAACTATTTCCATGGAACTTCTTCATGAAGTTTTGCATCAGGTGTCTAAAGCACTCCCTCTTCTCTGCATTAGGAAAAACTCGGCTAACTGCATTTTCTAACCCTTTACAAGCATCTGTACATATGGCTAACAGAGGGAGGTCTCCTAGTGCTTTGTGCAGCTGAGTCATGAACCAGACCCAATTATCTTCTGTCTCAGAGTCAAAAAACCCATAAGCAACTGGATACATCCAGTTATGTCCATCAAAGTCAGATGCTTGTTGCCAAGTGCCCATTCCACCTCCCATTTAGGGCGGTGCTATCAATGCTAAGGTAAGGTCTACATCCCTAAGAAACCCCTCGATTGCATGGCCTTAGTGCACAGAAAAACCTATGAAAATACACTCTCTCATCTACACATCTCGTGTCTATTTCTACAACACTTCTCGGTGACCTATTTAAGACCTCTGCTTTCCATCTATAAAGCAATTGGAAGCTATCTTCCCAGCTACCATACATCTCCCTAAGAGCTTTTTGTAGCCCTTTCCAAGCAAATGTCATAAGTGATTGTTACCTTATAATCATCTTCCACTTTTTTGCGGCTCCTTGGCACCAATGTTAGGACTCCTCCTCGAATAGGGAGAGCCTTGTGCGCAACCCATGATTTTGTGGTCTGTTGTACCCTTACCCTCTTGCTAGATGTGCATGTGTGCTCCCTTTGAGTCTTGAAACACGCAATAGGATAAAAGAAATCAACACATACACAATATTGGTCAAATAGTTAGTACAAATGCAAAGCCGACAATAGCATAAAACAAATCAGCACAAACACAACATTAGTCAAATAGTTAGTACCATGATGGTTTTAAGATCACTCCTCCTATGCCCAACAATCCTCCAAGGGCGACCTTGACTTTGCAAGACCCCAAATCTTGTCGATCACTTTTTCAACCCCCAAATCAAACTCTTCATTGATAGCATACTGCCTTATAGCAAGCCTGAACTCTTTCATGGAGGGATATAGCACACCTAGATCCATTGAGGGGTGATCCTTGTCATAAGCAATAAATACTTCATCTGGGTTGAGATCATCAACATTAATCCTTGCATCCTCAGTATCATCAACAAAACCACTATCCCTCTCATCATTCCTAGCATTGTCTGTTCTGTTGTCCTCATCCCGTAATCCCAGAAGCGTATAAACTTGATCCTCACTCAACTGCTCAATTCTCCCTTCCTCATCTTGTGTCTCTTGGATCCTTATATTATCCCAATCTACAGGGGTGGCCGGAATCTCTGGAGTGGCTGAATCTCTGCCGGAATGTCACGCACCGGATCGAGCCTTTGGGTCGGTGGAGGCGACCAAGCGGAATCTCTGCGGAATGTCACGACTTGGGTGGCCTTTGGATCGGGTGGAGGCGACCAAGCCGGAATCTCTGCCGGAATGTCACGCACTAGACTGGGCACTGGACTGGGTGGAGGCGACCAAGCTACTCTGCCATTTCCTCCCCATTTACAAGGAGATGTGCTCTTGGGTCTCCTCTTCGACTTGGCACTCATCCCGCCGACCGCAACTCCCTCCCCTCCCCTACCACTCCCACAACTTTCTAACCTAGGGTTTCATGCACCGGCAAAAGCATCAAAACTGCACCGTGTAAAAGCATCAACACAAGGCTAGATGGCTCACCTTTGCAATCGACCGGAGATTCGCCGGAGAGAGTGCTCCTCGCAGTCGCCGTCGCCGTCGGCGTCGCCCTCGCCGTCGGCGTCGCCCTCGTTGTCACCGTCGCCAGATGAGGAGGAGATGGGGATTCGACTCGGGCAGAGACTGGCGCGCAGGTGAAATGGGGTCCGGTCGAGTCGAGCCCGAGTCTAGCACGATGCACAGTGCCGAGGGCAAAGAGGTCCTTTCCCCATGCTTTTATCCGGTAAATGCACAAAAAACTCCAAAATGGCATGGAAACGAGTTGCCGCGGATTGAACGTGGTATTTTGGCAATTGCCACATTAATAATGGCATTTGGGTGAAGCCGCATGTCCAGAGTGGCACAATGACAATTTTCTCTTCGACTACTGGAATAAATAGCAAAACTACAAATCAGATAAAGATCGATCATCGACTTCCTAATCAGTTCGATAAAGCTCCAGCAAAACGATCTTCCACCATTCTTGTGCCAAGATTAGAAGACTTTTCCTCAGCCTTTTGCATTCATCTGAATCCTTCGCATCATCAGCATCCTTTATTGGAAGTTGACTAGTAGTACAAATTAAGTTCAACATTCGCGCCACACCATTCAAGATAATCTCAGATATCTCATATCAGGATAATCTCTAAATGTCCCGTAGCAAGAGAGACATCCATATTGTTCAATAAAAGAAAAGAAAACTAAAGATGACACTAGAATGGGAATTGGGAGCAACAGGCCATGAACTTTCTACGAAAAATTCCATGTCGGTTTTCCACTTAAATTTCTACTATATAAATGCCAATATTTTTTTCCCTGTTGCAAGTTTAGCAATTAAAATTCTTTCGACATGTTCTGATTACTACCTTCAAATCTACTGTCTCCTTCACACTTAAAAAAAACCCATAAAACGCAGATGTTTAGATCCCACCTGACCGTCCAATTGTTGCCAAACACGCGGTACAATTAGTTCACAGGTTTAATATTTGTGCAACATTAAAAAAAGAGTATAGAATAACCTCTCTTATATGATTTTTTTTTAAAAAAAAGGCACTCTGAAATTGATTAAAAACGTGCAATTTACCCTTCGGGGCAATGATTTACTAGCCGTAACACCCGTAGATGGTTGATACATATAGCATTGATCCACTGACTGAATAAACCCAACCAGAAAATTAGACTAGCTAGATAGTAGTTGCATGCTGCTATCTCAACTGAAAAGACACATATACCAGGATAAGTCTTGCTGCTTCCAAGCCGAACAGGTCAGGGTGCAAGGTTGGCAACCAGCTCTTCTAGAATGGAGGGGCAAATGCTCTTCAAATGCTCAAAACCATCACTCGCCATGACCGCCTTCATATTGCCAGGAGACCTGAGGAACTTGAAGCATGCCCCCTTGAGCCCGTGACAACAATGCTGCTCAGCCAGTGCCAATGTCGTCGCCGCCGTGCTTGTGTCGATGCAGTTGCAAAGCTTCTCCTCGCAAATCAGTTTCAGCCTCTCTAGGTTGTATCTATCCGCTGCGACGAGTAAATGTTGAACCATCGCTGTTGTATCAACCTCATCAGGCAGCGAGTCAGTGTAGATGAAGTGGAGCAATGACTTGAACACACTTGCTTCCATGTCGTTGATCCGTATAAGAGTCATGATCTTCTCCTTCATTGTGCCAAAGAGCTCTGCCATGAAAACTGAGGACCGAGCAGCGAGCACGCTTCTATGCGCAGCAAACCTCTCCCTGCCTACCACAAATGTGACATCCGCCCCGTCGCCGGACGAGAGGATACGGCCGAGATGCCGGTGCAAGTCGGACGGTGGCACCACGACGAACCGAGGATTGGCCTCTGTGCGGATCTCCTTGGTGACGGTGATATCGCACCTGACTCTGAAACAATCCTCTCTCAGATAGGTCGACTCCAAGACCTTCCTTTCGATGAATCTTTTATATCCCCATGTCTGTTCCGATAGACAAGAAGTCAAGTGCCCAACGTTTCTTGCTTAGTGCAACGTTCCAACTTTCAAATATGTTGGGTCTATGCATATGCAAGAGGGAATATATTACGTGCAAATAAAGTTAATTCAATGGAACCAATCAAAGCTGCAGTTAACAAAAGTTTCAAAAATTCTGAAAAAAAATCTAAGAGTAATAAAAATAAACTTGATCATGAACAGAATAGCCTCGCTCATGATCAACTTTGTTTTTTTGTAACTTCTAGCACAGGACGAATTTGATCATGAAATTTTATATGTAGATGGGATAAGCTGAGATGTACATCCATGATTTTTTCAGAATTTTTAAAACTTTTGTTAGTTGGATTGCACCAGCCGCATGATCAAACATTTATTTCATATTGTGATATTTTTCCTATACAAAGATATACAACATACCTTGACCTTGTAAATTATAGGTGGGGCAGCAGCCAAGCTGCCCCACCGTTGGGTCCGCATGTCTGTTTGTACGAGAATGTGCGTATCTGGCTTGGTCTGGTGTACAATGGCACCGGTTTGCCGATATGGTCGAGCAAGCTGAACTTGAGTCCTGCCTTGACGTCCCTAGGATCGTTACTTTGAAGAGACAGGAGATGGATATCCAATCGGCGTTGTCTGAACCAAGCCCATCGGGGTAGTAATGGATACGCCAGGTGTGGCCTCCGACGTCGAACGTGGCGGAGCTGATGGATTTGCCGTTGCCGAGTCCCTTGGTTCGGGAGTAGCCCTCGATCTTGAGGAAGTGCGAGCCTGTCACGACCTCGGCGACGATGGCGGACGCGCTCATCGCGCGCGCGCCGCCATCGCAGGTGGCAGACGCAGAATAGCTGGACATGTGGACTGGTCTACTATCAGCTAACAGCGACGGGATGGAGCACGGTGCTGGCCGCAACGGCAAATGGGAGGGGATTGTGAATTTCAGTATTTGCCGCACCAAAACCTGGGGGCTGGGTATTGTATTTATACCGAAGAATATACAACATGAGTTGTTACACGGGAGTTCAGATTACAACAGACTCAATTAACAGAAAGTCTAACTATTCTGAACCGAACAACGATCACTCCGAAGGCTAAGACTTAGTTGTCGTATTAGCAACAGTCATGGCAACCAATCCTAACAACTTAGAGTATAACTCTGTAACTCTGATCTTTCAACATGCCCCCTCAATCTCGGCCGTTATTCAAAAGGTTGAGATTGTCACGTAAACGAATGAATGCAGGCTTCATCAGAGGTTTAGTAAAAATGTCTGCAACCTGATCCTTGGAGGAAACAAATCTCACTTGCTGTGAGTAATCTCATCCAGATCTTTCTTTCTGGGATGGATACTCCAATCCATGCAGTTTGTTGCGTGTACTAATAGCGGTTTATTTTCCAAAGTTTTTGGGGGTTCAATTGACCCACGCACCACGTTAGGTCCGCCTCTGCATGTAGGACAGCAGAACCCTCGATTATTTCAGTTCTCTGGTCAAATCCCCATATAAGCGTGGGATTCTTGATTCCTGTTCAGTTTTGTGAATTTGGTTCGTTCCTCTGTTGCAGAATTGGTGTACTAACTACCGGAGAGACCATGGAAGCTGTTTCTTCCATCCACCCCTGCTTGGCATTTCTTTTTTTGAAATAAACGGCAGGAGCTCTGCTATGCATTAAATATAGGAAAATCTAGAACATCAACAGAACAACATTGCTAAAGCCAGACTAACTAGGAAACATAGACAAAAGAAAAATTGGGGAAAAAGGGCCACTGACTCCCACTGCAAAAGACAAGCCCGAAAAACCTGACGCTAGGCAGCCAACAAACGCAGTCGGCCTTTCAGAGGACGTGGCACATTAATCAGGTTGAAAAGGCGCCGTTCTGGAGCGCCCTCCTTCTGGAGACAACATCTTGGATAATACGAGCAAAAACTGCGTGAGTAGGCTGGCTGGTAAACGTTCTCGAAAATTCTCACATTCCTTTCCTTCCATAAATTCCATAAAGTATAGATAAGAATCCCGTCCACCTGCTTGCGTGAAGGGTTGATCACTTTCCGCGGAATGAGATGCCACCAGTGCGAAACCGTGAGGCTTGAACGCGGGATGGGAGAAGACAGCTACATTTGCGAGAAGACCTTGGACCATATCTGTTTGGCGAAAGGGCAGCGAAGAAAAAGATGCCTCACCGATTCAGGCTCTGAGCCACAAAGGGGGCAAAAATAGAGAATGGGGCCATCCCCTCACCACCAACCTATTCGCTGTGAGCAACCTGTCCTGCAGGAATAACCAAGCAAAGAATCTGCACTTATTTTCTGCGTTCGCTTTCCAGATTCTACTGAAGTTGTTGTCCGGCATCGTCCCCTAGAACTGAACCAGGTACGCCGACCTCGCGGAGTATTGCCCATCTGCTGTCCATTTCCAGATTATGTCATCCTCTATGTTGATATGAAGATTGACCTGCTGAATGGCCTGCCATAATAGGAAGAACTCATGGAGCTGAATAGCAGTTGTGATCCTCCTGAGTGGCAAGGTCCACGAGTTATTTGTTAGCTCGTCAGATACCGATCTCATCCTTCTCTGAACTATGCAGTGGCAGTTGGGCGCCATATCTTTTGGAGAGCGACCATTGAGCCAGTGGGAAGCCCAGAATCTAGCTTTCTTTCCATCTCCTAGCTGAATGGCAGTGCTTGCCTGGAATAGCGAGTGATCTATGTGATCGCACTGAGCCCCCATTTGCTCCCAAGGCCTTCGGCGGATTTTCCATTGTTGCCATAGCCAACGAAGCCAAAACGCCCGACCAAACCTTTCAAGGTCTTTGATGCCAAGACCCCCTGGGATTTTTGGTTTGCAAACCCTTTTCCAGTTCACCAAACAGTGGCCACCTGTGCATGCGGTGTCGCCCCTCCAGATGAACTTTCTCCTGATCCTATCCAGTCTGTTTACTGCCCATTTAGGGGAAGGCAAAACAGACAGATGATAAACAGCTAGTGCAGTGAGCACTGAGTCTGCTAGAGTCAGCCGAGCTGCTCTGGAGAGCAACTTTCCTTTCCAACCTGCTAATCTTGCGTCTGCCTTGTCTAAGATATGTTGAATGTCTATTTTTTGCAGCTTTGTAGGATGCAGCGGGAGGCCAAGGTATTTGCACGGAAAAGCCCTTAGCTGAGCGGGGAAACCATGAGAAATGCCCGCCAAGTCAATGCCTTGGCACCTGATGGGGAAAATCTCGGATTTGTGCATGTTTGTCTGTAAGCTTGTCGCTTCTCCAAAAACCGATAAGGCTGCTGCGATGGCATTCAATTCTTGTGATGTCGGATTGATGAAGATGGCGACATCATCGGCATAGAGCGATACCCGCATGACGGCCGAGCTGACCGGCAGAGGAGCTAGCCAACCATCTCTTGTCACTTTAGCCATGATGTGCTGCAAGGGGTCAATAGCCAGAATGAATAGCATTGGAGATAGTGGATCTCCTTGCCGAAGCCCTCTTTTGTGGCGAAAGCTGTTTCTTGGCGAGCCATTAAGAATGATCTTGGAGGAAGAAGATATTAGGATTAGGGAAATCCAATCTCTCCACCGTTGGCCGAAACATAGATTTTGCAATAACTCAATTAGGTATTCCCAACTCACTGAGTCAAAACGCCCTAGATTTTTTTTAGATTAAGGATTAACATCCGGTCTCTGCAAAGTGCACACAACCGAGTCTTACAGAGCTCTCAACTTTAGAGCTAAAACAAAAAATAAAAAAACAAGGAACAAAGGGAACTTAAATTCAATAGCAAAAATTCTATAATTGCTTCGCCACCCATTCTTGGCAAAGATGTCCAAAGCCACCACTTCCAAAGCCTTGCTTGCCAATCGGACGGTCGCCCTCTTGTTCTCATGCGGCAATAGTGCCCAAAACCGCATCCAGTATGATCCCTTGAAAATAACCTGCATGCAAGAAGAATATTGTTTGTTCTCAAAGATTATATCATTGCGGGTGTTCCAAATAGCCCATAATAGAGCAGCACCCCCAACAAGAATCAGTCGTTTTTCCCACTTGTCAATACCTGTTAACCAACTACCAAACATATGAGATATGGACTGTGGTGGGGATAACCCAGTAGCTATATGCACAATTCTCCAAATAATTTGTGCATGTGGACAATCAAAAAATAAATGTCTTATTGTTTCATTACCAGTACAGAAACAACAATTTTGATTTCCATGCCAATTCCTTCTAGCTAGATTATCCTTTGTTAAAATTACCCCTCGTTGTAAATACCAGAGGAAAATTTTAATTTTTAAAGGTAGTTTCAGCTTCGAAATAACTTTACTGGTAAAAGTGATATCCTGATTCATCAAATAGGCGTACATAAACCTCACAGTGAACTGCCCATGTCGATGTAAACCCCAGGAAAAAATGTCCCTTCCATCAGGAAGCTGACAATTAGCTATTGTTGCTAATAGGGTGTACCACTCCGTCAATTTATTCCCCACTAATAATTGGCGAAAATAAAGATTTGGAGGCATTTGGGTCATGACGTTTGCTACAGTAGTGTGAAAAAAAAACACCCTAGATATGTCCAGCTTTAGAAGAAGCAATGATTTCCTTTTGTTCTGTAATTCTTTGGTCAGGTTGCTGACATATGTGAAGTTATCTTGGATCGATCTGCGCTTGGCATTTCATCGAACGCCTCTCAGTGCTTGGTGCTTTCGGGGCAATGGTCTCGGTCCTGGGCATACCAAATCCACTCGGCCAAGAAAAAGTGCAGTCCTTTGTGTTGGAACAGGGAGAGCTTCAAATCCAGGTGATTCCGGGAAGGTTCATGTGAGCCATGGGTTCTACGTGAGTGACGTGGATGCGGCCCTCCAAGGCATTCCCAAGAAGGCCGGCGAGATCGAGAAGGTGATGATTCCGGGCCTGCCGGAAGAGCCTGACAGCTCTCAAATCAGCACTGGGTTCTGGGAGTGGAAGCCGAAGTTGACGGTATATTACGAAAAGTCTGGCACTGAGAATAGCAAGGCGCCAGCAGTGCTCTTTCTACCGGGTTTTGGAGTGGGGACGTTCCATTTTGAGAAGCAATTGAGGGATCTTGGCCGTGATTACAAGGTGTGGACAATGGATTTTCTTGGGCAAGGAATGTCATTGCCATGTGAAGACCCTGCTCCTAAGCCTAAGGACGTAGTAGGGAGAGGGATGGGGAAGCATTTTGGGGTTTTGGACAAGATTTGCAACCATGGGCAGAGGAGTTGGTGTATTCTGTAGATTTGTGGCGTAACCAAGTTCAGCATTTCATTGAAGAGGTACTCCTTTTGGATTCTTTGTTGTTTCATGCGATGCTAATTTTTGCTAAAATGTCCAGCCTAGCAGCAATTTGTGTTTTGTCAATCATATAACCATTTATGTGTTTGTATTATAAAGTAGCTATTTAAAAGCTCGCTTAACACATCAGTTTACTATTGGATTTATATTCCATGTTTCTTATGCTAATTCTACAACGCTCTTCCAGGTCATCCGTGAACCAGTTTATATTGTAGGGAACTCTCTTGGAGGTTTTGTTGCTTTATATTTTGCTGCATCCAATCCACACCTTGTAAAGGGTGTCACGTTGCTTAATGCGACACCATTTTGGGGATTCCTTCCTAACCCTGCTAGATCTCCTCGGTTGTCAAAGATTTTTCCACGGGCTGGGACATTTCCTCTTCCATCATTTGTGAGGAAACTTACTGAAACAGTGTATGTGCACTAAATTCGATAAATTCCAAAAATTGAAAGTATATGCTGACGCTAAATCAACAAGAAAAATTCCTATAAATTGGATGGAATTCAATTAATATCCTTTGTGATACAGGTGGCAGAAGATAAGTGATCCGAGAAGTATACAGGACATACTCAAGCAAGTATATGCTGACCACTCAACAAATGTGGACAAGGTGTTCTCTCGTATTATAGAGACAACGCAACACCCAGCAGCTGCTGCATCATTCGCCTCCATTATGTTTGCTCCAATGGGTCAGATATCCTTCGAAGAGGCACTCTCTAGGTGAAATGGAAAGCCCAATTGATGAATTGCTCCATTGCTTATAAAATATCATTTTCCATTTTAATACTGATCATTGGCAGGTGCCAAAGGGAAGGTATTCCCATATCTCTTATGTATGGGAGAGAAGATCCTTGGGTTAGACCTGTTTGGGGTATTAAAGTCAAACAACAGGTGCCAGAGGCACCCTATTATGAAATTAGCCCAGCTGGCCACTGTCCTCATGACGAGGTTCCTGAGGTAAAACATTGCAATTTGTTTACAAATTATAGCTCCCCTTTGGCTTTCAATATATCATATTCCAATTGATGGTTCATAGTGGATTATGGACATTCTATTTGGGTAAATATTAGGTGGAAACTCAAATTGAGTGTAATCTTCGTGGAAACCATATGTAAAAGTTCTCAAAATATTTCAAAAAATTTGTAGAAATAGAGGAGGATACATTCTACAGCCATGTAAAATTTCAAGATCAAACATTGGGAGATAGGAACAAGACAAATCACAATTCGTGTCGAATGTCTTTTTCATATCTCCCAAATGTGATGTAGTTTGATATTGAAATTTTACATGGCTATAGAACACCACCTTCCTTATATCTAAAAAGTTATTTTTGAGAATTTTTGAAAACTTTTACACATAGTTTCCACGAAGTTTACACTCAATTTGGTTTCCACCTGATATTTGCAAGCTATGATGTAGGTGCCGACATGCAAAGTATTTTGGTTTGAGCACTAAATCAACAAGAAAACAATCGAAAAATTTAAAACATAGTTTGTGGAGCATTGCATTGCCAATTAGAAACAAATTTAAACTCAAAATGAGTTAGGAGAAACAAAAAAGAAAAATTTGTTGTGTGTAACTTTTCCCTTTATTTTTAACTTAGTTTGTCAAGAATTTTTGTTTTTTATTTCTTCCAACAATAATTGGATTCGAACTTGAAATTTTGAATGGAGGTATGATACACTAAGAACTATCTTTACAAATTGTTTTTTTTATCGATTTTGTGCCCAAAACGAAGTTTTATGCATGTTTGCACCTAACTGATGGTTTGCACTAGAATAGCAGGGGTATATGATATGTCTAGTACAAACATCCTACTGTGTGATCATGCTAATCCTATTGATTGTGGCATCAACTCAACAAGTAGGGGATTTGCACTACATTTGTCCCCGGTGTTGAAATCGCTATAATAAAAAAAGAGGCCTGGAAGATTGTAAGTTGTGTTTGAAGAGCAGGGGAGGAATTTCAAGTCTTTCAAAAAGTGGAAAGAAATGTTAAGTTATTGGACCAAAACAATCCGTCTCAATGACGCAAACAATAAACACTATTGCCAGTGGGAAAAAAAACTAGGAGGAATTTTTATAATTTTATTATAATCCAGTGAATTTCTATTTTGTTCTAGGAAATTTGGTACAAAACCTATGGGTAACAAGCTACATGACTAAAAGCTTCTTAGTCTCTACAAAGATGGGCAGCCATTGTTAGGAGCTAATGCTATTAATGATCCATGTTTGAGTTTTGAATCTTTTAAACAAGTCTCCAGGATTAGATTTGGATCAATAACTAATAAATGTTATCTTGAGACAAACTGGCCAAAGGCTTGGTTTCTTCCCTACTCAAATAGTCTAGTAACCTTACAGTGCAAAAGGGGAAAAGAAAAAAGGAGTAAAAAATCAGTCAGTTTGTCGTATTCTCTGTGATAGGATTTTCTGAGAGAGATCTGTATTATGGATTGTGGCATTTGTGCGTTCAACATGGTTTCTGTCGTCCTTAGTTACTCTGTTGCATTCTATTAGCATAACGACACCTTAATGTAACAAAGCATTCCTTGACAAAGTTGCCTGATGCTTTTGCTAATATTTTTTAGTAATGCCTGAGTGGAGTGTACTTTCCTTAATGATCTATCCACTTTTTTACCAATCCACATAATACTAAAGTAACTAAACTGATGTGCTGTTATCATCCTATAATTCTTGATCAGACTGATAATTTCATGAAACATTTATTTATTTATTTATTGTGAGAAATGTACACGTATTCTTAGATATTAGTGTGTGCCTCGTGACTTTTCAGACTGTTGAGTCGATGACTATGCATGTATGAATGATATTGTCTTAGTGGCTAGTGAGTTTTGTTTCTATGATAATGGTAATTGGTATCTACTAGACCTCTGATTTTTGGTCCTTGATCAGGTTATAAACTACTTACTCCGAGGATGGCTTAAGAATGTAGAGTCTGAGGGTTCAATTGACATCCCATTTCTTGAAGATTCCAGCTATGATGAAGAAGGTGTATCAAGGGAGCTGGAATTTGTCAGAGAAGGATCCAGGAAATCAGTTTGTGTGCGGCTCTTTGGTTCCAAAATTTCCTTGTGGAGCCAGCTAAGCTCATTCTTGAAATCTCATGTCTCCAACTCACGGGTAATATCTAGATAATTAACTCCTATGGGTTAGTTAGATATTAAAAGCTTCATTTGGATATTGTATTCATTATTTAAAGTGGTTAGATTGATGCATAGATTTTCAGGATTTTGAACATTTCTAGTGGATGTAAATATATGCAGTACAAAGCTAGCTTCTAGTTTCAAATATGTGCAGTACAAAACTAGCTTCTAGTTTCAAATATTTGCAGTGGTTGTGGATAACATTAGGTGCTATTTCGAAGGAATTTAAGATCTGATAGACTGAAAATATTTTAAGGTGAAAGAAACAACATTTTTTTTTTGGTAAAAAGAAAGAAAGAAAGGAGGAAGCACATTACTAAAGTCCAGCAGGTAACATGTTTCATGGTATCGCTGAGAAACCCTCGAGGGGACAAAGAATGCCTGTTGTGGTGAACAAAAATGGCAAAATTGTCTAATGTTATCGAAGACCTTATTTTCTTATTATTATCTTTTGTTCTGTTACTATTCCTGGGTATTTTTGTGACAATATTTTCTGATTTCATAAACTTTACATAGAACTTCCCAATAAATCTAGCTTAAGTCTAATTCTTGTTTACAGTCTATCCATTTTTAAGGAGTTTAATTCTGATTTCTACTGAATGAAAATTGTAAATACGGACCATGATGGTTACTGTGCAATTGACCGGTTTTGAATGGCATTAGGTTCTGTGGCAAATGAATTTAAGATCTGATGGAAGGTGCTTCTATGTATCATTTTTTGAAAGTTACACAAATAATAAAACATGAATAAATGATAGATGGTGATTACTTGCTCACCAGATTCTATTTCAATTATTAGAAACCAGAGTACCGAGTCTTGGTAATACAGTAATACTAGAAGGCTGTCTCAACTAAACAGAGCCAAACCAGAGTATTTCGACTACTGGAATAAATAGCAAAACTACAAATCAGATAAAGATCAGATCATCGACTTCCTAATCAGTTCGATAAAGCTCCAGCAAAAACGATCTTCCAGCATTCTTGTGCCAAGTTTAGAAGACTTTTTCCTCAGCCTTTTTGCATTCATCTGAATCCTTCGCATCATCAGCATCCTTTATCGGAAGTTGAACATTCGCGCCACACCATTCAAGATAATCTCAGATATCTCATATCGGGATAATCTCTAAGTGTCCCATAGCAAGAGAGACATCCATATTGTTCAACAAAACAAAACCACTATCCCTCTCATCATTCCTAGCATTGTCTGTTCTGTTGTCCTCATCCCGTAATCCCAGAAGCGTATAAACTTGATCCTCACTCAACTGCTCAATTCTCCCTTCCTCATCTTGTGTCTCTTGGATCCTTATATTATCCCAATCTACAGGGGTGGCCGGAATCTCTGGAGTGGCCGGAATCTCTGCCGGAATGTCACGCACTGGACTGGGCACTGGACTGGGTGGAGGCGACCAAGCCGGAATCTCTGCCGGAATGTCACGCACTGGACTGGGCACTGGACTGGGTGGAGGCGACCAAGCCGGAATCTCTGCCGGAATGTCACGCACTGGACTGGGCACTGGACTGGGTGGAGGCGACCAAGCTACTCTGCCATTTCCTCCCCATTTACAAGGAGATGTGCTCTTGGGTCTCCTCTTCGACTTGGCACTCATCCCGCCGACCGCAACTCCCTCCCCTCCCCTACCACTCCCACAACTTTCTAACCTAGGGTTTCATGCACCGGCAAAAGCATCAAAACTGCACCGTGTAAAAGCATCAACACAAGGCTAGATGGCTCACCTTTGCAATCGACCGGAGATTCGCCGGAGAGAGTGCTCCTCGCGGTCGCCGTCGCCGTCGGCGTCGCCCTCGCTGTCGCCGTCGCCAGATGAGGAGGAGATGGGGATTCGACTCGAGGCGGTAGCCAGCAGTGAAATGGGGTCCGGTCGAGTCGAGCCGAGTCTAGCACGATGCACAGTGCCGAGGGCAAAGAGGTCCTTTCCCCATGCTTTTATCCGGTAAATGCACAAAAAACTCCAAAATGGCATGGAAACGAGTTGCCGCGGATTGAACGTGGTATTTTGGCAATTGCCACATTAATAATGGCATTTGGGTGAAGCCGCATGTCCAGAGTGGCACAATGACAATTTTCTCTTCGACTACTGGAATAAATAGCAAAACTACAAATCAGATAAAGATCAGATCATCGACTTCCTAATCAGTTCGATAAAGCTCCAGCAAAAACGATCTTCCACCATTCTTGTGCCAAGATTAGAAGACTTTTTCCTCAGCCTTTTTGCATTCATCTGAATCCTTCGCATCATCAGCATCCTTTATTGGAAGTTGACTAGTAGTACAAATTAAGTTCAACATTCGCGCCACACCATTCAAGATAATCTCAGATATCTCATATCAGGATAATCTCTAAATGTCCCGTAGCAAGAGAGACATCCATATTGTTCAATAAAAAAAAAAACTAAAGATGACACTAGAATGGGAATTGGGAGCAACAGGCCATGAACTTTCTACGAAAAATTCCATGTCGGTTTTCCACTTAAATTTCTACTATATAAATGCCAATATTTTTTTCCCTGTTGCAAGTTTAGCAATTAAAATTCTTTCGACATGTTCTGATTACTACCTTCAAATCTACTGTCTCCTTCACACTTAAAAAAAACCCATAAAACGCAGATGTTTAGATCCCACCTGACCGTCCAATTGTTGCCAAACACGCGGTACAATTAGTTCACAGGTTTAATATTTGTGCAACATTAAAAAAAGAGTATAGAATAACCTCTCTTATATGAAACGTTTTTTTTTAAAAAAAGGCACTCTGAATTGATTAAAACGTGCAATTTACCCTTCGGGGCAATGATTTACTAGCCGTAACACCCGTATATGGTTGATACATATAGCATTGATCCACTGACTGAACTAACCCAACCAGAAAATTAGACTAGCTAGATAGTAGTTCTGTAGTTGCATGCTGTTAGCTCAACTGAAAAGACACATACCAGGATAATCTCCAAGTCTTGCTGCTTCCAAGCCGAACAGGTCAGGGTGCAAGGTTGGCAACCAGCTCTTCTAGAATGGAGGGGCAAATGCTCTTCAAATGCTCAAAGCCATCACTCGCCACGACCGCCTTCATATTGCCAGGAGACCTGAGGAACTTGAAGCATGCCTCCTTGAGCCCGTGACAACAATGCTGCTCAGCCAGTGCCAATGTCGTCGCCGCCGTGCTTGTGTCGATGTAGTTGCAAAGCTTGTCCTCGCAAATCAGCTTCAGCCTCTCTAGGTTGTATCTATCCGCTGCGACGAGTAAATGTTGAACCATCGCTGTTGTATCAACCACATCAGGCAGCGAGTCAGTGTAGATGAAGTGGAGCAATGACTTGAACACACTTGCTTCCATGTCGTTGATCCGTATAAGAGTCATGATCTTCTCCTTCATTGTGCCGAAGAGCTCTGCCATGAAAACTGAGGACCGAGCAGCGAGCACGATTCTATGCGCAGCAAACTTCTCCCCGCCTACCTCAAATGTGACATCCGCCCCGTCGCCGGCCCAGAGGATACGGCCGAGATGCCGGTGCAAATCGGACGGTGGCACCACGACGCACCGAGGATTGGCCTCTGTGCGGATCTCCTTGGTGACGGTGATATCGCACCTGACTCTGAAACAATCATCTCTCAGATAGGTCGACTCCTCCAAGGCCTTCCTTTCGATGAATCTTTTATATCCCCATGCCTGTTGTTTGGTCGAGAATGTGTTTATCTCGTTTGTTCGGGTGAACAATGGCTCCGGTTTGTCGACATGGTCGAGTAAGCTGAACTCGAATCCTGCCTTGACGTCCCTAGGATCGTTACGATCAAGAGAAAGGAAGATGGATATCCAATCGGCGTTGTCTGAACCAAACCCATTGGGGTAGTAGCGGATACACCAGGTATGGCCTCCGACGTCGAACGTGGCGGAGCTGATGCTTTTGCCGATGCCGAGTCCCTTGGTTCGGGAGTAGCCCTCGATCTTGAGCACGTGCGAACCCGTCACGACCTCGGCGACAATGGCGGACGCGCTCAGCGCGCGCGCGCCGCCATCGCAGGTGGCAGACGCAGAATAGCTGGACATATGGACTGGTCTACTACTCTACTATCAGCTAACAGCAACTAACGGAATGCAGCACAGTGCTGGCAGCAACGGCAGATGGGATGGGATCAAGTTTTTATGGTGCCGGTGACGCGCGCCGAGGAGACGAACGGACGTACGTAGGCGCACGCGCGGTGCATGCATTCGGCAGCATTTGATCGAATCGTCAGTCTTCACCCTGACCAAGGACGCGCCCGTGCATTGGCGGCCATGGTGCGTGCATGCGTACCGGTGTTTAATCACCTCGACGACCGAGGAGACGCTCGATCGAGTAGCGCGCGCAATATGGCCGGGATCCGTCATGCATGCAGTCACCACTCATGGACATGCACGTACATGAACTGGAACGGCGCATTGCTGTCGTCCAACCTGCAAAAGCAGGATCGATCGTCGAGGCATGCAGAGCAGAGCGCGATGGATATCCAGTCAGCGTACGTTCGTCTCGCCATAAACCATCAGGGTAGGTGTAGTACCTGATGTACCAGCGATGGCCTCCGAATTCTTGCGATTTCCTTCTGATGTGTCTGCGTGCGTTGGAATCGGCGGTAATTTCAATGGGAGTTTCTTAGGGCAATCCTAATGGGATGATTAGGATAGTTTCCATAGCATTAATTAGGTTGCCATGTAAGCAAAATGGTGATGTGGAGGTAGAGTTAATGATAAAAGAGAAGGAAACCATTTCTCATGCAGGAAACCATTTCTACACAAGTACCAAGAAAGGGAAAAAAAGGATTGGATGAGAAAATAAGAGAAAAGAGGAGATTGGATGAGAGTTTATTTTGAAGAAACTATCTATTGGGAGCATAGTTTCTACATGTAGTGTCTAGATGACATGGAAGTTATAGAAACTATATGCATTAGGACTGCCCTTAATGGTTTCTACATATATGCCATGTAGGATAAAAAGCTTAGGTGGCAATGAATTAATGCAGAGAGAGAAGTTTAGAGTTTCTTAAACTAGAAATGGTTTCTTCATTAAATGCTTTGGCTAAGAAACCATAAAAAACTGCATTGTGGGTATGGTGGTCTTATGCATGCCTAGGGTGATGAAAAAGTAATAGTTAAATATTAAATGATAAAACTATGTTAACAAACAATGCATTGTAACTTTTATATAAATTAGTGTTTCTTAGTGACATGAATGTCTTTGAAACAAGTAGAAGAAACTCTCCATTAAAAATACCCTAAGTTCACACAAAGCATACAAGATACACGAGGATTTGACGATGTTTGGTAATAACTATGTCCCTGAGAGCCAAGTCGTTCCGTCGGTACGAGGAGTTTCTTTCACCATTAAGATTACACGAGAGTTTGTGATAGTATAAATTTATATCTCGGTTACATAATTCGACTTGTACTCTAGCCCTTCGGTTCTGGAGTAGACCTCGTCGCGTCTCAACGACGATGGTCGACGAGCTTGTCCATTGTACGTGTGATTGAATTTATGCAATGTACTGTGCAAATTTGTTAGCGCATGTATAATAAAATCATCTCAGTTGGTTCTTAGTCTATACATATCAGACCTTATTTGGAAGTATAGTTTTTCAAAACTATGATTTTGATATACTATGGTTTGCAATTGTTTTGTTATGAATACCATGGTTTTACCAAACCCCTTTGAAACCATAGTATTCCTTGGAACTACCAACTGTTTGGATGCAATCTCATAAACCATGGTATTTGAGTGGAAATAGCCAAGAAGCTATCCAAAATCATGAAAACTTTGGGTTGGAGTGGAGTTTCAAATACTCCAAAAATACCATGGTATCTACCAAACCATAGCTTTTAATACAGAGTTTTTTGTATTGTAACCAAACACCTTATCTCTACTACTTCTAATTAGGAGTTGGTGGTGTCACGTCCGTTCTCCACCACCAACCCACAAAACCGAACCGGACGAAAAAAACCGGTCTATTCTTTTTTTGCTTTCGTTCCTCGCGATAGTTCTCGATCTCGTTCCTCCCGAACAAAACCGAACCGGCCCCTTCCTCTCCGGATAGCTCCAGATTTCATTCGTTCCGATCTGTATGTGTCGTTTTAAAAATCTGTAACGATCAGGAACTAACTAATTATATGTGTTTGGCGAGTGTACAAACTTACTCCGTACTAGCTAGCAAATCTATTTAGGGAGTATGTATGTATGCCTAAGGGAGTATGTATACTTGATTGTACTTGGGGAGTATGTATACATGAGGGTGTATATCATGTTAACATGTATGCAGAGAGTATGCACATTTTGACGTGTTCGGAGATGGATTAGCATGGACTATCTATACCAAACTTCTTCCTGTATTTGAGGGAGTGGGTGTATGAAGCAACGATCAGTTGGATATTCGACCTTCCCTGGCCGTGAGTGCTGCATGCATGCATCTTACATTTCTCTTTGTTTCCTTTCTGAACAATATATTTCATGTCTTTATTAAATGGAGTATGGAGTATACGGCTCAAAAGGATTAAGTATGGAATATACATACGTACAAATACCTCTACTAATATAAATTTGCAGTTGATGGCAACGGTCCGTTCTTCCTAGCCCTCCTCTCTCCTCCATATCTCCAATAATGACCGATCATTATAGCTAATTATTCTTTCCTGATTTACAGCCAACCATATCTCTCTAAATATGGCTGATTATTATAGCAAAATCCTTGATTATTGCTGGTAATTAATAGCTGGCCAATTATTCCTTTTGTACTCTATATATGTTGTACGGTTTTCACAGAATCAATCAAGGGAATTCATTCAAGATCTCACATGTCGTGCCGCCGCGGCGAATAAACTCGATAAACTGATCAATAAGTAACGAACCGACGTACATGGCCGCGAGCTAGGTGTAGGGGGCCGAATGCCGCGGTCAGTAGTAACTATGGCCAGAAGGACAGCTAGAGCGCGACGCCTATCGGGTGCCGTGACCCCAGCGCCGGCCAGTTGGACTTGAACAAAGCGTACGACGCTTTGGCGTGGTTGCTCGGCGACACCGGTGAGACGTCAGCGGGCATGGCGAGAGGAAGAGGAACGCGAGCTGATAATATAAATTGCAAAAAGGGATAAAAATGATTGATTGATTTTTAAGATTGGTAATATATATTGCTACGTACAATATATTTGGTTTTAATTCATACCGGAGAAAAAACCATAAAAACTTTTGTAATCGGGAGAAATAGATGTTTGATCTTGTAGCACAATTTTCTTTTATTGCTTGACTTTTATGTTTCATTACCAATTTTATTTTTCGTAGCAACGCACGGGCATTGATCTAGTGGTATAAAATACCATAGTATTCTTAGAAACCATGGTATTGCCTAGAAACTATGAAAATACATTGCTTCCAAACATGGCCTCAGTTTTGATCTATGTGGAAAAGTGAAAAAAGAGGAGAGAGAAAAGAGCTTGCTTTTATTTAACCAGTTTTGCAGGAAAATATAGGTGGATTACTTACGTATAAGAGAAAAAATAGTTATTGCACAACATTTAGAGACAACTATGAGACAGTCATTTATACAAGTTGACTTTTAGTTTATTATTAACCCGTATTAGACTTTGCTACTTTATTTGCCCTTAGCCACAAGGAAATCCTTTCGATTTCAATTGAAACCCGTACACGAATCATGCTAATCCTAGGGAAGAAGATAACAAAGTAGAGACAAAACCCTAGATACACAGAAGCCTGTCTCAACTAAACAGAGCCAAACCAGAGTATTACGACTACACTGCTGCAATAAAAAGGCAAAACTACAATACAGATAAACATCAAATCATCGACATCCTAATCAATTAAACAAAGCTCCCGCAAATAGAGGTGGGCGCCGTGCCGTGCCGCGACGGCTCGTCATGCCTGCTGTGCTGTGATGGGCCGGCTCGCCTTCGACGAGCCTAAGCACGATCTATTTGTGCTTCGTGCTGTGCCGGCATAAACCCAGCCCATTTGCACTATTGCGACGAGAGAAACGGAACCGGAGACACATGGAGTTGAGGCAGTGGACACAAATATTATGAGAAAAATAACTAAAATTTATTTATTCTTGAACAGTTACAGAGAGCGAGAGGATGTACTGAACACGGACGAGAGAAAGAGAGTGAGGGAGACAAACGAGAGAGATTAAGAGAGACTGGCGAGAGAGGGAGAGATTGAGAGAGACAGGCAAGAGAGAGCTCTCTCTTCCCTCTTGCCTGTCTCTTTCAAGTGTCGGGCGGCAGAGGTGGCGTCCATGGTGCTCATGCTTTGCGAGTCGGTAACCTTCATGCTAGACTTCTTCCTCATGCCCTGGGTCATCGGACCCAACATGGCCTATGCTATAGTATCGTGCTGGGCCATGCTACCCATCATGCTTAGTTCTCAGACCTGGCACGGCCTAAGCTATAGTGTAGTGTCGGCACGGCACGCCGGGTCAGGCTTTGGACCAGATCAGACCTGTCATGCCTCGGGTTAGTCCAAAAAAAAAAAACTCGATCTGAGTGCCCACCTCTACTGGCAAACATGAATCTTCCACCATTCTTGTTTCAACAGTTGAAGACATTTTTCCTCTGCTTTGTGCATTAATCTGAATCCTTCACGCCATTCGCGTCCTTTTATCCAACTGGTAAAAAATAAGTCCAACCGTTGCGCAACAGCATTCCATTAATAATTGCCGCAAAAAAAATTGCAAACATGCTTCCACCGTTCATAAATAGATATTATTAGAGCATGTACAATAAGATCACCCTAACTTACTATTAGTATATATATATTAGCTTTGTCTTACGTAGAAGAGTAATAAAAGAGGAGAAGAAGAGAATTGACTTTTATTTAGTAGCTAGCATAAATGCGAGAAAATAGGTGCTATCATCAGCTAAAAGTTGGTGTTGATATCGACGTGAGCAACTGATAGACCCTGCTTAGTAGAACTCTGACTTCCGAATTCTCGTACGAAGGACCTAGAGTTCTGACAAACACCTTAGACTCCCACTAAAAAGTATTGGAATCAGAATCAGAACAATTCGCAAACGCATATATGAGGCAGAGCGGCCTAGAGCCTACTCCTCGTAAGAATCAGCTTGAGCATGTACGAGTTTACCCCTGGAGTTTGAGAGAATTTACCTACTTTTGCTATTATAGACAAGTACAAATTGGATAATTCTTGTAGAATTCCCTCTTTCAAGAATATAAAGCCAACCAGTTAGCCGAACACTTTCAGAAGCTGCTCTTGATTCTTTAGAAAATCAGAATTAGGAGGAGTCGGAGCAGAATCTGGGAGGAGTAGGAGCTCGAGCCCAACCTAACGTGTTGAAGTTAGTGTTTTGCCAATAGCCACAAAAATGAAGTTTTAGTATTGAATGCCCAAATTAATTAAATGCTTTAGTGTTTTTTTAGAGACAATCTTTAAAGATAGTTATTATACAAACTGACTTTATTGCTTACTCTATATAACATAGATAAGAGATGGAGTAGTAGGCTTTATTATTATACTTGTTCTTATAGGTTCTTGCATTTCCACCAAGGCACATCTAAAAAAAATTGTATTACCCATCTTTATTATTCCCTCTGTTCCTGAATACATATCATTCTAGTTTTCAAATTTTGTTTCTAAATACATGTCATTCTACAATTTTAAAACAACATTTTGCTATTTTTTTCCTTTATATACCCCTACCATTCATATTTCCTAATGTTATTTATTACTGTGAAATAGAGTAACACGCATTATCTAAAAGCAATAAGTGAGCTAATGAAGGAGGACGATTTGATCATTTCTATATGTACCTTGGTTGAAGTGCAAAATCCTAAAATGCAGCATCTATTCATGAATTGAGAGAGTATATCTTTGGATGGTGTGTCTTACTAGTGTATGATAGTAAAGGACATTGGAAATAGCTGAAAGTAATTGCTATAGAAGGAAGAAATTGTAAAATGAAATATATTTTGAAATAAAATTTGAAACCTATAATGACATATGTTGGGGAACAGACGGAGTATTGCCTAAAGCAATTGGACTTGGGCCGAGCTTGGTTAACATACGTAGCAATGTACTCCATATCATTTAGCTATTGACTTTACGAAACCTGAACATTAGAGTACTAATAGTTGCATGCTATTATCTCTACTGAGAAGGGAAATTTAAGGAGTTCAGGACAATCTCCAAACTTTGCTGCTTCCAAGTCGAAGAAGAGGCTATGCAGCAAGATTGGCAGCCAGCTCCTTGAGGAGAGAGGGGCAGCTTCTCGCTCAAATCCATCACTCGCCATGACCGCCCTGAAATTGCCAGGAGACTTGATCAGGCACTCGAAGCATGCCTCCTTGATCCCGTGACACCCACGCTGCTCAGCCAATGCCAACGTAGTCGCCGCCATGCTTGTGTCGATGCAGTTGCACTACTTGTCCTAGCACATCAATTTTAGCCTCTCCAGGTTATACCTGTCCGCCGCTACAAGCAAATGCTGAACCATCACCACTGTGTCGCCCTCGTCTATGTCAGGCATTGAGTCAGTGTAGATGAAGTCCAGCATCAGTTTGAACACACTTCATTGGGGCGAAGAGCTCCGCCATGAATACCGACGACCGAGCAGCGAGAACGCACGCACCTATGCGCGGCGAACGTGTCCCCGCTGACCTCAGACTCACATCAGTCATGACTGGAGGATGGGACCTACTTGTCAGTGAGAGCCAGAAGAGGCTTAAAAGGCCACCATCCTGCATCGAGCAAGCTGTCGAAGAAAAAAGAATATCTGTTTGTCTGTTTGTTCCTTTCTTCCTTTCCCTGCGATTGAGGCGATCTCACGTCCCGGCGACAACCGGTGGCCAAGGGATCATCTCCTTCTTCGAGTGCTTCGTCTCACGTCTCGGCAAGCTCCGCCGGCAGCCACGAGACTTCCTCTCTGTTTTTCTGCTGTTCTTGCGGTTTGATCGATTACCTCACGTCCAGAATCATTCTGAGGCCAGGGGGTATGACATATGGTATCAGAGCCACAACCTCCGGAACCACAACCTCGACCTCGCCCGCAGGGTGATTCGGAGCTCTGGGGAGTACATGCAGCCGGCGTCCGACGCGGTGATGGAGGTGGCGAGGAACCTGGATCCCAAGTTCTTGAAGGGAGGGGAGCGCGTGCTGGTGGGGTTCTCGGGGCCATTCGGCTTCCACAGGGTCACGCCGAGGGACCTCATGTCGTCCTTCATCGGGACCATGGTCTGCGCCGAGGGCATCGCCACGAAATGCTCGCTGGTAAGGCCGAACCTGATGACCTTCAACTCAGTGGTGAATGGGCTTTGTGAAGCGGGGAGGATGGAGGACGCACGCAAGGTGTTTGATGAAATGGTGAGGGAGGGGTCCGCGCCGGATGGGTTCAGTGATAACACCTTGATGGGCGGGTACTGCAAGGCGGGGTGCTTGCATGAAGCATTGTCTGTGTTTGCGGAGATGACACAGAAAGGGGTTGCGCCGGATGTTGTGACATTTACGTCACTTAGCCATGCAATGTGCAGGGCTAGGAACTTGGAGCGAGCAGTGGTGCTAGTGGGGCAGATGAGGGAGAGGGGCCTTCGGATGAATGAGATTGCCTTCACAGCTCTGATAGATGGGTTCTGCAAGCAGGGTTTATTGGATGATGCATTGTTTGCAATGAAGGAGATGAGGGAATCTGGGATCCAGCCATCAATAGTGTGTTACAATGTGCTTATTAATGGTTACTGCAAGTTAGGAAGAAGGGATGAAGCGAGGAAGTTAGCCCATGAAATGGAAGCTAGATGTGCCATATCTGATACAGAGAGAGCTTCTTGGCAGTGTGAGGCACTAGAGGTGTTTGGGAATGCTGAAAATAAGATGCATGGGCAAGATACTAGGGTAATGAACAATCTCAGCCTTCAAAATGATGAGCGGAGGAAATTAGATGCAGTGCACAAAAGTTGGAGGTCAAGACATTCATCTACTCGATCTCAGCAGAGTAGTGATATGCTGGATATCTCACAATCAATTCCTTTCAAAGATGAAATGAAGGATGACAAGTCCACAATACTTGTAATTTGGCTTTATGTGCAATGGGACCCCGGAATTAGGGAGTTGTTTTTATACTTGTCAGTGAGAGCCAGAAGAGGCTTAAAAGGCCACCATCCTGCATCGAGCAAGCTGTCGAAGAAAAAAGAATATCTGTTTGTCTGTTTGTTCCTTTCTTCCTTTCCCTGCGATTGAGGCGATCTCACGTCCCGGCGACAACCGGTGGCCAAGGGATCATCTCCTTCTTCGAGTGCTTCGTCTCACGTCTCGGCAAGCTCCGCCGGCAGCCACGGGACTTCCTCTCTGTTTTTCTGCTGTTCTTGCGGTTTGATCGATTACCTCACGTCCAGAATCATTCTGAGGCCAGGGGGTATGACAAGCCCCTCACCGGCCGAGAGAAGACGGCCAATTAAGTTGCCGGTGCATGTCGGATGGTAGCACCACGACGAGTCGCCTAGTGGCCTCAGTGCGGATCTGAGATCTCCTTCATGACGGTGACATCACACCTGACTCTGAAACAATCATCTCTCAGATAGGTTAAATTGACCCCTCCGACTCCTCCAAGGTCTGGCATCGTTGGGGAATGGGAATGGGTAGAGAAATTCGCGAGCTTGATTAAGAGGGAGGAATCAATTTCGCGTTTAAGTTTGTAAACTCCATTCCCTTCTAATTCTCACCAACCAATCAAAGGATTTTATAACCCACCTCTCTCAATTCCCATTCCCTCCCATTAATTCCCTCCAACCAAACGAGCTGTAGATGAATCTTTTATATCCCCCTGCCTGTTGTTTGGCTGCGAATTTGCGTATCGATCGTCTGGCTTGCTATGGTGTACAATGGCACCGGTTTGCCGCGATATGGTCGAGTAAGCTGAACTTGGATCGTGCTCTGACGTCCTTGGCGCCAGGACGATGATAATGACAGAGAAATATAGACACCCAATCGGGATCCTCTTTGTTTTCGCCGTCTGGGTAGTATCTGATGTACCAGTTATGCCCTCCAACGCTGAATGTGTCGGACTTAACGCTTTCGCCGACGCCTAGTCCCTTGGTTTTGGAGTACCCTCCACCCTGAGCACGTGCATGGACCCGGTCACATCCTCGGCGACGATGGTCGACGTGCTCGGCGCCGGCGCCCCACACCGCCGCCGACGGCAGACGCAGAACAGCAGGACATCGAGGGATCGAGCCGAGGGATCGAGGTTTTACGGTGCCGAGGAGGTGGCGAAGCACACCATGTTTCTCACTTGGTTCGTAGTAGTATCAGCCGGTGTTCTGGTTAACCAACCTAGCTAAGATTTGCACCGGATTCCATCAAAAAAAGAATCCTGGTTGTTTCAGTGCTGAAGCATGCAGTTTCAGAACATACAAGTTATTCCTCGCGGACGAAAAAATAAACAGAAACATACAAGTTATGACATGAAAAGAAACAAACAAATAAATAAATAAAAATAAAGGGGCATTCCGAGAATTGAACTCGGGACCTCTCGCACCCTAAGCGAGAATCATACCACTAGACCAAATGCCCTCTCGTGCTTTTCGTCGTACGCAATAATATTATTAAACTACAAAGCCTCCCAGTTGTCACGTTAAATCAAAATTCAGAAAATGTAGAATAGCAGACTCTGTGCCAGATGCGTCTGCACTGCACCAAATTATAGCGTCTTGTAAACACAACTACACAAACCGCAGCTGTGGCATCTAGTGCCTCAGCATGTTCAACCACATACAGAACATAGCAGCCACACATGAACACACAGCCTCTGAACCTCATGACACACCTGTGGTCCAAAACCTCATCTTCAGACCACCCAAAGCTCCAAATAGCTTTGCGATGCGTTCCAAAAAGGATTCAGATTGGGGATTCCGAGAATTGAACTCGGGACCTTTCGCTCCCTAAGCGAATATCTTACCACTAGACTAAATCCCCAGCTGTGCTCCATGCATATTTCAAGAGAATTTTCAGACAAGAATATAGATATCAAATTCACAAGATTTACTTTCATCTGTTGTCAGGGTTAGAGCAGTGGTAAATGTTCCATCATTTAGTGTGGGTGCAGTCTCAGATTCCATGAATTGTGGTAGCAGTGCAGGCTCTAGAATGAACAACTACACATCAGATTACTTCCTTCAGAGTGCTCATGTAAAACTGAGAGGACCAGCTACCAAAAGATCTTTATACTCATTAGTATTAGGCTTCCTATTTACTTTTGTCAAATTCAGTAGAGAACATCCATAGGGGTAATTTGACAAGGTGAAACATAGATAAAGCATGTGGGAAGACTGTTAAGTGATCACTGATCAATTACAGCACTGAGTGAACGCTTATGCAGCAAATAAGCAAGACCAAAGTTTTGCTACATATCAGTTAAGATGATGGTCAACAAATTTGACAATGAAAGGCAATTCCCATCCATATTATTGCTGTATACTTGTACTATGTTAATGCTGCGATAGTTCTATTGTAAAAAAGAAATGCAGATTATAGAAAATGTTGTTACTCATCTAGACTATCTAGTTGTGGCAAATAGCGTTGCATCAACTATGCTAGCTATTATGCAATTACATGTATGAAGCCTGACGCCTTGTAAAATTGTGGCCTACACCTTATCTTCACAATACAAATGTGGTCCAGACTTGCATTGTCCAGACCTTATATATCCTCACAATCTGAAGATCATTGAAGAACATCTTTCCTTCACATCAAATTGCAAAAAGCTTTTCAGATTGAGGATTCTGAGAATTGAACTTGGAACCTTTCGCTCCCTAAGTGAATATCTTAACACTATACTAAATCCCCAGATGTACTCTATGCATATTTCAAGAGAATATTCAGACAAGAACATAGACGTTGAACCAGCGGGAGAATTTACTTTTATCTTCAGTAACTTTTATCTCTGTAATTTTTTCTTTAGTTGTGCCTACCTTACCCATGTTGTTCTGTATTATTTCTTCTTGGGAGAGTGGCAATGCATTCCACTTATCTATTTCATGCAAGATCCCAAGTGTAGCTTCCATTAGCAATACAGGGGAAGAAAAGGAAAATAATAGGAAAGGAAATATAGAGAATTACTTCAGATTACTCACAATGCTCTTGCACTGGGGCTACAAACAAAAGCCAATTTGTTTTGCCATTTGAAAGTTAACTATATATTGTAGTCCATCACAGACTTACACCGCATTACGTGTATTTTCATCTTTATTTTGTTGAAAGCTAATTGTCTTGAAATACAATTTCATGTTGTGGCGATCCGCATAATTAACCCCTGGTAACACTGTCACCTAGAGTTAATTATACGGACCTCAGCACAGTAACTATCAAAACATCGGACATTCCGATGCTTTATTAGTTACTACTGCTGTGTCTGAGTATTGCGGCAGAACAATAATTAGAGACGAATAACGGAATCCTTTATTACATTCCATTAGCCACGCAGGCTATTGTCCAAGTCTTAACCTTACATCAGACTTAATACAACAAAAGAAAGACTAAAACCTCCTATTTCCCGCTGGATGACTAGCGACAGACTCGCTAGCGCGGGGATAAGGCCGGTTATTACTACTACTCCTCCTGATAGTAGTAGTAGTAGTAACCGTCCTCCGATAAATCCTGCTCCTGCGAATAGTCCTCCACCCAGGCCTCAGAGGACGATCCATGCAGTTCACCGTCTAAGCAAGGGGAGATTTAGCAAGGGTGAGTACTAAGTACTCAGCAAGTATGTTAGGATCCGCTGCGCTCCTGCCATCTCATGGCCGCAGTGATCCGGCTCCCCGAGACCAACACCTAGTCTCGGCCAGTCTCCCATCCATTGGCCCAACAGAGCCACAACCAAGGTCTGGCCCAACTCAACCCAAAAGACTAGCACGATGGGTGAGAGATGCCCCACCTTATATGTTGTGCTCCCCACAATCAATTACCGATGTGGGATTAAACCCAACAATCTCCCCTATCACACATCGGGCCCAACAATCTTCCCGTGACATCAAGCTCATGTCACCCCGAGACTTGTTTTCAAGGCCTCCCCCACAACCGTCGACCACAGAGACGTTAGGGTTTCAAACCTTGGCTCTGATACCACTTGTTAGGATCACTGCGCTCCTGCCATCTCATGGCCCGCAGTGATCCGGCTCCCCCCGAGACCAACACCTAGTCTCGGCCTAGGTCTCCCACATCCATTGGCCCAACCAGAGCCACAACCAAGGTCCTGGCCCAACTCAACCCAAAAGACTAGCCTGATGGGTGAGGGATGCCCCACCTTATATGTTGTGCTCCCCCGCAATCAATTACCGATGTGGGATTAAACCCAACAATCTCCCCCGTCACACATCGGGCCCAACAATCTCCCCCGTGACATCAAGCCCATGTCACCCCGAGACTTGTTTTCAAGGCTCCCCCACAACCGTGCGACCCTAGAGACGTTCCGGGTTTCAGACCATGGCTCTGATACCACTTGTTAGGATCCGCTGCGCTCCTGCCATCTCATGGCCCGCAGTGATCCGGCTCCCCGAGACCAACACCTAGTCTCGGCCGGTCTCCACATCCATTGGCCCAACCAGAGCCACAACCAAGGTCCCGCCCAACTCAACCCAAAAGACTAGCCTGATGGGTGAGAGATGCCCCACCTTATATGTTGTGCTCCCCCACAATCAATTACCGATGTGGGATTAAACCCAACAATCTCCCCCATCACACATCGGGCCCAACAATCTTCCCCGTGACATCAAGCCCATGTCACCCCGAGACTTGTTTTCAAGGCCCCCCAACCGTCAGTGCGACCACGAGAGCGTTAGGGTTTCAAACCTTGGGCTCGATACCACTTGTTAGGATCCATTGCGCTCCCCGCCATCTCATGGCCCGCATGATCCGGCTCCCCGAGACCCGAGACTTGTTTTCAAGGCCCCCCCACAACCGTGCGACCCTGGAGACGTTCCGGGTTTCAAACCTTGGGCTCTGATACCACTTGTTAGGATCCGCTGCGCTCCTGCCATCTCATGGCCCGCAGTGATCCGGCTCCCCCCGAGACCAACACCTAGTCTCGGCCCAGGTCTCCCACATCCATTGGCCCAACCAGAGCCACAACCAAGGTCCTGGCCCAACTCAACCCAAAAGACTAGCCTGATGGGTGAGGGATGCCCCACCTTATATCTTGTGCTCCCCCGCAATCAATTACCGATGTGGGATTAAACCCAACAAAGTATAATAATAATGAATGCAGAAGATGACTTTCCCAATTGCCCCATTTTCCTATCTCTTTCCTCCTACAACCATTCTCACCCAAATTATCCCTTTTAGAGAATAAGCTTTTGTTTAAAGAGTTGCAAGTTTTATATTTATAAAAGACTCTACTAATAATGAGCATGCCCTCTGTAGTCTCCAATCCTGAAGACTGGCTTGAATTCAAGATTTTACCCTGCGCAGGTTTGTGCCACTTTACCCACAATGACACCCACAAGAGATGCCCCAGAACGTTTATTCTATTCCGGTATTAGTTCTCCACCCTGTACTGAGTATGGACCTCACCCACTCTGGGATAGCCCACCTCCGGTACAGTTTGTACTCTGACCAACCTGCCAGCAGTACCCACCGGGCTTCAAATATACCGCCCCAATTGATAATTTTGTGTATCGTGCGGTTCTACGTGATGGTTTGCTTGTTGGTGTTGATTGTAGGACTCAAGAGCTATCTCATAGTGAGGCAAAAGGGATCGGGACTAAGGTAGGAGAGCTTAGGTCCAAAATAATCAAGATGCCGCCGCGCCGAACATGATCGAGGCTAATGGAGTGGTTACAAGCCATGAGAACAAGGAAGCGGAGTGGGAGCTACCGATGATGAACATGATGGGTAAACGGCAAGGTAGACTAGGACTAAGCTTAGGGAGGAGCTGAGGTCCATAGCGGTCATAGAAGCAGGGTGCGGTCATGGTGCAAGGTAAGGCGTGTGGCGCACCAAGTGACTTTGGTAGGTTTGCAAATGAGGATTGTTTAGTGGGATCCAGACATGCTAGAGGCTTGGCGGGAAATTATTGGGGCGGAGCATGGGTGCCGTTTCGGGATGAAGGTTTCATGAAATGTCAGTAGAAGGGCATTTTGGACATTTAGTACCAGAAAAGTGAGCGGTGTGCAAAACCACACCACCGGCCTAAGTGACTTAGGTCAAGCCAATGGAGGATATGAGCATGGATCAGTTTAATGGAGCGTCACGGTGAAGAGCGCTTTGAAAAGCGTGCCCAAGAGCTTAGTGTAAAACCTGTTTTGGCTCAATAAAGGGGGATTTGTTTTTTTTTATCTTGAGGGCTTTTGAATTGGTTCTTGCTATGATTTGATGATACTAGGATGTGCAGGAAACAATCCTTAGCCATCTTGGCTTTATTCTTCCCACGAGCTTCTCTCTATCACGTTTCACACAGTTTTGCTTGGTTTTAGTGCAACCTCATTGGAAGGAAAGAAGGTCAGAACCTTGGCAATGATCTTCTTAATCTTTGATTGGAATAGGTTTCTAACATGCTAGACAAGGTGCATGCCAAATTTCAAGTAATGTAGAGGCTCGGTTCGAAAGTTGTGCAAGTTTCTCTCTCTTACTATTGTGCTGATTTTGTCGAGAGATCATACCGCCATTATGAGAGAGGTCAGACCGCTCATTACATACTGGTCTGATTGCCACGTCCAGGCGGATCCTGATGGAGGGCGGGGTCCGTGACCCGACGCCTCAGTAGCCCCTTATACCTCTCGCTAAATACTGTTAATGACCCCGGTGGTAGATTAACCTAGACCCCAGCCCAGTGCTCATCTAGTCTGACCAGTCATCCGAAAGTAAGCAGCCCGTAAGCCATATGTTGGCGATGACACCGGCGACCAATTTTCCTGGATCCGCCCCTGGCCACGTCCAAACTCATTTGGCTCGGTTTTTCTTGAGCTTTCTTTGTGAGTGGTTAGACTCTGTTCTTCATAACTCCTTATAGCTTTTAGAGTGAAAGAATCATAGTCCCCTGAAGGGAAAGATCTCTTCTAGTCGCCTTCTCGGTTCTATATTTCTTCTTTAGTGGTAAGAACATTCTTCTGCTGATGGTCCATCTCTTGTTTTGATGTTTTTCCAATGTATACTCCCCAACTGTATGATCCAGTAAATTCAGTTGACTGTGAATGGAACTCCCAGTTCTAATCTTTTGGCTGCGGCACCTACCTTCAATGTAACACTCGAATCCCTGGTGCTTGTCTGTGTGTCTGTGTATACCAGGGTTAATTTGACTCTGTTGTCTAAAGTGTTATCATTGATAGCAGACGCAGTAGCCAAAGGTGGATAACCTTCTTGCCATAAATCCTAACTTGTGAAGGTACGGGGGAAATCAACATTGTAAAATTCGGATTATACTTGGGGTCAACTCGAGCTCACTCGAACCCATCCACGTTCTATTCGATATATATTTAGAATCCCTACTAGTATTTAATGACTCTGCAGTCTTCTAGTCAAAGATCAGCCTAATCTAGTTGATGAAAGATACAACTTTGAAAACCAAACCTGTCGCATCTAGCACTAGTATAATGCAATCATAGCAGCAAGTTGACCATTCAAATTAATACATATCTCTGATGTCTAACTTTCACCAACTAGTTTCGGCTCTTAGCATTAGTCAATTACATCTCGAAGGCTGGCCAAAGAATATCAAGGTGAATTTCTATATCTTATACGATCAAGTTGTTACTTGTTTAGTGATGGCACTGATAATGTGATGTAGTACATGATGAAAAGGTCTGTTTTTCCGATCAAGTTTCTGCTTCCTTCATTAGAACATTTCTCTTTGCCAATTTTTTCTTTTTCTTTTTTCTTTTTAAAAAAACATTGTGCACTATCTGAAAGTCGTGTATGTAGTTTCATACGAACAGCCAGTTCCACGCAACCCTGATATCTCGCGCCGATTAGTTGCTCATCTCCTTGTCCTTCCATAGATCCAGCAGCTGATTGCACATTGACAATATATATTATTCCAGTTTTCTTTTGGATTACCCAGAATTTGTTTGAAATTACTGACTTTTTATTAATATTACAAAAATAGATAGCCATTTTTTATATAAATAATACTGCGTCGCCAATTCATTTGGCGATAGAGGTCATGTCGGCAAACGAATTGGTGACAAGCTGAGAATGCACTTTCTATCACCATTTCAAAGGCGACAAGGTCCAATGGCCGAATGATTTGGCAACAAAAGTATGTTAGCCAAGTTAATCGACAGCAAGGCTCCTATTGGCTAATTGACTTGTCGCTAAATGAATTGCTGATATATTGGCATTAAGATTTTGTTGCCAATTTAATTGGCGACATATCATATTGCCAAGTGAACTGGGACACGAGCTACCACATTAGTCTGTCGTGAAATGAATTGACGACATAATTTATTTGACGACAGGTAATTATTTCTGTAAATTCTTTTTTTCGACTATTTTATTTTTTAAATATTAATAAAATTGTTATTTTAAAACACACACACACACCCATTGTCTTTCGAACTTCATGGTCAAGGCATTGTATTACACATCTCCGGATATATATAGTTACCTTCTGGCAAGGAGCGGAGAAGTTCTAAGTTGTCATCCATCTTACGAAGCATGTAGTTTGGGATACTTTGAGCATCATATCATACCCTACATAAATCTTTTTTTTTGAACGGAAAGGCAGGAGCTCTGCCAAATGCATTAAGAGAGGAAAGAACACCGATCAGTTTATGAGAGGGGGAAGAAGAACCAGAGAAAGAAACAACAACCTAAAAGGACGAAAATCTCCCCGGTTGAAACCCGGGGAGGTGGCCTAGAAACAGCTAGAGAAAACCGGTTACAAAACACTACGACACCCCGAAAGTGACTTGGCGATTGCCGATGTCCTGAGAGATGGCGCCGACCATCTGTTGCACCGTGCGTTAGGAGTTACTGAAAATCCTATTGTTTCTCTCTTTCCAAATGTTCCAAAGGCTATACGCGACAGCCCCATCAAAATCCTTCCGCCTGCATCGAGGAAGCCGCCGCCGAGCTCCCTACATAAATCATACCCTACATAAAGTTGGAAGAAATCCGGCTCCCTCCGTGCTCCACGTCACAGTTTCGCTACAATAACCGGGCCTGCCGTACGCACGGCGCGCGACCGTTGAGCCACGTCGCCCCATTCCTCACGCGCTTGCCCGGCTTATATATGTTGACGCCGTTACATTTCAAAAACGTTCGCGCGGCGCATTGGTTAAGCCGCTCGCTCCCGAGCCTGCGATCGCTATTTTGAGTCCCAGCTCGCGTGACGCGTGGCCATGCCTTCAGCGGTCAGTTTTTTTTGCGAAAAAGCCCTCCAAAATTTCAAAAATTGCGTTTAAGTCCCTTCTTTTTGCGGAAATGCCCTAACAAATCCGCAAATTTCGGTTTTTTACCGAATGCCCCAGGATAAGCCCTCCAAAGTCTTGAAAATCACATTTAGATCCTTTTTTATGGAGAAGACCCTAGAAACAGTCTGTTTTTTTTGCGAAAAAACCCTCAAAAAATTTAGAAATCGCGTTTAGGTCCCTTTTTTTGTGGAAAGGCCCTGAAAAATCCGAAAATTTCGGTTTTTTTACCAAATACCCCTAGATAAGCCCTCCAGAGTTTTGGAAATCGCATTTAGATCCTTTTTTGGAGAAGACCCTAGAAAATCCGAAAATTCAGTTTCGTGGTCAAATACCCCTAAATACCGCCTGCTTTTTGTGAAGAAGCCCTTAGATGTTAAGAACAAACGCCGTTGGGTAAAAACGAAATTGTTTCTGCAAAAAAAAACGTTACGCGTGGCGTGTCACGCCGCGAAAACTTCCTAGTAATACTGATGAGAAGAGCTTTTGTGGCACCAGCATTTTAATTTGCAGGTATGACTATTTTGATATTAACCTTAAACTAACAAATTTAAAGACACCTTTCTAAGATGTTATGTGCCATCTTATCCATCCACATCTCTCTTCCCTACTCACTTCTTCCAGCCCCCTTCTTCCCACTCTAACACAAAATTTTAAAATTAGAACATTTAAACTTTGAAAAATTTAAATAGAAACTTTCAACTCGAAAAAAATTCAACTCAAAATTTAAACCTAAAAAATAAATTAGAAAGTTTTCACTCAGAAAATTTCAAATTGAAAATGTTTCAACACAAAAAGTTTTAAATAAAAAATTTCAAATAAAAAGGTTCAACTTAGAAAACTTTTGAATTTGTTCAAAAAGTTTTGATTTAAAATTCAAGTCAAAAATTTTTAACCAAAAAATTTCAAATCGGAAAGTTTCAACTCAAAAAATTTAAATAAAAAAATTCAAACCAAAAAGTTTCAGCTAAAAAAAATTAAATTGAAAAGTTTTAATTTTAAAACTTCCGGATCAAAAAGTTTGTATTCAACAAACTTTCGGTTCAAAAGGTTGACTTAAAAAACTTTCGAAAGTGGTTAAAAAATATTTGTTTCTAAGAACTTGAATGAAAATTTGAAATACAAAAACTATTTTGGACGGGAAGAGAATTTAGAAGGAGAGGGGATGAAAAAGGCGATACTTGTCATAAAGAAAGTGACTTTTAAGGGAGAAGGAAAGTGGGGAAGAAAGGAAGTGGTACCACTTGTCATAAAGAGAGAGCTTTTGAGAGGAATGTGCTATCACTTGTCATAAAAAAAATGTATTCTTATCAAATCTTTGGTGAGGATGACATTAAATTAGCAATTCCCTTAATTTCCTGCATCACTGTTATCACGTACGAAGAGCTTCTTCAGTTCATTATCGTCCTCGCTCGAAGCTTATCAAGTGCAAGGAGACCTGACGCCGTGGAGATGGAGCCCATCAGACGAGTCGGCCGGAGATCAGAAGCGAAGCAGCAAGAGAAAAAGAGGAGCAGATCTGATCCTCCGTGCACTCGCGCTCTATTCAGTCTTTGCCGAACAATTTTTATTATTTAACATTTTAAAATTTATTTTTATCAATTATCCCTCGCTTTAACTTATTTGTAAATCTGATATATATGACAACGCCAAGACCTATAGCAGCGTGACGACGGTGTTAGTGTGACCAAAGAGATCAGATTTAATGATGGACTGGACAAGAAGTTATTAATAAAAATATATTTTATTCAATCTCATTGTATAACCACAGACTTGTTAGACGTAGTAATATTAGATATCAAACCAAACATACCCTTATTCTCCCCTTCAATCTGACTTGTTAAGACTCGAGTCGAGGGGCCTTTCATATGACATCAAACCCTACCCACCCTAAAGAAATTTGCCCTGTCTATTCAAAGGACCATTTATATGGAAGGTGCGGACTATTTCCAAGTCATTGGCGTGGTTGACTTTCGCTACTAATCACCTCCCCCTGTACCCTTGTTTCTGTTACTATTGATACGAGACTCTGAGTTGACCAGCAAACAGTACATATAAGCCAGCCGTATCATTAATTTCCATCCGAGTACCAAATTCTCTTGAATGCAAATTGATCCAAAACACCTCTAGCTAGCGACCAAGGCAAGCTAAATGGAAAACATATTTGGTAACATTGCTGCTCTTGGAGAGTGGCTTACAGAAGGAACACAGGTTTGTTTTCGCCATGCCCCCTTCCTCCACCTCATCTTTCTGTTTGCCGTTCACCTAACTCCACTCAATCTAGATACTTTATTCCTCGATTTTCTTCCCCCCTCCTCTCTCTCGCTCGGATCCGAGGTAGCGTGCAAACCAGTGGAGGAGCAGAAGCGACACCAGGTTCGTGGCCTCAGGGGGAGCCGTAGCGGCACGGCCGTGGTCGGAGGAGGCGACATGGCTTCGCGGTGAGGTGGAGAAAAGGGTGCTAGGAATTGTTTGTTGAGCTGTGAAAGGTGTCAATTCCAAGCAATTTTGTGGGTTGGAATTGTAATTAGGGATGTAAAAAAGCTTGAAGCTCACTAGCTACTCGAGCTGAGCTTGAGCTTGATCTCGAGCTCGCGAGCTTAATTGAGCCGACTTCGAATAAATTGTGAGCCTACTCAAACTCGAACCGAGTTTTCTTAAGCAAAGCTTACTTTAACTTGTTACCAAGTTTACTTGAGCTTATTACTGAGCTTCCCAAGCTTACCGAGCTTTTTTGAGCTAAAGCTCGAGCCTACTCGAGCTTGGACTGAGTCGGGCTCGAGTCTGGGTCGAGACTTGGACCCCAACTCGAACTCGGCTCAAGCTTTATCAAGCTTGAGACGGTAAAACTCAAGCCTGGAGAGTCAGACTCGCTCAAGTTCGGCTCATTTACAACCCTATAACTCCCTCTTTAGTAACGCACTAATTCTAAAGAAACTACGCTTGGATTCCAGATCTAATTCCATGGTGAATCCAAATGCCCAGGACACGAATCATAATTCCAATTCTACTGTGCCTGTCCTAATTCCACATGGGTTCTCCTATTTCACTAGTTTATGTCGCTAGTTTCGTTTCAGCACTTGATTTCCAGCACAACATGCAAACAATGCTAATTAGCTTAAGTAATCTGTAGAGGAAAAAAGAGGGAAAAAATGTTTAGCGCAAAATCTAACCCAGCAGCCGTATTTCTCATGGTGACTGTTAAAACTAGTGGGACAAGAATTTATTTATTTATTTATTTTTGGCGAGGAGTGGGACAAGGAAATTTAAATATGTTACATCTAGTTATTCTTTTGATAGTGGTGCACTAACATATTGAAGAATAACTCAACAAAATAGTAAACCTTTTTTACTCAGTCAAACAATAAAGTTGTAAGAACTCTCAAATTCTAAGTATCTTCTGTCAATACATATAATGTGCATTGTTACTACATATATTTGTAGGGCGACTTAGCAACTTCAATCATGATCTACTCCAAAGTGCAATGTGCAATATAGATAAAAATGATAGACGGATTGTCATGCGTAATCGTCTTATATTCAAAGGGTAACCGGGGTTACAAATATATATGTACAGCCAAAGACGCACAATCCGGATGCACAATCAAGGAACGCATGCAAAGCATGCAAGGAAGGCGTACAATCAAGGGACGCATGCAAAGAAGGCGCATAATTTGACATCGGAAATTGTGCTAACCTCGCAGCCGATCGTCGCACTACTTAACGCTTGATCAGCTATAAATCTGTAAACACGTAAGGGAAGTCCTTAGTGAAAACATCGGCGAACTGTGAAGTCGTCGGTGCGTGAAGAACACGAACATCACCAACAGTAACACGCTCCATGACAAAATGAAGATCAATCTTGACATGCTTTTGTGCGCTAATGCTGAACTGGGTTCGTGGAAAGGTACACCATACTGATGTTGCCATAGTAGACCAGAGTAGCACGAGACGGAGGGCTATGAAGTTTCTGCAACAACTGGTGCAACCAAAGACGATTCAACAACGGCACAACATGCCTGTACCTTTAGACCTCCTCTGCCGGAGCGGAGAGGCGTGTTTTGACGCTTTGACGACCAAGAGATGAGGTTGGCACCGAGGAACACTGCATAGCCTGATGTAGACTTGCGTGTGTCCAGGCAACCTGCCCAATCATCGTCAGACTAGCTTCGAGGGTGCAGATCAGTGAAGGAGAAGGCCATGAGAAGTCGTGCCACGCAAATACCTCAGGATACACTTAACAGCGGTGAGATGGGGTTCCTGGGGATCATGCATGTGAAGACACACCTACTAAATGGCATATGAGATGTTCGGCTGCGTAAAGGTGAGATACTGAAGTGCACCAACAAGACTACGATACTGAGTGGGGTCGCTCATAGGAGAGATAGCAGTGGCAGACATCTTGGGGGTGTGTATCAATAGGCATATTGCAGGGCTTGCAATCCACTATGTCGGCATGATCCAGAATGTCCAATGCATGCTGCCGTTGAGAGAGAAACAACCTACTAGAATGCCTTTGAACTGTGATACCCAAGAAATAATGTAGCTCACCAAGATCCTTCATCGAAAACTCACGCTGGAAGGCAGAGATAGTCTGTTGAAGCAATTCAGCAAAGGAGGCAGTCAGGACGATATCATCCACGTACAATAGCAAGTAAACAGTATCGGTGCCATGGCGATAAATGAACAGAGAAGTGTCTAACTTAGCTCCACAAATCCAAGGGTGATCAGGTAAGAGGCGAAACGGCTGTACTACGCATGCGGCGCCTGCTTGAGACCATACAGGGATTTGTTGAGGTGGCAGACAAAATCTAGACAAAATACGTCAACAAAGCCAGTAGGCTGAGAGTAGTACACCGTATCGATCAAGGTACCATGCAGGAAAGTATTCTTAACATCAAGTTGATAGATGAGCTAGTCCTGTGATAGTGCTAAGGAAAGAACAGTATGAACCGTAGCAGTCTTCACCACTGAACTGAATGTCTCATCATAGTCAACCCCAGGTCACTGCGTGAAGCTACGAAGAACCCACCGAGCCTTGTAGCGATCCAAGGAATCGTCGGAGTTGAACTTGTGGTGAAAAATCCACTTCCCGGTGACAACATTGGCCTTGGATGGATGAGGAACAAGGTCCCAGGTGTTGTTGGACTGCAGGGCGCTAAATATCTCCTCCATGGCACTGCGCCAATTGGGATCGGCAAGAGCGCTATGATAAGTCTTCAGAATCAGAGACAGAGCAGCAGCATGGAGATTCGGCCATTGAATAGGCTGCCTGTAACCAAGCTTGCCACGAGTTACCATCGGATGAGCGTTGTCAACCAGAGTCACCGGGACAATCCCGACGGGAACAGGCAGCGTCGCAGGAGCCGCACGTGGCGCGTGGGACAACGAGGGTGGGGACATCACCGTGGCCATGCGTGGCGTGTAGGACGATGAGGGAGGCGGTGCCGACGTGTTTGCGTGAGACACAGGCACCGTTGATGCTGGAGTCGTGGCCGCGTGTGGCGCATAGGACGTGGCCGCGTGTGGCTTGCAGATCGGGGCCGCGTGTGGCTTGCAGATCGGGGCCGCGTGTGGTGGAGATGCACATGGCTCCTAGGACTCGTCCGGTGTGGGCGCAGCATTGGGGGCCGCAGCGACCACAGTGGGTGAGGCATCCGGCACTGTGCAAGGGGCCATGGCGTGATGAGGACCTACAAGAGAAGATAAATTAGGTGGTCCGATAGGGACCGGCCTAATAGGGATCGGTCCAATCTTAGGACCTGTTAGGAAGTCAAAAACATGAGCGGGCGAGGGCAATTGCAACTCGAAAAAGGGGAACGACAACTTGTAAAAAATGACATGACGAGAGATGATGATCCTGTTTGAGGAGAGATCAAGACATCGGTAACCCTTATGATCTGAGGGATACCCAAGAAAGACAAAGGGTAGAGCGAGGAGAAAGTTTGTGCTGCGCGGTGGCTGACAAGTTGGGGTAGCACTTGCAGCTGAAGACACGAAGATGGGTGTAGTCGGGGTGGTTGCCGAGCAGCGCAAGATGACGAGTGTCGAAACCTAAGGTCTTGGTAGGAAGCCGGTTTAGAAGGTATGTCACTATGTGGAGCCCTTCAACCCAATAGGAAGGAGGTAAAGAGGCTTGGAACAAGAGGGAATGCATGTTGTTGTTGATGGAACAAATAATACGTTCGGCCTTGCTGTTCTACTGAGAGGTGTAGGGACACGACAAATGAAGAGTGATGTCGTGTGTGAGGAAGAGTGTCCGAGCTGAGAAGTTGTCAAACTCACATCCGTTGTCACATTGAATACTCTTGATCGTGCATCCAAATTGGGTAGCCACATAAGAGAAAAAATTAGCTAAAGTGGAGAAAGTATCGGACTTAAGACCTAAAGGAAACGTCCAAAGATAGTACGAGCAATCATCAAGAATGACTAAGGAATACTTGTAATCAGACACACTGGTAATAGGAGAGGTCCAAAGACACAATAAACTAAGTCAAAATGCTTGAGAGCTCGAGAAGAAGAACTAGCAAACGAAAAGCAAATGTGGCGACCAAGTTGAAATGCATGACAGATAGTGTCGTTGGCACTTTTATTACAAGGAATGATAGAAGAACTAGCAAGTTTGGAAAGTGCTTCGTGGTCGGGATGTCCGAGGCGGTGATGCCAAACTATAGTGGTAGTAGCGCCAACGAGAAGGGCAGATGACGGTGAGGATGCTGGAAGGTGCAATGAATAGAGAGGTCCGGAGCTATTGCACCTGACGATCACTTTTCTAGAACGAAGATCCTTCACAGAGGGGCCAAATGGGTCAAATTTAGCAGAGCAATTATTGTCAGTAGTGAATTGGCGAACAGAAATTAGACTCTTAATAATGTTGGGAGCAACAAGAACATTATTAAGATAAAAGGGACCGAGTAAAACTGTATGGCCAGTGGAAGTGACAGGTAAAATAGACCCATTGCCAACGATGATAGATGAAGGATGACAGGAACGTGGAGGACAGAACAAAGAGATGCTACCGGCATCAGGCGTCATGTAGGAGGAGGCACCGGAGTCCATCACCCAGTCGGTGGTGGGGGGATTAAGAGTCATAGTGTTAAAAGAGTTGGCTAATGATTGTTAATCCCACGAGCCAAAACTAGACATTGGGGACCACGAAGGAGTCGATGGTGGTGCTTGGATGGGTTGGACCGGTGGTGACGGTAGTAGCGGGTCGGGGCAACCGGGTATGGGAGGCCCAGTTGAAACCATGGCGGGTACCCAAAGAAATCGGGCGCGACAAGAGGCACTGCTCTTCTTTGCATGTCCACTGGCACGCTATGATGCAGAAATGACGGTCTTGGTTGCCCCCGGAAGTCGGAGTTGGGCTAGGCCACATCTGGATGGTGCCAGTTCAGGGGTTGTAGAAGGACAACCACCTGGAAGAGGCTCCGACGTTGTTGGACTTGCTGCTGCCACCACCAGTTCCACAGTGGTGACGGCGATCGGATCCAGAGGACGAGGGGCCGTCTGCTTTGGTTTGGGGCGCAACAAATGGTCGGCGTGCCATCCACAGGCACAGCAGGAGGACCACTGCCCTTGGCGGCAGTGGGGTTGGTGGTGACGAGAGTAGTGGATAGTGTTGAGGAAGGCCGGGGCACCATCGTCAGCTCTTCAAGGAGTAGATCGGAGAACACCTCGATGAAGGATGGGAAGGGGTGCTACCGCTTGAGGAGAGCAACCATGTATTGGTACTTCTCATTCAATCTGCGCAAAACGTTTAGAACGAGAGTACAATCATAGACGGTCTCACCAAGGTCACCGAGGGCGTCCACCATGCCTAGGGCTGGAAATTTGGCTTGTGGCTCGCAGCTCGGCTCGGCTCGGTCAGGCTCGCGGCTCGGAGCGAGCCTGAGCCGAACCTATATTTTTGGCTCGTTTTTTCAGCGGGCTAGCTTGGCTCGGCTCGCGAGCCGCTCGTTGGCTCGGCCCAATTGGCCCACTTGAGCAAAACCCTAAACAGTACGTTCTGAGTTCTGAATTCTTGAACTCTTGATGATGCAATGTCAATGTTTCTGTTTACTAATTGTTCTATTGAACCTCTAGGTTTACTAATTATGAATGCAATGTCAGTGTTTACTAATTCTGAATGCAATTTCTTGGATTCTTGACGATGAATGCAAATGCAATTTTTTTCCTTTGATTGACCTGTGATATGCTATGTTGAAATTTTGTTTTTTGTTAGTAATATCTTGACTTTATTACTTGAAAGCTATGCTGTTTGGTCATTTCTGAAGTTTTATACTAAAACTTGAAAAATTGGTGCAGCTCGATGGTGAAGCCAGTGCTCATGGTGACCTCGAGCCGTGAAGTGATTTTTGGGCTCGCCTCGGGGCGAGCCGAGGCTGCTCGGCTCGCTCTCGTGAGCAAGCCGCCGAAATGAGCCAAGCTGGCTCGGCTCGGTCGTTCAACCCTAACCATGCCCTTAATCTTGCGGCGATGTCGAAGATGGAGAGATCGCCCTGCTCGAAATTGCGAAACTTGGCGTCGAGATGCAACGCACGAGTTTCTCGATTCCGAGAGGCTGTTGTTCGATGCCGATCCAGGCAATGTGGGCGGTGGTGCCGTGGATCTGTACCACCTCCATGAGCTCGGGGGAGGTCGTGTCATAGAACCAAGAGAGGACGACGCGGTCCATCCGATGCCAGTCGGCAATGTCAGGAAAAGCCGCATTGGAGAAGACGTGGTCAGTGAGGGAGTACCGGTCGAGAGTGAGGAGGATGAGATCGCGCCATTTGTAGTACTGCGGCGAAAGAGGGTCAAGAACAACCCACACAAGGGCCTTGATGTTTTGGATGGCCACCGCCTGAGCATGAAGATTTGCAACCGCAGCAGCCTTGTAGTACAAGGTGTGTGCGGAGCTTCGTCTAGAAGAGGTGTCTCCTCATCTTCTCCGGAGGAGACGCTGCGAGAACAGTCTGTGGCGGCCTTGCGCTCAAGGGCAGCGGTGGCCTCGTGCTCCCGTTCCAGGGCAGCAGTGGTGGTGCACACGCGCGCTTGGGCGTCGGAGACGGTGCGGGTGGCGGTGTCGGTGTTACGAATGAGGGCGACGGCGGCGCCGTGGGCGGTCTCACGAGCAGCGGCCTTGTGGTCATGGGCAGCAGTGGCGGCTATGACCTCACGGGCGGTAGCGGCAGCGGCTTCACGTTCGAGGGCGGTGGCGCACTCAAGGGCGTTGCGGGCGGCGGTGTCGACCATGGGAAGGATTAGAGTTAGGTTTGGTAGCGGAAGCGGTAGTCCACAGGATCTATGGAGTCTTGATACCATGATAGACGGATTGTCACATGTAATCGTCTTACATTCAAAAGGTAATCAAGGTTACAAATATATATGTATAGCCAAAGGGACGCATGCAAGGATGGTGCACAATCCGGACGCACAATCAAGGGACGTATGCAACGCATGCAAGGAAAACGCACAATCAAGGGACGTATGCAAGGAAGGCGCATAATCCGGCACCAGAAATTTTACTAACAAACACTACTATAGAACATGATATCACTGTCGGTTCCAAATTAGCATCACTGGGATATTGGGCAAGCGGTGTTCCTGAAATCACAAGTCACGCGATTTTAGATGCGAAATATCTTTCGTCTTGATTGCTAGGATTGAACACATGACTGCTTTGCCGCATGAACAGCCCTTACCATTTCACCTAACACTCACTTCTTAACTACTATAAGATATATGTTCTTTTATCTCTTCGCATCCGAAAGTTTCAATGATTATTTGGACATCTAAATGACTTCAAATAAAAAAGTTGTCAACTACAAAGTTGTAGATCTCATCGAGAGCTACAATTTTCATATAAATTTTGTCTCAATCCGACTCCGTATGCAAAAATTATGATTTTTTCAAAAATATTATCACTGCTGGTTTGAAATCCGAACCGGTAGTGATACTATTATCATTGCAGGTTCTTGTTGAGAACAGGCGGTGATAATAATCTCACCGACGGTTCGGATTTCGAACAGGTAGTGATAATATTTTTTGAAAAAAATCATAACTTTTGCATACGGAGTCGGATGGAGACAAAATTTATATGAAAATTGTAGCTCGATGAGATCTACAACTTTGTAGTTGAAACTTTTTTTATTTGAAGTAATTTAGACTTCAAATAATCGTTCACAATTTTTATCCCTTCACATCCGAAAGTTTCAATGATTATTTGGACATCTAAATGACTTCAAATAAAATTTTGTCTCAATCCGACTTCGTATGCAAAATTATGATTTTTCAAAAATATTATCACTGCTGGTTTGAAATCCGAACCGTAGTGATACTATTATCATTGCAGGTTCTTGTTGAGAACGGTGGTGATAATAATCTCACCGACGGTTAATTCGAACTGGTAGTAATAATATTTTAAAAATCATAAATTTTACATACTGAGTCGGATGAACAAAATTATATAATGTAGCTCTCGATGAGATCTACAACTTTTAGTTGACAACCTTTTATTTGAAGTAATTTAGATTTCCAAATAATCATTCACAACTTTTATCCCTTCATATCCGAAAGTTTCAACGATTGTTTGGAAGTCTAAATGACTTCAAATAAAAAGGTTATCAACTACAAAGTTGTAGATCTCATCGAGAGCTACAATTTTCATATGAATTTTGTCTCCATCCGACTCCATATGCAAAAGTTATGATTTTTTTCAAAAAATATTATCACTGTCGGTTCGATTCCGAACCGGCAGTGATACTTCCTCTATTATCACTGCCGATTCTTAAGAAGAACCGGCAGTAATAATATCATTGCCGATTTAGCTTATGAACCGGTAGGAAAAGTGTTATTACTGCCGGTTCTAGCCGAACTGACAGTGATAGACCGATAAGAAAGAGGCTTTTTGTAGTAGTGAAAAAAGTTCATACCAGCCTTTCTATGAGAGATTGGCGCTAGCGACACTCTTTAAAATTCGTGATTCACTTTATGACACTCTGACCCACTGTTATACACTCAGATGGACCCATATGTCATAGACACATTACTAAAAACTAACGAATTGAGTGTCACTGGACTAATTTTTCCGCCTTTTCTATGCTCACTAACAGTGCTGGAACTAGAAAAATTCCTATGAGGTGCCAAGCTCGTCGTCGGTGAGCGCACGGCCCCCCTAATCGTGGAGCTTGATATCCACAGACTAGTGCTCGAATGTCGAGTCCTTCGTTTAGCACCACTGCGCCTTGGTTGAGTTTCTTCTTGTGCTCCCGCCTCACATTGATCAATCGCAGGAAGAGCACCTCCTGTCGCCGCTGCAAAGAGAGCCCTATCTGGAGGTGCCCGCGGAAGAGGTGCTTGGTGAACGCCAGGTAGAATGTGAAGATGGTCATCTTGCGCACGACATACATCATGGGCCAGTCGCGCCCTCGTCGAGCCATTCGTCGAAGCACATGAGCACGAGGCGGCAGAACATGGCGTACTGTAATGACTCCATGACTTGGGGTGGAGCCTCGTCGTTGAACTCCCGGAGCTTCCACGAGCACACGGTGCACCCAGGAGCTCGCAGGCGTGAACAGGTGGACGCGCGACGGGTGCGCCACACGGGATGGCGGAACTGTAACCGACCAAGCTCTCAAATTTTTTGGGATGCCGGGGCATACCCGGCACCCCATGGATCCGCCCCTGCTGGCTAATCCATATATAGCTTGTTCCCAACAACAACAATATTGCCAACTTCTCATCCAATGATCGTTTAGAAATGCATACATAAAGAGACAATACACATCTCTTATGATCTTCTTTATTAAATGCTTGCAGTCCGAAGAACAAGGGAGTGAGGAAACACGAAAAGAGCTCAAAATAAAAAAGGAAGAACTTGAAAATGAGAAAGTACGCCGAAAAGAGCTTCAATCTAAGCTCGCACAGACACTTCAAGAGGTCTCTCTCTCTCTCTCTCTCTCTCTCTCTCTCTCTCTCTCTCTCTTTCTAGGACCTGAAACACAGTACATTCTTATTTATTTTAACATACTATATATAGTTTTGAACAACTGAACACACTCCAACATCCATTCCACGCTGCAGAATGGATCATTGAAAACAGAGCTCAATGGTGTTAAGGAATCGCATGACAACGTTCGTAGGGAGAAAGAAGATCTCGAAATGATTCTCAAAAGGGTGAGAGACGAGCTCAACAGACTGAAAACCAAAGAATCAGTTTACGAAGAGTTCCGTCAGTGGGTCGAGGATCAAGCTTCCAACACATTTACCGAGTTCAAATCTTCAGATGTAGATGGTTGTATCAAGGATCAAGAGCCTTTTGCAAGGGGTGGATATGGCACTGTATACAAGGCTGTACTGGATGACAGAAGTGTTGCTATAAAAATTCCCAGAGAGGGAAGACTGCTGCATGGAAAGCCGGCGTTTCTTAAAGAGGTCAGTAGTACTATATATCATTGAGCAAATATGCTATTCCTTAGTCGACTTAACAATCAAAATCGCTCAAGTGAAAGCACCTTCAAGGCTTGAACTATCAATAACAAGAAAAACTTGATGCGAAGACTTTGTTCTGACGATTTAAGTGGGCAGTTATATCTCTCGATGGACAGAACCAACTAAATTGTCACAACGAATCGTTTTGCATGATAATTTTCTGGCTATACTTTCTCCCTTGTTCTGTTGTTCATCCTTATCAACTTTGGCCATTCATATATCAAACCATACGAAAACAACATACTAGTAAATTTTTCATTAACAGTTCTTTCATAATTCTTATCATTTTTAATAGCATATTATTGTGAATATTAGAGATGTGATAAAGTTCAAAAACATCACCCTGTAAAAAAAGGGAGTATTTAGCAACCCAATATCCAGAATATATAGTGGATATATATCATTCCTTTGGGTGACTATAGTTCTGAAAATGCAGGTTGAGATCCTCAAAAGGATCCGACATCCAAACCTGGTCACCCTCGTAGGAGCATGCAGCGAGACATCCACACTCATTTACGAATTTTTACCTAATGGCACCCTTGAAGATCGTCTCACTGAAGAAGGCAAGAAATCTTTTTCATGGAACAAAAGAGTAAGAGTAGCCACCAGCATATGCTCCACCCTTGTGTTCCTCCACAACACGAAGCCTAATCCAATAGCTCACGGTGATCTTAAACCCAACAACATCCTTTTTAATGTGAAAAATGTATGCAAGCTCAGCGACTTTGGAATTTCCCGTCATTTACAGTGTACCCTTGACACAGAAACACCTAGCCATGTAACAGAAGTACCGAAGGGTACTGGTCCCTATAAGGACCCGGAATTCGATGGTAGTTGCAGACTGACTCCTCAGTCAGATGCATTCGCTTTGGGTATCATATTGCTGCAGCTAGTCACTGGGCAAGGTCCGACGGGTTTAAGAAAGTGGGTGCTCCAAAAATTGGAAGGTAGCAATTTGGAAAAAATGGATGCAAGCCGGAAAAAGGTGTTCTTAAATAAATTGCAAATCGTGGATGCTAATCTGAAGTTGGACGACAAGTCAATACAAGACGCTGTGAAAATGATATACCTAGGCCTGAAATGCAGCAATGACACAAGGAAAGAGCGTCCAGACTTGGCAGCTGAAGTATGGCCTGAGATTGAATCGATGAATAGGTTGGATACCTCTGAGGATCAGGAGTAACCACCTTCCCGTTGATCGAGAGATTGCTCGAATGTGTTTGTTTTCAATTAACTGTCAAGTCAGACACAAATAAATCAACTTCTATGGTGTGAGGTCTTCTATTTTCTGAAAGTATGTTGGAACCAGCTCTATACTCTGTATAGAGCTTTAATTGATGTTCGGTGCACATTACATATGCAGATGTGCTCTCGAGCCTGCGCTTGTATGTTTGTTTATGCTCTTATGTGTAAAGTTTGATCACGGACATTATTCTGGTTTTGTAATCGACTTGTTTTGCTACTTTCGTGTCATGTACTCAGACTGTAACTCTTCGTGCTGGTTTTCTATCCCCCCCCTCTCTCTCTCTCTCGATATGCTTTTCCTTTTGAGAAGTTAATATTATTTTTCAGATGCTGTTGATTGTCACACTTGATAAATATATATCAGTTTGCCAATTTATCCGATATGTATGTATGATGCAAACACCACATATACACAGGACATGAAATCCTCACCTTGCATGATCTGCGTTCTGCAACGCCAATTACAAATTCAAGCCGATAACTATATGCATCCTTTGTGTGTATGTATATATATATATATATGTATATATATATATATATATATATATATATATATATATATATATATATATATATATATATATATATGTATATATATATGTATATATATGAAGCCTCTTTTCTACTCCCGGAGTAATTACTCCTATGTTGTATCTCTAGCGTATGTGATATCTTCTATGACGAAGGGTATATCTGGCGTAGTATACAAATATATAAGATCATCTAGGTGGTATGTACATTTTTTCAGAGGGTTCATGATCAAGTTTGTTTTTTTTTTGTAACTTCTAGCACAGGACGAATTTGATCATGAAATTTTATATGTAGATGGGGTAAGCTGAGATGTACATCCATGATTTTTTTCAGAATTTTTTGAAACTTTTTCTAGTTGGGTTGCACCGTGGTTGCACAAAACATTTGATTACCTGAGGATATGTTCTCCTTATAATTAGTGTATGAGTATACCCAAAGTGATAAAGAAGTATTTCAAGTTCATTTAGGTGGTATTTCAGATGTGGGAGTAACTACTCCGGGAGTAAAAGATATTTTTCCTATATATATATATATATATATATATATATATATATATATATATATATATATCACCTCTTTTCTACTCTGGTGTAGTTATTCCTTATCCGTATCTCATAATGTAGGAGTATTTAGCACAATGGAGGGTATGTACGTGTAGTATCACAGTATATAAAACTAGTTAGGTGGTATTTACATTTTTTTAGAGGTGGTATGTATATTTTTTAGACATACTTCTTTTTATGTTCATATATAAAGGTATTTGCAAAATACGTTAAAACTATGTACTCCTCTGCAAATTTTTCGTATGGTTCATCTTGGAATATCTTATATTTAGTATATGAGTGTAGCCAAAGTGATAAAAAGTATTTCAAGTTAGATTAAGGTGCTATTTCAAAGGTGGGAGTAACTATACTGGAGTAAAAGATATTTTTCCTATATATATATATATATATATATATATATATATATATATAATAATTCGATGATATTCATGGCATCTTTTTCATTTTAAGAGTAAGAAAATCTCACAACAATCCTAAATTCTAGAGATTCTTACATTAATGGGAAGACAGAGAATGATCTCCACTACTTATTTTGATAGGGTCGATTATAAGCGGTCTTGAGTTAATCATATAAAACAAATACAATTGTATTTCAATCATTTGACGTAGAGTTGTATATCAAAGAAAGTATCTCCACCACTTATTTTGGTGGGGTTGTGTAGGATCGAGGCGCACTAAGAGAGGGTGAATTAGTGCAAACTAACACATAAAACTAATTTTTTATGTTTTATTAATTCTGGAAATTAATAAAATAGTGATCAAACTTGAAGAATGTAACATTCCGTTTTCAATTTTCTTGAGCTTGAAATTCAAAACCGAACCACGGAAAATTTTCTTGAAGTAATTCTGACTTAAATTGAATTTTTCAAGTCAATAAGGATTTAATTCAAATAATTTATACCTCAAATTAGTTATTTATTATTTTATTTGGGTTCCTTGTATTTCATTTGATTTTTCTGAATTTTTGGATATTTTTAGGGATTTATTAAGCTATTTATTTGAATTATTTGGAGTTTATTCGAATTCGAAATTTATTTTATTCGGAAATTTTATTTAAATTCTCTTTCCTCGGGTGGGCCGACTTCACTATTCATCCGTGCCCATCACGTACTCGAACTCTCATTTGTAGATCATCGATCCAATGGTCAAAGCCGTAATCATGCTTGCGCAAACCCTAACCCTAATGCCGGTCAAGACTTTTCCGTCCGATCCGGATCAAGCACCCAACGCGCCACGTCGCTTGAAATCGCGTCGCCGCCCGTGCATTCCGTGCCGCCGACCAACCTTGCTTTCCGTGCCAAATCCGCATCCCTAGGCTATAAAAGCGGTCTGAGCCCCTTCCCGGGTTTCCTCTCGCGCCGCCAGTTCCCTCTTTCCTCTCCGTGAGACGTATCTCGTAGCCATACGACCTCGCCGAAGTCGCGCCACCGACCGAGCCCTTCCGCGATCTCTCTCTCCTTCTCGGTGAGTCTCCGTAGTGTTTTTGTACCCTGAATTCACCTTTTCGCGCTACCAGATCTGCTAATTCTTCGTCTCGATCCATCGCTCCGGCGCCCGTTTCGTGTCGTCTTCCCGGCCCGGTGGCTTGCGCCGCCTCGCCGTCGCGTGTTGCCGTCCTCCCAACCGTCGGATCGGGCATCACCGCGGATTGTCTCCACGTACCTCGGTAAGCCTCTGAGCCCAGAAATGCCGAGTCATCCTTCATGATTAGTGCCACCTCACGCCACGTCGGAGCCACGTCGTGCCATGGCTGCGCTAGGTCAACACCACACGCACATGTGACGCCACGTCCGTGCCACACCACTGCCACGCATGCTGTCGATCTACTTGTCCGCTTCGCCACTGCCACGTACACGCCACCTCACTACCACATCATCGCCGTAGACCTGTGTGTCCGCCACATGGGCGCCACCTAGGCCTTAGATGCGTGCGGCCGTCACGTCGGCCTTCGTCGATGCCACGTCATCCGAAAACCCTACCCGTGCCGCGTGGGCTGCCACCTCGGTGCCATGTCGGCGACTGCGTTGGTGCCAAGTAGGCCCTAGAGGCTCGCGATGGCGCTCACGTCAGCATGCCACCTCACACCATGAATAGTGTCACCGCCGGATGGGCCCGCATGTCGGCGACATGGAATGTTCAGTTAAATCGCTGAAAAATCCGAGAAAATCAGAAATTCCAGCGAATCGCGTAGCATTTACGTGTCGATCTATTTAATTCTGATTTTCTTCCATTTAAAACCGGAGCTCCGTTCTCCTCCGTTCGAACTCCGATTTGAGCGATTCAAATTCTAAATTCATATAAAATCAAGATCTATCTACTGGTGCCATTTTTATGAATTTTTGAATTTTATTTATTTCTGTATATTTATTATTTTACCTCGATTTGCGTGTTTGGCGTGTAGGCAACGCGTCGGTTGAGAGAGAGTATCAGCGGAGGTTGCAGCAGCAGAGAGGGTGAAGGCAAGTCTCCTTGACCATTTTGGACCCAAGTTTATGAAATGCTATTTTGTCTTTTAAATTATTGCATGCTATTTGAATTATGAATTGTATTTTAATGTCATTTTTAAATGCTTAGTTAAATGCCAAATTGTTATAACCACATTGATATTCATGTTGACAACCATTGACACCTTAGGAAAACTAATTACTGTAGTAAATGGTAATTAATTTTGCTATGGGAACGGTAGAAAATGCTTAGCCATGCTTAATCACGTCGGTACCTTACCATTATGGAGATGATTTCATTCTTGATTCAAAAGTGAATTGTGAAATGTATGGCAATTGGTGTTGCGGTATTAATTTGAAATTAAAAGTGAAAAATGATTTAGACCAGGCGGATTGGTTGAATGGCGGGTGCGGGATGCACAAAAATTTTGGAATGTGATTGTCGCCCTAGTCAATTAAGGACCGGTCGTGTGTTACCTTGGGCCATGCTATACAGTACAACCATATGTCTATATGGGTACGACCTGGCTAAGTAATTTGCATGTATCGTTATTTGACTTCGCCATACATGGCGAGTTTGTCGAGGTGACACTTGCAAAGCAAGGTGTGAGAGCGAAACCTTAGCGGGTGAAGTCGATGTAGCAGTATATGCATTGTAAAGGCCTTGTCATGATCTCCTGCCGACACACCAAAGGAAGTGTGTTAATTGCATGGCGCAAAGGGTTGATCATGTCGTGTGGGTAAAGTGTACCACTCTGCAGAGTCTTAAAACTACTTGAGTAGCCGTGCCTACTGGATAAGAACAGCGTGAACAGCTTTCACATAGTAGATTTTCTGGTTTTTGATTTAAAATGGAAAGTGATGGTTTTGGTTTAAACTTGGAAATGTGGTTGGGAATCCGCGGGAGCCTAGAGCTCCCGGGTTATAGTTTGGCGGCTAGAGCCAACCAGGTCGTCGGTACCTAGAAGAGTGTTGATACTTCAATTTAATTAATTATGCTATTTACATTTTGTCAATTGCTGCTTTGAGAAATTATTACTTGTATTTCCTTTAAATTTCGCTTTATGCAAATGAGCCATATTATGCCTTCCTTTGTTTAAGCCTTGCATTTAGTTAATTGCATTATGTTTCCAAGACTTGCAGTATGTTGCATACTCACCTCGCTTTTATTATGAAATTTGCTTATTCCATAAAGCAGATGATGGGAGAAGGTGAGCAAAGAGCACATGATCCACCGTTCGACATTTTATACTGAGACTTTGAGGAGGAGGACGACTCGTTCTTCTAGGGAGCGTGCATTCTTCGGTTGCTGTGGGCACACTGAGTGGCTCTTTTTGTTCTACATTTCCGCTGCTACTTTTACATTTCAGCCGTAAGGCTTCATACTTGTAATAAGGTGATGATGGATGTTTATGTTAATGCACTCTTTTGCTTATTACTGTTATTTACTTTATGATATGTCTGTGTTATCATCACTGTATGTCTGTGTGGCTAGCTGTTCCTGGACTAGCGCGGTTGAAACACGGGAGGGTTCGGATTTGGTAATCCGGGTCCTCACAAAGAATCAATCTAGAGTAATTAATCTAAGATCATGAAAGAACAATAAAAGATAGATTAGTACTTTGATTGAATCCAAGTGGGACTGGTGCTTTCAATTTTTTTACATCGCGGAGAAATCAACAATGCTACTCATAAGACTAATCAAAGCATACATCCATCTAGCTTTCTTTTCTGTTGAGGCACGTACAAACCTCTTTTTCCTTTGCTTGTTCAATAGCCAGTACCAGTAGCTTCTCTTGTTCTATTGCTTGCCGTATCGCGTATGCACGTCACCACTAATGCACAATACGAAGCCCAAGGCCGGCAACACGAGGCTTTGCACTTGCTCTTTCTTTGCATCACCGCACGGAGCTTGACGTCTGCTGCTATCGCCGCTTGCTCCTTCGTTTCCTTGCGTCACAACCGCTTCGCGGAGCCCCTCTCCTCAGACGATCCTTTTGTCTTGCAGCGTCGCGCTCTGATCCTGCGCCGCCAGGGCAAGCTTCTTCGATTTTCTTTTCTGCGGCCCTCGTACAACCAGGAGGCGCCTCTCCTATTTATACTTGGTAACCCTAACTCTTTATAGCGAGCCGGGCAGCGTCTGGTTGGTGAGCGAGCGAGGGACTCGTCTCGCCGGCCAGCGTTCGAGCGCAGCTCAACGCTGGCTCACACGTTACAGCAGAGATCTCCCCTGTTGCTTCCCCCTCGTAAAAAAAAAACCCTAATTTTTATCTCTAATCACCTGATAATAATAGATAGATAGATAGTAATGATGACAAATCTCATAACTTCAATTTCCATACGCTATCTAGCTAGATACTTTTAATTGCATTTTTAGTTAAAATTAAGATTTTAATTTTTTTTAAGAGGAAAAGTAAGTGCACGTTCTGAGAAAACAATATAGGTTCGCAGAATCGCAGGTAGGTGTGTGGCTGCATTGTCGATCGTATCACATACAAATTGAGTTGAGACCCCGAGAAGCAGCCCAGGCAGCTTAGTACTCATCTAACAAATGCTAAAAACAAACTGCAACCTGAAACAATTCTTATAGCACAAGCTCGACAGCCACAAAACACTAGTTTGGATCCAAACAAACCAGAAGAGCGCTCAAAAAGAAAAGAAAAAACAAACAAAAACAGGAGAATGGCACCAGCGATTTATTAATGGACCGATTTACTAACGCCACGCGCGTAGGCCGTGGGATGGCGGCGCGCGAGTTCATCCATCAGCTCGGTGGGTCGACGCCCTCGCCGTCCTCGGGGTCCAGGTCCTGCTGCCCGTGGCTGACGCTCCCAAGAAAGCCGGCGTGCGACAGCAGCGCCCAGAGGTGCGTGATGAGCTCGCCGCTGCCGGCGAGGTGCGTCTTGTGCTTGGATGCCTTGGTGGACGCCGCCAGGTGGAGGAGAAACCCCGTCCAGAACCCCGCCAGGTCCCTCCAGAGGCCCGCCGTGTCGTCGTTGTACGCCTGCTCTATCAGCTGCTTCGCAAGCTTTGCACCCATCCTCGTCAAGGAATTCCCAATGTCGAGATCGTCGTCTAGCTCGGGTTCTCCCTCCTCTTGATCGACGGCGCCATCTCCCTCGGGCGCTTCCTCGTCAGGGTCAGGCTCCCCGCCCTCTAGCTCGGATTCTCCCTCCTCTTGATCGACGGCGCCATCTCCCTCGGGCGCTTCCACGTCAGGGTCAGACTCCCCGCCCTGTTCACGGTACTTGTCGACTGTCTCCATGAGGCAGTCATACGCATCTTTCATGGATCCAAGCTTTACGCCAGGCCTAAGTAGCGATGTGAAGGTGACTCTGAAATTCGAAGCAACGCCGTGGATTTCACGACATACCTCACCAAAGACCTTCCAAGCAACGAGGCCATTATCCGGCACCAGTGCCTGCGAGACCAGATACGCACAGTAGTTGGATAAGCTGGCTGCGGTGTTGTAGTGAGTCCCACCACACAGGTTTATCAGACTCCTCCCTGACAAACGGCCTCGATTGCAGCCAGAAAGCCTTGAGCGCTCTGACTTCATCAGAGAGATGGATCTCACAGAGGCAGGTGGCGATGTGCCAAAGCAGTATCCTGTGGGTATCTACCTTGAGTTCATCTCTTGCCCATGCGAGCTGCTGCTTCGATCCGAAGGCGTTTGCGAAGTAGGAACCCAGCCTTTGCGGATCCTCCTGTAGACTCTTGAGCGACTCCAGTATCGCATTCTTTGTGTAATCCGTGAGGTCGATTCTTCCAGGGATTTTGCTCTGAAGGTGTAAGTAGTGTGGCCTGCTAGTCTTCTTTAGCTTCACCGTCACCACACGGGATGAAACAAGAAGGTTGTGCTGACGGATCCTCTGGCTCCACTTGCCCCTCCTGCTGAAACGGAACATCAACCTCATCACCTTCTCAGCCAGTGGATGCTGCAAGCACCGATGGTTGACGTACTTGCACAGCATCGTAACCTTGGTCCACTGTGAGAACACATACATATAAATCTCTGCAAGCTCCTTGGCAATGATGAGGATAGCTATGAGGCGGGTTATGGACACCCCGTGTGTGGTCCCATCGGCGTCTTTTGGATCCATCCGATCCATCCTCCCGGGTATATAACAAACAGGGTACATGATGTATCCAGTAGCCGCAACCAATGACAGGGACAGCAGCAGACTCACAACCGGAACCTCGAATCCTCCGGCAAACATGGCGGCCTGCTTGCTGTAGAACAAGTCTTGGAGAAAGGACAGCTCTACCTCCGTGATGCGGAATGCCCTCTCGTAGTTTTTCTTGGTGTCCTCCTGCAGGATGTAGTCGAAGACGAGCCTGCTGATCTTCTCTTGCCCCCGCGGTCTAGCCCGCTCATGAATTGGGAGGTCGAAAAACCGACGGCGCAGCAGCTTGTACAGGGCGAATGACAGGCATACGTCCTGCAATCGGTTGCCAGCGTCTGTGGTTTTGCTGAGCAACCCATTCTCGACGGCATCAAAATTCGATATCCTATCTAAGGTGACAAGCTGCTTCTTGTGTTCTTGACCCGGATCCAACCGAATCTTGTAGCTCTGGCCAGGTTCAGTACTTGTTATTCTTCTCCTTTTTCTGAAACACGAAGCTAATGTTCTTCCCTCCTGCGGGCCCTCTTGGACTTCCTTAAGCACCAGGTGTTCGCCATGGACTAGATACTTGTAATCGCTCATGGTGAATTCTTTCTTGCCGGCACCGGCAGCATCAGCAGAGAGAGTGTCCTCGTAGCTCATGTAGTCGCTGACCAGCCTCATGCTCTCCTGGTTGATTGTGTCCGCCTTAGAGGAGATGGTGAAAAGTAAGACGATGCGAGCTGCATTGAGGGACCAGATCAACCAGAGGGGGATCCTGAGGGGAAGAAGGTCTGCACCCGGAGGAGATTGGCAGACCAAAAGGAGGACATGAGGTCGAGCAGCGGGGTCTGCTTGGACCGACTGTAGGGGCGCCCGATATTGACGCTATACTGCAGGGTGACCAGCAGCACCGCCCACGCCTGGAAATAGTCGTTCATCGGCGCGGGCGCGGGCGCTGGCGCGGGCGAGAGCTGCAACAGCGGCCCGCGTGGCGCGGGCGAGGGGGGCTGCAACAGCTTCAGCCACGCGGGCCAGAGCTGCATCAGCCCCATGGTATAGACCACCAAGTTGGAGTTCAGCATCTCCAGAGCGATGATGATGCCTGTCATGGACCTGTTCGCGTACCATGGCCCGTAGAAGTCCAGGAGGAACCTGATCACCAGCAGCAGCGTCGTCAGCAGCACCCACAGCTCAACGCTGGCCATATGAGTGAATTTGTCCAGCCTAAAGAGCTTCGCAAAGAACGTCACTATGGTGAGCAGGATTGTTCCTGCAGCCGACCCCATCTTGGCTCTTCCTCCCTCTCTCTCTCTCTCTCTCTCTCTCTCCGCGCGCGCAAGCTCCACAAGCTTCTTAGTGTGGCAACTAATCTCAAGGATGCAGTCCACCTCCTCCGATGCCGATAAATGGCCTTAATTTGTGAGGGTTGAAATTCTTTTAATACTTTCCAGTTTGGACATGTTTATGACCGGCTGCGGTAGACGGTAGGTAATTTTTTTTTGGGATTTGATAAACATCAACCGGATGTTTTTTTGGTTGAAATCACCCAAATCTAGAACCATTGGATCATTGTTGAGATTCGAGAGTATCGATTACATCCGATCCTATGATTTGATCCAACGGCCCGGTGAATTTGGATCCAATCCTATGGTTTGATCTAACGCCCGGTGAATTTGGATGTTCAGAGTATCGATTACATCCGATCGTATAATTTGATCCAACGGCGGTGAATTTGGATCCAAATCCAATAGTTCTAGATTTGGGTGATTTCAACCAAAAAACATCCTGATAATACCTATACACTCCTTTTTTTTTGAAACAAAGAAAGGTCGATATTGTATTAGATTAGAGAGAAATCAAGGAGGCCACACAGTACAAAGATCGGAAGACACAAACGAGAAGCGCAGGGCGGCCCGTAAAAAATTATCCTAAGAAGAAAAAAAAACCCAATACCACCTATGCTAAGGCTGTGAACGGATCAGGCTTCCGAGGTTTGATGCTCCAGCTAAGACTCAGGTGGCAGCCTCATCTTTGACGGATTGGAAAATTTGGTCACGAGAAGCCCAGCTTCTTTGGAAAACTCTATTGTTTCGCTCCTTCCACCATTCCCAGCAGTTAAGATGACGAGTGTTTTGACCCTTTTCAGAGGGTTGGTTGACGAAGCACGGTGGAGGTTCCATTGGTCAAGGTCGTCGCGGTCCCCATCGTCGGGTGGAGCTCAGAATGTGGACCCATTAAGCAATTGACGCCCAAAGAAGTCGAACTTGGGGCATTCAACAAACGGTGGAAGGTTGTTTCGAGTTCCATTACACATTTGGCGAAATATTGGTTTGGCCATCCTCTAATTTATGTCTGCCGTCCATAGCCGATTCTGCATCGCAAGCCAAAGGAAAATCTTAGGCGAACGGCGCCCTTGAACCAAATCGTTGATCTGAAGGATTTACAGGTGCACCCATTGAATTGGATGTTATATGCCGAGGAAACCGAGTAGGTACCGTCGTCATTTTGCGTCCAAATGAAGCCATCCTCCCTTTCGGGGTTAGAGGAACAGCCTGTCTGGGGTAATGTTTTGACTGAGGCAAATTCTCAAGTACTTATGTTTGTGTATAACTATGTAACAAAGTGAGCAATTTGTACCTGGACTCAGTAGCTGCTCAAGGGCGATGTCAGGAACCAGGGAGCTGTACTTGACGATTTGTGAGAGCTCATGCCAGTTCCAGACCAGCCGCCCTCTTTTTGGAGGGACAATGCCCCGAGAGGCCGAGAAGGTAAGATATATGGTAATTGGGTCCTGTAATGATAAACTAAATTTAGTCCACCTTGACTGAGCCTTCTCGATCATACTAATTGAAAATTTTGCTTCTTGAGGTCTTCTTCACGCAGGCCACATCCTTAATGTTTTTTTTTTACCTTGACTTCCATTGGATAATAAATTGGCAGTACACAGATTATTTTATCTCATGGTCCAGTATTTTTTAGAGAAATTTTACGGTAGATAATATAAACAGTAAATAACGGTAGTAGAAATTATATCTAATCGTATATTTCTCAAGGGTATTATGGACTTTAGAACCAGTTTACTGCTCACTGCCCCGTTTTGATTTTGATTCGGAAGCTTAAACTTTCCGATAAAGAGCGCAGCCCAATGACTTCCACTGGCAGCAGCACATTCTCCCCCGTTTTGGTTACATCGAGTGTCTCGAAAAGTGTAAGTTTCTCAATCTCCTTGGGAATCATAGTAATATTGGGCCCGAGGCTTAGATATCTCAGAATCCACAGATTGCATATGTGTTTGAGACGACCATCTTTCACATCGCTGCATCCTTCCAGATCCAAGACTCATCAGTTTGTACTAGCCAAAATCAGAAATAGCATCACCTGCACTCCCAGAGACAGCCAGGGACCGGACACGGGATAAGTCCATTGTGGAGTTTGTACCATTGTTATCATGGACAAAGAGGTGACGAACTTTTTTGCAATTTGGAGCACAAAAGGGCATGATGAATTTCTCAGACTTGGACCTCTGCAACAGGAACAAGTGCACGATACCGTGAGCTTTGCACGTCTTCACTTGCCCGTCGCTGCTTGTAAAGACAGGTTGAATGATATTCCGGTCGATAAATGTCTTGAAATTTTCAGTTACGACCTTCGGGTCTCTCCAGAAATTCGCTTCGTGCGTTCAGAAAGGCTGGCATAGTCATCCATAAGCATTGAGACAAGCGAGGAATCAGATAGACTCGCATAGCAATCCACTAGGATTGAGACAAGTGAGGAATCAGACAGACTCTCATAGTCATTCAGAAGCATCAAGTGAGGAATAAGACAGACTCTCATAGTCATTCAGAAGCATCAAGTGAGGAATCAGACAGACTCTCATAGTCATTCAGAAGCATCAAGTGAGGAATCAGACAGACTCTCATAGTCATTCAGAAGCATCAAGTGAGGAATCAGACTCTCATAGTCATCCACAAGGATTGAGACGAGTGAGGACGACAATTATGATCACCCTGACAGTGTGATCAGACAGACTGGCATAGTTATCCATAAGCATTGACTCGAGAAGCAAAATTTTCCATAAGCACTGACCTCCGCATCCGGCCGGCCATCTCCGGGGCCAGCCCGACCACCGCCCGTCCACCGCCTGGCCGGCCACGCCAGCCGCCGGCGCTGCTAGACCGGCCGGCCGCCCCGTCTCCGGCTCCCGCTTGGCCCGACGCGGCCGGCCCCGCCGCATCGCCGCCTTCTTCGGCCCGCACCTCCGCAGCTGGCACCGACGCGCGACGCTGCCCCGGCTCCCTTCCGCTAGCCCGAGCCTCACGTGGGGCCGTACGCTCCCATGAAGAAGATGCACCAGGAGTCCAGGAGAGCAACCGAGAGCTCTTTGATCTGGATGCCTGGACTTGAAACGCATCTGGTACCGGATTGAATCTTTTTTGAGTCACGTGGCTCCGGTCCAGAGCAAAGCAGCTCCAGCTTCTCCCGTGTTTTTTTCCAGTGCGGCTCCGGCATCCAGTCTTCTCTCGGCTCAGGCTCTTAAGCCCGTACGGCTCCGGCTTTCAGCAGCTTCCGGTGGCTTCAGTTTTTCTGGCTGAACGTGCTACCTGCATCGAAGTATTATAGTAGGTTGTTTCTCATTATTTTTTTTATGTAAGAGTTTTTCATATTAAATATTTATCTTTAGTTTTTATATCGTGCTAATACTAAATGTGATATCAGAGCATCTCCAACAGTGTCTAAAATCCATTCCCAAAATCTGATTTTGGGTTTGATTACAAAAAAGTCTTCAACAGCTTTTCTCTAGCTCCTCAAATTTTGGCGCGCCCAAAAACAGCACCCCGACTCCTCATTTTTGTGCGCTCTGTCCGCGCTCCCAACCAACATTATTTCGCGTCCAGGATGGCCCACCGGACTAATTTAAAGGTGTTTTTGGGAGAAAATATAGGAACTGTTGGAGAACAAGGTATTTTGTAGATCCAAATTTTTTTGGGAAGATCTCAATCTAAAAATATTAGGAGTCTAAATATTAGAAACTATTAGAGATGCTCTCAGAGCCCTAACAAGTAGTATGATCGAGAAGGCTCAGTCAAGGTGGACTAAATTTAGTTTATCATCACATGACTTACCTTCTAGGGGCATTGTCTCTCCAAAAAGAAGGCGGTTGGTCTGGAACTGGCAAGAGCTCTCACAAATCGTCAAGTACAGCTCCCTGGTTCCTGACATCGCCCTTGAGCAGCTACCGAGTCCAGGTACAAATTGCTCACTTGTTCCATAGTAATACACAAACATAAGTACTTGAGAATTTGCCTCGGATTGCATCGTATGCATACTTCAGTTTCTTGCCCCGAGGACATGCTCAACTTTTTTTTTTTAAAGATTGACAGAAACTCTGCCTTTCGTGCAAACGGGAGAGAAGAATAAAAATATCATAACAACTTGCCGGTCCAATTCCATGGCAAAGTTTCGAAGGTCAGGAAGACCAACGAACTAAACAGCTAGTGATCAGTAAAACCTCATGTTAGGGTTTGAAGATGCAAACACACACATAGAAGGGAGACACAGATGGAAAACCCTTGCGAGAAAAATCACGGGAGACAAATACACTATTTGATTCAAATTTTACATGTACATAGTGGTGGCTTTATATAGCCAATTAGGATTCCAAAATTGTAGAAGATAAGGTATCCAAAAGATATGGTAAGTTAGGATTTGAGGTGTCCGTGATTATCCCTAACACCTCAAGAGACCTAGATTTTGAAAGATTCGACAACACAGACAACCAGCACACCGAAAAAAACCGATAAGCTACGGAGGCGATGGTACTGTAGGAGTAGAGCACACTTAGAGTCTGTTTGTTTTTGCTTTTGATTTAGATTCTGGCCCTAAAAACAGAATAAAAAACAAACAGTCCAATTCTAGGAATCAATTTTCACAATCCAGTCAACCCATATATACTAGAATCCACAATCCACATAGGAATCAATTCTCACAATCCAGTCAACCCATATATACTAGAATCCACAATCCACTTCATATGTGTTTTTAGATTCCAGCTTTTAGAGAATCAACTTCTCTATAATCACAATACAGAATTAGTCCGCATACCGGCGCTTCACCCTGACCGATGGGTAACGACCACGAACCTTGACCAATGGAATTTGCACGTTATGCGTGCCCAATCGACTCACCGGAAAGGCATCAAGACATTGATTGTCCTATCCTGCTAGCAATGGTGGAAAGAGGGAAACAACAGAGTTTTTCAGAGAGGTTCGGCGTCCCACAAATAGATACTTTTTTAGTCCATTAAAGATGATGCTCTCAGCTGGACCCTTGCAGGAGCTTTGTAGCTCAGAAGACTTCTTCAGCGTAGGGTTTAGAGCTTGACTTCTTCTTCCCTGTTATCTGCTCAAGTTCACCTGGACTTTATAAGTATCCGATGAGTTTCCTTTAAAATAAAAGGGTTTTATTTATAATTAGTTTGCAAAACAACTTCATCATGCAGGCACCGTGAGCCAGGAAAATGATGAGCCTCAGTGATATCCGTGGTCTTGTGTCATCCCTGTTCATCATGCTGAATAAGAAGACACTTATCCTGTTTCGCATCGAGTTCCTGGTGGTACTTGCCACACTGCTGTTCTTTGCAATGTTCCTCATGGACTTCTTTCGCCGCATCATCCACAACTCGCTCATGAGAGCCATCTTTAGCCTGTTCGATGCAGTCTCCGACTCCATTGTCTTATACCTCCTGGGGGCCATGCAATCGACGCCTTTCACGAATCAGTTGTTCCCAGTCTGGGCCCTTGTGCTTGTCAATTTCCGTTACAGTGCAGACTACATCTCGGGTTATGGTGTTCCTGACACGGGTGGACGAAGGTTCACCGAATGGAGGAACGTGTTGAAGCTTGTAGCATCAGCATTCTTGAATAGGTGGCGTGGATCCAGCTACGCTGGTCCACTGTGGTCGCTTTGGGCTCTGCAGATACTGAGGAGTTGGTACAGATTATATTCACGCGATCTAGCATTCCACTCCGTCTGGCATGGTGGGAGTTCAGAGCTTGTCTCAGAGTACATGAGTGCCAACCATGGCCCTAGAAACAGGAAACAAGAGGAACGCAATCCAGGGACGATGAAAGGCTACAACTACTTGGTCTATGGAGAAACAAAACGGGGTGTCAAATTACAGAAGCCTCAGTATGCCTTGTGTATCGATACTACCTACAGGCCGAGAAAGACCCGGCGAGCTAAGCGCCGCTCTGCTTCAAGAGAGGATTCTACCAGCAGCAGCCCCAGGTCCCCGCAGGAGAGGTCAGCACTGATCACGCTAGACAAGATCTGGGGATGTGGCATGGGCCTGCTGCATCCCAATAACAATCAGGGGGAGGACCTAAATGATCTCTCTCTGGCCTTCGCCTTGTCCAGGCTGTTACGGTGCAGGCTCGAGGATGTGACGCTGCAAGGAGGCATCTTCCACATAAACCGAGAGCTGGTCGAGAAGATAATCGATGAGAAGGACCGTGTCTTCAGGATCATGGAGCTGCAGCTTGCTTTCGTCAATGACTATTTCAACACCCGCTACCCCATGGTCTTCTGGTGCGGGCTCCCTTCTCTCCTTTTGAGTCTGCTTACATCCGTGGTGACCATCGGTGTTCTCTGCTGGCTTGCCGTGGACATCCGCAATGTGGACATCCCCGAGGTGGACATCTGCAAGTTCTATACGCTCCCCGAGTGTGGGCCCACCCATCTGGTGAAGGGTTTCAACGTCGACATGATCATCACATGGATATTCATTTTCTTGATGGTGGTCAAGGAGTTATGGGAGATGGTAACCTACTTAGACTCAGATTGGATGAGATTACTCCTGGTGTGCAAGTATGTGCAGCGGAAGGACAAGAATATTGAAGATGGCCGCGTGGTTGGCATAATATCATCGTTTTTCAGATATAAGATTACTGCTAAGAGGTGGCATGGGCACCTTGAGCAGTACGTCTTCGTTCAGTCATATGATGACAGACCAACATTTTGGAATCTGATTCACAACCTAACTACAGGAATGGTTCCAAAGAAGGACGATGGGACAAAGCTCAGCAGTGCCATCGATGTTCCACAATGTGTCAGGCAGGCAATCCTGGAGAAGCTCCACCCAATCCTGAAGGAAGCAGTAAGTACGGATGATCCTAGTCTGCCCAAGGACATCATGACACTGTCTGACGTTAACGACGATAGAAGGGAGCGGTACAGGGCCTGCTTCAACCTGCCGACAAGTTCTCACGTCGTTCTGGTGTGGCACATTGCGACCAGCCTCTGCGAGATGGAGCTTGCTAAAAAACACGGCGTCAACTTAAGCAACCCTGGGTTTCTGTGCTCCCTCTTGTCGTGCTTCACAGGTTGCTGCTCATCCAAACCGTATCTTATGGATGTGGATGAGAAAAAGAAAGAGAATGAGAAAGAGAGCCTCTTTACATGGTTCAGAAATTGCTGCTCATCAAAATCGAATGAGAAGAAGAAAGTGAATGAGAAGTTGTCCGATAAGCTTCGGGAAAGATACATCATTGCAAATAGCTTGTCGCGGTACTGTGCGTATCTGCTTGTTTCAAAGCCTGACCTGATCCCTGATAGCTTCCTTGTGCCCAAGATGGTCTTCCGAGAAACCGTGAAGAGTGCTCGTGATGGCATTCTGAAATACTGCGACTCATTACAGAGCAGGTACGACAAACTAAAGGAAGAAGCAGAGAAAGATAGCAAAGAAGATGTTTTGAAACAAGGTGCGATGCTGGGCAAACTGCTCGATTGTGAGAGTGAAGAAGGCCGTTGGGAGATCCTGGCTGGGGTATGGGCTGAGTTACTTGTACACATAGCACCCACTTGGAATGCAGAGGCACACAAGAAGTGCCTCTCTGGAGGGGAGTTCATAACCCACATCTGGGCATTGCTCTGGCATTGTGGCATCCAGAAGAGCAAATTGTGGCCAGAAGAAGGTGTGCCTCAGAACAATGCTCCTGAAGCATCTCAAGATAACAATGTTGGAAATAACAACATTCTGCCTGCGGAGGGGAGGCAGCAAGCCGGTGGAGATATGAGGAATGACCAGATTGGAATCCAAGTCCATGAAGAGGATGAGATGGAGGGAACCAAAGAGCCTGAGGCAGTCAACTTAGGGATTGAACCGAGGGGAATGGAGGGCACAGGGAGTCCAGAGATTGAGGAGGTATCTCAGAACACGACAATGGAGGCCACAGGTATTCAGACGGGCATGACAGGGCAAACCCCAAGACGAGAGCAAAGCAAAGAAGGTTGAAGACATAGTTTCAGAGCAGCAGAACGCGACTCGAAGTACAAGTCTGGAACTATGCGACCAGAAGTTGATCTTTCAGTTGGGAACTTGATTCGTTATTTGGATGCTGTTGTTAATGCCTTTTCTGTTTTTTTTTTCCAACTTGATTCCCATGTGGGAGAGAGTACACTCTGGAGTGCTTCCTACCCTGTTCTCTCCTGCGCGGGACGTTGTGTGATCTTTCCTGTTTTCCACCTGATTGGAGACGCAGACGCTTATGATTGTTATTGCGCTACTTTGATTGTTACTGTTTTTGCTCAACAATGTTTCTCACCTGCCTCCTGCATGCGGTGCTGAGAAACTGGAAGTTAATGTGCTGTAAGGACTGTTCTCTATTATATGATCCCCAAAGAAAACAAACCAAATCATAACCATCTACAGTTACTATTGGGTGGCAAATTAGTCCCGCAATTGCAATCGAGTTTGTACTCGAGATAATAAAGGCATTTCTTATTCTGATCTTGATGGGCTTAGCCATATCCAAGCACGATTTGTTTCGTAATGCAAGTATTAACTTCTTATTCGGCCCCAAGAACAAAAAAAAAAAAATGGTAGAATAATTGGGTGCCATCCAAATGCAAAATTGGTTGGCTTATTGTTGAATTCAAGAGCTGAACCCCCATACTGGATAATGTAGCATCACGTACCTCCGAGCAAGCTGACGAAGTGGTTACCCTCCTCCTGGTACGAAGACGGAGGAGGCCCAGAATAAAAACCTCATAGAAGCAGCCGGCGCCCTGGAGGCCGGAGCAGTGGAAACCAGACCTCTGCCGCGCGGGTGTTGCCCAGCACGGCGAAGCGACCGCTCTCCTCGTCCTCATCGTCGGGCACCAATGGCGCCGCTCCTACGCCGTGGCCGGCAAAGCGGCCGTCTCCCTCCATCCACCACGCAAGCACCGGCCCGGTCCGGTAAGTGTACGGCGGCGACATGTACCTCGCGATAATAGAGTTCAGCCTGCACACGGCGGCCCATGTTTGGAGGCGTCGAGTGGACAGTCGGCCCATTTAACATTGGGAACTAAGGGAAATTTTTTATTTAATATTTATTTTAAATTTTTTTTTCAAAACTAATCGGCGGGAAAAAAATTACAAAAATACCTCCTGTCGTCCCAGTACGGGGCGATAGGTGCCTGGTAACGGCTACGCGGACGGCATCAAACGGCAAGCGCGGCCACGTGGCACTCATCGCCCGAGAGTGGGGCGATCACCCGAGGGAGGGGCAATAGGTTCTTTTTAAACCTCGTGCGCTGGCTGCTGTGCTCATTCGGGCGAGTGAGGAGCAGCCGAGAGCAGCACACCGAGAGGAGAGGAGAAAAAAGAGAGATGGGAAAAAGAGAAGGAAAAAAAGTAGATTAAATGCATAAAAAAAGATGTAAGTTCGAAAATTTTATGTGTAATATTTAGAAATTTAATTTAGTATTTAGGATTGTTTAGTATTTAGAAATATTTGGATTGTATAGTATTTAGAAATGTAGAAATTTAATGTACTGAAAATATTAGGCAATGTTTAGAGATTTAATGTAGTATTTAGAAATATTTGGATTGTATAGTATTTAGTATTTATAAATGTAGAAATTTAATGTACTGAAAATATTAGGCAATGTTTAGAGATTTAATGTAATATTTAGAAATATTTGGATTGTGTAGTATTTAGTATTTAGAAATGTAAAAATTTAATGTACTTAAAATATTAGGCAATGTTTAGAGATTTAATGTAGTATTTAGAAATATTAGGATTGTGTAGTATTTAGTATTTAGAAATGTAAAAATTTAATGTACTTGGAAATATTAGGCAATGTTTAGAGATTTAATGTAGTATTTAGAAATATTAGGATTGTGTAGTATTTAGTATTTAGAAATGTTGAGAATCAATGTAGTAGAAATATTAGCCAATATTTAGGAATTTAATGTCGTAGGATTGCATAGTAGAAATTTTGTTATGCAAATAATTTATTAGGCAATATTTAGAAATGTAATGTGGTAGAAATTTAATATTATAATGAAACTTGGTAGGCTAGCCATATGTTGCGCGGGTAATATTTTGAAAATTGGAACATAGAAATTAAAGGAAGTATGATATATTTAGAGTCGGATTTCTTAGTATGATCACCATACGTTAGAAATTAGTACAGTAAAAATAATTTGGAAATATCAGGCACCGTTAGAAATTAGTAGAGAAAAAAAATTTGACAATATAATGTAACATTTATATGGTGCGGTTAGATGGAGAACTGATGAATTTTTTGGTCTGATGTTGTAGGCAGTATGTCGGAAAAATTGTATTTTCAAATATTTTATGGAGATAGGGAGATAGCACAGGGACCGAATGGAGTGGATTTGTCAGCATTTTCAATAGTCATACGGGGCATATATAGGCCGAGAGATAGGACATACAGGGGTTTGTTGGAGTGGATATTTAAGATGTTCAATTTAGATGCCCAGACTGTTCGGCTGCGAGTTAGAGCAGTAGTAAGCCGTGCGCAACACTGTTTTATGGAGAGTTGATTCCTATTAACGTGACATCGTCATGGAGGAGCTATGTTGGGTATGCCATAGAGCAGGACTGGCCGCTCATATTGCTGGTAGAGTGGTACCAGGTACCTCCATCGGTGTCGGAGATTCGTGATGTCGGAGTAGATGTTACGGAGGAGGGAAAGACAGATATACAAGATTGTGATGTTGAAGGTGGCGAGGACCCTGGAGACGGGGGACACGAGGTTGGCGGTGGCGAGGGGATCGGGGGGGGGGGGCGAGGAGACAGTTGTGGAGGCGCGGGGGGTGGCCGACGAGGGAGGAGGTGGAGCACATAGTTGACTTGATGGAGGAAGAGGGCCGTGCGGATGAGGAAGTCCCTGATGGCGAACACTCGGACGAGGAGGACAATACTCCTGAGGTGTCTGTCTCAGTGCGTGGACTAATTATAATTTCAAGACCTAACAATGAATGAAGGAGCAGAGATGCATGGAGTATCATGAGAACGAGGTCACGCAAGGGGCCATATATAAAGACAAGGAGGCTGTGATGGATACGGTGAAGTACTGGTCAATGTCTCTTCGAGGGCAATTCAGGGTAGTGAAGTCCAGCAAAAAAGACTACGGCGTGAAGTGCGTAGTTAATTCGTGCCCATGGCGGGTGCATGCATACAAGGGGAAGTAGACGGACTACTGGAAATGTTCCATAGTGATGGAGTATAACTGCAAACTAGAGAAAGCAGACCAGGAACACTGCAATATGTCATCCACTTGGGTGGCAAATGTGTTTTATGGTCAGATCGCGGACAATCCACACCTGCAGCCTCGATCTATTATCAGAGCCGTGGAGGAGAGGTTTCAGTACAAGATTAGCTACGGAAAGGCATGGAGAGCAAAAAGGACAGCTTTGCAAATACGGTTCGGGACGTACGAGGCTTCCTACGAGAATATTCCACACTTGCTCAGGGCAATATCACGTAGGAATCCCGGTACGGTCATCGACCTTGCGGAGTTTCCCACGGATGGTGTGTGCGCGGGTAAGTGGGTCTTGCAGTGGGCCTTCTTCGCCCTCGGCGCATGCATAAATGCATTCCGACACTATCGCCCGGTCATTTGCATGGATGGCACATTCTTCACAGGGAAATACAAGGGCCAGATTCTGACTGCAATCGCGGTGGACGCCAACAACCAGGTTCTACCGGTCGCATTGGCCTTCGTGGAGGGGAAAAACACGGAGAGTTGGTATTAGTTTCTTGAAAGAGTCAAGCCAGCAGTTGTCCAGGATCGCCCTAATGTATGTGTCATCCATGACCGACATGCAAGGTTGCTGAGGGCGATCGTGGATATGAAACAAGGGTCCAACGTGTAAGATCAAGGATACCGACTAGAGGGAGGGTGAATAGGAAGTTTTTAAATTTTCTAAGCTAAGATCAAGTTTAGTGACTACTAAGCACAAAAGGCTATTTTAGCACTTTTAATATCTAGCAATTCTAGTGATTACCAAATAATTTCCAACTACTCGAATGCTTAACAACTAAACAAATATTGCACCAAGATGATCAATTTGCTAGAATTAATATAAAAGAATGAACAATGTAAACCACAATTGAAGAACATAAGAATTTTTATCCCGTGATCTCGGAGACTTGCCGGTCTCCCCTACTCCACGTTGAGGTGACTTGAACTCCTTCAAGCCGGCTCCACTTGCTCGAGCCTTCCTCGATCACTCGTGGTAGCTCATCCCTACTCCGGGTAGGCGAGTTCTTTGCCTTCACAACGGTTCGGGCCTTTACACAAGCTTCTTGTGAAGATCACCGAAACTCCACGCCTCCAAGCCGTCTAGGAGGCGGCAACCTCCAAGAGTAATAAGTATTGACGCTTGCTTGAAATCGAATTTGAGTGTCTAAGCCTCAATCACTTATTGCTCCACTCAATTTTTCCCTTAGCTCTTCTCTAATGTGAATTTCAAGCTTAAAGAGTGTGGGAGACTAACTAGTGCTCAAATGTATTCAATGAGGTTTAAGAGTTGCTGTAGATGGCAGGTGGAAGGGTATTTATAACCCTCACCAACCAAATGTAGCCGTTGCTTAAAAGTGACTCAAAATCGTGCTGAGAGGGCGGTGTTACCGCACCTTTATGACCAACGGTCACTGGCGGGCAATTAATGCCTGGTCAATGACCAACGGTCACTTGGCCGGTGTTACCGCAAGAGGGTGCGGTATAACCGCTCGCCGGTCATATCGTAGGGACTTGCGGTCATACCGCATGTTGAGTGCGAGAAAACACCGCTTCTGGAAAAAACATGCCGCACGGGGGTGCGGTAGCACCTCAGGCCCGGTCCTACCGCAAGGACTTGCGGTCATACCGCCCAAGAGATACAAGCATGCCATTTTTCATCTCTTTTGATTTCTTTTTCAACCATTAATCCTAGAGATGTCTAATAAATAGTGATTTGAGCCTTGACACTTTTTCTCGACGCCAAACTTGCGACAATGACCCCTCTTAATAGTACGGCACCTATTCTAATAATTCGATCTTTTCTCTTCGACCAACGTAAGCTGTCATTTTTTCTTACTCTTTTATGTACATGTACTTACCTGTTAATGGAATTTTAACGATGCTACACACTACGTGCAGGTTACGAGCGGCCGGTTTACTTCCGTTCTGCAGATGGTGGAGCAGTGGACGCCATGCCGAGGCCCGCATGTCCCACGGTTGCCGGCACGACCGGTCCCTGCTGACCGCACTCGTGGACTGGTGGAGACCGGAGACGCACACGTTCCACCTGTCTTGCGGAGAGATGGCTCCGACGCTGCAGGACGTGTCTTAAGAAAAAGAAGAGATATGAATTATGACCACACAGCCCACTATCCACTCAAGCCTAACAACCCATATAAGAATTACTTCCTCCCCTCTGTTGCCCTAGTACAACAAGGTTGAGAGGGAGGCGCCTCCTCGCCTCCGCTGCTTTGCATAGGCGCTCCTTCGCCATTGCCGCCCGCCCCTGCTCCATCACCCCCTCGCCTCCTCCGTCGTCCACCCCTGCTTCGTCATGCCCTCGCTTCCTCCATAACGCTCTCACGTCTGTGTCGTGCCCTCGCCTCCTTCATTGCCGCCCAAGCCCCGAGGAGCCTACTCCGTCACCGCCTGAGGCTGAGGGGCTGCTCCATCATCGAGCCCCACTCACCTCTCGCTTCCTCTAGCCGTTGGCCCCTCGCCGGCCACCTCCTTCGATCCAGTCGAGGCGAGCTGCCCTGGGGCTAAATTCCCAACTTGTAGCCAATCTATTATCATCTCAAGCTAGCCAACGATGCATTTTTCTTCATGTTCTGTACAATGGGAGCATGAAGCTACAAGAAGACATGCCTTCAGGGGCTAACTGTTCTTTTCCAGTTCCTGTATGATCACTGTATAGTTCGTAAGTCTAGAAAGGCCGTGTAAAAATATGCACCAGATAAAGTTTAAAACTAGACCCTCATGGTCCTCTCTTCCCCTGGTGTGAAGAACATGACATACACCTATCATCTCTAGCTAACTGTAGCTGGCAAAGTGTGATCGAGAAACTCGTCGGTCGATCGATCGCTTTGGTCTGACGGGAAAACTGATGATGCAGAGCTAGTGGCAAGGAGCCAAGGACCCTGCACTGCACGCTTGCCGGCTAATGCTGTCTGGTTCAGCGGTGGAATTGCCCTACTTGATAGGCTTTTTTCACGTCTGCATCTTGATTTGTCCTTACCTTAGCAGCTGAGGTGAGGGGCCTAGCTAATGCCCGTCCATGCAACGCACACCTCCCGCTAGCTGCAACCGGAGCTGGGAAACAAGAATACGATACCCACCACCATGCCTACTGCTGTAGCTTCCTCTGCTGGATTTACTGTTCTCCATGCAACTGCACAGACAGGTCCCCGTACTTTTGTGCTTTCAAAAGATAAATCAAGTTTCGCATTTGCATGTAATCCATCGGTGGCCTTCATATTTGGAACTCCATATGGGATGGACCATTTTTGAAATTTCGTTTTATGCTGTCTTGCCTTTGCAATCCACACTTATGTAGTTATGTACTTGAGTCTTTGCATAAATGATCCATCCCATATGTCAATGCAAACTACATTCCAATAAGTCTGTGCAAATGATTTTTCAGCTTTCAGATATGTCACAAATTTTCAAGTGCTGTATTGCTCAAAGATATCTTTTACTGCCTCCATAAAATAGGACTGCACAGCAAAACAAGGAATGATACTACAAAGCTAAATAGGAATGGTCCTACTCCTAGACTCCTACCAAGCAACAGTAAACTATGGGAGCATGGGTTATTAATGCAGGCAGCCTGCAACGAGCCCAGAGGACATGTTTCAGAAAGGGCAAAAACAACAGACAAATATGTGACATGCAGGATCTGATCAGCAGCATTAGCCTCATTGCCTCTGGATGCATGATGCGGCTGTAATCCCACACCAAATGGTGAAACAGAAGCTTCCTCGTAATTAAAAAAATGGACCAAGAGATAAAAATGACCAACAGTGAAATGGTTACCATAGGCATGGGAGCTGCTGTTGCAGAGCAAGGAGTGAAAATGAAAGAGTTATCCTTATAGCAGAATATTTCCGGTCTTCTTTCTTAGAAAAGCCTGGCCTGTTGTAAATCTCTGTTCATGAAGGCAATAAGGTGTAGAGAGAGTGGGCTGAGCGTGAAAAGAAGCAACCATTTTGATGAATTTTTCACTTGGTGGCTTATTCCAACATCTTGACCTAAGAAACATGTAAGGATTTGCTTAGCTGTCTTTTAGGGCACTTAGAAATTCTCCTCTATATGTAAAATACTATGAACATTATATGCACATCACTGAATTTGATTCAGAGATCATGTGATACTGGCTTTGGAGTAAATGTGTTACTCTTAAGAGTCATTTGAATATATGAATGTATCGTGATCCTGAATGGAAGCATTTGTGAGTTTTTCATATGGTCATACAGAAAAGGTCTCAATGGAGCCTTTGCCAAGAAGATACGAAGTTCTCTCTCCTAAAGTGCGGCACCCAGAGCCACAGACTGAAGTAATGAATTCAAGAGGCTAAAAGGTGCTGACCCTACCAAACAAGCCAACAGTAAAATAGGGGAGCATGAGTTAATAATGCAATCGACATGCCAGGACACCAGTAGCCATGCATGAAGCATCTAGGAGTGGTCAAAATTATACTTGCTATTAGCAATAAATAGATCTGACTTACACTGAACATTCAAACTTGTAAATTAAATAAGGTAGGTTGGTCTTGCACATTTCAAATACATGTAGTCATGCAGCTGGCATTTTTCACTTACCAAGATTCATAGAAGGAATCCCCTGTTTCTAGGACTTTTACCAGGATATCATAATGTTTTCCTTCTTTTTTAAAAGGTTCTCATAGGATCCGGCCAAGGCCTCGCCATCTCATGGCCCGCAGTGATCCGGCTCCCCGAGACCAACACTGGTCTCGGCCCAGTCTCCCACATCCATTGGCCCAACCAGAGTCACAACCAAGGTCCCGCCCAACTCAACCCAAAAGACTAGCGATGGGTGAGAAGCCTCCACCTTTTAAGTCAGGCTCCCCATCACCAATATCCGATGTGGGACTAAACCCAACAATCTCCCCATCACACATCGGCCCAACAATCTCCCCGTGACATCAAGCCCATGTCACTCGAGACTTGTTTTCAAGGCTCCCCAGCCGCGTGCGACTCGAGACGTTCCGGTTTCAAACCTTGGGCTCGATACCACTTGTTAGGATCCGCTGCGCCTCGCCATCTCATGGCCCGCAGTGATCCGGCTCCCGAGACCAACAACACGGTCTCGGCCAGTGTCTCCCACATCCATTGGCCCAACCAGAGTCACAACCAAGGTCCTGGCCCAACTCAACCCAAAAGACTAGCCCGATGGGTGAGAGAAGCCTCCACCTTTAAGTCAGGCTCCCCATCACCAATATCCGATGTGGGACTAAACCCAACAATCTCCCCATCACACATCGGGCCCAACAATCTCCCCGTGACATCAAGCCCATGTCACCTCGAGACTTGTTTTCAAGGCTCCCCAACTGCGGCGACCTCGAGACGCTCCGGTTTCAAACCTTGGGCTCGATACCACTTGTTAGGATCCAAGGCCTCGCCATCTCATGGCCCGCAGTGATCCGCCCCCGAGACCAACACTGGTCTCGGCCAGTCTCCCACATCCATTGGCCCAACCAGAGTCACAACCAAGGTCCCGCCCAACTCAACCCAAAAGACTAGCACGATGTGAGAGAAGCCTCCACCTTTTAAGCTGTGCTCCCCATCACCAATATCCGATGTGGGACTAAACCCAACAGGTTCAGACCAGGGACCTAGTGTTTGTATATAGTGTAACAAGGTATTATAATGACTATCATCTAGTAAGATTCAGACAAGGGACAACCAGATCGTAGCCATAAGGTGGTGTAAACAAGGCCTGGCCTGTGTACTTCATACTCACGTACACTCCTCAGCTGAAGCAAGTAAAGCTCAGTCTTCAGTGTGGAACTCACATCAGCACACCAGTTAACCACACACACACTCCCATGGACCTCAAGTCCTCTTCCTCCCCTTACCTCCATCCCTCTGCAACATTGCTATCCACAAGGAGGGTAAGTGGCATGGCAAACATTTCCTCCTGCTACTTGCTTTCTTGATTCATCATCTATGTTAGCATCTCCATTTTCAGAGAGAAGTGCAACCAAAAGAAACGCAAGGTTGATGTTTCTTGAACTTTTGTTCTGATCTTCCAGTTTTTTTTGGTTCCATTGATTACAGAACTCATTTCAAGGAGTAGGAGTAGAAGCAGGAGGAGGAGGCGGCAACCCATTTGGGCCCACATTCAATGACCCACTCTGCAGCCTCAACCTGAAGGAGACCTCAGAGTTCGTGAGGTCCTCCTTCCCCATGGCCACCATGGCCAGGAGCAACAGCAGCAGTGGCACCGGCAATGGCAGCCGCGGCCATGGCTACGACCACGAGACCTCAACCACCACTTCCTCCTCTTCCTCCACAGCCTCAGCTCAGAGAAGGAGGGCGGACCAGCAGCAGCAGGTCCCAGGGACACCAGGGCGACCATTGCTGTTCTTCTCAAGCCCTGCTCATCACCACCAGCTCATCCCCTCAAGAAGGTCAGTGCCATCCAAGTGGGAGGATGCAGAGAAGTGGCTGAGGCAGTCGTCAGACCACCATGGCCATCACCATGGCAAGGGTTCCAAGCAGCACAGCGGCGGCTTGGTTCAGAGAGGTTGTGACGAGGAGAAGAAGGCATCCGTGAGGAGCTCACTGGATGCAGACGCCAGTGCGCTTGCCTTGTACACAGCACCTGCAGAAGTGCTCCTCAAAGGTGAGTGAGATGCTGAAACTGGGACTTCTTGAAGTATCTTTAGTACTTTCTTTAGCTCTTTTTTTTTTCATAGGCAGATGATATTACCATTGAGATCACTATAAGATGACCAATTGCCAATTTCTAGTTCTGGTCACCACATTCTGAACTTTCTTGATGCGAAATTTGGGTACTTTCTTGAGCTCTTACTTGTTTTCAGAATTGCAGACGAAAAATGATACTTCACTGTGACTTAACAAATACCTAAATGCCAAATAAATTTCTGAATTTACCAAGAAATTCAGTCCTCCACTCCTCCTATTGTTCATCAAGAACTACTCAGCTTACAAGTTGCTGCATTGCAGACAAGTTCACAGACAACGTGGAGCCGTCCAAGGAGAGCTTCGTGTTCAGGAGCTCGTACAGCGAGCCGATGAAGGACACGGCAATCCAAGCGGTGACCGCCGACCTCCACCGGAGGGACATCGGCACGGAGATGACGCCGTTGGGCAGCTCCAAGACCTCAAGATGCCACACGCCGATCAAGAGCACCTCCCCGGCCAGGCACAACACCCCGGCAAGCCGGTCAGGCCCCCTGGTGCCGTACAACGGCAATGGCCTGGACATCTCGGAGCTGACAGATTGCCATTTTGCTAAGCTGGAGTTAGGTGCACAATTTGATGCCATGCTCATCAACTGGAGCTCCAAGGAGGAGGAGGAAGAGGAGGTGTCCAAGAGCCTGAGGCACTTTGAGGCGACCTTCAGTGGTGGAGCCTGCGATAAACGTGGCGCCACGGAGTGCCGGTGGGAGGAGGATGAGAGAGCCAAGAGTTGCATAAGGTGTGCACACTGCACTTTTCTTTGTGTCAAGAACTCAAGAATAGACACGAGGTTTTCATGTAAGTTTGTTGTGTTTTCTTGTGTTCCATTTGATTAGGTATCAAAGGGAAGAGGCAAAAATTCAGGCTTGGATTAACCTGGAGGACGCCAAAGCCGAAGCACAATCCAGAAAGCTAGAGGTAAAATTAAATTCCGCCTTTTTTGCATAATGCATATTGCAAAGTTTGGTCATGTCATCAGAAACTGAATTCATATTTTGCTTCAAGTCCAAAATGGCACTTTTGGAACATTGTAAATGCAATAATGAAAGTTGTCAAATGCTAGTCCCAAAAGGTGTAGTAGTCTTCAATTCTAGGAAAGATATGTGATCACTTTGTGCACTGTGAACTTTGCCCTGTGGATTCATTGATGCGCATCAAAAGTTCACAAAAATAATTGCTTGTCTCAATCTTCTGTACGAGAATAGCAAATAAACCCTGCCTGCCTGACCATGATGGCACACTGAGTCTGAAACCAGTTGAACAAACTGAGCAAAGTCATTAAAATCCTGCAGCTATTATAAATTCCAAACTTTGTACCCTGCATTTTCTAATCTAATCACAGCATTTGCTGTTTTCAAAACACAAAAAAAAAGCTGGTTGTGTTACTACTAATAAACCCTGCATCTGGTTCTGCCATAAGATTGGTTTGATACATTGTGTTCTAAGTTCAAACATTGCATTGTGAATCCATAATAATCACTATTCCAGTACCATGACCATTTTCAGAAAAAATTTGTTTTGAGTCATGGATTACTAAGTTGCCAGTCGATCGGTATTTTCCAAGCATCCAGAAATTTCAGAATTATAAACTATAAACGAAGATTGGGATCACAGCTCTGTCATTTCCACGTTTGTTCACCTTCACAGCCTCCAACACAGTAAAATCCACTGCAAATGCTTGTCTGCTACCATTGTGTCTCTCTGCTAACCCGAGTTGTTTAGAATGGTGGAAAGCATGATTGTTCATCGCATTCTATATTACCCCCTCTCCTTTTAACCAGCTCATCACAATTCTTTAACCTGTTTTGTTCTTGACTTTATCATGCTCAGAGCCATGTGAAGTTCTTCGATCCGGGCGCTCCAAGCGATATCTATATAACCTTAATATAAGATTAAGACATGTGCTTGTGGTGATATTATGATGATTTGTGATACTACTACATTACTACCAATGCATGTGCACTGTGTACTAGTACAGACATTGAATTCAAAGTTTGAAACTTTTCCCTCCATGCTGTATTGCCCTAGTCCCTGGACATGACTAATCCAGTTGCTCCTTTGAATAAGTTAATTTCCCAGTCAGAATTCTCCAATTTTTTTTAATGTGTTCATCAGGTGAAGATTCAGAAGATGCGGTCGAACCTGGAGGAGAAGCTGATGAAGAGGATGACAAGCGTGCACAAGCGCGCCGAGGAGTGGCGCGCCGCGGCGCAGGCGCAGCACCTGCAGCAGCTGAAGCGCGCCACCACCGAGCATGCCCGAAGGGTGAAGACGACAAGCCATCACCTGTCAGGGAGCAATGCGTCCTGCGGCTGCTTCCCCTGCAACAACGTCATCAGTGGCAACCTTCTGAACTATTAGCTAGGCTAGTCAGGGAAAGATCAGGATTCAGGAAGGTTAATTTTCTCCTGCAAAATGGGCGAGATGTGTCTGTCAAGAACAGGTTCTTGACGCGTGTAATGGGCGTTTTGAACGTGCGAAGATGGAGATATTGGTGCATGTATCAGAAAGCTGGGATTTTCTTAAAGGTGATATACCAATTAAAGTTGCTGAATGTTTCCTTTTTTGTTTTACAATCCATAATTGAGATGTCACGAGTGGTTTGGGCTAAGAATTCAGCATGAACAACAACAGTAGTCTGAACAATCTGCACAACTAAACCAAGAATTCATGAATTCGCGAACAATTCTGTTTTTGCAGCAGATGATTTGGCACTTGGGAGTGGTTCTTGGTTCGTAATGCTGCTTGCACCGAGTCTTTCAAAACGGGGGGATTGCGGTGTACTAATTATTCCTGGCTTTTGGACGAGAGACTAATGTGGCTGAGCCCCATACCTCCGTGTCTCACGTGCCACAAGTACTTGGCTTGGCTTGCATGTACATGTCTGCTCAAGGTCACTGAAAATTAAGACGGTTCTTCCAATCAGAAGTTCAGAAGTACTTCTCATTACCTTGCTTGAGCCTAGCTAGAACAAGCTGTGAATCAAATCCAAGCATAAGCAAAATGTTGCATCTAGCCATTTACTCACAGCAACAGCCAACCCAGTTGAGAATAATTATATCTTATTATAGAGCCCAAAAGCAGCTTATTAGTTAATTTGTCCAATTCCAGAGAACATGAACTTTTAGCTAGACCAGCAGGCCAGCTCGCTGCTATGATTGTGCTTGTCTACCATGTCCCTTGCAATGGAGTTTGAGATAATCAATCCCTCCTAAGTCCTAAACACAAAATCAAATCCCTGCTTTGGCTTAGTAATCTTTTTTGCTAAAATCAAGAGTAGTCGTCGCAAGTACTAGCAACACAGTCTTGTTTGCTTGTCTGCCTGATATTGCTGCCAAAACACCCCAACAAAACAATGCTTGTGCAAATATGTACTCCTGGTACAATCACTTAGAAGTTACTAAAAGAGTGTTTGGTATAGCTCTAGCTTCTCTAAAATTTATGAAGTTTGTAGAGCACAGTATTCCTAACTCCAGAAATTTATAAAACTAGAGTTGTAGGTATATTAAAAGTATTTAGGTGGGTTATCTTGATTACATTTTAGACTAAAAATATAAACTTAATTTATTTTATTTTAACCTAAATTAGAACTCAGATCAGAAGCTGACAAATAGGGCCTAAATAATAAACTTGACGCTCCCATGCACGTTGCCGACGAAAAGGTTTAGGTCAAGACGAAGGTCCACATGGGAACCTGAGCCCTTCTTTGACTGGAACGCACGCATACAAAATACAACGCAAAGAAACAAACGGACAAACAAAACAAACGCCTTGCCCTACCTAGCCAGCCGTGGTGGGCCTCTGAACTTTCAAGCGGCAGCGTGTGTGCATTTCAAAGGGCACGACCATCTATGCCTGCCATGGGCATGCAGAAACTGTAGCCTTCTCTCACCTTGTCGTCCAGCCTTCTGTCCCCTGAATGCAGAGGGAGATCGATGTGTGTGCGCGCCTCGAAATGTGTGTGCAAGAGTGCACGAGAAAGTGAGGTAGAAAGAACGGCAGCAGAAACAGAGAGGTGCTCCTTTTTGTAGGAGGTGACATGAGATGATGAGGGAAAAAAGGTTACACGGCCATGTCGTCGACGTTACATGACATGCATGGCTCTGTAGACTGTAGGAGTGTGGAGATTGGAGACGACGACGACGTGCAGGTGACATGTCAAGAATCGGCGGCATTTTGTTGCTTGCGTGGTAGAAAACTCCAATCTGCAAGTCATTTAGATTGTAGGAGCATCTACAAGATTCTTTTCGGGCACAGAGAATGTGATTTCTACGGGTCTACCGGTGCTGCTCGTCACTCCTTGTGCCAGACTGCCAGTAGCTAGGTTAAGCACAGTTTGGAACACGAAAAATTTACATCACTTTGTACGCTGACAGGTTAAGAACGGTTTGAAATACCAAAATTTCACAATTTTTTGTAGAAACTATATTTCCATTTTTTTTTTCCTTTTCAAAAGTTTGTATGTGCAAGTGTTCACACCTTACTATATTAGGGAGCATCAACTGCTGGAACTCTGGAAGTACGGAATTGCAAGGGGGACATGCTGTTACCTTTTCAACTCCATCACAGATCGCACTGACAAACTCATATTACACAACTTCCATCATTTGTCACCGCCCACATGTGCCCCCAGTACACGCTCGCAACGGCCAATGCGGCTATGCCCAATCATGTCCTTGTCCAAACTTTCTACTTTCTTGCTAGGGATCATGTATTACATGACTCTCTGAGCTGTTCCATGACCATTGCATGCACACGTTCAGATTCCAAACAAAAATGTTCATTCTGGGGAAAAAATGTCAAACAAACTGACCAGTAGTAGGCAGTAACTGCAGGTCTTTCAGAGGTGTAATTTCGTCTTTAGAAACCATAGGAGCTTGACAATGGGTTTTACAAGAACTTCAACTCGGTATGGTTTGTTTACAACAACAAACAATGCAAGTAGACAAATATACATGAAAACCACAGGAAATTGGCAACATATTTTTACCATTACTGTTAGACAAACGGGGTACAAAAGACTATATACTAATATACATAACAAATGCCCCAATACCTAAACGCCTTTACAGATCTTCATGCTGCAGAAAATGGCAGCCATTCATTTTTTTTAGGGAAGCACCCATCCCAATATTTCTTCTATATTCAGATTCTTGAAGCAAGTCATAGCCCCATAGCCTGCAGTTTGTTCCACGCTTTAAAGAAGCATATATAATACAGCCTGCTGGAAGAAATCAGAGTCAATGCAAAATATAAAAACAAGGAGCCATTGCACTTCATTTTCTGAGAGCTCAGAAGGATCGACCAGAATTATCAAAATGAATATGACACGAACTGCTGCTGGAATCCTGACATACAGAGAAACCTTCTGCAATCTGCATGTTGTGTTGCCCCCAACATCAAAAACAAACCATCTTGGTCTCCAGTCCATGTTTCCTGATCTTGTCAACCTTCAGCACTCTAAACATTTACTCTCAGCTCCCTTCCATCAATTAATTGATCATTATTTATAGCCATTGAGCCAACTTCAGTGACAAAAAAAGTAAAAATCATGTGAGATCACCACCCTCAGCTCCTCAGCTATACCATTATTTGGTTGATGAATCCAACTCCAAAGAGCATATATCATGTTCTGATCTGACCTACTAACCAATGTAACGTCTTTGGTCAGTAATCAACATGAGTTGCTATTGTCTTTAGATGCTAAGCTGTCTAACAAGTCACTTCCTTTGTAGTTTGTGGCACCAGGACCAGGATTGAATAATGAGTATTGGTTGTTTGCAACACACAAGGATGCTGATAATGTTTTGTTACTCCCAGCATCCCAAACAATGAAATCTGTATTTTCAAGAAGACCCTCGGAAGCAATCCTTGCATCTTGGAAGGGTGCAGTGCATTTTTCCTTTGAAAACTTAATGCAAGCCTCTTTTGCAGCTTCGAGACAAAAAGCCATCTCTCGTTCTTCACATCTCTCTCTTTCTTGATAGTCAGTTGGTGCAGCTCCAAACAAACTTTTCCACCAGGGGGGCTTGCATTTGCGTGACGCAGTGATTGAACAACCAGACCGCGCACCAGCCTGTAAAATGATGAACCAATATATTATTCATTCCATATTCAGGAAAATATCTCTTGTGAAACACAATTAAGTAAATTCTGTACATTACACAAACTAAAAAACAACTGGGAATGATAAATGCAAGATAAATGGATTGGGACCATTTAAGGTCTTTAGGAGGTGAAAGTTCTACTTGTAAATGAAATACATAATGTGTACACTTTTCATATTTCTACTCCTAGCCATCATACAAGATAGATTTGATTCAGTCAATTCCAATTTAGTTTTGGGATTGTTTATTAACATGTATGAGTGTTCATAAAATTGAGTAATACTTTCTTAATTGTATTATTCCTGGTAAGCAAGACTTCAGGATAAGTTTTACTCACCACTCACCAGAGTAATTCCCAATTCTTGCAAATGGTATCAAGCCTAATCTAATAATAAGAATTAGTGACTCCAACACGGCGCCTTCCAAGAATGAAATGTGCATCCTTTTGATAGGCACATGGTGAGAACTGAAAGTTGCATTTCAAATCTATTAACTATACCCACATGCTAACTGATGTTGACATCTGTATTAGATATTTAGATGCAAAATTGCTAACTCCTAACATGATAATTACCGCTAGTCTGCTACCTCCACAACATAACAGAAACAATACAACAAATGCACTTGCCAAGTCCAATGTGGAGCATTGTCAATCATAACTAAAACTAAGCAGCCATGAGCTGGTTTGCTCTTTTCACTGTATGCAGCTGAGAAACTTACTGACTAGCAAAACTAGAGCGAGTCAGCTCGGCCAGCTGCAATAGTAAACATTCCTTGCCTTTTAGATGTGTAAGCCAGAATATAGGAAATCCAGATTGTTTGTGATGAAGCCAGAAGAGCTAGTGCAAACACCAAGAGTAAAAGTAAATAATCTACTTGAGAAAATACAATTTGACTGTGTAAACCATGTACATTAGATCCTAATTAATGATATGACAGCATATGTATGGGGGGCTATCTTCCCTTAGAGCATCAGCATACGATTCATCCTTGTCAGCCAAAATCTGTTCTCATTTTACTCAATTTATAAAAGCATGATAGTTGACATAAGAACAAAAACTGGGATAAACTGTAGTGTAGGCTATATATAAAGTACAATGCAAATTAGACATAAGAACAAAAACTGGTCAACCCTAACAAGTGCAAGGCAGCCTACTTTTAACGACTCCCAGCATTGTAAAAGTAAAATCGCATGCGAGACGTATAATGGTATGGAGCATTGTCAACCCCAGCTACTAATCTTCAGTAGCCAGGAGCTGGTTTGCCCTCTTTGATGTGTGCAGCTGCTAAACTTACTGCCTGGCATGACTAGCGCAAGGCAACTCGGCCAGCTGCAAAGACAAACATAATAACAGGAAAGGCCTTTTGGTGTTCGTAGTTGCATTGACCTCTGCATCTACCTCACAAAACAAAGGCACACTGGTATTCTAAAACATCAACACCTCGTAAATCTATCAATTCGCTATCCATCAGTCACAAGACAATTGCATTGGCCTCTGGAGTCCACATCACGAAACAACCATACACTCCAGAGTCCAGACTATGGGACGACTCGGATATACGCGGAATCCATTAATAAACTACTCGCATCGGTGCATTCGTAAACTAATCAAACACATCCTTATGGTTTGCATTGCTTGTCCACATCGAGACACCGTAAAGCAACCACTTCGCCAACACGGGCACGATACAGAAGGGGTTACCTCGCACTGGGAGAAGAGGCTGGCCTCGGCGGCCTCCCAGGCGGCGCCCCAGCTCGCGGCGTCGCGGAAGGCGAGGACCGGGGGCTCGCCCGAGGCGGAGGAAGGGACGGGCGCGCGGAGCAGAGGGAGCGGCGGGTCGAAGCGGACGACGGTGACCGCCGCGGAGTAGTCCTCTGAGTCATCAACGCTCCCGCCTGAGACCGGAGCACCCATCGGGCCAGCGATGGCGGCGGGCGGTGGCGTCGTAAATGTTTTCGTTAGGGTTTAGGGCACAATTATTGTTCGCTTTAATTGGGCCTAGAGAGGATTGATCTTTATTTGGGCTGGGCTTAGTGGGCCTAGAGAGGATTGATCGTTATTTGGGCTGGGCTTATTGTTCGCTTAGGAGACTAGGCTTTTCTATTTCCAAACTTTGTTTGTTTATACATTACTGTATATCGTTTTGGAAAGTAAATTCCATAAAACTAGGCGTAATTTCTGCAAACTATGGCAAAACTACTGCTGCTAAGAGAAGTTTTGTGATAGTTTGCACAAAATGTGTGCAGTGGGATGAAATTTACTCTCTTGGATATATTAGTATTGTTTTGTTGGTAAAAGTTCATAAAAATCACGATGTGAAAAGTCATTTCAGCGGCAAAGTTAGTTACTGTTATCGTTTTCACGTGGTTAATCTGAATAACTTTTGTGGTTTGAATTATAGTCAAAGTTGGAAATTTTAAATCGTACATAAACCAAGGTGGTACATATTCATATTCAAAGGGGGCTAGCTAGATTCTTGGTGTGATCGATACAATATATAGATCAGTTCTTGATTTCTAACCGTCAACTCTGTTAATTAATTAGCTTCCTGAATCAAATATATCCTCTTAAAAAAGTGTATTCGACTAATTAATTAATTAGCACCTATAGTTTATGTGTGATCTATGAGCAGGGGTGGAGTCAACCATAGCCAAGCCTTAAGTTGGGCTAGCTATTCTTAGTCCGAATCTATATTTTTTATGATTTTTTAAGGGAATCTTAGGGCCTTTCGATCCTGGGTTCGGGTTATAGCACAGATAGCAAGCTGTCCATGAGCATACGAACCAAATCAACCTTGTGCTTGGAGAAACGTATGCTTCTCTTTCGGTTGCTGGATTAGATCTAAATTTAGATCCAACGGTCCATGTTCCTTTCCCAATGCTGCTACTGCTACTACTATGCTTCTCACAATCCTATCGCTCTGCCTCATGAATGATCCCATCTCACGGCGTTGCCCACCTCTAGCCTCCCGAGCCCCAGCCTAGCTGGTGTCAGAGCAACGCTAGGGAGGTCCGCCGGTGTGCCCTCCCCCCAATGCCGCTGCCCAGCTTCTTCTCCTCCGTCTCCATTGCTATCACCACCATCTGCTTCCTCCTCCCTCACCGATGCCACCACCGACCTCATCTCCCCTACCCGCCCTTCTTCGTCAGAGATCTGCCACCACCTTCCTTCGCTTCTAATATTCTTTTGATCTTGTCATCCCACCGACTTCTACCACCCACTACCCTCCCTAAGGACTATCAAAAGTACTTGCACTACAAGGATGGATATTTTCCCCGAGTGTTTTCCACACTCGGGATAGGGGATAAAACACTCGGGATACCCTATCCCGAGCGGGCACACTCGGCGATTGCACTTCGGTGTTATTTTATCGGGAAAATCGCTATGCCGAGTGTACTCTCGGGAAAAAATATATACCGAGTGCACTCTCGGGATAGTGCTAGGATTGAGGACCGCTGCGTGGCGAACAAGGCAGTGACACGTCAACATCTATCCCGAGTGCACTCTCGGGATAGGTGGCGCGGTCTTTCCCGAGTGCACTCTCGAGATAGGTGGTGGCGGGGTCTATCCCGAGTGCTCTCGGGATAGGTGGCGGCGGGTCTTTCCCGAGTGCACTCTGGATAGGTGGCAAACCCCGCCACAAAACACCAAATTTCAAATTATCAATTCACAATTCAATAATAACAATCACATCGACAATTCACATACACATTTCAAGAATATTTCAAGCCACAATTCACAATTCAATAATAACAATTCACATCCACATTATCAAGCCACAATTCACATCCACATTTCACAATTCACATTTCAAGCCACAATTCACATTCACATTATCAAGCCACAATTTACATATCACAAACGAAGTTCGAAATTCAACAAGTCCGAAGTTCAACAAACGAAGTCCACATACACAAAGCATAAAAAGTTGTACATATCACATCCATACCAAATCCAAAACCACTCCTCGAGGGCTAGATGAATCCCATTAGCTTTTGTCCCTTGTTTCTTCATCTCCGCACATTACATTTCAAGAATAAAACATATTATATCATTTCTATTCAATACAAGGTTACATATTTATAGAAAAGACATATAAGTTAAACGATTCGCACACAAGATATATCCATACATAACATCAAGTAGGGTAAATTTTTTAAATGGCAAGTCATCAACCAAAGCAGGGCAGTGGTATGAATTGATGATAATCATGCATCACATGATAAAGAATTTACTGGATTGGTTATTATCATGTACAGCTATAGAAGCACAGGATGAATGGATACACGAGTTTCCTGTGTTGCCCGTGTTAATAAATAATCATCTGCCAATAAATTGCATGCCATGTTATATTATTATCAAAAAGCATAACGGAAAAGGTGCTAACTTTGCACACACACATGTAACATGGATATGCTGGATTGACCACACAAGATAGTGGAATTATCGAACCCATCCTACACAGTGTTTCAGCCTTTTGGGATACCATTTTGCTGCTGCCAAACTATCTTAACCCTTGAACAAAATTATTGAACCCATCCTACACAGTTTTCAACCTAAAGTTATGGAACATGGCAATCGCATGCACATGTCAGACATAATAAGACTATGACAAGGGGTAATCACAGAGAGCACAAAAACAATCAGCAACAAGTTGTGAACACAGAGCCACTGCAAGAGCAGCATCTGAAACCATCGTAAAGGAAATACAGAAAATAATGCCACACCAACATCTAGTTATCTCGCAAATACTTTCCGGGGCTCAGGGCCATGGCTACGGTAACAGTATCATCAAATAGCAACGGGCAACTCATCACAACAATCACAGTAATCATACGGAAACTGCATGATATCTGTAGGTGCACGCAGTGGTATATCCCTTTATGAACAGAGATGGCATCAGCTGTCACAAGCATCGGAACCAAAAGGGCTACGTTTTTTCCCTCTATCTGGATCAAGTGGTAGGAAGGGAGCAGCCACATCAATTTCATTTACCAGTAATGGAAATCGACACAAGCGCAGCACTGTTAACTACCAATGAGTACTAAACAAGCTTAACAATAACTTGCTAGTTCAATCCGCGGGTGAGGAACAGATCTATCAGAAGAGTCATCGGCGGGGAGGTAGATAGGTATATTACCTTGAGATTGGAAGACGCGGCCATGGAGTCGAGCGATCCCCAAAGGCTCGCCGCGGAGGCCGGAGCAGGGGCGGCGGCGCAGATGGGCTGGAAGTCGTAGCTGGGCAACATCTCGTCGCCGCCGTGGTGGGCGCGGTGCCCGTGGCTGTCCGCCTCTCCCTGCGGGTTGGGGCTCATCAGATCGAACAGCTCGCCTCCTCCACCGCCCCCTGCAAGAGGGGACGACGATGCGGCGCCGGCGCCCGCCGCGGCGAGGCCGAGGATCTGCTTGTCCATGAACTGCGACGGGAGGGTGGCCGACCGAGGCTGGTGGAGGGCAGCCGGACGAGGCACGGAGGTGGATGGGGCCTTGGCGGCAGCAACACAGCAGGCGGCGGCAGCAACACAGCAGCGGCGGCGGCTAACAAATCGAATGGTGTTCGCGTGATCGATTGAGGGCTAAAGGGGAAACCCTACGCCGAGTGCCCTCTCGGCACAGGTAGGCCCAACCTGCAGCGAGTGTGCACTCGGGAGAGGGGGTTTCCTGTAGGCCCCACGCGAACGGTCGTGCCAAGCCAACGCATTCCTGCGATTTCCTGTTCATTATCCCGAGTGCCCTCTCGGCACAGGCAGGCACTCCAGCGAGTGTGCACTCGGGAGAGGGGGTGGGTCCGCCAAGTGCCCTCTCGGCACACTCTATGGGCCCCACGCGAACGGCCATGCCAACGCATTAGGGTTTCCTGCGATTTCCTGTTCATTTTCCCGAGTGCCCTCTCGCACAGTAGGTACTTCAATGAGTGTGCACTCGGGAGAGGGTGGGTCCTCCGAGTGCCCTCTCAAGACAGATCAGAGGCCCCACGAACGGCCGTGCTAACGCATTAGGGTTTCTGGCGATTTCTGCTCATTTCCCGAGTGCCCTCTCTACAGTAGGCATCTGCAAATGTGAATTCCTTGCAACATCTCTTTATGCACACAAAGAAATAAAAATCAGAGCACAATGTTCGAAAATACCTTCAAATAACCAACTGCTGTAGTTTCGGGATCTCAACCAAGTTCAGCGCTTTGAAAGACTTGATCCCGAGTTTCATCTGCGAGGAGAAACACATGCCATCATAGGGTATTGCCATATAGAACCGATTATTTAGGAGAATGAATTTGCATGGACTAAACTTACCGAGATAATCATTTGATTCACAAGATTTCTGCTCATTTCCCGAGTGCCTCTCTGCATAGATGGATGTGTGGACCGAAGTGTCCACTCGGATAGGGGCAAGATTTATGCAATGGCGCTCAATTGGCCCCACGCTTAACGATCCTGTTCATTCCCCGAGTGCCCTCTCAAGCATAGATGGATAGTGGACCGAGTGTCCACTCGGGATAGGGCAAGATTTATGCAATGGCGCTCAATTGGCCCCACGCGAACGGCCCTGTTCATTTCCCGAGTGCCCTCTCGGCATAGATGGATAGTGGACCGAGTGTCCACGGGATAGATTGCCGACATGGCAAATCATAACCTATACCGAGTGTGCCCTCAGATATTGTGTCCTACGTGGACAAAGACGCATATTGCGAGTGCCCCTCTAATAGATGTTGTACATTCCGAGAGTACACTGGATAGATGCCTTTGTCCGAGAGCCATCTACAACGAGAGTACACTCAGATTGTTGGGTTATCTACGAGTGTGCACTGCTTGTTATTTTCACACTCGCCCAAAACTAAATTCTTGTAGTGTTGCACCTCAAATTTACACATAAATAATGTAGAGTAAGTATAACTAGAAATCAAATACTATTAACGATTTTTTGCATGGCATGATCTCCTTCTCAACAATCTTAAAACCGAAAACATTGAATTTTTGTGCACTTTATGTGTGCTTTGAAAACTGATTCATTACTTTGATTGCAACAATAACAATTGCAAGGAATTACATGCACCATCACTTTACTTTTCAACTATGCCAAGCAATCACAAGCTTAAGGTTTCATGGTTTCGGTCATACACAACCTCTTCCAAGTTCATATCAAAGTGCAATGATAAGGCCTCAGAAAGAAAAAGTGCGATAGTACATAACCTTGTTCTTGCATTTATCAACAATCACTCTTTTAGTTTTAGCACTTAACTTTCATATTTAGCACTTTTGAGCAGGATTAAGATAGCCAAGAAAGTTCAACCATGACAAGATTTAATTCAAGTTGTCATTCCATTTAAATAGTCATGACATAAACTACACCATATATGTATAAACAAGAAGTTGCAAAGACCTTGTAGCATAAACATGACTTTAAATGACATATGTGAATGAAATATAATGCTCATTACTTTTCATTGTTTTTCATTTTAAGAAACATACAAAATAAAAGATGTTACAAGATATTACAAAGTTTTCAAAAACTCCCCTCAAAACAACCATCTTAAAAAAACTTCTTGAAATTGTCACTTGAAGGAATAAACTTAAAAACAAAAGGCTTGAAAGAACAACCCTCCCAAAAGCAACCAAAAAGACTTTCACAAAAAAATCCAATAACTCCCCTCAAATGGATAACCAATGAGATCAACAGAGAGAAGATGATGATATACATGTGCTTGAGTTATTACTAAGTATGTTCAATTAAGCATAAGCATGAATCATGATAAGTGAATCCAAAGAATGAAAAGCATGATATAAGATATAACATTATTGAACATGCCAAGGATACATATGAGCATATGAACAATCATTTCATCTCATGCCACAATTAGATATCTGTGAATGTAAAGAACATGAGTGTATAAAATAACTCACAAAGTAGATGAAGAATTATTGCACATGCCTCTTGAAAATCATCTCAAGGGTGAGAACCATCCAAGTCTTGATCCCATCTCACAAAAGACCAAGATCCACTAAGCTTCGCTCTCCAACCCGATCCGAAAAACCTAGATAGCACGAGAAGATGTCGAGGCCTCGGTACTGGGGTTAGAAATAAAGCATTTGGGAATCCAGTACTGAGACACACGACGAGTAGGCACAACACGAGTATGCTTGTTCATAAAAACAGATTTGCCCTTTCTAATGTTTCTTTCAACAAAAGATGTTTGCATCACCCTAGGCACAAAATGAGGAGTGAAATGTGCCTTCCTGAAATTAGACCTAGCCTTAGCCTTCTCCTTCTTTCGCTGTTTGGCTAGTCTAAAGCAAAAATCTACTAAATGTCCATCTCTACCACAATGAGTGCAAGTATACTTAACATGATGTTTAGCTTTAGAAACAGAAGTAGCATTTGCATTCATCATAGTAGAAGATAACACACCAAAGAGACTTGAAAATAGTTTTCTTAGGCTCATTGACAATTTCAAATTTTCCACTTTCAAGTGTCTTAACAACAAGAGGAGCATGCAATTTATGATGAGCATAAGAATCAAAACCTAAACCTTTGTGATGAGTAATCGACTTTTGATTGATCCAAAATCATGTTTAGGTTTTTCTTTCCGAAGTGAACCGTTCTAAAGATTTTTCCAAGTAATCAACCTTTCGAGAAAGAGTTAAACAGCTTATTACATGGAACGCCCACTTTTCCTTTCTGCTATGCGACAAGTTGAGCATGAAAGAACCTCATGTGTGAGCAAATCATTGGTCGCTTGAGAAACTCTACCATTAGCATCATTCAACTTCAATTCAAGTGTGGAGCATTTAGAACATGGAGTTGAATCATGCAAATCAACAAGAGAACAACTAGCATGTTTAACAAGTTTCTCATTTTTCTCCTTTTCAAGATTAATTTGCTCTAACAAGCTAACATGTTCTTTCCTAAGCAAAGTAAGCTCATTGTAAATTAAGTCACATGATTTGCAAGCATCATCATCAGAATCAAAGATTTAAGTCTAGCAATTTCAGCATTCAAAGATTCCACAAGAACATCATGTTTCTTAATTTTCTTGTCGTGTTTGTCAAGCAATTTTCCAAGACGAACAACAGCAATAGTTAATTCATCGTAAGAAGGTTCTACCTCATTGAAGTCGCTGTCATGATCGTCCTCGGTGAAGCTTTCATCACTTCTAGCCATGAGACACAATCCTGTCAAATCATGTTTGCTTGGAGTTGTTGTGTCATCTTCACTGCTCTCCGAATCCACATCGCTCAAATTAACTTGTTCAAGAGCGGAAAGAACCCGGTAGACAACTTTGCGGTTGATGAAGCTCTTCTTCTTTCTATCACTTGGAGAGAACTTCTTCTTCTCTTTTCTTTTGTTATTGTCCTTCTCCTCCCTTGATGCTTTACCTGCAAGTTTAGGACAATTTGAACGAATGTGGTTGAGATCACCACACTCATAGCATCTTGGAGGGCCACCACCAACTCTCTTCCTCATTCTCACATTCTCGCAAAGCTTTATTAAAACGAAAAGAGAGAAAAGCCAAGTCTTCTTCAGAAATTCTTCAACTGTTCATCGGTTAGTGAAGACACGAAGACAAAGCAAAACTTGAAGAAGCATTATTCGAGACATGCTAGATTGAGAGGTCAATGCAATTGATTTATGATCATTCTTCCTAGCAAGAACATCCAATTCATGAGTTTTTAATTTAGAGAAAAGAACATCTAAAGTAAGTGTACTCATGACAGCTTGATTCTCTAATGGATGTAACTTTCATCTTCCAAATTGACATGTCTAATGCACCAAGCAATTGTCTAGCATTAGCAAGATCATCAAAGCTAACTCCAACAAGACGCAAATTGCTAAGAATTTTATTAAAGCGCAAAGAAATCATCTAGCGACTCACCGTGTTTCATCTCAAATCGCATGTATTCTTTCTTATATATATCCCGATTTAACCTCTTTGACAAGTTGTTAGAACCCTCATGATAATCACAAAGAGATTTCCATACCTCATATGCCGACTTGAGATGGATCACGCGGTCGAAGTCGCTTCTTCTCAAACCTTTGGATGATCAAATTTCGTGCTCTGCTATTCGCTTCAACCTGTGCTTGATTGGTTTCATTGACTTGATCATTCTCAGGAACTTGATATGGTTTGTACACCTTCTCCCAGATTGCAAAGTCCTGAGCTTGAATGTATGCCTCCATCTTCGCTTTCCAAAACTGAAAATCAACACCATCGAAAACACAAGGTTTTGTCGAATACCTATCCATCGCTACAGTTCTAATCACCGGTTAAGATTAATTAGAAAAACCTTGCTCTGATACCACTTGTAGGATCGATATATATTAAACTAGCAATCAGAGGGGGGTGAATGATTGCGCGGAAGCTAAAATCAAAATTTTCTTGATTCACAAAACCCCCTAGATTAATTATAAAATATTGCTCTCGGTTTCAACAAAAACAGATTAACAGACGTTCACTAAAACCGTAATTCCTGAAGATCCAAACGTCGGATTGACGTGAAATTTTAATTGTATAAACTAGATTCAAATCCGAAACTAACGCAATAAGAATCACCTCAATTGGATATATGGATCTAGAGTTATGACATTCGCAAGTTGACTGTATCAAAAGAGACGAAAATTAATCTAACCTTAATTACGAGATTAATCAACTTCCCTTGATGACGCCAATCCGCTCGTTGCCAGGAACTCCGGAAGTTGAATCCAGCCACAAGAAAATCACCAAGAGAATAACTAGTTGCCAATCTTCTTCACGTCGTCTTAATTATCCATGCAAGTCTGCGGCAATGAACCAGCTTCTAATTGTGCATGCAAACGATGAAATTCCAGTGCTTCTAATCGCTCATGCATGCACATCACAAAGAATTTCTAGTCGCCGCCTCCAAGCCACAACATGCATGCATGCAGCCAAGGAAATACTCTCGCCGCGAATAAATTAAAGACCAAGCGCCAGCAACTTTTTCTTCACGCCGCACGGCCTGTCTTCAAGCCGCCAAGAACAATCTGATCGCAATACACAGGAGAGCCAGCCGCACGAAGTCACCAAATCCCAGAAGCAAAGACCTCCTAACACAGAAGCACTTCGGCAACAAAGAAAGTCTCTGGCTGCAAGGAACTCTCGTTCAAAACTCCTGGATGCATGCAACACAAAAACTTCTAGTCGCCCATGCAAATACGTAATGGCCGCAAGTCTGTACAGCCTCAATTTCTATGCCTGCATGCAACCAAACGAATCTCCAGCCGCACTAGACAAGAATGCTCTCGCCGTCGTAAAATCCTTGTCGCATGAAAAACGACTGAGCGCCCCAGCCGCCGGAGAAAACTCTTGGATCGGAAGAAGGATTTTTATTTCTTTTGTCTAACAGTACTCCAACACAAAAGAGTATAAACCCTAAAAACTGGCTCTCATAAACAGGAGACACCTCCCCCTATTTATACTGAGCAAACATAAAGAGTTCGTATACAACTCCACTTGGTCCAACATGGCCCAATATAGTTTGTATACAACTCCACTTGGCCCAACATGGCCCAATACATCTTTTGCACGCGACGCCCACCGCCGCACACGCGTGACTAACCAGCCTTCATGTGCATGTTCTCTAGCCGAACGTCTCGCATGACATCCTCGACCACCGGGACCTCGATTCCTCCTCGAACCTAGTCCCGAACCTCGGCCTCCATGAACCTAGTTCGGTCCCATCATCGACCACGTTAGCCTCGAGCAACACCGCATTACCGAATAAACAAACAACCGGTCCGAGTACAAGTCCACGACTTGACTCAAGGTTAATCCATGCAACCACTACACGAGTGCATTGCATCAAGCAAAACCATCATGCTATCACCAAAGATAATAATCATATCAACATAGCACATGCACAAGCACCACACATGCTATAACCAACGCCACTTTACAATGCCAATTTCACCATTCAACCAATTTTTCATCACATGATCTCACACAGCGTGCATCGAGAAGGACGCTTCATTCTTCTTCCTCGTATTGGGATTGTTGTACTGTAGTGTTAAGCAGCTAAACCTTGCCGACCTAAGCTGCCTTCCTCCCCCGTATGACCTCTCTACTTTGTCCTCGACTTTGACTACTTTCACGACCACATCTGTGCTATTTCATTCTTTATCAATCCCAACTGTAAGTCATTCGTGTAATCGATCGATCGTTATTTTTCAATTCTTGCATATATTCAGAAGTACAATATATTGTCTAATGATTTATGCATCTATAGTTTTTTTTTGTTATATTTATACCAAAATAAAATTTGAAATTAAAATATTACGTATATTTCCAACCCAAACCATGGACTTCGGCGGCGTGCCGGTGTTAGTAGGCGTGGACGTCAAGGCGGTGGCGAGGAACTACACCCCGCTACACCTGGAGCTTCTCATCACCGACCTCGGCGTCCTCCAGCTGCCGGCCGTCAGCGATGTGTTTATCCAGCTCTCCATGTGATTGCAATCAAACGCGCACTATTAAATTTCTTAGATTTTAAACTGGATTATCTTATCTGAATGAATTGTTTTCAGTTCGCCATTTTTCTTTAGTTCATTTGCAACTCAAAACAGTGCGTTACTTGGACGCGAGCGTGATTTAGTGCAGAACTCCAGATTGATTCAATTGCTGCAATGCTTAGTACTGTACAACAAAACGTTACTTATTCCATGATAAGGGAAAAACACAATAAAGGATGCAATTGTGTCCAATTTCCCATCTAGCTATAGGGTGCTAGCCCCCACCTTGCTTGGTATCAACTTGATGATTAGGATCACTAAGGCCTTGTTTAGGGGGCTTAAAGCCAACTTCAGGTTCGAAAAAGCCAATAAGCCTTCCAAATAGCTCAGCTTTTAAGTAGCTTTTGGCATAAACCAAAAACTATATATAACTAACAAAAGCCAAAAGTTGAAAACTACGCTGAACCTACTTTTGCAGTTTATTGTTAAGGAAAATTAGCTTTTGATTAAACGGTATTTTACCCCAAACAGGCTCCAAGTCCCATGGCCCCTAGAGCCCTTCACCTCCTACCCGTAGAAGGGCACATGGTGAAGTGCAATAACCTACTAGGAGCTTTGTTGAAAGGCCTTTCACTCTACGGCGCTTCGCCTCGTTCTGGAATGGGCACTCTTATCTCGTTTGAGATCAATTGACGAGTAGGGCTACAAAGTCCCCTGTTCCCTGCAAGGTCAAACCCCGAAGGAAGGCCCAAGCCTCGAGACTCTATGGGACCCCGGAGTCAGAGGCTTACCCCTAGGGAGCGATGACATGGGATCCATTACCACCTCCAGAGAATGACGAAGATGTCCATACTTATGTCACCTTACTAAGGGTAGGATAGTATTTATGTACCAGATCAAAAACCTATAAAACATCATTGTAATCCTTACATGTAAAAAAAAAACAACTTTTATGGAATACAAAACATACACAAATTAGTAAACCCTTAGGTCGCCCCGCCAAGGAGACCCCCTTTACTCTGAGCTCATGGGTACACCGATAGGAATAAGGCACCTTCGTTAGTGCCCGAACATGTATAAATGACTGTATGTTCATTACTCTCATGAACGCTGGCTGATCAAATGGCCAACGTCTGCCTCTCTTATGTCTTGTTTTCCAACATACAACAGGAGCCACAAAGTCCTCGGTTACTCAATGGATCTAGCATCCAGGGCAGGCTATTGCTTGTGCCATTCATAATGCATGCTCTGATATTTTCTGACACCGCTGATTCAGTAGGTGTCATGCTAAGTGGACAATGCAATACAAACAGGGAACACTGGTCGAGCAGAACTAACTAGAATTTATTCAATATTTGAAATGTCACATTACATGCAATGCAGGGCGACAGACATCGTTTTTGTACGACAGTGACAATCTGGAATGTCACATGAGCACTCCCATCTATGAAAAGAAGTTGTTGTACAGGAAGGAGGAGCAGCACATCAGTTGAAGCCTCCGCTGGTGACAAAGCAAGTAGCAGGCCAGCAATAGATATGAAAATGCTGTGGCCTGTAAGCAGAGATTGTCTCAATCCTTGACATCTGCGACACCTTCAGATGCTATCTGAAACCTTGCCTCGGCTTCAGCTAGGCAGGGAGAGCTTATTACTTTGCAGATTCGCTCTTCCCCTCTTCCCTTTCGAAGAGCAAGCCTGATATGCAGTACTGACATGTTAGGTAAATATGGACAGGAACAGAGCAGAAGCTGGGATAGAAATATCTGATTAGATTTCTCAGTAATGGACCTTGTTGTGGAAGCATGAGCCATGATGTTTCCGCCAATGGGCTTGATCTGTGGTCCAGCAAACATTGCAGAGCCATCCACTTGTGCCACTACTTGATTGGTGATAACCACAGCCACTCCAAACTACAGTGAGCAATCAAATAAAATTGAGCAATTAGCATGTCCAAACATGTAAGAACAATATCATGCGACTATGGTTAGTCAGCTGATGTAAACATCATGTTTCTTTTTCAACAAAGACAGTACTGATTACTGAACTCAACAGAGTAAACAGCATTTTATTAAAATGAAAGCTGATATAACCAAAGAGCAAAGGCTTCATGACATGCTGATGGTAATAAACTACAAAAAAGGATTAATTCCTTATGCGCAAGTGCGCAACTGAATTTTTGAGAAATCCATTGTTGTCTTACTGACCTCGTCTGCTAACTTCTGAAGGCTCCTCAGAAACTTAGCCATATGCATTTGCCTCGCTGATAGCTCCCCTCGACCTGAGAAATCAGTTCTGTATAGAGCTGTGGCACTGTCAACGATCATGAGAGCAAACCTGTAAATGCGCATACTATAAATCAGAAATTATGATTTTTTACTACTAGTCTGCATATCAAACATATATTGAAATAAAAGATAATAAGCATAGGCCATTTGGCTATGTTCAGGAATGCAGCAAATAAACATGCTGTGTAAGAAGAATTAAATATAAGTAGCATTTGACAAAATAGCAGGTGCCACGATACAAATGTTAGCTTATGTCCTTATTGCCTGATATGAGGTCTCATATAGAAGTATTTATCATCATATTACAATTGAAATAAGTGTTAGTAGTCAGGGACAGCAGGATCTTTTTATTCAATGCATATGGAGTGAAAACTCACAGTGCCACAGCTGTAAATAGCAATGAAGTTTAGTTTGATGCAATCATGCGAAAGTTACATGCATACTTTAATCTCATATCACATTGTTATATGGATTGAAAGTACCACTAGAGAAGTGAAGGTTTGTTTACATTACATGATCCCCTTCGATTCATAAGGAGAAATAACCGGACCAATATTTAATTTACCTACTGTTGCTCACTTATCTAAATGAAGTAAAATTGTAATACCCTGTGGCCCAAAATTCATTAATAGCCCAGCCCACCCATGGGGTGAGTACACATGCATAGCACCTTATTTGGGTTTTCGTCCTCGCTTCGCCCAAAAGGGTTAACCCAAAAGTGCTACGATTTGGGCTAACAGGCATTATATGCTAGTGGAACTCAATGTAAACTGTCAATGTGGTACTAAATGGCAGGGTGTTACAAAAATAAGATCTGCATGCAAAGTAGCATAAAGTTCAGAGATAAACTCGAGAGTAAAAGATGAACTTGCCTGGTCTCAATCATCATGGAAGCTGCCTCCAGCAAAAGTCTGGATTGATGATCAGTATTATAAGCTCTGGCATAAGCCACATTCTCTAATACATCAGCACCATTCAATCCAAACCTAGAATTCAGTATTCACTTGTTTAGCAATCAAAATGCTAGAACCCAAAATAACCACTACAACACTAAGGCATCACCTGTCAGCTATCTGGAGGAGCCTTTGTGGTCTGAAAGTCCCCTCTGCATCAATGTACAGAGCCTTTCCTTCACCACCACCTTGGTCCAATGGAAGCTGTAACAAAAATCATTAACATATTTGAGCTTAACAACAGGATTCAGATGTGAAATAAAAAAAAGAGGTGGATAAATAAAATCTTACCTGACATGTAACGCATAGGGTGTGGCACAACTGAGTCTTCCCCGAGCGGAATTCACCGTATATCTCTGTGATAGATCCTGTTTCTATTCCCCCTGTTGAAGGTAGGTCAAAACAGAACTGCTCGATGATCACAACTCACTACTACAATTCTGCAGAAAAAAGAAAATCATGAAAAATAACAATCCGTTACCCTCCAAGATCTTATCTAGTTCTCTTGATCCGGTAGTAACTTGAATAATCTCCAGCCTCTGTGCATGAAGTTGGCCAGCACTTGTAAATCCCAATGGAACTAGCTTCGATGCTGCACAAATTTTGTAGACAGTTCAGAGTTTTGCAATATGCAGTTCAAATTCCATACAAAGAGCAGCATGATTCCTTGCCTGCTTCAACTATTTTGTCGACTTTGGCTTCACTAATTCCTTTGATTTGCAAAAGATCTTTCCTTGGAGTGTAAGCCACAGACTCCACTGTGTAGAGACCAGCATCTTTGAGCTTTTTCACATCAAGTGCGGCAATCCCAGATGCCTTGACCACAAATTACACACAGAGTTAATGATAACAAAGCAATGGGCTTGGATAAGAAACAGACACTGGTTAGTCGCTAACTACAGCTAAAATGCTTATTAGATGGCACTGAGCATAGGAGCATCGGAAGAACCCAAGCTAACTTGCAAACACCATCTTAACAGCCTTGGCTAATCAGCATAGGCAACTTCGATAAACAGCACCACAAAATGTTACTTCTAGTACAGGTTATCTGCACCGATTGAAGAAATTATAGCATTAAGCAATGCATTGCATGTCTAACATTTTTTTGGAGTTAACAAGAATTGACGTTCAGATAACAAATTCCTCATTTTGACATGCTGTTCATATAGAGAAAAATTGAAGCATCTGAAATATTATCGACGTTGATAAATTCACATCTGCAACATCAGAACAATTCGCAACAACTACTAGTAACAGCAATTTTCACAAGGAACACTAGATAGTGACAATACTACATTTTTCAAGCGATTTTCAGAAGCAAGAAGGTCGGCGTCTTAGGAACGAGAAACCCAAGAAATGCCGCCAAAAGCCTAACCGGAAGAATCAAGAACTTAGGATTTGTGACCAAGAATATGCAAACTAACCGCAATAAACCAGGAAACCCCATCCCAGTTCAACAGCTAACGACCCGGAAATTCAAAGAAAGGCCCGACCTTGATGCCATTTGGAAATCAAGAACCTAGGTTTTTGCGACCAAGAATCCGCAGAAACACCTAAGAACCCCAGCCGCAACACCAATCCGGGGAAAACCCATCTGTATTTGCCTGCAAACGAACCGGAAATTCCAAAAAAGTCTCGACCTTGACGCCATTTAGGGGATCAAGAATCTAACACTCTTCGACCAAGAATCTAACATAACAACCAAAGAACCTAACCGCAACCCCAGACTGCGACGAACCCGTATCAATTCCCCCAAGAATGACCCGACCTTGGTGACGCCATTTGGGGAGAAGAAGAAACGGACCAAGAAGTCGGTTAGGGTTTCGGCGGGGGGCAAGTCAGTACCTGAAGCTGCTCGATGGGGAAGGGCCCGTGCTCCACCTCCTGCTGCTGCTCGGCCGGTGCCGCCGCCGCCGCTGACGTTGACATGGGTCCCACTCGCAGCTAGGGGTGGGGGGGAGGGAGAGAGGAGAAGTCGGTGGTTCTCTCTCTCTCTCCTCTCTTCGCGTTCGAAATGAATGGGTGGGCGCCAAGGCGGAGTCGCGAGGCTTTTATTGGATCCCATTTGGACCTCCAAGTGGGCCTACTAGTGGCCTTTTACGGGCGGAGGTAAAGCCCAGGTAAGGCTGCAGAGCCGGGCCAGATATGCGAGACGAACCCGAGAGCCCGTGCGGCTGCCAAGTGGGGCCCACATGTCGGTGACACGGAACACCACCCCGTTCCCAGCTCGCCGTCTCGACCCTCAACTTGGTTCCCAAGAAGACACTCCGTTCCGCTTCGCCGAGTGAAAAAGCCTTCGAGCTCTCGAAACTTGGCGAGAATCTAAAGCGAAAACGAGTGAGAAAAGGCCTAGTTCTTGCTCGATCTCCGCATCCGCCGCCGCCGCCGACACCATGTTCCTCACGAGGTAATCGAATTCTCTCCCAAGAAATCTTCGATGTTTTTATTTTCAACCTGTGGGTGTGTTGGGCGATGGCCCGGCTGATTTTCTTGGGATTTTTTTTTGGTGTTTGTGTGTGTGTGGGCGCAGGACGGAGTACGACCGCGGGGTGAACACCTTCTCGCCGGAGGGGCGGCTGTTCCAGGTCGAGTACGCCATTGAGGCCATCAAGGTGAGATTTCTTTTTTCTGTTTTTTCTTGGATCAAATCCCAACTGTGGGGACGCTGTGGTGTTAGGCTGTGTGAGGTTAGGTTGGAAGAAGGCGATAGATTGTCTGGGGTTTTGGAGGGTGATTTGGGCGCAAATCTGAACCCCCGGTCGTTGGATTTTTAGGATGGAACTGTGGATCTCTGAATTATGGTTGGGATTCGTTGGAGGGTTTTGGCCTGTGTATTGTCTCAGCTTTAGCTGAGATGTGAGATGCTACTGTTTTTACTCGTCAATTTGATTTTTGCCTTGCTGCATGTATGTAATGCTTATGATGCTGATCCTGCTGCTATATGGATTGCAGTTGGGGTCAACTGCCATTGGGTTGAAGACCAAGGATGGTGTTGTCCTTGCTGTTGAGAAACGTGTGACCTCGCCACTGCTGGTAATTGCGTTTTTACTTCTTTTGAGCTGGTGAAATGATTGCTGAATTATATGATCAAAATCTGTGCATTTGGATATTTAGTTGCAAGTGTTGCTGACTGAACTTATTTACAACGAATTTCCTTTTATCTGGATGATGTTTGCATTCTCATGGTTGTTCACACAAGAGAAATCTTAACCTTAGGTAGGTCCATTCGGATGAACCTTTTTAGACATGGATGCTGCTGGTGTGCTTCTTGAAATCTTGCAAGTTTCATCTTCACAAGATTTTTTCTCCTAGTTCCATCTGACAAGAGGATATAGATATTGCTGTTTAGAACAATCAAGTCTCTACTTTATCCATTTTTATGTTTGATAATAGGACTTGTTTTCAGTAATTTTTACTCAAATTTATGCAAGTGTTACCAAAACAAAGCCATGCTATGCTGCCAAACACATATCCGTGTATTACACATGGCAAGACCTGGAATCAATTGATTCATGGATACTTATATTGCTTTGAATAAAAAAGGGACTAAACAAAGAAGTACTACTGTGAAACTCTGGAACTATCATATGAGAGACTTTGCCCATTAATGCCTGGTTGCTCATTTTCTTTCAACAAATAACCCAGTTTGTTCTTTTCTTTTCATAACTTACCTTTATGGGTCACTGGTCATCTGAATACTGATAGTTGATTGAACCTTGCTCTCTGCATACTGTGTTGCTCTTGTTTGTATTGATGAAGTGTATAACATTTTTAACACTGTAATTTTGCCCATAACTGGGGTTGTGTTAGTAGGAAACTACCTGATATATATGTATTAATAAAAGATAACTGCCTGATGCTGATTGAACTTGATGACGATGCTACCCTTTTTCCTCAAAGGCACCATTCGGCTTTTGGTTCATTATGTTATAGGTTGTGTCATGTCCAAATTGTTAAATAATTCATGTTATCTTTGCTATGATAATACAGGAACCAAGCAGTGTGGAGAAAATCATGGAAATTGATGAGCACATAGGCTGTGCCATGAGTGGCCTTATTGCTGATGCTAGAACACTGGTTGAGCATGCTCGTGTTGAGACTCAGGTTTGTTCTCGGGTTATTATGGACATGTTTTACATCTTCTGGTACTTTATCTGTTATTCTCACTTGCTGTGTTCACAATTAGAATCATAGATTCTCATATGGGGAGCCAATGACAGTAGAATCTACTACACAAGCTATATGTGACTTGGCTCTGCGCTTTGGCGAAGGTGATGAAGAGTCAATGGTGAGCCTCATTTACTGTTGTTGCTATAACACAATGAAAACAAATTTTGTACACCTGATGAAGATGAGAAACAAGATTAATCAGCAGCAGAATCTTTTTTTTTCATTTTTATCTTCTTTTGAAAAGGAGTTAGCACGTATCTTTGGTCACTTTACATAGTTTGATGGCTGCCTGCTTCCTTTACAGTAGTGTCTTGACTGTGGAGGGAACTGAACATCGAGTAGAAGTTTTACATGTTGTAATTAATCCAATAATGACCGCTTTGAGTAGGGATAACTACTAAATTATATGAAACAATGACGAGTTTGTGAATCTAGACCATCATGGCTGGTGGCTGCATTTTGTTTGGATCTTTCATTGTTGACCATTATCTTACTAAGGGTGAAGATGGATCTATGAGTTAATTCATTAAGGTGTAAATACCAAAACACCCCCCACTGGTCAAAACAATTTTTGATAAACCCCCCTACAAATTATTTTGTTGAACTTACCCATGTACTGATATCTGTCCTGCAAATATCTTGTAGGTGGGTTTAACAAAATCGTAATTATCCAATTCATTAATAGAGTAGGGTTCTGATATATTTGTCTGTTTTGTGCAGTCACGTCCATTTGGAGTCTCTCTCCTTATTGCTGGTCATGATGAGAATGGACCCAGCTTGTAAGTATCAATCCCTTTGACTGAAGGGGGTGGTTGGGTGGTCCATAACTGTTATTTTGATAATAAATGTTTTGCAGTGGACTGCTTTATTTTTGTTTTGAAACAAGAGTAGTAGCATGTTGTGCATGCACTTTTCTTTTATTGTTATTGCCTTTTTGTAGACTGCCATGTTAATGGCCATGAAACTATAGTTTGTACTGTTCTAAGTCATTAAGTAAATAAGTACTGACTAAGTTATCCTGAAAATTATCTGAAAAACATTTAAGTCCTGGAACTTATGATAAAGAGTTTTCCTAACAGCCATTTTCATCATTTTATCCCCTCTTTTCTCAATTCTAAGTTGATGTGATAAAGATCATCATATTTTACTGTCAAGGTTTCTATCTGCCCTGTATAGGTAGTGTTATGGGCCACAGCCTGGACAGGGTTTATGTTAGGCGTGGCAAGGGAAATCAGGCGCATGCAGCAGCAAATTAGGGGGCAGGGCGGCAGTTTAGATAAGCGAGATTTGGGGATAACTCCAGATTGATAAGTTTCCTTACTTTGTTTCAGCAATTAAGTCTTTCCTTTTGATATCTTAGATTCCATATTTCTGTTATTTGCGTCATATCCTGACCAGCCTGTTGGTGAGGGTAGTTTTTGAGATATATAAGAAGAGAATAGAAGAAAGAAAAGGCATGATTTTGATGCCACAATTCTGGTTTTAGGCGGTGGCTCCGAAAACAGCCAAACCTCGTAGCGAAGCAGCCGCGGCGTCTTCCTGGCGTCGGGCGACTGCGATCCGAGCTCGACTGGAACCCGCGCTTCTGGCGAGTTCACATTGAATCGGTTCGTAACAATTTGGTATCGAGCCAATTGATACGGGGCAATGGCGGCTCGAGAGAGGACGCGTCACGATCTTGGAGAAGGAGATGAAGGAGATGAAGACGATGATGGGTGAGATGATGAAGATGATGAAGGAGAAGGGGTCGGTGGAAGGTCCAGTCCATATCGGCTCAGGAGAAGAGCAGTCCTCCCATCAGGCGGCCGGTCGGCGCATGGAGGATGGAGGGCGTGATCGGGAAGAATTGCCCCACGGCGAACGCCGCCTTAGGTTTCCGTGACGGCCTGTAGGCGCGACGAGCGAGATCTGGGAGGCGGGGTGGTCCGGGGTGGCGTGAGGAGGAGGAAGAACAGGATCGGCGGTGGATACCTCGTCTTCCCCGCTTTGATCTTCCTGAGTATGATGGGCAGGGCGACCCCATCAGATGGTTGCGACGCTGTGAGCGATTCTTCCGCCTCCATCGCATTGCCGAAGACGACTTTGTGGAGGTTGCAGGGTTGCATCTGGCGGGAGAGGCGCAGGAAGTCCTGGACAATTGGCAACAAGGGGGAAGGTGGATCACCTGGGAGGATTTCACAGAATCCTTCATCCAAATGATCGACCAACACTCGAGTTGTGGTCCTTGGGCGACCTCGTCAACTTGAAGCAAGAAGGAAGAATTTGTGGATGAGTATGCGTGAAATTTGGTATTTGTTAGCAAGCGCCGCCAATGAAAAGAACAGAGGAGATGGAAACCTTCATGGCGGGATTATCGGTGGCGCTTGGGGCGGATGTGCGAAGGGAGAGACCGCGAGACCTCGCTGAGGCAATTGGATTTGCTCGGGAGGCAGAGGCCAGGAAAGCTGCATGGATCGCGGAGGCGGTCCAAGGGGTGACCAGTGCTAATCGTGGGCGTGTCCAGTTCGGCCGGGGAGGATCCACTCCTTCTCCAGTGTCTTCCATTGGGACCAGCACGGCAGCAGGAGCGCCCATGGCAGTCGGGCGTTCTTCATTTGGCGCGTCACAGGCGGGGGGTGGACAGAGCCATGCCACGACTGCAAGTGGCCGGGCTAATCCCGTTCCTGCGTCAAGCATGCAGAGTAGCGCTGCCTCCACATCTGCTCGGCGGCTCACTGCCGATCAGCTCGCGGAAAGGAGGGCCAAAGGGTTGTGCTATAATTGTGATGACGTTTACACTCGGGGACACCGATGTAAACGCTTATTCCACCTGGAGGTAGAGGAGGAGGAGACGGATATAGCAGAGGAGGAGGAGGATGCCTTGTTGCAGGAGACTGACATTTCCTTGTCCATGATAGCAGCCTTAGGGCCTAAACATGGGAATACAATGCAAGTAATGGTGCTCGTGGAAGGAAATCAATGGCGAGGACTTGTGGACAGTGGAAGTACTCACAATTTTATGAGTACTTTTGTGGCTCGTCAGGGTAATTGGAAGACAACACAAGAATCGCAACAGCAAGTCCGCGTGGCAGGGGGGTCACATTTGCCATGCCTAGGAACTGTTCCATCAGTGGCTTTCACTATCCAGAGTCATGCATTTGAAGCCCCATTCATTGTGCTGCCAATAGATGGGTTCGACATTATATTGGGGGTCCAGTGGCTGAGGACTTTGGGTGACATCCGCTGGAATTTTGAAGATCTATCAATGGAGTTTGGACCCAAAGATGCCCGGGTGCAACTTAGGGGCATGCAGCGATCTTGTGCTTGACCTTCTTTGCAAGCTAGTTTGAAGGAAAATACCGAGATATCTTAGATTCTTTGGTTGAGTTTGAGGATGTCTTCACGAACACGAAGGATCGCCACCCCCGGTGGTGTGATCACCGGATTACTTTGGCGAAGGGCGGATCCGATGGTGGTTAGGCCTTCACGGTACCCTTCCGCCAAAAGGGCGAGATAGAGTCTCAATGTGAAGCAATGTTGAAGCAAGGAATCATCCGCCCAAAGAGATCACCTTTTTCTTCTCGGTTACGCTTTCGTTAAGAAGCGAGATGGCACTTGGCGCTTTTGCATCGATTACCGTGCTCTCAATACACGGACCGTCAAGGACAAATTTCCGATTCCGGTGGTGGAAGAACTTCTTGATGAGCTTCGCGGCGCTTGCCTCTTCACCAAATTAGATCTCCGGTCAGGCTACCATCAAGTCCGGATGCGCGAAGAGGACATCGGAAAGACAGCATTTCGCACTCACCATGGGCATTACGAGTTTCTCGTGATGCCATTTGGATTGTCCAACGCACCATCAACGTTCCAAGCCCTCATGAATGAAGTTTTGCAAGAGTTCCTTCGCAAGTTCGTGCTTGTCTTCTTTGATGACATACTCATTTACAGCGGCGCGGACGAAGAGCACAAGTCACACCTTCGGTTGGTGTTGGAGCAGTTGCGTCACCACCGGCTCTTCTTGAAGAGGTCCAAATGTGCCTTTGCTCAAGAACGGGTGGAATATTTGGGACATGTAATCAGCCACAATGGAGTTCTCACGATCCAAGCAAAAGCGCAAGCGATGTCGGCATGGCCTTACCCATCCAAAGGTGTCGGCCCTCGGGGGTTCTTGGGCTTGACAGCTACTATCGGCGATTTATTGAGACTATGCATCCGATTCTTAGAGCCTCTTATCGCCTCTTGAGGAAGAATAACTTTGCTTGGACACCGGCGGCTCAGATGCTTTCCATCGTCTCAGCGAGCCCCGACATCGCACAGTTCTTGGATGCGATTTCACCGCTCCGTTTATTGTCGAGTGTGACGCATCAGGCACAGGGATTGGGGCTGTTCTTCAACAACATGGCCACCCAATTGCGTATTTCAGCCGGCAGCTAGCTGACCGTCACAAGAAGCTTGCGGCTTATGAAAGGGAGCTCATTGGGCTCTCCAAGGCGGTGCGCCATTGGCGCCCTTACTTATGGGGTCACCCTTTCATCGTGCGCACCGACCATGGGAGTCTCAAGTTCCTGTTAGAACAGGCCCTCATCACGCCACCGCAACAGCATTGGTTGAGCAAACTAATGGGATTTGACTTTGTGGTGGAGTATAAACCGGGAAAGCACAACCAGTCATTGATGCCTTGTCCGAGAATGCATGGAGGACTCCTCCGGCGCTTTGCGTGTCCGCTTCCCCAGAGGTAACAGGTCGATGGCGCGACATCCTCCGGTGATCTGTGGTGCAAAGCAACTTATCGATCAACACGGCACAACACCATCCTCGGTGGCGCGAATTCCGCACCAAAGTGAAATTTTGTCTTTGGATGGGTTGTTGTCCGAAACAACGAGTTGGTGGTACCCTCGTCATCTCGTTGATTGAACCAATCATTGCTTCGGTTCATGAGTTGACGCATGAAGGGATCCAAAAGACACTCCATCGGATTAAGGCAGAGTACTGGTGGGATAATCAACGCAACTCGGTGGCGCAGTATGTGGCAAAATGCATTATTTGTCAACAGCACAAGTCAAGTACTATGGCACCAGCAGGTCTCTTGCAACCTCTGCCGATACCTCATCAAGTTTGGGCGGATGTCTCGATGGATTTCATCACACACCTTCCGAAGTCTCACGGCAAGACCGCTCTTCTGGTGGTGGTCGACCGCCTCTCCAAGTATGCTCACTTCATTCCTTTCAAGCAACCTGCACCAGCCCCTACAGTGGCGCGACTCTTCTTCGATCAGGTTGTGCGCCTCCACGGCATTCCGGAATCCATTGTGTCGGACCGCGACCCGGTTTTCCTGAGTGCCTTTTGGCAAGGGCTGTTTAAACGAAGTGGTACTGCATTGTTGATGTCCACCGCCTACCATCCCCAGACGGACGGACAAACCGAGGTGGTCAATCGGACAATTGAGATGTATCTCCGTTGTTTGGCTTCCGCCAACCAGGCTACTTGGGCGCACTGGGTGCCGTGGGTGGAATATTGCTATAATACTTCCTTTCACTCCGCTCATCGTTTAACTCCCTTTGAGTTGGTGTATGGCCGGGCCCCTCCACCCTTGACACCTTATCAGCAAGGGACCACTAGCATCGACTCGGTGGATTGCACATTGGTGGACCGTGATGCGCTTCTCCAGCACGCCAAGGACATGCTTCTCCTAGCTCAAAACAGGATGAAGCAAAGGTATGATGACCATCACAGAGAGGTGGAGTTTGAAGTTGGCTCTTGGGTGTGGCTCAAGCTTCAGAAATACCGCCAATCATCAGTTCGCAGTTTGGTGGTCTCCTTCAAGTTGGCCCCAAGTTCTATGGTCCGTTTGAGATCACAGTCGGGTGGGTCTGTCACAGATCATTTGCAGCTTCCGTGACTCTGCCAGATTCATAATGTGTTTCATGTCGCCTTGCTCAAGTTGTTCCAGGGAGTGCCACCAACACAGCAGGTGGAGTTACCTGCCGATATTGCTCCCTCAGGCGCTCCGGCTCAACCGGAACCTCATGCCATCCTTGCTCAACGGTTCCTGGAAGGGAAGCGGCAGTTTCTTGTCCATTGGACAGGGGAGTCTGCGGAGGAAGCAACGTGGATGGATGCCATCATTCTCCGCCGATCATATCCCGACTGCAAGCTTGAGGACAAGCTTCATCTCCAGGGGGGGAGTAATGTTATGGGCCACACCTGGACAGGGGTTTATGTTAGGCGTGGCAAGGAAATCGGTAGCATGCGTGACAAATTAGGGGCGGCGGCGGTTTAGATAAGCGAGATTTGGGGATAACTCCAGATTGATAAGTTTCCTTACTTTGTTTCAGCAATTAAGTCTTTCCTTTTGATATCTTAGATTCCATATTTCTGTTATTTGCGTCATATCCTGACCAGCCTGTTGGTGAGGGTAGTTTTTGAGATATATAAGAAGAGAATAGAAGAAAGAAAAGGCATGATTTTGATGCCACAATTCTGGTTTTAGGCGGTGGCTCCGAAAACAGCCAAACCTCAGGCGCAAGCCGCCGCGACGTCTTCCACAACGTCGGGCAGCCTGCGATCCGGGCTCCGGCCTGGAACCCGCGCTTACGAGCAGGTTCACATTGAATCGGTTCGTAACAGGTAGTTACATTGCTTTCAATATTCAAGCTTTTTTACACCCTGTAAGTTGACATGATATTTACTTATGTTCAAACAGAGTTGATATTTGAAAACCTGGCTTATCAAAGAGGAGTTTATTGTCCAAAAAGTTGCCTGTGTGGTTCAATCGGCTATATATTTCATCCATGTCTTATCTCTAGCTCTTTTTTTCATAAGAAAAGTTGTTAAATGCCACCGCTTCCCGTCAAGTGATAAGTATTCTGTACTTCATGTTAGCTGAGGCTGTTGATTATTCATTGGTGAAAGTATTTTGTTCAGGGCATGCACTTGAAAAAGCTCCTTCCTTAATATGTTTTACTCTGCAATCACAACATCTTTATTCATCTATGTTGTGAGACGAGCATTACATAATTCTTGTTGTCATTATCAGCATACAAAGCCAACTGGACTTTACAACAACTAAGTCTTTTGTCCCAAACAAGTTGGGGGTAGGGTAGGAATGAAACCCAGTCAAAGTTGAATGACCCTTATTCCTTCGATCTTAGGTCATGGTTGCGTTACATGAATCGCTAACTTCTTCTATGTACTCATATCTAACAGCAACTCTTTGGATACATTTCAAAACTCTTTGGATACATTTCAATCCCTCAAGTCCCTTTTAACTACTTCCCACGTCGGTCTCGATCGATCTCTGCCTCTTTTTATGTTTTCAAGACGGCTTAAAATTCTACTACTCATTGATGCCTAAGGAGGCCTTCGTTGGAGATGTCTAAACCATCTCAAATGATGTTGAACTAGCTTTTCATCAATTGGTGCTACTCCAACCTTATCACGTATATCATCATTGAGGATTTGATATCATCTTGTATGATCACAGATTCACTGCAGCATCCACATCTCTTCTACGCTTATCTTCTGTACACATGTTGTCCTTTTGCCTCCCATCATTCTGCTCTATACAGTATTGTAGGTCTGATTGCCGTCCTATGGAACTTACCCTTTAACTTTTGAGGGACTTTTCTATCACATAGGACACCAAATGCTTGGTGCCATTTCACCCACTCCGCTCCTATCTTGTGGCCGCACATCTTCATCAATCTCGTTGTCACTCCGTTGTATGCATCCCAAATATCAAAACATTTCCTTCCTGGCCACTACTTTTCCATCCAGACTAACATCTCCATCATCTGTCAAAGCACTGCTGAAAACACACCTCATATACTCAGTTTTAGTCCTACTAATTCTAAAGCCCCACGATTCTAAAGTCTTCCTCCACACCTTTATTGGCACAAAGCCAATTGGGACTTTGCTTCTAATATTTCATGGATCAATTCCTGTGTGTTGCAGGTACTACACTGACCCATCTGGGACCTTCTGGCAATGCAATGCCAAGGCAATTGGATCGGGTTCTGAAGGAGCTGATAGCTCATTACAGGAGCAGTACAATAAGGTACTATACACTAAGCTAATTGCACAGTTCTGAAGAGCAATAACAAATAGGGATAGGTAGGTGCAAATATGCAAACCACTTTGGTTTGAGCACCAAATGAACATGAAAAGTTTTTTTTTAAAAAAAAGAAAAGAAAAGAAATTTGCTGCCTATGAGCCCTAGTGATAGAATTGTACAGCAAGTTTGGATCCAGATTTGAAGTTAGTCTTACAGACCCATGTGACCTATGGCGTTAATGCCAATTGAAATACCGCTTGGAAGCCTTAATTTTGCTATCTACATAGAATTGCATCGCAAGATTTGGTGTCGCTACTCGACAGGACCCCTTTCAGTTGTTGAAATGTATGTATACATAACTTTATGTTTTGTGCATGTAAAAGAATATTGAGAACAACATCTTGATGCAGGAACTGACCCTCCAGGAGGCGGAGACTATAGCCCTTTCTATCTTGAAGCAGGTTATGGAAGAAAAGGTATGGTATCTCAAGCCACTTCATATTCCATTTCTCAGCTCTGTAAAGACATTTCGCAGATATATGAGCTCCGTCTCATTCTAAGCAATTCTAAACAGGTTACTCCGAACAACGTCGATATCGCAAAGGTCGCCCCCAACTACCACCTCTACACCCCCGCAGAGGTCGAAGCTGTCATCACACGTTTGTGAAGCATTTGCCCGTCTCCACACAGCCGCCGCATGAACTTCTTGGTCTGGGGATGTCTGCCCTTTGTTGTCATGGCTATCATGTTCTGTTAACAATGATAGTGGCTGCTAGTGTTTAGTGCCGCTGATAGTCTGATTCACAGCCGAATCATTTGTTTGTTTCCAGTAGTATTAAGACCGTGTACTACTACCAAAAAGAAATTGCACACTATTTCATGATTTGGTTGCAATCTTTGGGTCTTTGTTGTAATTTAACCGACGGTCTTGATGTACTTGTTCTTAGCTTTCGACACCATGCCGCACCATCTTCTGCTGCTTTTCATTCATCGGTTGTTTTTGGCTCTGCTACTAGTAGGAACGCGCCGATGTGAAGGTTAGTGAAACTGTGTTATGTTATTAACAATTTGCCAAATCACATGTGTACGTAATCCTAGCTCGGGCCGTATGACTTTAGCTCATTAAAGATTTTGTCTAAAAAAAAATCGACGAAAGAACATAAACGTGAATTTCAATTCGGTTATAAACCCTCGACGAATCTGTGTTTTTTTTCGAAAACCACGTGTAGAGATCTAAACGTAATTTTGATATTTTTCAATCTATTTTACTTAAAAAAACCGTCGAAAGGATCTAAACACGTTTCTCAATTATTCCGAAAAAATCTAAACACGATTTCCAGAGAACCTTCCCTAGGGGGCGACACGTGGAGCCCCTAGGAAGCCAGCAATCCTAGGGGCTATTGTATAGGCTATATACACAAAACAACGTACAATTGATAGGTGTAGCTAGGTACAAAACATTAACCCTAACTCATTAGACTCATCACTAAACCAAATGCGGATTAAACATTGGTCAATGGTCATGTTCGTACCAGTACTTGGCATTTCTTGCTTGTTTTTGCTAGCAATGTCAGTGCGGCAGTAGATTACATGGGCGGTCCAGCAACCTATAAATTCCACCACGTGAGCCAGCAGTGTTTCTCAGGCGTCAGCGATAATCTTTTCTTGCAAGTTGCAAGTGCATTCTGCAGCGTATCCTCGGACGCACTGCATTGGCTCGTGCCCTCGTGGGCCCCTGCAATGCTTGTGGTCAAAGCTATCCAAGTAGTATCTAGTAGTACAACCGATCTGGTTTGAGCTTAAAACTTCATGTAAATAGAATTAGTATGAAAAACTACAACTTTCTTCGACAGTCCTTTCTCCATGTTGTGAATTGAACTCCATGGATAATCTTCAGAGTTCATGACATGGAGCCAAGTTTGGAGTCCATCATGAAGATCTTTGCACCGCGGTTGCTTACGGCCCTTTCGTATTAGTCTGTGCGGCAAATTTAGTTTGGTGATTAACCCTAAACGTGTTTCCTCTTCGAAAAATTTGTGACTGGTTTGATCCTTCTTCGAGAACACACGAGCGGTTCGACAGTAAATCGATATTTTTGGAGGAGATGATTGACGGTTTCAAATACTCCCATCTTGTAAGAATTTGCGAGCACCTCGAAATCTCGCACCGATTTCATCTTAGAAAGTACTTCTATGCTACACACACCAGAGCAGAGATCCTTGGCAACCATATACAACAAAGATTGATCTCAGCTTTTAATAAATACTAGTCATGTGTCCGTACGTTGTAACGAAAACTCAATTTACGAAAAAAAATTTATTTATAAAAAGAATAACAGTGATAAAGATGAGTAATTAAAGAGCAATGGTAAAAATAAGTAAATTTAATGAAGTAAGACAGAAAAAAAACTCTTACTCAGAGATAAATCTCCTAATCTGAATGCAGCATTGTCTGCAAAGCTCCAACCCTGTATCCAACGCTTTTCAAGTGAGATGGGAATAAAACGGAAAAGGAAAGCAGAGAACGTGCCTCAGCTTCCACGCCTTCACATGGATTTCGTGTACTCTCTTCCCAGTGCACGTTGATCGCTGCAGCACGCCAGGCCAGTGCTTGTTGGCCACTCTGCCCTACACTACAGCACTCAACACCATCGCCACAGTAACAGTACATTCCTCTAAAGACAGATTTGCCCCTTCCTTTTCCTGCACTATCTTCCGAATAGATTTTTTTTCCTTCTACGAAGGAGGAAAAACTTTAAACAAGGCAATCCACTCCTGCAGGACAGTGTAGATTTCATGCTACGGTATGTTTTTCCTTGGATCATTAAGTAGCACTTTAATAAACTTGACTATATGGTTTCAGCACTAAGAAGCATGGTTGTTAAAAAGGATCAACCATTTACACCGATGGGTTAATAGATTAGTAGTTAGCATATGTGACAGTTTCGAATGAGCAGCCTACAATTTTCTTCAATCTTTTGTTCACTCATTGCAATAAGTAAATTTCGACGATGCACTATTATGGTTTACGTATTAAATACCAACCCGTCAGCTCGTCCAAGGTGTTTTTGAGGGTGGGAACATGTCCTAATTCCACCCAATCTAGACAAACTTTTAAAGGCTTCAAATTTTGCAAGAAATAAATTTTATAGAAATTCTATAGGATTCTGTATTCCAAACCAGTCCGACATAATTAGGACTTGAATCCTAATATTCACAAGAAGAATTAGAGTATCTTAAAAACTGGATTATGCATCCAGAAAAAAAACAGTGAAATGTATGAACGGTTGCCTTTCGTCGGCCAATTCTGCTCTATAGATTAATTACAAATTTTCAGATAAGGGAGGAACCTTTGCTCACTTTCCCTTTGTCCTATCGCAAGGGTAGATTAGTAAATTGTCCTCCTCATTTCGTTCCTCAGGTACCTGTAGTAATAATCTCTTTGTGAACCCAAACACCGCCGGCTTAACACAACTCGAGAAACCTCGAAAAGTAAAGCGCGAGGAAGATACACCCACCTAAATCCAGCGACCAAGAACGAGCCGACAAGCCGCGGCGATGCAGCAGCCGATGCCCATGCCGCCGCCGCCGGCCGCGGCGGTGCCCGCGGCGGCCGGCATCACCACCGAGCAGATCCAAAAGGTTCGATCCGCCCCTCCCTGCTAGGGTTTGCGCCTGAGGAAGATGCTCCCTTTGGCGATTGCTTGGACCAAAAAATCCTGTCTTTTCGTGTATGATAGGATAAATATTGGCCCTTTTTTTCTTTTCTTTTCTCGCGTTTAGGTAAAATCACCGAGGAATAGATTCCTGGCTTTAATGCATTTATTAATAGATGAGTTAATAGTACATAGGTCGCATTTGGAAAGTTAGAGAAGCATGTTTATGCAATAGGGGCTTAAAACAGAACAAGAGAAGTGGAAATAGACATATAGGGAAGAGAAGAAAAAAAGGAAATAGGCATATAGGATGATGGGAGAGCTGTTTCCCATTTCAAATATCGCACTTCGATTTAATTTTTATCTTTTTTGCGAAGGCCACTGGTCGCAGGCAATCTCACGACTAACTGAATCTCGCCGGCTCAATGCGCACTGCCGCTTGCTGGCATGTGGTCCTCTACCGCTGGTCACCACCCCATGCTTAATATTGCTCTATGGTGCCACGGCAGAGCGGCCCTTGACCCTGTGCCATACAGCATGGCTTGCCGACCTACGTTCATTTCTACCATTATCAGTTATCGTCCACTGTGTAGCCAGCTACTGTGCAATACCTCTGTTAGACAGTGGCCCTCTGCCCCGGGAATGTGCCCTGCTCGTAGGTGCTCAGCGACCATAACCATATCCTAGACAATTGCTCAGCCACCACAGTGTCGTTTGCATGCCTATGCTGTGGTGACTGGCTGCTACATTATTAGCCGCCATGTGATGGCACTTGCCAATCCACGGTGGAGCTTGCTATTTTGGCAGCTGTGACTGTCACCTACCTATGCTCTCCAGGCCTCTTTGTGACTGGTGCCACTCGCCTCGCTGACCGTTGGCTCTTTGCCATGGTGGATGAGTGAGTTGGTAGAGACTGATTTTTTGGGGCTAAATTGGGGTGCTTATGCTGCAATCATAACGAAATAATTCGATGCCATGTTAAGGCAGGTTCATTACATTTGTAGATGTAGGTTGGATTAGCATTGGTGCTGTTCATTTGATAGAGAAATTTATGTTAAGATTTAAGTGTTGCAACTAGCAAAAAAAGTATAATAAAGGTATTAAATACCTACTTGTGGCTCTTAACCGGGCTATGTTTGTACATCCTGTGTGTGCACCTTTCCATGCATTTTAAGTACTATTCTTATCTTATTCTCTAATTTTGGCATCTGAAATACTTAGAATCTTTTTCAAGGAAAGCGTTTTTAAAGCATGGACATGTGGGGATGATTAGATGTTATGAGCTTAACGTGACAGTGGCACCATAGAGAAATACATATAACAAGAGTGCAATACCTGTTGACATGGTTGGAATTTTAGACATGCATTTTGAATGCCAACAGCCAACCATTGGTTGAAGCTTAACAAGCATAGAGATGGATCCCTTTTTTTGAAAAAACTAAATATATGTTTTTCTGCTTCCACAACCTGATCTCGACATAAATGATGCCATTCTACCAGATAAACAGCACTGATGGTAATGTCTCTACATAAATGAATGCTGCCTTCCATATGTAATACTATACACCCGTCGGTCCCCTTCAAATCAGTTACAACAATATCACACGCCATGCAATCTCCATGCTATCCGAATCATGTAGTTGTGGTTGCAACATAAGCACAAGTTTAACCCCAAAGGAATCAACCTTTGCCGAATCACTCATCCACTATCCATCACAATACACTGGTATCCGAAACCTACTATTGAATGATCAGCATTAACTTAAACTTGGCTATTATAAGAAACAAACCATGTTGCCACGGTAAAATGAATAGATTAAGGGGGTGTTTGGGACAGCTCCAGCTCCACCAAAATCTGTGGAGTTGGTGGAGCAGGGTATTTCTAGCTCCAGAAATTTGTGGAGCTGGAGCTGTGGGTACATTAAGAGTGTTTAGGTAGATCATTTTGTTTACATTTTAGACTAAAAATATAAACTTAATTCACTTTATTTTAGCCTATAAGTTTCAGCTCTGAGCTGGAGCTGGGATATGGAGCTCTCCCAAACAGGGCTTAAGAATCAAGAATTCATTGCAAATAAAAACTTCTTGTACAATTCATACATAGATGTGGAACAGAGACAAGGTAAATGGATTATTGAAGATTAACATATTATATATAAGCGTAGCCCTGTACAACTGTAGTATGATCATCAACATTAACTTCAGAATAACTATCTACTAGCACTAATTGGATTTCTCTTTTGCAGTATTTGGATGAAAATAAGCAGCTTATTTTGGCCATACTGGAAAATCAGAACCTAGGGAAGTTGGCTGAATGTGCTCAGTAAGTCGCACTTGCTAAATTATTTTTGGAAGGTTTCACTGCTCGATTACCATATGAAATGCTTCTTGCTGGTTTATCGTATTGGTTGACCTTTTTATTCTGTTTCATGTAAAATAACCTGAAAGTGCACTTACTGTCCATGGTATTTCTGCACAAGTAGGTTGTATTATGGTGTGGATTATGGTTTCATGGCATTGCAATTGGTTTACTTTTTTGCCCATTGGAATATGCAAACCCATGAGGCTTAAAATTTGACTCATAGCCATTTGATCGTATTCTGTTAATTCATGAGGCTAATGATTGCACAGATACCATACGCCCAGCTAGTAACAGTGATTTGTGATCTGGTCATGTATAATTGTGGCTTCTGAAGTGTTATTGACCTTTTGGAGTAAATGTTACTTTACTTGGCTTCCCAATTGATGACCTATGATGGAGAATGGAGATCATGTTTCTGCCTAATTTGTTTATGTGGACTGCCTTGGTTCTTTTAGTGCTCTATCCAGCATGAGATGTTTAGTACCTTTTTGTTTGCCGGTGCTGTACAATGGAAATGTGTATTTTCAGCTCAATGATTATGTTGGAATGGATCAGTAGCTTGATCTTCTATCCACTTGTTGATTTCATTTACAAAGTTTCCGCAGCTATGTCTTGGAATTTCTTGTTGCTTTATTGATGACAATTTTAATTTGTTGACCTTGATGTATTCATTCTGTCATGTAAGAATATATATGCATGTCAGTGGGCTGGCATGCAACATAATGCCGTTAAACATAAGTTACTTATGGCCCAAGTGAATTCTTATGCCTTGAAGCGTTTAGAAGTCAATGTTCTTGGGAGAGTATGGCATTCAAATTTTTATACCATCCAGTGAAGGCAATTCTGCCTAGCTCCATCTTGTTTTGTATGAAATTATTACTGTTCTGAGGCACAGTATCAATCATGGTAGTATCCTACTACCGTCAGTGCTTTCGCAGCAGACACTCTTGATGTTTCAAAAATCTATATTAGTCTAACTGTAGGGCTGTCTGAGTTTCATGTCCATTTGTGAAGTACCTCATTTCAATTGAGAAGGATACATGAAACATTTGTAATCTGCTTTCTTTTGCACTAAATTAGCTTCTCTTATTCATGATGTGATCAGCCCATGTAGATGCATTCTTCCTTCTAAATGTATTTGTAATAGTGCTAATGCATTTAGAATAACAATATGTTTCATGCTCTAAACTTTCAGGTATCAAGCTCAACTCCAAAAGAATCTATTGTATCTGGCTGCTATCGCAGACGCCCAACCACCACAGAACCCTGCAAGTCGCCCTCAGGTTAGTCCTGTTCCAGATGATACTCTAAGCCCTCTGTGCTACATGTACTCAAATTGTTATTTTTTCATGCAGATGATGCAGCCAGGTGCAGGGCATTACATGTCGCAAGTACCAATGTTCCCTCCAAGAACCCCTTTAACCCCACAACAGATGCAAGAGCAGCAGCTTCAGCAGCAGCAAGCTCAGGTTCTTCCTTTCGCCGGCCAGATGGTCATGAGACCAGGTACTGTCAACGGCATGCAGCCTGTGCAAGCTGACCCCACCCGTACAGCCGACCTCCAGCCTGCGGCACCTGGCCTGGCAGACGGGCGAGGAAACAAGCTGGACGCAGTGGCTGGGGCTGGCTTGGAGCCTTCTGGCACTGAGAGCCACAAGAGCGCAGGAGCAGATAATGAGGTAGGCGGCGATGTAGCAGAAAAATCCTGAGCTATTAGAGTGTTAGGGTGAATAATGCCATGTATACTACCAACGCAAAGAAAGAAAGCCCCTCTGCTCGCGGATGACAACTAGTAGTCGTTACCAATTTACCTGTCTTAGAAGACTTGATCTTATCGGTCTTGTAGAACAAACTTTAGATTGATGTTGTAATCTGTCCGAGATTGTAATCTCATCCAACATTGTTGTAGCCATTATGGAATAATTTGCCAGTCTATTGTTCCAGAGAAATTTACTTCTGTTTGCCCGCTAGTATAATGGTTAGTGTAATGGAGTATTTGCTTCGACAAGTGAATGTCATTTTGCAACGTTAGGATAATCTTGGCGTGAGATTGAGCCTATATCTATTCTCCAGAAAAGGTAAAGAACACGCCTAAATTTTTCCAGAATATTTTGTTGGGAAGCATGTGGTGTAATGCAATTTACATCATCATTTGAGCAATACCAGCAATTATCTTGTACAAGAATCAGCGAAAATCGTACACTACAAGTAGGAACAAGAGCCTGCATGACTGGCAGGAACGCATGATCATACCCCAGCTTACGGTCAGCCAACATTGGCAGCTATATGAGATGCATGTCATTCACGATGGAACTCGCAGCAATATGCTAACCAAAATGGTCGCTTCAAAATAAAATCTGCTAGGCAAGCAAATAACTATCAATACATAAATAATAGATATATGTTTCCTTTCTGACAGCAACTCCCAAGTGACAATGGAAAACAAAACAATTAAATAAAGCTTCTCATTTTTCAGTACATCACAAAAATTGGGTTGACCATGCACAACTTCAACATTGGTAATGTGCTTTTAATCGCAATATCCTAGAACGGTCATTTCCTATCACACCCACATTCAAATAATGCAAGCCCTTTCTAAAATGATTATCATCACTGTTTCCTGATATGATTACCGCCGTCGCCTTCTCCTTGTGACTGCTTGGGGAACTTGAGGGGGGCTGGAAGTGTGATTATGGTGGGTTTAAAGGCACCCGCTGACAGAGACTTGCATCCCAACTGTTCATAATACGGTTTAAGCATCTTGTGGGTCATTTTCAAGTCCGTACATATATCCGTAGGATCAGATCTGAAGTCATCAGCAAAAAGTGTTAAGAGTACCAAGATGTAATTGATCAGAAGCTCGTGTTTCTCTGTCGACAAGGCATTAGACCCTGGTTCTGTAAACATCATCAGCAGCTTACGATATATACAGCCCTGTGGAATCACTGGTCCATGGCTAGCCTGGTTTTCCTCTGTGCTTCTTGGACATGAAGCTGTTCCGTGCCAACAAAGACAGGAGATGTGTGATGTAGGACAGTACCCAAGCAAGCCTCTCCTTATCTTCACCCTGAAGCAAAATAAGACAAAACCTACTGCTTTTACATCACATGGAATAAGTGAGGCAACTCTACAAATACACCTTCTTAACTGAATTTAGCATGAGATAAGGCAAACAGTTGGTTCACATCATTTTGGTAGCCATACTATGTAAATGTCTAAATGGGAAAACATGGAAATCAGTGGCATTCTACATGGCATCATTGCACAGTGTCTGCTATCCAAATATTACAACAGTAAGAATATTAGCTCAACAGCATAAACTGCCTAAGGATACATTATAAACAGTTCCATTACCCAAAAATATTATCTTCTGATTTTCCTTTCATCTTCCCGATTTAGTCTAGAATAAAATTTCCTTGTTCCAAGAAGCAGGATACTATTACGAACATGTGGTAATTGAAAACAAAATGAAAGCTTGAGAGCACCAGCTAACAAGAAAAACCATATAGAAAATCAACTGTATGTACCTGTAGCTCCTGTAACTTATTCACACGATTTGAAACAAAACTCTAAATGTCCCACAATATCTGAAAGGTGTGGCCGTACATTCTTTGAAATGATCTCATAAAAAAGATATGCCTTTTCTGATGTATCTGCAGCAGGATCGTAAGGTGGAATGTTCCGAACAATTATTGGTGCCAGACTGTCAGTGGCATCCACATTGGTCTCAGACTTTCCAAAGTCAAGGTCCAAATAAGCAGAAGGATCATTCCTTTGTTCATTTAATGACCTCCACTTATTATCCTGCAAGGAATACATAGCTTCAATCAAATGAAACCACGGCTGTACCCAAAAATATAAGCACTAAGCATTAGGGCTGTAAAAAAAAAAAAAAAAAGCTCGAGCTTGGCTCGGTTTGAGCTCCAAACGAGCCAAACTCGAGATTTATCAGCTCGCGAGCTTGGTAAATTTACAAATTATTTATTAAATATTACTATATATTAACTTTTAATTGTTTATTGTTACCGAGCTTAATCCGAGCCAAGCTTGAGCCTAGGTCCAGGCTCGGACCCTAACTCGAGCTCGTTTCGTTTACAGCCCTACTAAGCATGCCAGAGTATCACTTTGTTATGCTCTAAGATTGGAGAAAAAGGGAAGAGAGTGTATTTGTAGCCCTGTAATTCTGTAAGCACCTCTGTAACATCATGAGAATGATTATGGCTCATGTAAAATGGAAAATGTTATGGTTCATGTATGCGACAATTCTAAAGAATCAGATTTTTTTTTTACCTTAAACCACCGGTGGTGTACGTGTCCAACTAAATCTTTTCTTAATATATGAAAAAGGAAAAGCCAAATTTATCTAGATGAGCAGAAAAAATCTAACAGAAAATCATACTAGCTTCATGACAGTTCATCTTAAACCTCTTCCCATTCCCATGATTACAAAAGAAAAAAGACCTCACTTCATTCATTCCCCTTTTGTTCTATCAGCTTTACCAACTTCAACGTTCAACCTCACACAATAGCATGAGATGCCATTGAATAAAATATGTTCTCAAATACAGTAAACAACAAGCTAGTAAATCTATGAACACAAACATACCGAGTCCTTGTCTTTCTTGGCTCCATACACCCGGGTAAGATCTTGTATTTTCGATTCAGCACTTTGTTGCAGATGAGCCCGCTTCTGCTGCTACTTCAGAATGCTGCGAATGTGCTGGTTGCTGCACTTCAAAATGTGGCTCTAGCCTCAGAATCTGTTTGCAAATACAAACATCCAGGACAATGTAAGACATCCTTCAATGCAAATGTTATTTGAACTGAAAAATTCTAGATCCTTTTTTAAATGATTACACCATTATAATGGTTATATTCACACAAAGAAAGTTCCTTCGTAAAAGTTCAGAGACCATCTCATCATATCATATCACTTGAAATAGCAAGACCAGTACAAGAGCTCGCAGCCTCGCAGCCACTGTGATACAATCCTAAACTATGGTAGTAACGTTAAAACACCAACCAATTGCAATATTTTTTAGATTAAGGAGGTAAACCATACACCAATTAGATGGGACGTTCACCTTGTTGGCGGCGATGGGACGACCTTGAGGGTGCCGGAGGCCTTGTCGAGGATGCCGAGGGCGTAGCCGCAAAGCTGCGGCGCAGCGGCCTCGCCGGCGTAGCTCCGGCCGACGAAGTCGGGCCCTCCAACAGCGGCGCCGACCACGAGTTCGATGCGGCTGGGATCCTTCTCGTGGCGAAACAGCCGCGCGCGGGGAGGCTCGCCAGCGGCGATGGGGTCGTTGCCGGTGGGGAAGTAGGCGGCGGCGGGGGCGGCGGCGGAGGTGGCGGCGCCAGTGAGCGATGCGTCGACGGTGACGTCGATGGCCTTGCGCTTCGTGGAGTGCTTCTTCTTGGAGGAGGCGGAGGGGGACGGCGCTAGGGTTTGGTGGTCCGCCATTGGAGACGGCTTTAGGGTTTTGGAGATCGTCTACGTCTAGGGTTTTGTTGTGTAAGAGCGAGAAGGAGATTGGAATTGTGCGTGCAAGCCCTCCAATATAAATTTGTATTTCACATTTTGGATTATTCTTTCACATTGGTGCATGGAAATCAGGAATTGCTAGGAGAGGGTGCTGCATTGGATTGGATTGCCTCTTCTCCTGACTCCTGCTGCTGCTTCTTGGCATACATTGGGTTGCCAAAATGCCAATTGCCATCACAGGTGATGGATCGAAGGGGACATCATCTATTCATCATTTCATCTCCTTCCTAATTCAATCTGTAAGTCAAATCTTAGCAATAATTTTTAAAGATTTTTTCCTTTTTTGTTGTGTCGTAAGCCCATTCAAGTAAATGAGTGAGTGAGAGAGAGAGAGAGAGAGATTCGAACAATACGGTAAGTTTATCTTAAATCATGCGGTAAATATACTTGACGAGTATACAGCACGGCAACAAAGGGACAAAGCTTACTTGCTATTATTGAATTGCTGTCTTCCACAAATTACAATGGCACCGCAATTACATCAAGAAAGAAGGAATGAAATCTCAAGGGAACTGACATGGGCTCTAGGGCAACACCCTTGCCAGATCCTCCCTCCATTAAGTATGTAACACATCTTTCAGTTACAGCTCACGGAGGGAGAGATCTTTTCCAGTCTCCATTTCAGCTACATTGCAATGTGGAGATAGCATTACCTTTTTCTACCACAACAAATGGAGTGCCAAAGAACTAGTTACACTGCTTCCGCTGCCTCATCGGTCAAACTTGTCGTGGGTTGCCTATTATAATCCTATATACAGTATCGACCTTGCAAGAGTATCAGGAGCATCCGCATGTCACCAACCAGCTATTGGCCTGTGGGAGAAGGTTGTGTCAAACATGTGAATATGATACATAAGCTCATGCATGAAACTAACAGGGAAAGACTGGCGAAAACTACCACAGGGTGCTATCCTTCACCATGGTTGCCTTCTCATGGCCGCTGCTGCGTGCCACAGAATTAGCACTGCATTGTGCGCACCGCACCTGTACCTCAAATATCAACAGCAGGCAATGGCAGTTTCCAGTAATTCCAGGCATTGTAGTCTTCCTGAAAGACCAAGAACTTGACATCAGGTCAAGGAGCAATTACACTAAAATAGTAACTATACTTTAATTGATGGACCAACACTGTACATGAATGCTGACAATATACCCTGCATTAGACAACACAACAAACCTGCTCAGATGATGACAGTATTGGAGGGAACATCCCGTTGACAAGAGCGTGCAGGGATGTGTATGATTTTGTATCAACTCTACGATTCACTGCAACTTCACCCTGCAGAAAAGGAAAATTTGCACACAATTTTCTTAATGCCATCTCCAATGCAAGTATGCTTTCATGGCTGGACTCCGATGCAATTATACAGATAGAAATGCTTGCTGGACTGGAGGGAGGGATCAGGGACCATCCATTTTCATGACTAGTTACCTTGGGGTTTATTATGAAGATCTTGCCAATAGGAATCCCAACCTTGAGATAACTAAGCTCATCTGTATCTCTGTTCCCAAATCCAGCATAGAATGGATTCGTGTCAGGAGGAAACAGTGCTTTGATAGCCTGTGCAAAACAGATTAATCAAAATACGCTTCAAATTTTTCATAAGCACAATGAAGAAGTGCCTTTTCTTTATTATCTTTTTTTTTCTTTTTTATGTGTGTGCTCACCTCCAGGCATGAGATCTTGAATTCATGAGGAGCTCTTCTGATAACTGCAACCAATGTCAAAGAACAAACATCAGAATGTTCTAAATTATAGCTAATGTAAAGGAATCGGCAGGAAATAGTTTGAACTATGACAAAAGTGTAAGCATTTATCAGAGTGCTTGTAAAAGTGAGGAGTGAGTTTGTTATCCAACACTAGCCATTGGGTCTATTAACCAGAGTGGTGGTTTTATCACCGGGATATATTTGGTTTCAAAAAGGCTAGATAGCCCAATACCCACAATATATTATTGATCCATCAAATTTTCATGGAGTGGTATCACCACCAAATTTGCCCATGTGGACCCCTGATTAAGCATTAGAGGTAACGAATACAATAGTTTTCACTAGGTATAAATCAAATTAAATAAAGCAGTGTAGTTCAGACTCCCTTCAATCTTACCCTCATCCACTCAGAATCTCAACTTCGAACATTGAAATTAGTAGATCATATGATTCAGATCCACGACTATGTTAAATGCCATATTGGCCTTATCATCTGACCAACATCAAACATGGACAATATAGCTAATCTGGCTTGTGGTTATGGGTGAATAGCAGAACAAGAAAAAAAACTGTCATATAGTAATTTATAAGGGCAGTGCTTACCTTCTCTGTAAAGTGACGGAAAGAGGCCATCAGGAGATATCACAACTGGGCCATCGGGAAGTGCTTTTCCATCCTGAAATTCGTATTTACATGTGGGTTGAGATGAGATGAACACCTGGTGCTATTTATTAGATTATATGCATGTGTGTGGCACATACACATTTGCGTTTCTGTTCATTAATTAGATATATCAACATACAAAGTTGACCATTTTTGTGTACATAAGCCACAAATAGATGAAGAAATGATGGGCTAAATTAGGAGTGAACTAAACACTACCTGCTTTAGGTTGAAAAGAAACTGTCTTGTCACGCGGGCTTGTGAAATAGAGCGTGCGCTTAGGAAAAGCAGCTGATATCCGTTATCCTGTGGAATGCCATAAGAACAAACCCAAGTAAAAAAAAAGGCCAGCTTGATACATAAATTTGCACACACAAAAAGAAAAGATGACATTCTTGAGGCATTTGGAGAATCCTCTGTAGTACAGAGAGAGTGATAATCGATGAATGCTATTGCCTTGAGCTAGATCAGGAAGTAAAATTTAAAACGGTTTTTTTTCTTTTGTTACAAGCACAGGTAGCATACATAGTTGCATACCTTTATTGCAGAAAAAAAATGAGCAACTCCATTTTGAGACCAATCAACACCAACCAGTGGCATGAACTGGCCAAGAACATCAGACCTGCATTTATGTTGAAAAAGGAAATAAATTTGTAAGGTTGGCATAAAAACACTTTTGTAGGTGGTGTGGATCAAATTGCCCATACTTTCTAATGATTATGAACTGTTTTAGTTACACAAAGTTCATTTTCTTTCCTCCCTCTTATAAGTAGATGGAATATTTCCCAACAACAATTTTTTAGTCTCAAAATCTTCCACTTATCTACTCTTTTTCATTAACATAATAGATTCAATGTAATTAATTGTAAGTTGATGAAAGGAAATGCATGCAAATCATTACAAAGCTGAACATAACTGGCTAACTGCTAATCCTGGCAATCAGGTATCCTAATTCTGAAATGTAAATAAAAGTAGAACCAAGGCTGGGTTGCTCAAATTACCTGGTGATAGTTCCGTCAACATCTGATATCACAATGCGTGTATTCCATTTCCACAAATATATGTGGGCATCTACCTATTGTAAAAAGCCAGAAGATGAGAAACTACATGAGCAAATTAAGTGAAACAATGAGGGATGGAAACTAACCTGCTGTCTCCCAAGCATTGCAGTTGAGAAGGTAAATGTTATCACGTTCCTGCCCTCTCTGAGATCAAGAGATGCAAGCTCCTCAGATATTGGAGTGAGTGATCGCACCTTCCTATCCATCCTCTTTGCCCTGGGTTTATTTCTTTCTTCATTTGATTCTTTAACAGGAGTGGATAAGGCACTTTCTACAGTGCTCACACAAACTGGCTGGACAGTCTTAATGGTCCTTCTGAAACTAAATGGCCAGATTCTCCAGCTGCCACCCTGTGCTGCACTTGGCTCAACTCGCTCCACCTTTATCATACCTTGGGGTTCAAAGAATTGTTCCTCACGAAAAGACACCATGCCCAGGACAATAGGTGCAGCTGCATCCCAGGGAAAGTAGCGGCCAGAAATTCTAACAACTAGCTTGCTGTTTCTTATCAGTGACTGCTTCATGGCACGGAATTCCTCTAAGGTTACCTTCTCAGCATCGAATGCTTTGCATGCAGCATCCGCACCCATGTCTTCAGATAACAAGTGCCTGCACAAGGATAATTCTGAAAAAAAAAACACAGCTAGAGATTATTGTCGTTGTCGACTCAGTACTACACTATGTCGTACATATTGGCACATATCCGATACTGCAGGCAACCAACAGAAGTTGAAATAAAACTAGCTAAACAATCCACTGAATTTGATGCATTTCTACAAATATACTACACATATGGCATAACAAAATTATTGGTGAGGTCTAAAAAATAAGCATCACATTTACCCTGCAGGATCAAGATCATTATAGCCTCCTAGTGTAAAAAAATAACAACAAATTTAGCTCATATAAAAGAAAAGAACTCACCCACAAAAGGGTTGAATGAATCAACTTTCAGATCATCAGCAAGCTTGTCATCAGGCACTGCATTGTTGGTAAGCTCAGGTGGGCCTCTATTTTCATCTGAATCACCATTACCTTCTGGTTCCTGCTCTGGAAAACCACAATTCATAATCTTGACTGGATTAACTCCATTATTTTCACCATTGGACTGTAGTGAGCGGCTTAGTTGGAAACTATCAGACCTCTCAAGGTCATGTATGTGAGAACGGAGATTTGGTAGAGATTTAGCCTCTATATTATTATCGCCTGAATGCAACTCACTTCCTGGAATAGGAACAGGACTAGTCTCAGGACTTGACGAATCAGAACGATCTTCCAGATCATTTTCAAGCTCTGTATCATCCCCTCCCTGTTCTTCTGCATCACAATCAAATAAATCATGTTCTCCTGCACCTGCTGCTTTATTAGCTATTAAGCCATCCATGGTCTTTTCATCAGCAAAATTTTCAGTGTCATTAAATTGAAACTGAATTTCTTCTACAAACTCAGAGAACGTCACAACTGCTTGTGCTTCTTCCCTTGGCTCATATATAGCCTCAGGCACAAGCCCAATTTCAACTCCAATCGCAGAACTAGCTCTGTTCTCATCATCTTCTAGTTTGGTGATGTCCGCTTCATCTTTACTCAAACTGGAAAACCCAGAAATAATTTGTGAACCCTCATGTTCTACTTTATTAGGGAAATTAGCTGACTGAACAATGCGTTCTCTGGTCTCATGTCCCATTGTCGATATCTGTATAACAGAAACATCAAGCTTTCTGTTGCATGTTTTATTTTCCACACTGGAGTCCTTTGTTACTTCTTCAGGACCATTTTCAGGCAAATAACTCAATATCTCTGCAACACTGGAAGAAGCATCGGGAAAAACCAGATCATGCTGATAAGCTAAATCATGAGCTGAGAGGGTACTATGATCATTGGCAACAGTGTCCACAGAAATATTTATGTCTGAACCATGAGCTGAGTACATAACATGATCATTGGCAACAGTGTCCACAGAGATATCCTTATCTGGACCATTAGCTTGGTAGATTTGGGAATGGTAATCTTCAAAGCCAAAAATGCCTTTGTCTTGAACATAAAAGTTATTCATATTATCTTTATTGCTGGAAGCACCACAATAAGACAGTGGCATTTCCTCAAAAATCAGCTGTTCCATTTTCTCACGGGAGACACTTGGACGCTCTTCGAGTTGTACACCATCAGCCAATGAGATACCTGCAGCATCACAAACCTTGTCTGCCAAAATATCAGAGCTGCTGATAATGACCACTTTCTCGTGACATGCATCTTGAGCAGAAGCAATCAATGAAACATCATGATTTTCACTAGATACATCTGTGGTGCCATAAGTTGGTGAATTTGCGCCAATAAAATTTTGGTCAGCTCCATCTGAATCTACATTGACAAACTGTGAAACCACCTCATTCTTATCATTCGTAATGTCGGTTTCAATAGCATTGATTTCAAAAATGCCATGTGAAGGGACCTCCTTTGTATGCATTTCCCTTCCTGTAGCATCTTCAAAATTACCCAGTGACTCACCTTGAGTATCAACGGGCTCATTGATCCTTCTATCTGTACCCAGATCATTTGACAAAGATTCTGATCCTGGCTGGTTTGTGGTTGAGGTGATCCCATCAGTCAAGTCACCAGTCTCATCTGTGTAAATCTCAACAACCTCCTCCCGTACACTGGTGGTTTGTTTATAATGATCATTTTCATCTCCCAAATTGTTTCTTCCTCCAGTTGGGCTACCAAAATTGCTGTCCACACTGTCGCGATTAGAGCCCATCGCTTTCTCATTATCAGATCTACATTCTCGCAATACCATTTTTGACGTGTCCACCTGATTATCATTTCCAACATCTGTCACATTACTCTTGGAAGGTTCATCATCATTAGAACGACGAGTTCTCAAACCACGTGAGAGATTTGTTGACCACTTTGTATCAAGGAGATCAGCAGCAATCTCTGCACGCTCTAATGAGCTCACCCTATCAACAGCATGGACATTGTCCTTAATTGATTTCCGACCAAACATCCGCTCAAATATGGTGGTCCGCCTTGAGCTTGTCCTTGTGAGTATCTTGCCATCTCCAACATTGGCTTCCATGGTTGAGTTATCACAAGAAGTGCTCTTCGACTTCCTCAACTGAGCATCCTGCATCGGTACCTCCCGTTCATCTCCCGAAGATGCAGGGGACACAACAAAGTCCGCTTCCTCGATGCTAGAGTCTGCATCCCTGAGAAAGTAAGCCTCACCATTGCTATCCAAGTACATGTGGAACCCAGCTTCGACGCCATTCACGGCGATGTTGACCACCTTCTCCCTTGTCTTGAGAACCCCCTGAAACTTGCCAAACCGCACGTACCATGGCGAGCTCTCGAAGCTGCCGTCCTGCTGCTGCACAACAACTATGTCCACCGCACCACCAAACGGGTGGAACGGGCCGGAGACGGTATACACGCTGCGGGAGATGAGGCTGCCCACCTTCCCCACGGCGTACATCTTGCCCACAACCTACGAGTTTTTGCACAGCACAGATCATCAAACCGTGAAATGTTCCAACCTTTAGCAAGGGGGTTTTGGGCGACCACGATCAGGAAACCAAACTTTTCACCATAACCCAGCTCAATTCACAACCATGGAACCATCCAAAGTTACAAGAACATGCAATCCTAATCCTTAATCCTTTCACCTCAAACTCCAAACAATTAGACGAAATCAAAAACTTCCAAATCCCAAACTCAGGAAACACTCCAAACACTAAATCCTTTACCACGAAATCCTCCCAAAAGTCCGACCTTTACGCCAATTTAGAACGACTGGCGCGCGATAAAAATCAAGAAACGACAGGGCGGGCCGCGGGCAGGATCAGCAACCGCCACCACCCAAAACTGCCTCTGATTTGCACCCAGTTCGACGAACAACACCACCTAAACGGATCAACACTCCTGGGTAATCTAAACTCAAGAAACAAGAAAGCAAGCCCACAAATCAGCGCTCCAGAAAGAAAGGATCTCTCCACGATCCAGGCAGAAGCCAGGAAACCGAGAGGAGGACCGATACAACTCACTCGGATTTGTGAATTTGGTGTTATTGGCTAGAGGATTAATCGGAGGAATTCGTGAGGGGGAGTCGGAGCATATTCCGGGATCAAAGAATGCCGGGGAAGGGCATAATTCCACCCTTCACCGGCTAGGAGTGGGGTGGCTATCCTGGTGACAATGCCACTTTGTTTATTTATTACGGTTATGCTATTTGTCACTCGAGTCTCGAGTAATAATTCCCTTTTATTACCCTCCCTCTTGGTCTGGTCTTTGTTGTTTTATTGTTATTTTTAGCTTTGGTTTATTGTTAAACGGTTGGTCGTGTTTCTTGTTACTTCGTTTAGTCATAAATAATTGTCTCTTTTGACATCGACACTGTGTATAAAACACAGTTGTTGATGACTTATTTTTATTATAATATATTTATAATACCTAATAAAATTATAATATTATAAAATTACTTATTAAGATAAATCTGCACATATGATTTTTATGTATACAATTTAAATATTTAAAAGGGTATTGACAGTCAAATTTTTGAATATTTGATTATATCTATATCCGAAACATCAATTATTTGTAATGGGAATATAACATTTCCTCCTCTCCTCGCGTTTTGAGGCGAAACTCTTCATGGTCTTATTCTCATCATAAGTTAGCATATCAGTCAATGTACATTTTCCAAATATGCGTGGTTTGAATCCGTGATCCGTAGATTGTGTGTGTTAAGATGACTGCAACAGACAATTATCCGTGAAGTTTGAACTATTCACCCAGTTTGTAAAACGACTAAGAGCATCTCCAACAGTGCCTAAAATCTATTTCCAAAACCTGATTTTGGGCTTGATTGCAAAAAAATCTCAACAGATTCCTCTTTCTAGCTCCTCAAATTTTGGTACGCCTAAAAACAAGACTCGACTCCTTATTTTTGTGCGCTCTGTCGCGCTCCCAATCAACATTATTTCGCACCGGGATGGCCCACGGACCAATTCAAAGGTGTTTTGGGAGAAAATATAGGGCTGTTGGAGAACAAGGTATTTTGTAGACCCAAAATTTTTTGGGAAGATCCCAATCTAAGAATATTGGGAGTCTAAATATTAGGAACTGTTGGAGATGCTCTAATTATGTTTTTAAGAAGATAAAACGAGTAACTAAGACGTTCAAACTTTTACGAGCTCTTCTTCTATGAATTATTCATCATACTCATTCCCTTTGCAGAGCATAAAACTGTAGTTAATTTGTAGACTTCATAAGGTCCAATACGACACATGTCCATCTACTAAGTACTAATCTTGGATAGAAGACTGTTTGTTCGGGGAACTTTACCAGCAGTTGGGCAAATTTTAGACGAAAGAAGTAGCAATAAAAACTCCCCAGAAGAATCCCAGGAGAAAAGACAGTGACCATAACCACAAGCGCTAAAGAGATATGATGTTAGCAAACTGCAACTGTTGGAACAACTGCAGAATCCGTCACTGCCAACAACCGTTCTACGTAAGTTTTGCATAATGTTGGCTGCCGTAGACAGGGGCGGAGGCGCGGGGGGGGGGCGGGGAGGGCAGGGCCTTGGCTCCTCCTAACCAAAATAAGATCTAATAGATAGTAATTAGTATTAGCAAACAACAAATAAAGATTTAGTCCATTCTCAACAGGTAAAATTTCTATTTTTCTTAACTTGTTGTATGCAATGCTTAATTTCTTTTGCTAACTTAACAAATGGACTATATAAAATAGGTAAAGCTTCCTATTATTCAATGGTTGATAGGCTGTTACAATTGATCATAACTCTTTCGGTGTCAACAGCAACCACAGAGCGAGTATTTTCAACTATGAAACTTGTCAAGACCCGCCTTCGAAATAAAATAGGAAATGACTTTCTTCGACATTGCATGATAGTTTACATTGAAAAAGAACTAGCAGCGAAAATTAGTTCAGATGAATTTATTGACTTATGATCTTCTAAGTAGTCGTAGAACTAAATTTAAGTTAATAGAGATGAAAGTTTCTTATTCTAAAAAATATGTCATATTTTTCTTGTGGACATATGGTTAATTATGATATTTTTAAATTTAAATGCATCGATATTGCTATGATATTTTTTAGTTGATCCACGTGGCCCCCTAATCCGAAATCCTGACTCCGCCCCTGCAACCAGAGGTCAAGAAGCAGAAGCGATCGTGGTTTCGTATATGAGCAGCGTAGTAACTTCAAGCACGGCGAGATCGAGGCAGCGAGCCGAGCGTATGTGCTTCTCTACATGACGTTAGCATACTGCAATTTGTAAGAAGTAAATGAAAACAGAGAACAGAATGGTATGGAATGAACTGCTTTATTGCATTGATCAACATATGTATTTATACATGTCAAAGGGTGCTATGAATGGTTGCCTAATCCAAAGAAGCAACTGTTTAATCAACTGCCTAATCTATGTCTTGATTACATGATTAACTGCCTAAACTATGCCTTGGATGAGATCACTGAAGAGGTGTCTTTTGGGAAGACACTGGTTCACAACACTCCCCCTTGATCGAATCTTCCTTGAGATCAATGCGTCGTTGATTCCTCTAAAATTCAATTGGAATAATCTGAGGATTATATTGATATGCTATTAAAAATTCCTTAAAACCCGGTGGGAAAAATAAGGAGAAAAATATGACATATATAAGTGTGATTAATAAATCACTATGTCTTTGGTAGCTCCTCTAAAAACCCCTGTGGGGAAAAATTGGAGATACAACATAATATATTAAACTCCTCTCTAAAACCTTGTAGGAAAAATATGAGGAGAAGATATGTTGATATACTATTGAAAATTCTTATAAACCCAATGGGAAAATTTAGGAGAAAACTGATACAGTATATTTAAGTGATTGTCTTTAGTGAACTCGTATGAGAAAACCTATTACAGGGAAAAACCCATAAACGAGTTTAAGGACAATTCATGTCTTTGATGTTTCCTTAAAAACCCCAATAGGGAAAACAGAAAACATGGCATATACTCGTGTTAATATTACCTTATTAAAAACTTTTCATGAGAAACCTTGTGAGGAAAAACTCATAAAAAGAAAAGAGTATAATATCTGTTAGAACAGGTTAATAGTTAGGAGATATCTCCCCCTGATTCTTGCAAATTTCGAAGCCGTCTCATACCAATCCCATGAACACATTTCAAGAATGTAGAAGATGGCAATGACTTGGTGAAAAGATCAGCGAGGTTATCGCATGATTTGGTTTGCAAGATGTTTATCTCCCCACTTTGCTGTAACTCATGAGGATAAAACAATTTTGGAGCATATGTTTTGTGATGTTGCTCTTTATGTAACCTGTTTGCATCTGTGTAACACAAGCAGAATTATCTTCATAGATAATTGTAGGTGATTCAATAGAACCAATACCACATGATTGTTGTATGTGGTTAATCATTCTACGAAGCCATACACATTCACGTGAAGCTTCATATAGTGCAATAATTTCAGAGTGATTGGTGGAAGTAGCTACCAGAGTCTGTTTAGAAGACTTCCATGAAATAGCTGTTCCACCATGTAAGAATACAAAACCTGTTTGAGATCTGGCATTATGGGGATCGATAAATAGCCGAGATCCGTGTATCCAATCATAGTGGGATCTTGATTTCTTTCAAATATAATCCAAGATCCTTTGTGCCATTGAGATATCTCGAGGATATGCTTTACACCGCCCAATGACGTTTGGTTGGTGCGGCGCTATGTCTAGCTAGTAAGTTCACCGCAAATGCAATATCGTGCCTGGTGCGGTTTGCAAGATACATAAGCGCCCAATAGCACCGAGATAAGGAACCTCGGGTCCCCAAGACCTCTTCTCCATCATCACATGGTCTGAATGGATCTTTCTCCATATCTAAAGATCGAACAACCATAGGTGTTTTAAATGGATATGATTCGTTCATATTGAATTTCTCCAATATTTTCTGGATATAGGCTGATTGATGCACTAAGATTCCTAAGGGAAGGTGTTCAAGTTGTAGACCTAAGCAAAATTTGGTCTTACCCAAATCCTTCATCTCAAATTCCGTCTTTAGGTGATTGCGTGCTTCATTTATATCGTTAGAGTTGCCAATGATATTTAAATCATCAACATATACGGATATAATATAGAATCATGTTGGAGATTTTTTTATGAAGACACATGGGCAATCATCATTGTTTGTGTATCCCTTCTTTAGAAGGAATTCACTTAGTCGGTTGTACCACATTCTACCCGACTGTTTCAAGCCATATAGTGACTTGTTGAGCTTTACACAGTACATATTGCGATTTGCGTTTGGATTCGGAATTGGGATTCCATCGGGAACCTTCATGTATATGTCCGAATCAAGTGACCCATAAAGATATGTTGTCACTACATCCATCAACTGCAGAGATAGACGATTTTGAACTGCCAATGATATTAAGTATCGGAATGTTATTCCACTCATAACCGGAGAATATGTTTCATTGAAATCAATGCCGGGTCTCTGCGTGAACCCTTGTGCTACAAGTCTCGCTTTATACCTCACCACCTCATTGTTTTCATTCCGTTTCCGGATGAAAACCCATTTAAATCCCACAGGGAAGACTTTTGGAGGTGTAGGTATTGCAGATGTGAATACCTTTCTTTTATTAAGCGAGGCTATCTCAGTTTGAATTGCTTCCTTCCATTGAGTCCAGTCCGAGCGCTTTTTGCACTCTGTCATGGTCTTGGGATCTGGATCATTTAGGAGGTTATTTGCAATTGTTGCGGAGAAGTAAGTGTCGACAATTGTAGTCTTTCGGTCATATGATTCTCCAGAATCGATATAATTAGTGGAAATTTCTTGTACCCTTGCTGATGGCTCATTATTTCCCAAAACTATGGAGCCAGGGCGTTCCGATGTCCCAGGATCAGTAATAGTGTGCACTTGTGATCTAGGTTGTGAATCAACTTGAGGTTGACTTGTACTTACTGATTTGGAGGATTTTGTCCTCGGTTTCTTTTGTGGCTTGCAAGAAGCTACATCCTTAACCGTGGCCTTACTTCTCCCCCTCTTATTTTGAAGTGGGAGTTGAATGGTTTTATTTGGTACCTCCACTCTTTCAGGCACATTTCGGGCAGGATAATAGGATTTAGTAACACCTTTAGTATCAGTAAATGCATCTGGCAGGTTATTTGCAATGTGTTGCAAATTTATAACTTTCTGAACTTGAAGTTCAGTTTCTTGAGTACGTGGATCTAAGGTGGAGATGTCTCAAGATCCCAATTGATTTCGGGCATTCTTTTGGTACTTGAAATCTCCCCTAATGCCGGAAATGATCCTCATTAAATATACAATCGGCGTCTTGGTGTGAATAGGTCCCCGATTAGGGGCTCAAGGTATTTAACAATCGACGGAGATTGATACCCCACATAGATCCCTAATTTCTGTGTGAGCCCATAGAGGTGCGCTTGGGTGGTGAGATCGATGACGTATATAGCGAACCGAGATTTTTCGCAGATGGGAAATATTTGGTATATTTCCACGCATTACTAATTGCGTGGGGAAGTCAGTATGATATGCGATTGGTCACAATTGAATTAAGTCGCAGCGTGTAAGATCGCATGACCCCAACATGAAGTTGGTAAGTTGCAATTTTGTAATAAGGGTCTTGCAATTCACTTGATTCTCTTTATAAGAGATTTCGCCAAACCATTTTGAGTATGGACATATGGGATGAATCTTGTACTTGAATTCCTAAAGCCATGCAATAATCATTGAATGCATGTGAGGAAAATTCAGCAGCATTGTCCAATCGTATTGATTGAATCTGGTGTTCAGGATAATGTGCTTTAAGTTTAATAATTTGAGCAATTATCTTTGCAAAAGCATGGTTACGTGTGGATAAAAGACACACATGAGACCATCGAGTAGATGCATCTATAAGAACCATGAAATATCTGAACGGACCAGACAATGGTTGAATAGGACCACATATGTCACCTTGAATACGTTTAAGGAATTTGAGTGGCTCATGTTGGATTTTAAGATGAGAAGGTCTCAAAATCAATTTCCCAGTTGCACATGCAGTGCATATAAAATCTGATGATTTTGGAAATTTGGCAGCATGTAGATCATGACCATTAGAATTGCTAATAATTTTTCTCATCATCCTTATACCAGGGTGACCAAGGCGATCATGCCAAGTTTGGAATGCATCAACATTCTGAAAAATTACCTTGTACGCAACATGTGGTACGGGTTTAATGTATGTGTAGTACAATCCAGACGGTAAAGAGGAAATCTTTTCAAGCGTTTGTCTGCCATATCCGTAATCTTTAGTGATGAGGAGAAATTCCTCATTATTGTCATCATGGGTTTCAACATGGAAATCATTTTTGCGGATATCTCTATAACTTAATAGGGTACGTGTTGAATCAGGATACAATAGTGCATCCTCGATTGTGATTTGAGTACCCATAGGAAGCATGATAGTGGCACGACCAGAACCAACTATCATTGCATCGCGTCGGCGATTGTCAAAACATTTCCTTGCCTCTTAGTAAGAGTTTGGAAATATTTTGTTTCCTTAGTATAGAGTTAGTAGTACAACTATCTACTAGGCACAATTCCTCCTCCATCGATCGACTCGTGAGAAATCTATATATAAATGAAGAATTTTAAGATTCTTGGGGAAATATATATAGAACACATACAAACTTTATTGAATATCAAACATAATTATTACATTTATTGGGATATCCAATATGTCAATGTGATGACAATATTATTTAATACAACACTTAGGACATAATTGTGCTTTATTATTACAATAAATAAGGTACTAAACTAAGGATCTAAGAGATTGGGGGCCTAGTCGAAGTCTCCAAACATGTCATTGGAAGCAAATTCCATGATCATATTCTCTGTGTTGATTTGATCCTTGGCTTCCGGTACGTCGTTGTTGCTTGGTTCCTTGGGAACTTGTTGCGAACAACCAGCCTCTTCTCTGGAGTTGTCAGGTTGAAAGTTGAAATGGGCTTCATACTTCTGTCCCTGGGCAGCACGTCCACGTCCCACAGACTTTAGATAGAGATCAACAAGGTGACTTGGGGTACGGCATTTCTTTGTGATGTGGTTATAGCAACCACATTTCTGACAAATAGACTTGTCAGTTCTTTGTTTGGAAATGCCTTTACCCTTATTGGGGATACGTGACTTATTCTTCTTGTTGTTTCTGCGTTTGTTTTTACCATGGGAATTTCTTTGATAGTTCTTAGGAGAACCATTAAATTTAGGTTTATTCTGAGCGTTGGCATGAACTTCAGGCAATGGGGCAGACCCAAGAGGGCGCTGCTGATTGTTCCACACCATGAGTTCATGGTGTCTTTCGGCCTAAAGTAATGTTTGAATAAGCTCGGAATAAACTGTGAAATTTTTCTCACGGTATTGTTGTTGAAGGATTCTTTCAGCGGGAAGCATTGTAGACAAAGTCTTTTCAATTTTATCCGCATCGGAAAGTTCCTTCTCACGAATCGCAACTTAGTGCTAATCCTATGAACAAGATGGTTATAATCACCAACAGATTTTGAAATCATGAAGGCGAAGTTGAGCCCATTCAAAATTGGCCTCAGGCAGGATGAGTGCCTTTTGCTGTTCATAGCTTTGCTTAAGAGAAAGCCATAGTGCACGTGGATTTTCCTCCAACATGTATTCGGACTTAAGGTCCGGATGTATATGCTGCCTTATAATATATAAAGCCGCATACCGATGTTGATCACTTATTGGTTCTGCACCTTCTGCTTGTTCAAGAAGCACATAATAAAGTCCGCGGGTCGCAAGACTAACTTTTATGTCCATAGCCCATGTGGGATAGTTGTGTCCGTCAAGAGCGAGTACATCAAACTCTTTAGCGGCCATATTTCCTACATGAGGCAACCATAGATTTTGTTTAATTTACTATGGGTAAATTAAAATGTGCTATGGTAATGTTGTAAAATGCAAAAATGAATTGAAAACAAGAGAATTCTTGTATCATGAATGCAAACCTCAAATATGTGCTAACATTTTGGAGGTAGTCACCAAAATGGTGTAGACCTCTTATGGGCATAATCTGTTGATACAGTAGATGCCACTTATGTTATGCAACTTTGTATTTAACACATATAGGTAATCACTGTAAAGTGTAGACCTTATTTAATTCATATTTCGTATTGGATACGCACGTTGAGGATTGACATCCCGCAGTAGTAACTATGGTACTGCCTTGTGTATGACCAATAGGGATTATGAATTAAGATATTGGGTACGCACGTTGAGGATAGTCACTATGTATTAAACACAGTGTAGATCCCACAGTAGCAACTATGGTGCTACCTTGTGTATGGCCAATACCAAAAATTTGTGAACATTTGTGTTATACAAAGTGAGGAAAAACACATAAATTATTTTGCATATAAATATATATATTGAATTATGATCCAATATACAGAAAAAGCTAACTTCTGTTGTTATTTCTTGACGGACATATAAAATGAAAACCAAATTACATGAAAACCTAGTGGTTTTATTGCGAATTTGTGACTGGAAATTAAAATAATATATATATAATGGCCTGTGGGCCGAAACCACCGAAGTAGCCCATCGGTCACAGGCTTATGTGGGCGGTCCTCGAAGCGGCCGGTTGGGCGAGCGGCTTGTAGGGCAACCAGAAACGCGAACAGTATAAAACCAAGCAGAGCCACTGAAATTGTTAGGGTTGCCTTGTCTTTACACCGCCGCCGCCTGGAGCCGCCTCCACGCCTATGGCCATTTCCGACGACAAGAAGAATTTCGCCTTGCCAGCGCGATTGCTTCGCGTCCACCATGTCGCACGCCGGCCTCAGCCGCCTCCTCGCCGCCTGCCCCGCCGCTTCCTCACTTCGGGAAGTACTCCCCCTCATCGGGGGAGATGAAGCCGCCTCCGCCATCAACGCGCGGGAGTCCGAGAGCCGCCGGATTCCATGAGCCCGGGCGGAGTCCGGGTCGCCGGCGTGCCGTCGTTGATGCTGTGCGACGAAGGAGGAAGCCACGCAGAGGGGGCGAGGGCGGAGCCGGCTCCTCTGGTGAAGCCGGTGTTGGGGTCGGAAGCCCAACATCCGAGGCGTTCACGTAGTAGGGCGGCGCACCACGGCGAGCAGCGAGCGTGCCGGCCGGGTTGATGAAGACGCCTATGCCAGGAGCTTCAACCGCGCTGCCTTCCTCTGGCGCCGACGAGGTCGCGACATGGGCGAGGCCGGTGCGGTTCATGGAGGTGTTCGGCGTCGCCATCCATCCGTGGATGGGACACCAAAGTGGCGCGTCTGCCGGCGGGGTCCCTGGACGAGGCGCGACTCCAGTCACGGTGCTCGGGGGCACGGCAACAGAGCGGCTGCGAGGACCACGCCGAGGCACCAAGAACCTGGAGCACGACGGCCTGTTGCCATGGCGACGGTTCCAGCGATGGCGGGCTCCACCAACACGGCGAATGGCGTTGAAGAGTGCACGAAGAATGTGATCAGGCAAGTCGATTCTTGCCATTGTTACTTACCAAGCGTGAATGGGAGGCCTTCGTGCCTCTCAGAATGTGTCTGTGGCTTTTTGGTGCTTAGCGTAGAGCGTGAAAACTCAGTGGAGAACTACGTGCGTGATAACGTGTAAGAAGTAAATGAAAACAGAGAACAGAATGGTATGGAATGAACTGCTTTATTGCATTGATCAACATATGTATTTATACATGTCAAAGGGTGCTATGAATGGTTGCCTAATCCAAAGAAGCAACTGTTTAATCAACTGCCTAATCTATGTCTTGATTACATGATTAACTGCCTAAACTATGCCTTGGATGAGATCACTGAAGAGGTGTCTTTTGGGAAGACACTGGTTCACAACACAATTGTTGGAACAACCGCACAATCTGCCTACAACTACCACTTGCTACACGTCACATTTTGCCTCAAAAGTTGTCTAGAAGCAAAATGGCATGCAGTTTTTCTTTTGAGATTACAGTCATAATCAACCAAATATAAAGCACAGCGAGTGTTTTCTTACTGCACAGTCATTTTTTCAGACCAAAAACATATTTTTATTCGAGATATGGGAGAGAGCATATGTTATTCGATGATATAATAACTCAGAAAAGGGGAGCAGGAGAAGGAAGAGAGCCAACCTGTACAAGCCTCGATCGGCATCCATCTGCGGCCCACGCTACGTCGTGGTTACTTCTGGGGGCACATCGTGCCGTCCTACAATTTTTATGGACCAAAACCCGAGAAAAAAACGTGGAGATGGAGGACGGAGTGACGCAATATCGTGCGAAATTTCAAGCTCAGATGAGGCATCCACCAAACAATATTCTCTTAGAGCATCTCCAAAAGCCTCTCTATCCGGCTACTTTTCCTATTTTTTAGCGATTCACAGTGTCTTTAGAGACTGCAACAGCCTCACTATCTTCGTCCCAAAACTTAGCGAGCGGAGAGAATCTTTCTCCGCTCGCTATCCGGCGAGACGCAACTGAACGGCTCCTTCGCGCGACCGCTAGGACACCGGCCGTCTTCCTCTCCCTCATCTCAACAGGAAGAGCTAGAGGAGCGACAAGGTTCATCTGGCCCCTTCCCTCTGGGTTTCTTCTGGTTCTCAAACGTTCCAGAGAGTTGGTTCTTGAGGTGGCCCCCCACGCTAGTAGCCATCGCCATCCTTAGGGAAGGTGAGCTCACTGCACCCCACTCCGTGTGAAGCTTCCAGAATCGCTCGTGAGTTTTTTTGAGGGCTTGAGTTGTCGTTTCTTGATGTGGGCTCGCGTTGGATTTGCTCTCTCCAGTTGGTTTTTCCTTGGATCCCCGGTTAGATGGAACCATTCAGGGGGGAAAGGATTAGCTAAAAGCGATTACATCGTCTGGTAAGATTCTTTCAAGTTGTTGGAGTGGATCTTTGTAGGTCTTGATGTGTTTTTTGGCTTGGATAGATCTGAGAAATTTGAGGAAGATTGGCTAGAAATTAGCTTCTTGTTTTTAAGACATTTTCTGCAAGTGTTTGCCAGCTTGTTGGTACGCGTTTCTTCAAGTTTCCTCTTTTTCCATATGTGGGACCTCTTGGATCTCAAAGAAAAACATGTTTCGTAAGATTTTTTGGCTTCTTTTATTCGGAATTCTCAATGTTTTCATCAGTTTCCTAACCTGGGTATGCGTCAAAATTAAAGTTCTTATTGAGTCGTTCCTGACGTTTGATGAGATATCAGGAGTGATTGAAATCAAAAGGTCTTACCTTTTCGTAGATCCGTGCGAATTCTAGCATTATCTAGTGTGCTTCCAAATATAGTGGGACATCAAGAACATAATAGGAGCCCGTTACTAGCACATGGCTGTGAGCAAGAGGGGCTTGCAAGAGTAATTTGCTGATCTATGTTGAATTCTTAATTTGTACTTGCATGTACTGGATCTCTAATTGCTTTGAATTTCTTTCCATGACCGAGTAAACCCTCAGCTGTGGATCGTGAGGCTTTGTCTCAATGCGAAGTTCCAGCTTGATGTTGAACTTGAACGCTTGGAGTTGTATTGATGGCATCCTTAAGAAATTCAACTCAATATAGTATCTCAAGTCTTCTGGTTGGATCGCTGTAATGAACATTTACCTGATTAGTATGTTGTTGTTTTATTAAATCTTTGTATAGTTCCTAACTTCCTGCTGGATGCTGAACCTTGATTGATCACTTGAGCGCTTGGGGTTGTCTTACCAACAAGCTAGCTTCGCTAGGCACCGTCCCATTACAAGGTTTGCAAGTTGTTCTTCCTTTTGCTTACCATTACAAGGTTTGCAAGTTGTTCTTCCTTTTGCTTACCAACAGAGCCGAATTTAGTGGAATAATAATACAGTTTTTGTGTTACTTTTTCGGTAGAAAATTCACTGCAACGCTGGCAAGCAAACCTCCAAGTGCTCCCCTAGTAATAGTCATGAAACATGAGATTTTACAAATGTGAATTCACTGAGGTGCCCTAGAGTATGTAACATAGAGGGCTGGCTTACATAATTCAAATTTTGAACTAAATGAATTGGAATAAAACTCCTAACATCCAATCCAAATTTCACTTAAGACTAATGTTATCTTGACATGACAGATGCTGCAGAAGAATGCGGAATCATCAAGGACATTGTAAAGTCTGTATGGTCATATGGTGTTCCTGAAGGTACTTTTGAAGAGTGTAAGCTGATAGAGATGTTCCATCAACGCTAGAATATCTTCATAAGCTATGGATGAGAAGCGGTTATTTTGAGGAAGCTATCATTGCATATCGGCGAGCTCTTGCAAAACCACAGGATTTGGATTCTCAAATGTCTGCAAACTTACAAAAAGACTTGACTAGCCATCTAGAAATGTTGTTGCCTGGAACCTCTAGCAGATCAGAAAGATGGTAACTTGCACTTCTCTTTAGGAATTTGGTACAACTGCGTTATATCTATGGCAACTATTATTAGTATTATGCTTGACAAGAATCACTTTCACTATTTGTTTGCTAAATAAATTACTGGTTTTAACTCTCTCATCTGAAATACCTTTTGGTAGCAAATGCAAACATGTTTTGGTGATTTAGTTCATGTTATTTAGAATTGATGTGCATGTAATCAGGAAACTACTTTCTGTTAATGTAATTGCTTGCATATTTTTACAAGGAAAATTTAAATTTAAAATTCTCACGTTCAAATATAGCCGTTCGAAATTACCTGTTTAAAAATAACCGTTACAATGTAGTCGTCACAATAAATTTTAATTTTTTAAATTTCCGCATTCAAATATAGCTGTTTGAATTTACAGTAAAAAAGGGTTACTGTTATGACGGTTATGTAGAATATAATTAGAATATAGGAGAGAGAAAATAGAGTGTGATATGAGAGGGAGAAGATATGAAAAGGTATTTTTTAAGAGTTTTTTAAATATGGCTTTTGAAGCGTCAGTTTTGGAGAGTGTTGTTGGAGATGCTCTCATAGCATACACCAGTCAGCTGTGTGCATTAATATGTTCCAGCCAAAATTATTACAATCTTGCCCGTCGTATGCATTTTATTGGATTGAAAGTACCATGCCGACGAGCAATAGTATGCATGTGCCTCCCATTTATCGACGCAGAAGGCTTGAAGTCCCAGCCTTCTACGCTCTTCGGGACACATACATCATAAAGCGTCTGCCCCAACACCCCACGGGGGTTCATGCTTTCCACGCTTGGCATGTTGAACAACTCAGGTTTTGGTTCTTCGTTGCTGCTTTCATGGTACTCCATGGAGCTCGGTAAGAAGAAATGATCGGTTAGGTCGGTTGGTACTCTTCTTAGCCTATCGTTGGAGCTCACAGCACTTTTATGGTGATTGTAGACCGACCGAGACATGCCATTGTGCTCACTCATGCCCACCTCGTAACCGTTAAGTTGTATTCTGCTCATGTAAAGTGTTGAAGCCTTTATGAGTAGCTCAGTCACCGCAGCTCGGTATTCCTCAGGGTGATGCTTGTAATGGCCTGCGTGACAAATGGTGAAGAGACAGTGATAAGCAGGCAACACAGTAAAGATGAAAGAGTGATAACAATCCATGTAAAGAAGGCTTTCCATCCACAACTTCTGAGCAGTGTAACGATTTTGAAAAGAAAAAAAAAAGATGATTGATGGTGACAATAATTGTTCGTTAATAAATTCTTACAATGAGGGAGGTAGTATTTCTATTATGTAAATCATGGGTGTTCAATCAGTCTTTTTTCTATGTGTTAAGTGTTCCATACATATGCCAAGTTTATTTACCATTTAGTCCTACAGGAAAGAAAAAAAAAAGTAGTAGTAGGCCCAGCCCAAGCCCAATTCAGCCCCACCCAACAAAAGTCCAGCTCAAGAAATGTTTGGTGTAATTTTCATGGTCCAATGAGTATTGCTTTGTCAGTCTGGTGGTTACAGACTACAGTTTATTGATGTCCATGATGTGTCTCAGTGATTGATCTCGATTTGCCCTCAGCTTTTTATAAGCCAAAAAAGATTTGGATGGATGAAAGTGAGCTCCACACAATGGGAACAACATGCAAAATACATGATTTAAGGCTTCTCTATAACAATTAATTTACATTAAGAACGACAGTACTGTTGTTCTGTTTGTTATAGCTGGTTCGCACCATTACCAAGTATGGCCATTAGTAGAACTGGGTGACCATCGCTTTGGAGATAATTATAACTGGGAAGGGTGATCCCAGAATGACTTGGAATGTTCTACATGAACTTAGATTTGTATTTGCCTTCAAACATTGTAGTAAGCAAATTTGTTCAGAAAGTTGCAGAAGAACTGAAAAATATCATCATAAACAGGATGGTTTGGCTAGTAATTGCCTGAGATCCTGTTGGTAGTTTCTTTTGCCACTTTCAAGTATTACTAAACTTTCAAACGTTTGGCTATTACCACCAGTAAATAACCTCGGACTACTATGTGGGTGGTATCAAGTAAAGAGTCCAATTTCAGTTGCCCTCATTATGCATTCTCATGGATTGTTGTCAATACCTGTTTTAAATAAAAAAAAATCAAAATTTTTTTGTCATTAGAGAGGACCAAGCTAAGTAATGGATAGCAGGTTTAGTCTTCGTATTTCTTCCTGCACATTGCCTGAAAGCATGTAATGATAAACAGGCAGTTGCTGGGGCAAAATGTTCAAAAAAGATTAAAAAAAATTCAAGACCTTTACCCATCCTAATTTAGAGCAATCCCATCCCTGACAAAAATTGCTGTTTGATACACACCATGGAATAAAGAGCATACCTACATGAGGAGAACTGTGCCATTTAACTAGGTTAACATCGCCACCCAGCTGCAGCAGACGTTGGGCAAAATTTTGAACAATTGAACAGGGAGCAAGTTCATCATCCTCTGAACAGAATATGAGTATTGGACCAGCATGCTGCACGTATAATGGATTAATGTTACAGATATCCATGATTAAGTTCACCTGCAATCAGGTTATAAGGCATCGTGGTGAATAGAGTGACATACCACTGATGAGTATAGTGTTTCCCAATATTCCTTACGTTGTTCTTCAAATTTGCCAATGAAAAGGGTGTCTAGACCCGAGGCAATGCCTTTAGTCATCCATGTTAAGACACGAGGAGGTTGAGACATCTTCAGGACACTTGGGTGAAGGAGAAAACGTGTGCCTAAATCACTAACAAAATCTACGGGACTTGAGTCGTAAATTTGTCCACACAGACAGTCTCGTACAAGTTGATACTCATCCTGTAGGAAGAAGCAAATATATGAAGCTTTCTCCAATAATTGTCAAATTCTACCTATGGAATTTTATTTTTAATGTACATTACAACAACAACCACCAAGTCTTTTGTCCCAAACATGTTAGGGTAGACTACGAAAGAAACCCAATCAAAGTCAATAAAACCCTTAAACCTTCGATCTTGGATCATGGTTCCGATACGTGGATCGCTAACTTCCATGCACTTCTATACAACGCCAAATCTTTAGGAATGTTCTAATCCCGCAAGTCTGCTTCTTCACACGTCAGTCTCGGTCGGTCTCTGCCTCTTCTTATGTTTTCATGATGACTCTTAAAATTCTACTATACACCGGTGCCTCAGAAGGCATCTGTTGGAGATGTCTAAACCATCTCAAGGATAAACTTTTCTTCAATTGGTGCTACCTCAACCCTATCACGTATATCATCATTGCGGATTCGATCTCGCCTTGTATGACCAATATTTCTAGTGTATATTGCTCTAGGAAAAATTGTTATGAGCAAAGGAGTATACAAATGAAAAAGGTAGGAAAACCATACCAGACTCAGTTGACCTTCACATCTTCTCTCTAGCAGCTGTCATTGAACAAAGAAAACATTAACCAGAGATTCTACACCAGGTCATAATAAATAACCGCTTCAGCCAAAGGGCTATGGGGGTTCCATTACCTGAAGAACCTTGTATGTGCAGCCTTTTGGCCCTCCCGAGAATGAGGCGAAGACAACAGGTACTGGCCTAGCCTTCAGTTCCTGGATATCAAAGACGAATTCAGCAAAGGTTGCATGATTGCAACAAACAATGAGATGCATCAACACGGATACTCCACACACACACACAAAAAAGGAGTAAGACAAGTTGAAAGTAGCGCAGTCATGTGCATAGCCTAACCATCAGATATAGCACTGACCTTAACAAGCTCTGCAAGAACTCCATCGGCGAGCACAGCAGCCTTCTCAGGGAAAAACCTGCACGAACAAGCAAATGAGATTTATTCAAGCGATTCAATCATATGAAGTAGACCCAAAATACAGTGCTTAGAGGTTTACTACAATTCATATCAGAGAGCAAACCACGCATGACGCATATCTCCCAGGCTTTACGCAGTTCATCAAATTTAGCCATCTAAAATACTGCGACAGAACTACACATGCCTTCAGAATACATAGGATGCTGCAAGACAAACATACACGCTTGCTATGCATCTATTCCAAATCACTGGAATCAAACAGAAGTGACCAACTTCTTGAGTTAATCCAATCGATCAAACGACCTAGAAATTAAACCATCTTCAATCTATGAGGATCAGCTCATACCCAAGAACACTTGTAATTAAACCAAAATAGAAGCTTTTTCTTGCATGCTCGCAGCACATCAGATCATCTAATGATTCTCCCCTCCATTCCGACGGATAATCCCGAGAAAGAAACCGTCTAGACTCACTGACTCACCTCAAAAACCGTAAAAAAATAAGGTTAAAAAAAATAGTATAGTAAAACCACACCTTTACTATTCACGAATCACAACCATGGGACGATGCGAGGGGGAGGAGGAAGAGAAACGTACAGGGTGAGGAAGTCGGAGTGGCAGACGAGGCACGCCCACCCGAGCGCCGCGTACAGCTCCGCGTACGCCCGCACGTGCCACTCCTGGCTCGACAGCCACGCGAACATCACCACCACGCCTCCCAACTCCTCCTCCTCCTCCTCCGGCTCCGCTCGGCCGCCGGCCCCCGCCCCAGTAGTGCCGCCCCCACATGCCTCCGAATTCCGGAAGGTTCTAGAAGCTTCTATAACCTTCTCCCGTACTCCGCCGTCTCCTCCTCTTCCTGCGGGGTGTTTGGTGGGGTATCTTTTCTGGGGACGTGTGGCGATTAAAAAGGCGGTGTCAGTGTTGGACTGCGCGAAGGTAAAAACGCTACGGGGCACCGAGGAGTTTGCCACTACAACTAACCCGATGAAAATGGCAGATTGGATTGTAGCCAACCTGGTGACAAACTCAGGTGGCCCTTACGAAACTTTACGGATGTGATTTTTTTTTAGAGAAAACTGTTTTTAACTGTTGGATGTAGCTAAAAAAGGTCAATTTTAAATTGCATAACATAGCAAGTACCGAGTATCCATAGTCCACAATGTTGATCTTAATCATAACTCATGTATATATAGTTAGTAACGTACATAAGAGTATACAAAGCTTCTGTTTATCACGATGTGTAATAGCTCTTGGATACATGATTCTTTTTTAAAAAAAAAGTTGGCCAGGAACCCACACAAATCCTAAGATGCAAACCCAAGAAGATCGGAGAATGGCACCACCTCTTTACCAACAGGATAAGGTTGGTTTCTATGTGAATACATTTAATAGGTGATGCGCACTAGTAGGTCAACTTGATCTTCTGATGAGAACAATACATTGGTTTGATATAGTACGAAGTAGATGGATCGGTTACTAACCACGAGATCAGCAACCAAGCAATCGCAACATCACCACACAAACAATTAACCGAATCAAAGACCCGATCGACCCTTGTACCTGCTGCAACCAAGAACATGCAAGAACAAGGTGAGAGCAATTTCAATCCAATAATCTCAAAGAAACAAGGGTGATGTTCTGTCTCTCGTCTCGGGTGGTCTAGTCGACACACACGAATATGAGGAGGGACGCACAAGGGGTCAACCACACGCAACAAAACCTAAACGACAACGTACGATGGCTTGGGCATTATATAGGGTGGAGACCAGACTTGGGCGCCCAAAATAGGGTCGGCCACCACCCTAAGGTCGGCCACCACGCAACCCTAACCATACATGGGCCATGGGCCCAAAAATACGGTGACATAGCACCTGACAGATTTGGCTCGTGATATTGTGCGGTGTTTTCCTATTGATCTGGAGCGAATTTGGAGGTGAGGCTGGATCCATTGGAAAGCTTATCTCCTAAGCTTTCCAACGGGTGGTCGCACACCAAAAACGGAGTCCGAGAACCCGAGTTACCCCCGTTTGAAGTTGGCGTGCTGCTGGATGGCCAAACCGGACTTTTTGGCATCTTGGGCTTCCATACGAGCCTTCCTTAGCGCGTAGGCTGTCCTCGAGGTGTGTGCTTGAGGCGCTGGTCCTTTGTTGTGGGCTTGAAAGACCGAGCTTCTGGATTAAGGCCCTTTGGCGACGAAAATGTCGCAGCGTCGACTGTAGGCGATGAAGATAGCGCAGTTGGAGAGAAAGTAGTGGCGGCAGTCATTATCCTTGGAGTTGATGTCCTCATCAATAGACTAAAAAATGCTCACCATATATTGTTAGTTTTTACCCTATAAAAATTGCATTTGCATGCCATTTTTGTGAAAACCTTCCGGTTCACAAAAACTTGTTGGTTTGAGATATATGTAGTCAAACTTTTAAAACTTTAATTATTGATATCTTTTTAAATATTTAAATTGGATGCATGAAAATCATACATGCAACTAGATTTGTCTCGAAACAAACTTTCACAATATTATAATTTTATTAGTTTTTTAAATATATTATAATATAAATTAGTGGCTAAAGTTGAGTTTTTAATTATTTGTGACCGGAGGGAGTACCACGTAAACTTGTAGCCCTATCTAGCTCAATCTCTTGATGAGATAGATTAGATCATCCACGACAGCAACACATAGTGGTAGTTAAGCTTTACCAACTTGTGTTAACTTGGAATTAACTACATGTATGGATCAATGGATGGAAGGGGTGAAGTATATTCGATACAAGTTTATACGGCAAAGTTACTCATGTTTTTTATGCTATAAAGGACGCCAAAGAGCTAGCACCGGATTAACATCTTTAATTACGATTCGCACTAGTGAATTTTATGCAGAACCTGTGTGGAATTAAATTAAGACGCAGTATATATATCCTTATATCCTCGATCTTTAAAGCACGAGTGGTATATGTAGATGCTCTTGTCAACTTTCAAACACGTCCTGCAAAGGATAATCGATCAAAAGGTCGTGATGTTTGCAGCAGATTGTCGTATGCGTCCATATCATGACACGCGATCTCTGAATCTAGCTACCTCTCTCATTCCCCTTAGGTAAGACTACTTGTCATGATAAGGATTGCAATTAGTTAAACGCCCATATATATATATCCAGACCGAGTACTACACCAGGTCAAGATGCTGACGGAGGCAACCTGGTCTACAAGACAGTTTTTTAATCTTCCCTAAAAGGTATAGACATCCCTACAAAACTAAAAAGGATAGTATATTCATGGCAAGCACATACTAGCTAGTGATGTAGAAATTGATGGGGCAAAGCAGAGATGGTGATGTGTCTCCGAGCATGATTGGGGAGAGGAGATGAGAAATCGTACAAGCCAGCTCTTGCTAGCTACATCATGCATTGAATTCTCTTCATGATCACATTAACAAATTAACTACTAATTAACAAACAGTTCTAGTAGCAGCTAGTCGAAAGATCAGTTCACTCGACCAGTCCCTTTCTTGATTAAATTCATGACTCATCGGCAGGAGACGGTCAGCTCGAGCAGTTAATCGGCTAGTTGCAGATAGCAAGCAAGCAAGCGAGGGTAATTTATTTGGAGTAGTAGTATTTTTCAGTTAGAATGTCAATTAACGGGGTCAAGAATGTGATCGAATTGGGATTCCCTCTTTCTGGCTTTCAAGGTCGACGGCCTTTCTAACCTTCTTTCGTGTTCCTTACGAGAAAACTACCAACTGCCAAACTTACATCATTGATCGTGGCTTTCAAGTTGGATTGACAACTTTTACAAAAATTTCATAGGTATTTTGCATAAATAATCATCAGTGTAGATCCTCCATAATCCTCGTCGTATTAATTTATTTAATTCTAGCGGTCCAATAAAGCCTTAAAATCTAGCCAAGCTCCAGCAACTGGAGCTTAGAGCGTGAGGTGAACCAAGACAATTCCTGTTAATTTGCTCGATCGAGAGCTCAGCTCTTTGCGTTTCCTCCTTGTGCACATGTGAAGTGGTTAGAGATCTAAAAAAACAAAGGATTCCTCCTTGGCAGGTGATACGTGTTGTTTGTCAGTGCTTCCGTGGTTGAAAAAGGAGTAGATTTGCAATACCATTGGACGACAATTCTCCTAGTACTATCTATCGTGAAAATTCCCTTGCGAAAACTTCATATAAACTTGCTATCATAAGCAGGGGTGGATCTAGGGATCGCAAATTTTTTTAAAAATGCTACAATACCATCACTTTAATAGGTCAAAGTTTGTTGATTGAAATGGTTCTAATTTCGGTGGTTTGGGATTTTTAAAACCTTAAAACTATTTATATTGTAAATTTAATAAATTTCAAATATATATGCTGAATTATCATGTTACGAAATTATTGTACAAGACTCTAAAATTATATGTATAAAGTGTGCGTCTCTACGGAAAAATTTCTAATTCAACTGCTGCCCATGAGAGAAGCTCTCACCGGTGCCTGCTATACCATACTCGGAAGAGTTCTTCCTTGGCAAGTCGTGCGGTGATATGAGCTTTTCTATCTGGCGACTGGTTTGAGAAGAGCTTTTCTATCCGTGCCTAACTCCAACGCAGCTAGCTAGTAGCTAGTTCGGCATTTGCTCGAGCTAAGATCTCAACTCCAGCTTGACTATAACAATAAAATAATAAACGCGCATATCACGAGGCCCTCTTCGCAACAGTACGGAAACAAGTCTCTTGGACGAACGACGCACAAAGAACTTAGGCCATTCTCACTGCATTATTTTATTTTTCAGTTTTTAAAAGTGCTATATTAGATTTTATCTAAGTAACTGTGTATCTCAGGTCTTATCTAGATGAAACTTTCTCACCTTCCATAAAACTCTCTATCTCTCTCTTCATAATTACCCTGCCATATCACCAAATATAATGATGTGTCGTATCATTTAATAAGAATAAAAGACGTGTGAGAGCAGGCAGTACTATGTGGGGACGTAGTATGGCCGGCGTCTGGGGAGTGGGGATCCACCGACTACAGCACTGCACTTCATCGTTATCCGTAGTCGTAGTATTTTCTTTGGGGTTACTGGTCTCCAACTCTCCATTGGCATCGTCCAACTTTAATGTGCTGCTGTCGCTGTTGTGGGACAGCAACACTGCTTGGCTTGGAGCATCTGCAAACGCACGACGCTACACGGGCATGGTAGCTGGTTCGCAGCAGCGACTATTCCGGCGACCTTAATTTTATGGCCATGCATGGTCGTTATCTTGATATCATTTTTGCGTGTCATGATGTTGTTGCTGAATATGGAAAAAATCCTGCTGTTGTTTTCGACCGCGTTCATATTATTCACTCCAGATGAATTGAAGCTCCCAAACGGGCAGATAGCTAGCTAGCTTAAATATCTGACTTGGCTCACGAGTTGCGTAGGGAAGCTGCATTAGAGCAAGTATAATAAGATGAGGTAAGCAGGCTGCAAGAATTGTCACATCAGATTTATGGTGAGTTGGAGGAGAGAGGAGAGGAGAGAAGCGGGCTGCAGATCTACAGTCGGCTGTAGCACGGACTCCAAGAAACTTGGTGAGAGAATGAATGGATGAATGTGGGCCAAGTATTAATGACTTTGTAAGTATGTGTAGCTAACTATTATATGGGTGGACTGTTAGGTTGGCTGTATATGATATAGCAATAAGATAAAGTCTGCAGTTGACTCTCTTATTAGCCTTGCTCTTAATTAGTATTGTATGAGTGGAGGAACGCCATTGGTTATTGTTTCTAGACACATTATGACCAACTGATGAAAGAGGTTCATTTAATTGTTGTCCAGATCGTTCGTTAGCATCTTTGGCGACGCATTTCAGGAATAAGCAATAGCAACTTCGCTCTACTGGAGTGCACGCACTCAACAAAGATATACTATTATACTTGCTACACACACGTACGCATAGTTTAGAGAGCTGACAGTGCGAGGCCGGCCGGATTGGACAAACCGATCGAGCTCTAACACCACCTTATTTACCATCCACTTAAGCAGCCCTGCAGTGTACTGTGGTGCATTCATGATCGCTGGTAGGCCATGATCAGTGGGTCGATCCTATCGATATATCAGGCGCTGGTCGGAGCTATGCGAGTGACCGGGTACAGATGCAGCTTGGTGCGTTTACTGGCGACCAGGCCAGCTGCCTCCCACATATCGAGGTCTTTGGGCTCCATGCCGTCAGGCAGCTTCCAGTCGAAGTGGTAGAGAAGGCCGGCGAGCGCGAGCTCCATGTTGGCGATGCCGAGGTTCGAGCCCGGGCACATCCTACGGCCGGAGCCGAACGGGAGGAACTCAAAGTTGGTTCCCTTGTAGTCTATGCCGCTGTTCTCGAACCGCTCTGGCTTGAACTCCTCGGGGTCCTCCCAGTATTTGGGGTCCCTGCAGATTCCCCACACGTTCACCAGCGCGGACGTGCCCTTGGGAACATCGTAGCCCATGACCTTGCATTCCTCGCGGCACTCCCGGGGGAGCAGGATGGGCAGCGGGCAGTGCAGCCTCAGCGCCTCCTTGATCACCAGCTTCAGGTAGGTCGGCCCGGCGATGTCGTCCTCCGTGATCCTGCTTTTGCCCTGGAAGGCCTCCCGCAGCTCCGCCTGCGCCTTCGCCATCACTCTCGGCGTCCGCATGAGCTCCGCCATGGCCCAGTTCAGCGTCGTCGACGACGTCTCGCTGCCCGCCCCAAACATGTCCTGGAATGGAACCAGCATCGCAGGCATGCTGTTAAAGTTGCGTCGTTGTTAATTAATTCTCTTCGTCTTCTTCTTGAACATACCATTGTTGCATGCATGCTTCATTAAGCAGATACAGGGATATATATATATATATGGGAGTGTATAGGTATCATCCGGATGTTTTTGTCTTAATTAACATCCAAATTTTGGACCATTAGATACCTCACTTGAAAATCACCGGACCGTTGTATCAAATCATAAGATCGGATGTCCCGAATCTCAACAATAACATCCAAATTTTGGACCATTAGATACCTCACTCGGAAATCACCGGGCCGTTGGATCAAATCATAGGATCGGATGTAATCGATACTCCTGAATCTCAACAATGATCCAATGGTTCTAGATTTGTGTGATTTCAACAAAAAAAACATCCGGTTGATGTATATATATATATATATATATATATATATATATATATATAGGAAGCTTCTTTTCTACTCCCGGGAGTAATTACTCCCTATGCCGTATCTCATAACGTATGGAGTATCTCATGCAACGGAGGGTATGTACGCGTAGTATACGAGTATATAAGATCATCTAGGTGGTATGTATATTTTTTAGACATACTCCTTTTTATGTGCATATATGAAAGTATTTGTGAAATACGTTAAAAATCATTAACTTCCTTGTAATTTTTTCATGTGACTCACATTGGAGTATCTTATAATTAGTGTATGAGTGTACTCAACGTGATAAAGGAGTATTTCAAATTCGTTTAGGTAGTATTTCAGAGGTGGGAGTAACTACACCCGGGAGTAAAAGATATTTTTCATATATATATATATATATGAAAATAGTTCTATACAGCTATACTCTTAGGAATACGTACTCCCATCTTCAATATACCGATTAAATGATATTATTATATCTTTTTATCCTTTTGAGTATATTCTAATATTGATTATAAGATACTCCAAAATGAGTGTATTTATCGATGGATAAGATGTTGGGAGGTGAAAGCTTACAAACATCAGGACGAGGATGTCGCGATTGGTGATCGTGCCGCCCTCCTTCTGGAGCTTCAGCAGGACTTGGAGGAAGTCCCCGTGGCCGGCGGTGTCGTCGCCGCGGTCCATGGCTTCCAGCCGTTCTTGGATGATCTGCTCGAGGATTCCCTGGATCCGGTCGCGGCAGGCGAGCGCCTTGCGCGGGGCCGTGCCGATCATCTGCATGAGCTTGGAGGACGGGAACATGTCGGCGGCGGTCAGCGTCGTCGTCTGCCGGACCATCGTGTCGAAGGCGCGGAGGTACTCGTCCTGGTACTTGCAGCGGCTGCCGATGGACTCCCTCACGAAGGTGTCGTTGATGAAGTTCGCCATGCTCTTGGTTATGTTCACGGCCGCGCCAGAGGCGGCGGACGCGGCCAGGTCCTGCAGGAAGCGCGCCACCTCCTCCTCCCGGATGCGGCGGAGGGACTGCACTCGCGCCACGCTCAGCAGCTCCAGCACGCAGATCTTGCGGAGCTGCCGCCACCGCTCGCCGTAGGGCGAGAAGACGAGGTCGGTGCCCCCGAAGGTGACCACGCTGGTGGTGGCGTTGAGGTGCCTGGTGGCGAACGTGAGGTCGTGCTTCTTCAGGATCGCCTCCGCTGCCTCCGGGGACGACGCCACCAACGTCGGCACCTCGCCGAGCCAGAGCAGCATGAGCGGCCCGTGCTTCTCCGCGAGCCCGTGCATGGCGCGGTAGATGCTGTGGTTGGTGATCAGGTGGTGGGCGCTGCCTAGCACCGGTAGCGTCCACGGTCCCGGGGGCAGGTTGAGCTTCTTCTTCCCCGCGGAAGGCTTAAGCTTGGAGAGGACGATGAGCAGCACGGTCACACCCAGAGCGAGCAGCACCTTCTCCACCCCCATCATGCGCTGATTTTGTTGAAACTCCCAGGGACAAAGCCTGTAATCAGCACTTCAATATAGAGCAATACCTTGAAGCCCTGTTCTGAGACCTCTTCTCTGAATGCAGCCCTCACGTTCGGCTGAGAACACTTTTGCCACACAAATTAAAGTCTGAAAGCAGTCGTTCAGTGCTAAATACGGCAATAGAGCAGAAGTCTTTTTACGACGTGAGACTGCACATCTTTTCTGTTTTCCTATTCTCAGCCATACAAAGTTTGGATTGACATCTATCTAAACAAAACAGACTCGAATACAGACTCTCCGAGTCCTTATCCCTAAGGTTTCCTATAGCTAATTGTTTTGAATTTGATTATGATTATTTCCGTGTTTTCTTGGTATTAGTGGTTTTATTTGGATATTCTTTGGATTTATGACTGGAGTGAAAAATCAAACAAACATAATTAATGAGTGGATAATGGTAAAAAGATAAAAAGGTAAAAGTAAAATCTTGAAAAATTTATATTAAAGATCTTCAGCACTTAGATAAATCATTTCAGCTGATAAATAAATTTTTCAAAACAAAGAAAAAAGGAATGACAATTGAAAAGACATCTTTTGACTATAAACAGTACATAGACAGAATTAATATAAAATATTCAAAACTTATCTGGAGCTGTGAAAATTACCATGCATAGAGCCCGCAATACAGTAGTTACCTTTGGTAAAAGTTTCAGAAATTTATAATTCAATTACAGCATTTTAAAATTCAAAAATAGAAACTTTAAAAATCTGAAAATTAGAATGTCAGAATTCTTATAAAATAAATACATAAGGTTTTAACCTGAAAATTTTACCAGAGAGCACTATTAGCTCATTTATAACTCATATAAAAAGTTTTAAAAAATAAATAATACTATTTTACTTCTTAAATAAATCAAAATCCGAAAAGGAATTCCTGAGCAATCATCAATGTCAGAATTTCTAATAATTACCGTTAAAACATTTTAATCCAAAATTTTTACGGAAGGTCGCTCATTGCCTGTAGACTCTAGTCAAAAAGTTTTAGAAAATTTGACAGTGATTTGGTAGAATTTCGGGTCATGATCTATCCGAAGCAGTCCTTCACCCTTATCTTGTTCACTATCACCGACAAGTGGGCCCGTTCACTGTTCTAACCCCGTCAGCCGGCAGGCAATGGAAAACTTCACTCTCACTGCCAGTGGACCCAGTCCCGCTCGTCAGCTACTGCTCCTGTTCTTTCTTTCCTCTTCTCTCCTTCACCGAGTCCGCCGTCTCTCGCGCCTTCCTCGCCTATCCATTATACCAGCAGCGTTGGAGCCACGTTCGTACTCTGTCTACCCGCGTCATACCCTCCGCTGTAGCGCCACGCCTTCACCTTCCCACGCCATGCCCTGCCTTGTCCTAGCACCATAAGGTTCGCGCCATCCCATCGCCAAGAGCAGAACCGAGCCGCAAGAAATGGCCCCATTCGCACCCAGTGCTGCCAGTCTTCATCTCCTTTATAAACTGGCCGAAGATTCAAAATAGCTCTATACCTTTTTCCCCAACTGCCCTCTTCAATCTTCCACCCAGTAGTAGCCATTCGCTGACCGAGCTCAAAACAGAAGCTTCCTCTCCCCGCCATCGTCGCCCATAGCGTAGAAAAGGGGGGAAATTCACGATCAAGCTAATTTGGTCCGCTATTCTTGAATTGCTTGAATCCCTAGCACCCTAGTGTATTGTACTTAAGCTCTAACTAACTCTCATTTTCAGTTCTTCACTCGTGCAGCACCGTCGATGTTGGAAATCTAGGTATTATTTTAATTGCAGATTTGAATATTAAACATAATCCCAAAATAATCAAACACAACAGGCTAGACAAAAAGTACCACATTTTTCTGAAAAGTAGATCTAGAAATGTTGTGTACGAGATGAACAGAGGGAAAATATGAGAAATTCTTACGATGGGCTTGATGACGAAAAGGAAGCAGCGCAGTAACGACCGGCCGTAGAGGAAGTAGTCGACGTCGTGGATCGTCCAATAGCAAGATGAAGAGCCCGAGCGGTCGCGCAGTTGCGCTGCCCAGAAACCTTATTGCCGCCCCCGTGCAGGTTTTCGCAGCGGCAATGGTTCGGAGATCCCGCTCTCCTTGCCTCGCGGAGTCGCGGTGCACGCCGAGAGGAAGGTCGGTGAAGAACGAGCGCAGCACGAAGACGCAACACATGTCACAGTGGATGAACGCGAGCGCAAAAGCCGAAAGCCCCATCTGTCTGGACGTCTCCAGATTTTATAGCCTTGCACCAGTAACGGTCAATAAATTGCCCATTACAGCACCATTATACGCTAGTAACTGCAGGTCATTGAAATGACAGTTTCTATTAGAAACTGACGCCGTTATCATGGCTGTTTCAATTCTCAGTAAATGACCCCATTAATTCACTAATAATAGAGAGAAACCGAAAATTAAAAAGGGTTTAAACGTGCCAGGAAATACGCGGTAATTCGCGGTAATTCACAAGTCACGCGGGAAAAACACGCGGAAATACGCGGTAATTCGCGAAATACGCGCGCGCGTGCGACTTTAGCCGTGCTCCTCACCCTCCATATGCCTCATTACAAGGCATGGTGGGAGCTCTCCCTTTTAAATTGGCACTCTCCTCTTTTAACTAGTAATATGGTACTATTATTTATAGCTTTGGCATTAGAGATAAATGGGCCACTTGGGCCTCATTTCTAACCGTCGCTGCGCCTATTCTTCTTCCACAACACCGATGATCGATGGCAAAGCAACTCGGTCAATTTTCGATCATGCTTTCAGGTAAAACGGAGTACTTACACCCCACTGATGCTCTAGGAGCTCTTGGCTGGTAGAAATATGTAGCGACCCTTATTTTTACATAAATGCAAAAATGGAAATCTAATATGCATACAGTGCTAGTCCATAATTAGTAGCTAGCACACACATTTACAACAATTGATATCGCATCCATACTCTTTATTATAAATAATAAGGGTAATTTACACAATAAGGTCTTACAATTCAGAGTAATGCCGCGGAAAAAATCAAAAATCTTGTAGTGTGCTCATCCAACCATCAGGCAACTGACAAGGCATAATCCCTAGAAAAACTCGTTAACATCCCCGAATACTGCATCAAATAAGTTTCATCTATTCCGATTCTTCACCTAAAAACAATAAATAAGGGTAAGGACTTTCGTACTTAGCAAGACTTTTGCAAAGCATATAATATATGCAGGCTATTTCAAAGGAAAGGCTTCTACGGTTAAATTGCATAAAGCCAATTTGCAATGTAAAGACAAAATAATAGATTGCAAACGGAATTTAAGTAAAAGCAATTTCATATGTAAAATAACAGTATATAAATATGAATAAGTAAATTTCATGAACCTAGGTAATATGACCATATCCATAAATCACTTTTCACCGACACACGATAGAAATCACCAACACACGGTAGAAATTATCGATACACGGTATAAACTACCGATACACGGTAGAAATCAGATTTTATGAAAACAAAACATCTATCTATGTGATGACTTTACCAAGTGCCCATGACCGTGAGCACGGCTAATCGATTAGATTTACACTCTGCAGAGGTGTACAGCTTTACCCACAAAAAATGATCATCTCTTTGTACATCGCTATTAGCACACTTCCTTTGGTGTGCTGCAGAGAGATCAAAATATAACCGTTACATTACTTAACACTAACTTTGCACCAGCACAGTAATGTTATTCCCTTGCTATGACGGCAGAAACACACACTCAAGACATGGCAATAAACCCTGTCATTCACATCACAACACAGGCAGAAAACCCCGCCTACACACATTCCTCCTCATAGCAAGGTATATATCACTATCTCCAGTCTACCAATGTGCAAAACTAGTTTTAAGGAACTTAATAAGTTAAGACTGTCCCATACCAGCACTTATGGTTACATGCGGTTATCTTGGCCTGAAAACAACCCATAGTTCAGTCCTTAATCTGACACGAGCAATAATCTCCCCTTGCACTACGTGCAAGTCCATGCACCTCCGGCTATTGCCAATAATTGACCGCATCAAAAATATAGTTTTATTTTCATTTTTAAATCAAAATACCAGCCATAAAGAAAGGTCATACCCAACATTTCTAGTCAAATCCAACCTTTTTAATCATATTAAGATTTTATGGTTCTTTAAGCATAGCTAAGCATGATCTCTACGTGTGAGGATACCCATGTTGACATTATGTACTATCTACTTTATTCTAGGGTTATCAAGATTCACAAACCCATATCTATCAAAAAGGTTTCATGAGTACGGATATAACCACCATTACCCACAATATAGCAGAGTTTAATGAAAATAGCATATGCAATAAAACATTTAATGAAAACATTTGTAAAACTGTGATCAACATTGTCAAAGGAGGTGCTTGCCTTGCTTATTTGTTGTTTACGACGAAGTCGTTGTTGCAGTCGATAATGGAAGTAGGTACTCGGGTTCTACACGTCATTCGACGGAAATATAGTAAATAACAAACTTTCAATAAGGGCAAAAAGAATACAGATAGAAAAACCAAATAAAAACTTATTATAAAAAACAGACATGTTTTAGGATTTGAGTTGAATGATTCTATATTTTCATATTTTAGCCGATTAAATATGTACACACACATATCATTGATAGCTTTTTAGGTTAAGTGATGCACAATTTCTTTTACAGATTATCTATTCTTGTTTTAGAATTCAAGAGGCTAAAATTATGTATTATTGTATTTACAATATCGAATCCAAGAGGCAAAAGTTATTTGGATTAATAGAATTAAAACATTAGTTAATAAGTTGTGCACTGTGAATGAATAGTACTTATTCTTTTACATGAAAAGTAGTCTCTCGTATGTTAAGAGTTGTTAGGTTAATAGTTATAGTTTTGTGGTCTTTAAGAAGGTTCTTGTGATACAAATATATATATTAACTACATATTTCTTCATTACTAACGAGTTCTTTATTCATATTATATGGTTTAGAAATCATAATACTTAGGGTTATCTTGCTATAAAAATTTATATGTAAAACATATGACGAAATGAGATTATTTCTTCAGAATAAAGTGATATATACTTTGGGGAGTGTTCCTAAGCTGATTTTACAAATTTTATTGTTTAAACAAGCCATTACATTCATTGTTGAAATAGCTTATATGGTATGGTAAAGTTTACGTTATACGGAATTGGACTAGAATGGCAAAGTTTACAATTAACACTTAAGGGTTTTGAACTAGCTGAATTTAGTTGAAAAGCAAGTTGTAAATAAGATATTTTTCTAGAATATGGTAGTCCATATACCAAAGTGTGTTTCTAAGTTGGTCCTACTAAGATTTACATTTAGTCGTGTATTTCTAGAGGCCACCGAAAAGGCTAAGCTGGTTTAAGTTTCACGCATTTTACGTCCTGATTTTGTTTCTAGTTTGCAACTGCACCTTACAGGATAATTTAACCATTTTTTACGCATTAGTTGGGAATGGCTCTAAGAATATTTTAAAGCTATTTTTGCAATATTTCGCTTTTATCCGAGATGTTTTTCATATGAGATTATTAGGGTTGAATGTGAACTTATTTTAATGTTGCATAAATGTAAAGTATTTTTGCATAACCAGAAAGAGTATTACTTTTTGAACATCCTAGGATTATGACTTTTCGTGCCAGGGTTTTGATAGTATGAGTGGACCATGTATATTATATCTTTTTAATTGTAAAATTCTTATGGGGATCGGGTGTGACATATGAGATAAGGATCATTTGATTAACTTAATGTTTGCTTACCCAAGGTTCTGTTGTTTGAATTAATCAGATCTTACTTTCTTTTCTATACAAATGTATGAGTACACATGTAATGTAATATAATCGGGTCAGAAGTTATTCAAGCTTATTAAAATCTTACTTAACCAATGATCATGATGTTCTATTGAGGATGACACATATGCTTATGGAGTTAAAGGATATTTGTACTATTAAAGTTAGCTTTAAGGTCTTGATATTCAGAGATTATCCAAGCTTATTTAAACTAATCTTCTAATTCATGAATAGTAGGATTCAGATTTATTTGTTTTCTGCTTCTTGAGTCGTGAACCAATTTAGTTCCCAATCAGTTTGGCTCTTGAACCATTTTCTTATAATCAAGATATTGTTTTAAGTTTTGCAAACTTAGTATGGATACTCATGTACATCTAGGACAGGGATTGTTTTGAGTTAAACACGTAGTTTAAAATCTTGATACCTAAGAGTTTAGAGACTTGATTAAACTAATCATCTTGCTAAGTTACCCTTCGATTAGAGGTAAGTTTACAATTAACACTTAAGAGTTTTGAACTAGCTGAATTTAGTTGAAAAGCAAGTTGTAAATAAGATATTTTTCTAAAATATGGTAGTCCATATACCAGAGTGTGTTTCTAAGTTGGTCCTACTAAGATTTGCATTTAGTCGTGTATTTCTAGAGGCCACCGAAAAGGCTCAGTTGGTTTAAGTTCCACGCATTTTACGTCCTGATTTTGTTTTAGTTTGCAACTGCACCTTACAGGATAATTTAACCATTTTTTACGCATTAGTTGGGGATGTCTCTAAGAATATTTTAAAGCTATTTTTGCAATATTTTGCTTTTATCCGAGATGTTTTTCATATGAGATTATTAGGGTTGAATGTGAACTTATTTTAATGTTGCATAAATGTAAAGTATTTTTGCATAACCAGAAAGAGTATTACTTTTTGAACATCCTAGGATTATGACTTTTCGTGCTAGGGTTTTGATAGTATGAGTGGACCATGTATATTATATCTTTTTAATTGTAAAATTCTTATGGGGATCGGGTGTGACATATGAGATAAGGATCATTTGATTAACTTAATGTTTGCTTACCCAAGGTTCTGTTGTTTGAATTAATCAGATCTTACTTTCTTTTCTATACAAATGTATGAGTACACATGTAATGTAATATAATCGGGTCAGAACTTATTCAAGCTTATTAAAATCTTACTTAACCAATGATCATGATGTTCTATTGAGGATGACACACATGCTTATGGAGTTAAAGGATGTTTGTACTATTAAAGTTAGCTTTAAGGTCTTGATATTCAGAGATTATCCAAGCTTATTTAAACTAATCTTCTGATTCATGAACGGTAGGATTCGGATTTATTTGTTTTCTGCTTCTTGAGTCGTGAACCAATTTAGTTCCCAATCAGTTTGGCCCTTGAACCATTTTCTTATAATCAAGATACTGTTTTAAGTTTTGCAAACTTAGTATGGATACTCATGTACATCTAGGACAGAGATTGTTTTGAGTTAAACACGTAGTTTAAAATCTTGATACCTAAGAGTTTAGAGACTTGATTAAACTAATCATGCTTGCTAAGTTACCCTTCGGTTAGAGGTGCTGATTAGACAAACATAATCATAGCTATGAGCTTACTATTTTGAATCCAGATAAGGGTCATTCAAGTTAACCTCCTGATATTTGAATACAACGGGTAAGTAGGCTCAGTTTGCTAACTTACCCTTTTATCATAGGTTCTTAATCATATTTCTATTTTGCTTTAGGTCTGGACATTGGAATTAGATTAGTCTTCTAATTTGAGTTTAATATCAATTCATAATAATCAAGGATATTTCTTTTCTGAATTTTGAGCCTTGGATTAGTTAGCTAATCATGCAATTTATTATTTGGTCCCACCTGCCATGGGGGTTAATTAGGAATGCTAACTGAAGCTATTAATTCTAATTACTCTAGATGTGGAGTCATATGAGAACAAAGAACAGAGAGGTTGCTTGCTGCTGATACCTTTGGTTGGATGGGGCCACTAGTCAAAGGGTAGTGCAACTAGTGCTTGTCTTCTTGAACACAGAACAGAGCTGTGCTCTCGGGCAGCCATGGTGGCGCCACTGGCAGCCATGGCCGAAGGCTCATCAGGCGTAGGGGGGCGAAAGCGATAGCCAAAATGGACTCTCGGGATTCCACTGAGATCACAGGAACTAAAGGCCGGAGCTCTGGTGAACTACAGCAGCGGCGCGGCAGTGCAGGGCGGCGGCAACCACAGGCGCACGGTGGCCGGACAGCGCAGCCAAGGATTGCTTAAACTGAGTTGGGGTTTTGGTTTGGTGATGGATAGTGATGCTTCGGATAGGATTGCTTAAACTGAGTTCGGTTTTTATAGCCATGGAAACGGCGGTGCTCGTGTGAACTCGATGTTTCAGGTTGCGGCGCCATTATCTCAACAGAGGCGGTAGCACGAGATTTTTCGGGTGCCAGGGCATGTAGGATGGTCAGCTGTGGCTGCACATTTATTAGCTTTGTCTCATACGGCGCTTTGATTCGAGTTTTGGATCACAGGAAAGAGTAGAGAAATGCGGTTTGGGCTGAGGCTGTGTGTGCTGCTTGCTGTCTTCGCGAGGAAGAAGAAGGGCAGCGGCTGTTTTGGTCGGGCCCACTTGTAAGCAAGACAAAAGGGGCAGCTCAGTGAACTCTCTGGACAGAACCCGATTGCTCCGCAAGTTGGTCTAGCAAACCGACTCAACATTTTACAAAAAATTTTGCAGAGGTCGGAAAGATAAGGATAATTATCCATTTAAAATTTCAGATTAAAATTACTGACATAAAATTTTAAATAATTCTGACAATGCATTCTGCCAGATTTTCTAGTTTCTGATTTTTCTTTTATTTAAGATAAAAATAAGGTCTATATTTTATTTAGATTTCTCTGGAGGTTTATAATAACAATATTTATATTATTTAAAATTTTCTTATTTTTATCTTTGATATTTATATTCTAAAAATTCTGACATTTAAATTTTCAGATTTATTTACTTTCTGTTTTTGAATTTTTAAAGGCTCCAAACATAAGTTTTAATTTTTTAGATTTTTACCACAGGTAGATAAAGATTTTAGGTCAGCAAGGTAAAAATATTGGGGTCAGATTTTCGTTGGATGTTTCCATATAAATCTGACATGACCAGGATCAGATTTTTTATCCAGCATTTATTATATGATTTTCTTTTATTTCAATTTCTAAGATTATCCTAAACACCATGATTATGGTTCTGGATGAATCTATCATTTAAATATTTTTTTATTTTTTGTGATTTGATGTTTTTACCTTTTTACTTTTACCATTTCACTTCATTGATTTTCTTTTACTTCTAACTTTACATCAATAATGCCTATTCGTTGACGTAATTCTGCTAACTTAACTCTTCCGAGAGCTTTGGTTAGCAAGTCCGCATTCTGATCTTGAGTGTTAATGTACTCAACTTCAACCTCTCCACTTTCAACACAATCACGGATGTAGTGATACTGAGTATCAATATGTTTGTTACGTTCATGATGAACTGGATTTCGGCTCAACGAAATAGCAGACTTGTATCTATGTTGAGAAGCACCTTTTCAACCGGTTGTTCCATCAAATTTGCTAACATTCTTCCAAGCCAAACACCTTGACTTGCTCCGGTTGATGCTGTAATATATTCCGCTTCGCAAGATGATAATGCAACAACTTTTTGTTTGTGATGTCCAACTAATGACGTTTCCACCAAGAAAAAACACAACACCCAAAGTACTTTTACAGTCATCAACATCACCAGCAAAATCGCTTGGTGTATCCAACCAACCCACCATTACTAGCAATCATCTTGGTATATGAGCATCTCTTTTCTGTTTTTCTATTCACAATTTATACTCAGCCATACAGAGTTTGGATCGACATCTACCCAAACAAAACAGACTCGAATACTGACTCTCCGAGTCCTAATCATTAACGTTTCCTGTAGTTAATCCGGCAACTAAACACTAACTACTAATACTAATCTGAATACCGAAACTGTAACACATCCGACTCACCCGAGTACTCGACTGAATACGAAAAAAAAAACAGCAAACAGACTCAGACTCTGAAAATTGAAGACTAGAAGATTAATCTGACAGATTTCGCACTACGTCTGTGATACGCTAGTAATTGATGCGAGTGCGTGCTCAGTTTTCAGAATATGACGAGCAGAAGGGAACGATTCTCGTCAAAGAATGCGTATCCTTGATGAAACTGCACGTACGGAAGCTGAAAAGAAAATTCTACATCGTCTCTGTTCAGGACAGCAGAGCTTGTGGTTGCTGTGTACACTGTGCTCTGCTATGCTGAGAAATCTATTCTAGTATCACTACAAGAAGAAAGAAGTGAAGAATGGATGAATATTCGATCATAGGAAGCTGACATTCTCCGCTAGACTACACATGCTCTCAGAATATGCCACCACCAGATACTCCCCTCTCCTTGGCTCCTACAAAACAAGCAGCAGCTGAGCTCCAGATCCAAAACATCAGCCCTAAGCCAATCACAAATTCACACCTGGAGAGGTTAATTGCAAGGACAACCTTAGCCTGGCCCCATCTCCCTAATCTTGATGATTTGTACTCAAATGGCGCGGGTAATTTAAGATGCAGGTGCTAAAGGCAGAAGGTCCCCCCAGAAAAGGGCAAAGCAGGGGCAAAGATTCCATCTCTTTTGTATTTTTGCTACCTTTGGGAGGGTTTTCTTTTGCTTGTTACAATTATGGCCCCAACAACCAACTGACGTGTGCTTTTGACTTTTTATAGTGTAGTTTTTTTTTTTTTTTTTTGGCGAGGAAAGTAGTGTAGGTTTTTAACATGACTTTAGGTACTATAGGTTAATTATTAGGTCATGGCAAAGGCACATATAGCTACCGGCAATAGTAGCGTGAAAATAGTTGTACTCAAAATAAAATTTAAACCATTACCCAAGTCAGTACAATGAAAATATATAGATTTGACTCGATTTCCTTCTATATATAACGTGTGATCCACATTTCGCGACTGTTATGAAACCTTTTGATGCGTTGAGAAAATTAAAAGAGCTGAAAATTGACTGTATTTTCTACTTCAAAAAGAAAAAAGATAGAGAAAAGTAAAAGAGAAATCAAAGCATACACAGTTCAGGTTACCAAAAAAAAAGAGCATACATGGACTTAAGAGAGGAGCAAAAGGCGTGGCGGTTCTACTTTTGAAGGTGGTTGATGCGTAAATGGACTTTTGAAGCTTTTTCACAGGGAAGGAATATCATTTTTCACTCAGCTAAAGCCTACAACTCCTAAAAAAATATCAGGTGAAACAAAAGATTAGGAAAAAGATGGAAAGAATTGTACCGAAGGTGTTTGTACAATCTACTTAATTGTACTTTGCAAGGGGAAAAAAGGCTTCATGTAAATTTACTCACAAAAAGGGTAGCTCCTCATACGTAGTAGCTACATGCATGTGCATGTGCTTGTACGCACGTATAGCCATTTCATCGGGCAAAGTAGCCTCGAACCAAAGTTGCAAAAGAACAAAATAACCTCGGTCTGACTTGCATGCCTGCCTTCAAGCCAAGACTATATTCACATGTCAGTGAGATTCTTGGCACATCTAGAAGTCATCTGGTTAGTTTGTGATGAAAAATTAATGGCACGAGTAGTCCTTGGTAAACAAATAAACGAATTTGCATAGAGAATTTCCTGCAAATAAAACGACAATTCTCACAAAAGATCGATTTTCGTAGCAAATAATTAGTAGGACCTGCAAATTCATATATATGAAACTTTCACGAGATTACTGCCTTCCAAATATATTCTAAGTGTATATAACTCATGGCATTGTGCGATATGGAGACGCGAAATTTATAAAGGGCTTAAGCAAGAGTGATCAGAAGCTTCCTGCAATCATCTTAATTATCCTCAACACCTACCAGCAGCTATACAGGATTTTGCCAGAGATAGTAGTGAACCGAACTAGAGATCAATAGCTACGGACCATAACAAGTGAAATTCCCTATAAGATCAGATAATTAAATCAGCAGGAGAAACAAAACCAACTTCAGTTTCTCCCAGCTGCATCTCTTACGATTTATGAATTGACAGTTTCACCCCCAGACGGTGGTTCCGTCCCCTCGCGCGCTCACCGGCGCCCACTCGTAGCGGCCTTCGAACGGGCGGTCGAGGGCAACGTCGTAATTATACCTTCAGGGCGGCAGCTCGTATTAGCAAAACACATTCTTCTGTTTAGGCTACACCGCGCCGGCTGTGTAAGCTCGCGCGGCGCTGCAAATTGAAGTGCTTACGTCTCTGCAAATCGCCGGCGTTCGGCGAGCTCCGCGGCCGCGAAGAATGCCTCGATCTCCGCTTCCAGCGGCGAGGACGGCCGGCCTGCGACGCGGTTGTTGTCGTGGTCGTGTTTCACATCGCCGGAGTGGGGCGCCTCCCGCCTAATCGAACAAAATTCAGGAAATAAGATTGAAGTTAGTAACAGCGTAAAACTAAGCATTCTCCTAACTTCTTGTCTTGAAAGTTTAGCACGACTTACTTGCCTTGTCAATCGTAACGTAAAATTTGCAATTACGCACGAGTTAATTGCAAAATCTTTTTTTTTTTACTTTTTTGAGGAAACACGTTAATTTGCATCCTTGAAACTAATTAAGGAGCTAATTTAATCAAACCTGTCTCCACAGCCCTGGCTGCAGACAAGGTGGGAATTCTCCAGCTGCGACGGCGGCAGCTCCTCCTCAACCTCACGGCCGCGCAGAGGATTAAGCACCCGGCGACTTCGACGCTGCCGAGCAGCAGCAGAGGCCGAGCCGGTGGCGCTCTTGCGCCCGCTCGCGGCGCTGTTGCCGCACCGGCGGCCTCCGCAGCGGCGGTGGCGCCGCCTGGGGCTGGCCGCGGCCGGCACGCGGCGGCCGCTGCGCAGCGTCAGGTACGCCGCGGCCTCGACGGCCGCGGGTGGCTGCGACCGCTGCTGCTTGCAGCTCCTCAGGCACTTGCCCATGGACCCAGCTCCGAACTCCCTCTCCTCACTGTCCAGGTCTACTTCAGCTAGCTAGGTGTGGTGTTTGGGTGCAGTGTTAGTAGCAGCGCTCACTGGTTATGTGATGTCCTTGCGTGAGACGGACGCTCGTAGCAACGACGACTAAGCGCTATTAGCTATGGACCTCTTGTACGTTTGTCGGACTTTCTCGATGCTCTTTGTTCAGAGGATTTCTTTTCTACTACTGGTTGCATCTTGGATCCGTCGATTCAGTATGCGCAAGAAAAAAGTACAGGCAAGTTAAGAAAACGCTTAATACATCTCTTCTCGACTAATTCAACTTGGTTACAGGTGCTCCTGTGCATTTTTTTTTAAACAGCTGCATAAATGAAGGGTAAATAATAATTATGTACTATTTTGTTTGCTTTAAGATTTATGCAATTTACATTAGGATGAAAAGCATAAAAACACTAATATACAAACATGTTGTGTTAATTGTGCTACTATTTGCTACCTGCCTATAAGAAGACTAATAATAGCAGTAGGTCTCGAGAGGATGTATAGCCTGAATTGCGAAATTTTTACGGCCTGTTAATTCTTTTTTTAAAAAAAATAGCATTGTCGGAATTTTTTTTTGATTTGGGCCTTTGGCCCGCACAAACCGCGCCCGAGAGGCGCTGCACAAGTAAAGCAGTGGACTGGGGGTGCTGCAATACCCTTAGTCTGACACGTAGCGGCGAAAAACAAAAAAAGGGCTGCAACATGCAGCAGACTGGAAGTGTTGTATGCTACAGTCCGTTGTAAGCTACAGTGTTTTTTTTATTTTTATTTTTGCTACGAGGAGGCTAATTATAAAAAAAATGCATTTTAATTTTATCAGGTTATAAATGCATTACAAATAGAAAAAAGTACGACGGTTAGTTCTGAAAAAATAATTCTGCGAGTAGTTCTGAAAAAATCATACACCGGCTAGTTTTGAAAAGCACAGGTCCTACCACAATTATTTTGAGGACCCATATTCTACAGAGAGGCACAATATATTTGAGCAACCATATTTGACAGACCCGATCACTGTTAATAATTATGCAGATCAAATTACCGTTAATTATTCTGCGAGCCATGAGGCAATATTTTTTTACAAGCAATATTATTGACGGCATTAATATTTTTTTGGGCAATAATAAAACTAATAAAAAATATTGCCTGTAAAATATTATTGACAGCATTAATATTTTTTGGGCAATAATAAAAAAATAAAAAATATTGCTTGATGGCCTGTAGAATTATTGACGGTAATTTGATTTGCATAATTATTAACGGTGATTGGGTCCATAAAATATAGTTCCTCACGCGTAACATATACCTTTGTCATGTTTTATAAACTTTGGTTTTGTTATTTGCAAGTTATTTGATTGTTATGGACTTTTGGTTGATTTTCTTAGCCTTCAGATTAGCTTCGAGATAATGAGATGCACGCATGGTTCTAGAAAAGAAAAGGAAAAAAAAAAAAAGAGAGCTTCCCTAGTGAGCTGTGACATAACCATATGCACGTATAACCAACCAAAAAAAAATGTTATCCTGCACAGCACGGTGGATTGTTGGTTGGGTCTGTTTACATATGAAGTCTCAGCCATGGCATCCCCTTGCGTCCGTCGCCGTTGGTTGGCGAGCCGCTTTCCTCTACCGCGCGCGGGTACAGTGGGGGGCCGGCCGCGCGCGGAGACGGTCCTGGCGACGCGACGGGGGAGGGAATATCGCCGTACGCGCGCGGAGACGTCCGTGCGACTTCTGCAGCTCTGCCTGCCTGCGACTGCGAGCGATCACACACAGCCAGCCACTGACCGGGTGAATAATTTCAGGCCTGTGAATACGGCGCGACATCGCCACGGTACCAAAATGCATGGATTTCCCGGTTTCCCGTTCGCGAGGAGAGGAGAGGAGTAGAGGACACCATTGAATGTGTCGTTGAATTCTAAAGCCGGTGTCTCTTTTCCTGGTTTATGGCAGGCCCGGCAGTACTAGCCAAGAGATTGACTGCTCGGTCAGAGCAGCTGTGGCTATAACGTACGCACTCCGTTCAACCCGTGCTCGTGAAGAGAATATTAAAATCGAATCGTTCTTTTTTATTAATTTATTTATTACTCGTATAGTGTGTATTACTCTAATCCACGGTAATAAATAGCATTAAGAATAATAAATAACATGATACATAACGAAAAAAACTGTTAGAACTGCCTGAAAATTGTAGTACAGCATATACTCCCCCAAGTTTATAAGACTTATTTTTTGAATGATTTTATCTATAAATATAAAACGTATTTCATATTTCAATACAAAATTAATGTAGTGTTTCTTATATAACCCTAATAAATATCCATCTTTACTTCATATTCTCTACATACATGCATTGAATATAGTACTTAGTGATAATAATTGGGGGTGATCTAGTCATTCTCAATATCTTCTTGGTCTATGTAGTAAGAAGAAATATGCCTCAAAAAATTAGATGGTGTGAGTACTATTCAGGAATGGAGCAAGTATAAGTTCCTTTTGGAACGGGTGACATGAGCTCTATCTGTCTAGGGTCTATTTGTTTCAGCTTTGGATTCTCTAAAAGCTGATTCTGAATTGTAGTTGTAGAGAAGCTGATTCTCTAAAAGCTAGAATCCAAAAGCATATATGAAGTGGATTGTGGATTCTAGTGTATATGAGTGGGTTGGATTGTGAGAATCGAATTCTAGAATCAAACTGTTTGTTTTTTATTCTGCTTTTGAATCAGAATTCAGAATCAAAAACTAAAACAAACAGGAGATATTTTGGAATCATATATATTCGAACATATTTTGGTGTACAACTAAAATATGGTGCCAACTGCACTAAGAGATTTGCAAGGCGTTGACCCATTGATATTCACATTGCTCGGAACAACCTCAACTTCGCACATATACAGGGGATCGATACAACTTTGCAAGTAGGACGAATGAACGAATGAAATACAACTATGTAAGCAGGAGAACGAATCTAAGCTATTCGTTGCCCTTGTTTTGGATGGTTGACTAGACCTTCATAATATGTACTCCTATGCAAGGTTTCTACTACAAATTTGTCCAGCTGTATCTACTACTTTTTTTTACCCAATCCTACGGGTCAATACAACACAGAGGTGAATCGGTGATCAAGCTGCTGGGAGGGGCTGCCTGCAGCAACAGGAATCAAATCTGCCAAAAGCCTTAGAAGACGGGCTCGAAATTCACAGTACGACAAGCTAGCGAGCCCAAAAATTCATGCAAAAGCTAGAGGCACGTACAGCCGTACAGGAAGGCTGCAGAACCAAAGAACACATATAAATTCTTGTGAGCGAACAGTGGCAGAGGTCCCGGTTTTGTCTGTCCGCAGCAAAGGTCTAAAGCTCACTCCATGGGGTTTGGGCAAATACGCCTAGCACCAAATAGGGGTGAAAATGGTACGGGTTAATCCCGACCGATCCGGTACCGAACCCGATTAAAACCGTATCCGGAAAAAAAAATCCGTATCCGGTCGGATACGGATACGGATACGGATAGTTGCTTCCGGATACGGTAGCGGATATGGGAGCCGTGAAATCCGGAATAGCTTAGCAGATATCGATACCGGATACTATCAGGCCAGATATCCGAATCTGATGCGTGGCATTCGTATTATGTATACATATATTGTAGGAATAAGAAATTGCTAGTGATAATAACTGATGGTACAGTATATCAAACTTATAATGGTCGTATGGATTTATGTAGAAGTACGAAATGTTAATTATATTAAACTTGTGGCTTGTCGATTGTCGAATTTGTGTATAAACTTTGTGTATGAATTTGCTAGTGATTGTCGAATTTTGTGCATGAATTTGATACCCTTGTTAAACTTGTGTTGTGTGAGTTGTCAAACTTATGTAATATATATGAATTGATTGCTAGTCGAATGTTTCAATAAGTATGTATCCGTTTGTATTATCCGTTTCCGAACCGAATCCGGTATGTATCCGCCTACGACGAAGATCAGTATCCGAAACTCGAAAAACCAAATTCAGATCCAGATTCGGTCTTACCGTATCCGATTCCGAATCCGGGAAAAAAATATGGGTTAGGATACGGGAACAGCAATATCCGACCGTATCCGATCCGTTTTCACCCCTAGCACCAAAGGCTGAGTTGGAAGTGCACTTTTGCCCCCTCTTTAACCAGTCGCCATGATCCATGCAATTCCCAATGCTTCTAACCTCTGAGAGTATCCATGTCCGTGGGCCATACAGCATGAGTGTTACAGTCGTAGTTACCATTTTACTGGTCAGGCCGTCAGGGTAGCGCAGCTGGTCAATGGCGCCAAGTGCTGTCAGCTGGTGAAACCTAGGAGGGGAGAAAAGGCCACTGAAGACGTACTGACTGACTGAAATTTATGATCATTCCATCCGCACAAGCTCTCAAGATGCACCCCAGTGTGGCTGCTTGGCTGCAGGCTTTTGGGACGTTCTTGGACGCCATCCAATGCATCAGCATTCATGCAGCACAGCAGTCGCTGGAATTCCCTGGAGCAGACAGTGAGATGGATGAACCTGCCTGTGAGGCTGTGAGTGGGACCAGCTGCACCACGCATGTTATGCTAGCTAGCCAGGGCAGCGGCCATGGCTAGAGCCTAGAGAGAACTTTCCTGGGGGATAGAGAGACAGAGAACTAGATTTAGATGGAGATCTTATGGGTATCTGGGGCTGGGCAAGGGGAAAAGTTGCTTGTCGTCGAGCAAGCTCATGGATGGATCTGATCTCTTCTGAATTCAGCATCATGCGTGTGCGCGTGTGCTTTCATTGCATCATGTGTCGCAGACTCTTCTCTTTGTGAACAGTGCGTCTGCAGTGAAGATACATGCATTGAGCGACATTTTCGCTTTTTAGCCCCTCTACGAAAGTTTTTTAAAAGTATAGTTTTCCTCCAAAATTAATTACAAATTTAGCCCCTCAGGAATCTGCTAACGCAGGGGCTCGGTTGGTTGCCGACCGCACCAAGGTTCTTGCAGAGCTCTCTGTCAGCGGTAGGAATTAACTTCACTAATTTTATCGTATTCCTTACTTACTCACTTAACTAAAATGCTAATTAATCAAATTCACTAATTATTTTTTGGTCCTTCCGCATAGGGGTGAAAGCGGGTCGAGTATAGTGGATATTGCTCTTCTCGTATCTTAGCCCATATTTTTTTCCAGATTTGGAACCGGATACGGGTCAGCCGGATATAAATATGGATCCAATTTATTCAAGATACGGATATAGGACATATATGTGACCGGTTCGAGTTAGAAACAGATAAAAATACATGGATAATGCACACATATATAGAGTAATGTATGTTGAATTAAAACCATACAAATACATAACTGTAGTAACAAGTTAAGGGTCTGTTTGGTAGAGTTTCAGATTCCAGCTTCACCTGAGATCTGAAACTTGTAGACTAAAATAAAATGAATTAAGTTTATATTTTTGGTCTAAAATATAAATAAGATGATCCATCTAAACACTCTTAATGTACTCACAGCTCCAGCTCTACGGATTTGTGGAGTTAGGAATACCCAGCTCCACCAGATTCACATATCTGATGGAGCTGAAGCCCTACCAAACACGCCCTAAATATCAATCAAACTCGATAGACATCGTAAAAAGAATATGCTACTTAAAGATCAATAGAACCAACTAATTGTTAATATAAATGGGCCGCCATAGAAAAAAATATGATAGAAATGGGCTAGGCCTTGTTGATATCCGAATAGAAAAAATCCGAATATCCGATCCAGATAGAAAAAATCTGGATATCTGAATATCCTTATAGGAAAAATCCGGATATCCAGATCTCGTCCCGTATTTAATAGATATTGGATGCTCTGGATCTGATCCTAAATTCAGATTCAAGTATCTGGATCTAGTCTCGATCTAACTGAATAGTCAAATCCGGTCCCGACCGAATCCGATCCTGAATCGGATAGAAGATATCTGACCTATTTTCACCACAACTTCCGTGGAAGCCAAGTGTAGAAGGCTTACTTTCGCGGCAACCAAGCATGGGAGCTAGGAGCCTTCGACAGCTTCTACAACACCCTAGCATGGAAAGTGCCTACCGATTCCTTTCGCACCATCCAAGCACGAAACCTACTGCTATCGAGCTCCCTCGGTGCGGCAGGTGGCTTGTGTCGTCTGCCTCGCCTTCTGAGCTCATCATGGTGTTGAAAAATTAACATGGCATAACATTAATTTAATTCCATAGATACGCAATAAAAACATGACATTAAAAATAGCGTCTACAATAAGATAACTAGCAACAATCATTCTCATCAAAATTAATCACAAAAAGAGATTCCTTGGACTAATAACCAATCGGTCCCTGACACTTACAGCGAACTTTAAGTAAGAAAGGAAGCTACGCAAAAGCGATGCAACGATCTAAGATGAAGACTAGCAGTTGCGCATTGCAACACTTTTCTAGAATCCTGATCGCCGGTCTCTTGTGCAAGGCATCAAGTAGCCAGTGTCGGATCAGAGACACTGCTCTCCCTCACACCCGTTGCATAATAGGCGAAGGGATGGAATCATTTGGGTGGCAACACGTACCGAAGCAAGCAGAGATCACCAGAGAAAGACGAGACTTGATCAGTTTTGTTCGTCACTTCCTTTCGTGCCAAGGGATGTCTCCATATGAAGGCATGTCACATGAAACGTGGCAAAATGTTAAGAACACTTAGCACGTCTCGGTCACGTGTTGTCGCAAGTCACAACTCACGCGATAAACATGCGAAATTTGTGATATACACTCAACTCAACACCCCTTGAACTTCTTTCATTGAATTAATTCCAACACAAGGGGGCTAGTTTTGCAAATTCGAACAAAAGAAGGCTAAATTTATGAAAAATGAGTTTTAGAGGGACAGAAAAAGCAATGCCGTTTGTGTCTAGGTGGCTTGCTGCCTGCCTAAATGACAGCTCACACTGTAGTTCACGATCCAAAAAATAGTTTTATTATTTGAATATTGCATCGTAAATTATCAACTCATCAAACCAATAATTTATCCAGATCAAGATCCAAATCAAGGCTTAGGCTTTCATTGGACCCTGACCATACTTAGACCTAACTCCTTTTGAATCAGACTGGACACATATCTATAAAAAGAATATTAGGATTAATTCAGATCTGTGCTGGGCTTGCAGAATCCGCTGAGGAGACAGTGACATGGATGAACCTAGCTGTCAGTGGGACCAGCTTTACTATGCATGTTATGCTAGCTAGCCAGGGGCAGGGCAGTGCAGTGGCCATGGCTGGAGAGAACTTTCCTAGGGGATTGAGACAGAGAACTAGATAGAGATGGTGATCTTATGGGTATCTGAGAAAGGGGAAAAGTTGCCTGTCGTCGACCAATCTCATGGATGGATATGATCTGTTCCGAATTCAGCATCGTGTGTGTGTGTGTGTGCTTGCATTGTATTATGCGTTGCAGACTCTTCACTTTGTGAACAGTGCCATCTGCAGGGAAGAAAGCACCGCGTCTGGTTACGTGCGTTTAGGTTCAGCTAGATTGCTGCCTGCCTGAATGATTTCTCAATTGGAATCTTCTGAACTCGGCATTATAGGTCAGTGTCTGATCACTAAACAGTATGATCTTGGTACAAGCCTGGCCCATGCCTGATGGTCCCACTCACAGACGGACTGTCACAGATCAATTCCCGGCCCAAATACACATGCTGCCACTAATTTGTTGTTGAACCTTTTTTTTTTCTATGTCTTGACTCTTGCTCCCTTTGCCCCTGAATAGACCGGGTTTTAGAATCTTGCATTTCTGCTAAGTCACGAGTAGAGATGATCAAATCGTCTTCATTCATTAGGTGATCTATTGCCTTAGATCGATGGTGTGTTATTCTAATCCACGGTAACAAATAGTATTGGAAAATAATGAAGGTTAGGAATATGTAAAGGAAAAACAGTTAAAAGTTATCTCGAAATTGTTGAATGGCATGTATTTAGAAATAAAATTTGAAAACTAGAATGATATATATTCCTGACAGGGAGTATAACATGCCCATATGTTATCATAGAGTTCCAAGCCTTTACAAGTTTATTATTTTCCGTGTTGCTTAATTATTCAAGCAATGCTCAGCTACCATCCCAAATTCTCACACATATTACGCACAATTACTCCAGATCGATCGGGTACTTAATTCTCCTTTGGCTGCTGCTTCTGCATAATTAATATTGTACTAGTAGTGAAGCTAGTAGGAGTTGTGGTTTAAATGGCGCAGCCTGCGCTCCTCGGAGAGCTTCTTCGCGAAGCGCGCGAGCGCCTCCTCGTTGGTGCCCTCGCCGTCGACGGGCTCGTACATCCCCGTGTCGATGTTCACCCTCGCCACCGGCTTCTTCAGCAGCTCCTTACCGATGCCGATCAGCGCCTCCATGTTCTCCTTCGTCGCGATGTCCACCGACGACGTGTGCCCCGTCAGCGTATCATCCTATATATACAGGAATAATCATCGATAAAATGCTCTTACTTACTTGTGCTATTGATAAAATGCCCGGTGATTCTCACTGATGTGTGGGTCTCAGCTTTCGGGTGAATTGGTTGGTTAGTTACCTGAATGCGGAGGTAGTTATTCGCGCAGTGGAGGGCCTGGAATAGCACAGCGGCGTGGATGTCAACCATGTCGGCGCTGGCGTGGGAGAAGATGTCGATGAGCGGGGTGAAGCCGCCGTCGTAGAGCCACTGGAACACGCCCCACTTGGCGCAGTCCGGCGCGGTATACTTCTCCGCCTGCTTGGCCGACCCGGTGCCGATGGAGATGATGAGGTAGTTCCGGTACTCGGTCGGCTTCCCGGGGTTGAAGTCCGGGTTCCGGCGCAGCACCTCCTTGGTGATCATGGACATGGCGAGCATCGTGGGGTTATTGGCGGCGACGCCGCCGTCGACTAGATGGAACTCCCGGGTCTCGCCGGCGGGGCTGTAGGTCTTGAAGTAGTGCGCCGGGAAGTAGGTGGGCGCCGCGGACGTGCTGATGCAGATGTCGGAGAGGTGCGCGTTCTTGAGGGGCTCGTTCTTGGCCTCGTAGGTGGAGAAGATGATGGGCTGCAGGTACTTGACGTCGAACGCCGGCACGACGACGTTGGTGACGGTGTCGGCGACGGTGACGTCGTGGGTGAGGCTCTTGATCTTGTCGTGCAGGAAGTTGCCGTCGTACTTGGGCCCCATCACCGCGCCGATCAGGTTCATTATCGGGGTCAGGAACCCGGCCCTGCAACGTACATCGCGACGCAAGCGCAAATTAAATCAGATGAGAGCAGAGTGCCAAGCAAGTGTGATTCGATTGACGACTGACGTATGCTATCATCTATCATGTCATGCTACGACAATTTGAGGACTCTTAATTTCGTGCTTAAATTCGATCGACTTCAGACAAATTAACGTACTTTCTCTGCGGAAAGATCTTGGGCCCGTTCTCGAGGTAGAACTGGTTGACGTCCTTGGCGGCGAACAGCGGCCGCTTCTTGTCGTCCGGCGCCGTCAGCATCGTCGTGACCAGCGCCCCCGTGCTCGTCCCTGCGATCACGTCGAAGTAGTCCGCGATCCGCGCCTCCGGTCCGTCCAGCTCCTGACCCGATCGATCATTTGATCAAAGCATACCGACATCGGGATCCACCATTAATCAATCCTTCCATTAATTCTTGCTAGCTAGCTAGGATGATAAAAGTAATGACAAGTACACGTACCTGGAGCTTGGCCTCGAGGCAGGCGATGATGGTGGACGGGATGAGCCCGCGGATGCCGCCGCCGTCGATGCTCAGCACCGTGATGAGCCGCCCCTGCGACGGCGGCGGGGTCGGCGCCTTCACCTCCCCCGTGGTATCGCCGTTGCTGCCCATGCTTGCTCTCTTGACTTGCCACTATTTGCTGGTAGTACTTAACCTTTTGAGTGATCAACTAGCCAGCTCTTAAGAAGAACACAAGTGAGATCGATCAATCAGTGGAGACAACCGTTAGGTAAGAGACACTTTTCAATGCCTCTTGGATATTGTGCTATCGATCTAGAGGCTCTGGCAAGCTATTTATTAACAAACCCAATGTGGTATATATCGATCAACACTACTACCGACTCAGCAAAGCAAAAGATAAGGTTTTTGGCGAGATTCTTCCTCCTTCTGTATGTTTGTAAGATATATTTTTTCCTTATACACCGATCAAAAAGATATTAAAAATAACTTGATTACTTCTAACTATTATGTCTTATCACTATATTCAATGCATAAATGTAGAAGATATCATGTAAATCTAGATATTTATTTAAAATATAAAGAGAATATTACACTGATATTTATATTACACTAGTATGCTTTGTATTTATAGACAACACTACTAACAATACGTCCTGTAAATTTTGACGGACGGAGGGAATCTTCCTTCTTCACGCTATTTTTTTTGCGCGCGCGTCTCACGTGTTACCTGCCCAAGTCCATATTGGCCATGTGATATAATCGATTTCAACTTGATTGCTAGCTATTTGGATGATCCACATGTACAGTAGGTGGGCACAAGTATTATATCGCCAAGTTAGGCAGCTCGTGGGAAGCATGGTCAGAATACACATCAAGACAGTGTTACCATATCTACTAGATAAGCTAACCGTGTAGTTCTAACTTGCTTGATGGACAGCGCTATTGAGCTATATATATAAAATGTCAAAAGCGCGCTATAAAAGAGGTCAGATCTCGGAAGCACCCTAGAAATAATCTCCAAGTGTATTATCTTTCTTCAAGTTTCCTAAATGGGCTATTGATTTGATAAATTCGCATTTGGCTAATTGTCTTTGGAATGACTATGAAGGTCATAGTCATTCCACCTGGCTAATTGGCATTTGGTTTCTATGAGGAAGGAGTATGGTGGGCTCAGAATTCCCAATATGAGAGACCTTAACATGTGCCTGCTCGCTTCCTGGATTAGGAGACTTTACACTGATGAGAATAAACAGTGGGCGGAGTCGATTATTAGATTTAAGTATAAGACTGAGAATCCTAATGTTTTTGCTTGCCATCCAAATCATGCTTCTGTGTTTTGGAAAGGGGTGCTTTGGGCGTTGCAGGCTACTAGATTTGGTTATAGATGGATGGTGGGCAACGGGAAGAAAATCAGATTCTGGGAAGACATTTGGTTTGGGGTTTCCTGTTTAGCTGTCCAATTTTGGGACCTGTATAATCTGGTTAATGAAAAAGGGTGTTCCATTGCGGATATTTAGGATGGGTCTAATGTTAGATGTACCTTTAGGAGATCTTTTTCTCATAGGATGATTAATAGGTGGTTTGAATTAGTGGAGGTGGCAAACAGTATTGTGTTTTTTGATGCGGATGATTCCTTGGTCTGGCAGTATTCTAGTAAAGGTGTTTATTCGGTTAAGTCCCTTTACGCTACTATTAACTTTAGGGGGGTGGTTCCGGTTTTTATTCCGGCTATTTGGAAGTTGGTTGTTCCTTCTAGAGTTCATTTCTTTCTTTGGCTCCTTTCGCATAATAAAATCTTGACTAAAGATAACTTGTTGAAAAGAGGAATTGATAAAGGGAGTTCCTGTTATTGCTGTGATGAGGTAGAATCGGTTAATCACATTTTCTTTGATTGTGTTGTTGCTAAAAATGCTTGGAGTATGATCTCGGAGTTCTTCAATTTGAGTATTGGCCATAATTATGAGTCAGTTGCTTGTTTTTGGTTGAGTAACTCTAGACATAGTGCTCTTAATTCTATTTGCGCCGCCACTCTTTGGAGCATTTGGAAAATTAGAAATAATATGATTTTTCGTTTGCAGGGTTGGCTAAGTGTAAAAACTGTCTGGAGAAAGATTCTGGTGTTGTTAAATAATTGGAAACCTTTATTCACAAGTGCGATGGCGGACAGGATAAACCAGTTCTGCAGGAATCTGGAGGTCATCATCCTGTCGCCTTTACCGTTGGAGCCCGAAACTATGTGATCTGAGGAGTTGGTGATGTCCAATGCAAAATGAATGAAATCCAGCGCAATGTTTTTGATCACTGAGCAGCGTTTCTCTTGTTTGGCGAAGTCTGTTGGTGCTGTTGTGTCTTTGATGATCAGATTGGAGGAGGGTTACAAAAGTTCCTAGTTTTATCTGAGTTGGTTGATGTTCAGTCTGGTATTGAGTGTGTCTGTATCCAGTCTTTCCTTTTGGTCATTATGTTTGGTTCAGGCTTGAGAGATTGCCTGGGTGTGTTCTGAGGCTTGGAATGTTTGGTGTTGGCTTTGGTATACAAGTTTGTATGGACGTTAAACTGAATTCAATCCAGTTTTAAGTAAAATGGAACTGGAGCATCTCGTTGGATGTCCTTTTAATCTACAAATAATCTCCAAGTGTGAGCCTCAAGTTAATGGCTATATGCTTATTCGAAAGAGAAAGATGAGGGAGGATCTGGGGTCTCGAACTCTCTCGATCATGAACTGGTTAGCTTACGAATAAAATATCAAGGAATCAGTCATGTGCTGAAGATGCGATATATGCCGATTGCTGAGGTAGCTAGGTGAATCGGGCCCAGGGCAGTGTGCATCAGCAGCTAGACCAGCAGTGTCCGTCTCTGACAAGCAGATCAAGTGGCAGGAAATGGGGCAGTACATATCACAGGCAGGCAAGCAATCATGCAGTTCAGATTTGAGAGAGGATAATTAGGGAGATACTAACGCTCGGACGTCCGATCACCGTTTATCCTATCGGACGTCTCTTGCAATATTTTTTTTTCTACGCGTGCAATATTTTTTTTCGACGCGTGCAATATTTTTTTGAACGCTTGCAACATCTGTTTACTGTAGCGAAATTCACTGTTTGTCGAAGGAAAATGTTGCACGCGTTGGTAAGAAATGTTGCACACGTATAAAAAAAATGTTGCAGTGTATCTGAAAATTTCGGACATCCGGACACAAGTCATTAGGGGATAATTAATATTGCTCCACGCTTTGTGGCTTAGTACCAGATCTATATATTGGCCATCTAATAATTAAATCCCTAGCTGTCAATAAGCCAATAAAAGTTGTCTGCAGATCATTATAGTTGAGATGCATATGATTTGTTAGTATGCACCGTGCTCTGAACCAGTTGCTCATGGCATGCATCAGATCTGTCTGTCGTTCATTCCCCTGTAGCTAGACGTGATTGCGGTACTTATGGGAGTTGACCCACCGTGAGGGCTTTGAAATTAATTACAACTGGAAGAGTACTTGAATTAGCAGTGTAATTAATTAGCAGGGTTTTGATGTTGCACTTACCGTAAGCTAAGTGCAAACGCTAACTACCAAAAGTGGAATTCTAAATATTATATCGTCGTTAATTGGCTTATACTACTAGCAAGTAGCAGCCAGCCTTGTTGGTTACATGGACATTAGATGGAGCTTCTATTTTGAGATGCTTCTCCAGATACTTAGAGTAGAAGGCCACAAAACTTGGTTACATTCTGTTTTGATTATTTTTGTTTAACGGTGATAACGATTGGTTAGAATATCCATCTTAAGCCTCAACCGCACTAATGGTGGCAAAAGTGGGTAATTAAAGAATAATGGGAAATGTGAGTAATTAAGAGCACTAACAGTGGCAAAGATGGATAATTAAAAAGCAATGTTAAAAATAGATAATTTTGATAAAATGATCCTCCCTTTATACAGTAAAGGTAAAGATTAATTTATCTTCACTCGATCGGTCATATATATAGTTTCTGGACCAATAGTAGAAACTTTCATGTATAGATGAAAGCGCCCTTTCACGAATCGCGCGATCGACAATGAGGTACTAGACATTATCGACGGACGTGGACGTCCAAACCCCTCCAATGATTGTACCATACATATCTTCTTCTTCCTAGCGCAGCGCATTCACAATAAATATTCCACACCTCTATCCACTGGTCATCATCATAATGGGACTGACACAACTCACGAGAAGATATTGTGTAGTTCATTTGCTGGCATACGTAGAAGGGCAGGTACAGAGATTGAGTGCGATTCAATCTCTTAGACAGTTTAAGTCAATAAAAATCAGTTTGCATATAAAAGGTTATCTCTAAAGTTATCTCTTCATTAAATGCCTGATAATTAATTTTCTACATGCGCCTCTTTTACGGTAGGAGATGCTAGGACCGGCTGGCTCTCCAACAGACGGCTCTAGCGTCGTTGTTTTTTGATCCCCACGCCAAGAATTGTTGTTTCTCTCTCCTTCCCATCTCTCCCCTCCACGTCAGTTTTCCTGCCTATATAGCAATTTTTAGAGCCAGCAATTAATGCCTATTGTACATGCTCTAACGTTGAAATGGGACACAAGGGGGTCGATGGTTAAATTCAGATACATTTTAAAAAAAATTGTTTTAGGTATATACTCGCCTATAACAAATCAAATGGAACACATACCTTTGAAAAAAATATACTCAGATTTAAAGATTTTGAACGAATTTGTCGACGATTCGGGAACGGATCCCCCGCCGAGCTTACTTGTTGAATGAGGGATCAACCAGAGCCCTTTTTCCGCAAAGGGTTTAGTGTCCGAGGACCTACCGAGATAAGAGGATGGTCGGGTGGTTGGAAACGAGACAACAGACAAGAACTTTTTATCCTGATTCGGGCTCTCACGAACGAGATAACGACCCTACGTCCTGCGGTTTCACTACTATCGACGAATGATTTACAGGGTGTTTGCTTGGGAATGTTGAGCCTCCTCTCTTCTCTCCACTTCCTACAAATACGCTTGGGTGTTTTTTTTTTCTGATCTCTTCTCGAGAGGATCGTCCCCCTAAACGCTTCATATAATGGGGTATTTATAGACGATTACAGTCTTACATCATTTATAACCAAATGACATGCCACTACTGTGCTCGGACGTGGGCGCAACTGCTACCCCTACTTTTTGCCATGCCGTGACGTGGGCGTAGTGGGCTTAGAACGTGGCCGTACGGTCCTTGCGTCGAAGTGTGATTAATGCCACGTCGTCTTCATGGGCCACACCCAACCTGCCGGTCATGCCCGAGGACTCCCTTTAGGCTTAGCCGATCGTCGCGTCCCTCCGAGCAGGCATGCTCGGGAAACAGGGGCACATGCTCGAGAATGAGCTAGGTCGCGGTCGGGGCGGACCCATTGGTCGGACCGCCCGAAGATCTTCCTCAGGAACACCATCCAAGGGTAAGCATGGTCGGCCGCAGATTAGATGTCGGGGTACGACGGTCTCTATGGGAATTACCCAATCCCCGACAGAATTTATATCACATGTTTTTCTAATATGTATAATCGGATTCGGCACATACTTACAATCATACTACCATAAAAAGGCAACTCTAGTTTGAATTTCAAATCAAACTTGTTTGAATTAGTTAAAGTAGGCATAAAAAAATTTCAAACTTTTTTACACACAATACATAGGAAAAATATATGTTTTAGATTATTGTGACTAGGCACCATGGTGTCCAGTTAATTATACTTTATGCATGTGTGTGTGAAATAGTATATGATGATGATGACGAGGATGATAGTGTCAGATTATGTGGATGGTTAAACTAGTCTCGTCAGAGTCAACAATGTCGATGATTATTAGCTAGCTAGCTAGAATACAGACAGTGGTTAAATTTTATAAGATGGTCGTGGATCATGCAGAAGTTTAATTTGGAGGCTCGTGAACAGACAGTAACGCTGAATCCGTGGGTTGTGTATGTTTCTGATGAGTTGTGACTCCAATTTTTACGGCGCTGTGACAAACTGATAATTACCAAGTTTTTATTCATTCATTCTTGAAAGGCAAATTTTTCTCATTTTCTTGGACATTTTTCCTGACGCGAACGATTTTAATGGGAAGCAATTTCCTTTGATATTCTTCGTTGTGATACTGACAATAAGGCCATTTTCGGTACTAAGTTTCATTCTGCGATTTTCAAGAGTGCCATGTCATCTAAAGAGGTGCAGACTGATAAATGAAACAAGGACTCCCAGTGCACAGTTTTATTTTCACAGTTTCATAGGCAATCAATAGCATTTACTGCTTGAATGGTGTTGTGATATAGTGCTCCATGAGATTATGTAGCCACTTGTATTTGTTTCTAAATCAAGTACTAGAATACTAGAACTATGAAATTGATGAACGATCTACCATAGGTGGCCATCTAATAAAATTGAAAAGGAGGCGTCAATTGGATGGGGGAATGGCGGGAGATTGGAGCCGAGCGCGGGGAGAAGGAAAGACCGACGCAATAGATCTCCAAACAAGTGAAAATGAAACGATTTTGCCCTAGTGCAAGTTTCAGATCGTTTCATTCGCGTTGAAAACAGTGACCGACGGGTTTCATCTCCATGAAACTCTTTTTCTGTCTCTCGTCTTAATTAGCTTGACAAGTCATCAGTTTCGCTGATGTGTTACAGTATTTAATGAGAATGAAACCTATTTGAAACTCCTACTAGGAATGACTTAAGGTGAGTCTATGTATTAAATTTCTAATTGCTTAGCAGTGGTGTAGCATTGAACAATAATTTTGTGATCGATGCTAATAATTAGCTTGGCAGGCTGTCTGCCTCACAGTCGTGTCGTGATGTTAGCAAATTTGGTTTCTCTTCTCATGATGCCAATTAACATTCATATATGCAGCTAACGCCCGTACGTACTCTGATAGCTAGCTTGTCTCCACGATGGAGTATTTCATTTGGACGCCGGCCGGATGACACGATGACTCTGACAAGTTGATCACGTACACATGCATGCATTTAATTATGATGGATATGGTCCATATGGACCCTCATGCATGCCTGCCTCCACGTGTTGTTTGTTTCTAGTGTGAAATATATAGTAGCAATGTTTAACCTTCGGTATTTAGTATAGATGCACATTATCCAGGCTTTTGATCTTGTCGGTTCGAGTGTAGTTTATAAGGTTATTTTCAGTGAAAAGTTTATTTTACGGTTTTTAAAATTATCATGTTATCTAAAGAGATTTAAATAGAATGAAACAAGGGCCACAATGCACAGTTTCATTTCACGGTTTCATATGCTAACCATCGCATTTAATTGTAGGCAACGTATTTTGTGCACACAGGACTTCCTGTACACACATCGTGCACACCAACTAACAAAAGTCATGAAAAATTCTGAAAAAAATTGTAGATGTGCTTCATAGATTACTCTACCTATGTATGAAGTTTCAAAATCAAATTCATTATATATTGAGAGTTAGAAAAAAGAGAAAATTCTGACAAGTTTAAACTTATTAGAATTTTCTCTTTTTTGTAACTCTTGATATATAATGAATTTGAATCTAAAATTTTATACATAGGTAGAGTAATTTATGAAGTACATCTACAAATTTTTTTAGAATTTTTCATGACTTTCGTTAGTTGGTATGCGTGGTGTGTACACGGAAATCCTGTGTGCACAGGATACGTTGCCTTAATTGTAAGGCATAAGATTAAACGAAGTTGGATGAAATGAAACTCTATAGCCCCCAATACTAGTTTCAACAGGTTTCATGGTCTTGGAAACAGTGTACACCCAGTTTCATCATGATGAAACTCATTCTCTCTCTTCATAATTATCATACCATATCATATAAATTGCTGATGTGTCATATTATTTAATGGGAATGAAACCTCCACTGACCAGTGACCAGTGGCGGAGCCAGGATTCTGTCAAGCCTGGGGCCGAGAACTAAGCAGCAATAACTAACGCCAAATACTACTCACATAGAAATACAACAAAAACACTACATAAATACACAATTAAAGATAAATTTGAATTCCATGCTTAACATTTCAATAAAATAGATAAAATATATCAAAACAATATAGCGTAGCGGAGTGGTAGAAAAGTTAATACCTAATTAAGGAAGATTTGATGCATCCGAGAATATCATATTTTCATCAACAATAGAACAAGAACATGAACCTGTAGAAGAGGAAATTGCACATGTAAATTAGGCGTACAAAACTATGAAGGTAACAACTAAGGCAAATTAATATACTCGAACCTAGCATTAGTGCATAAGCATAATAACTAATTCATAGATACAATCATACAATTATCATTTTCAGTTTTTCATATAGTAACAACTAACAAATAGCAAACAATACCGGAGCAATACAATCAGTAATCTATAATCATTCAACATTTCAACTGAATTACCAACTATGAACTATCATTCTATCATTGAATCATAAAGCATTCATTCATTCTATAGAGTATAGACTTTATAGATCAAGGCATCAAGCAAAAAAGCAATACGCCAATACCAGTATACCAAAGGTCCAGACTTCAGAGTGGCATCAAGGCATCAAATGATCAATTCAAATCCATACTTCCTTTGGTTATGCGGTTCATTGATTCACTCACAAATAATCAAATCCACACTTCACGACTTCAAGCCTTCATTGATTCACTCTCAAATTCTCAAAGCCACGGTGACCAGACGGTAGCCGTGGTCACGTGGTCAAAGACTCAGCTCCAGCCTCGAGCGACGCAGTACTGGCCAAGACCGCAGGCGGCAATGGGAAGCGACGACGCGACGAGCGCCTGGGAGAAGCGATGAGCGGCGTAGATCCGTGAAGAGCGAAGAAGTCGAGGCGACTTAAGCCGCCGGGATCTGCGAACTCGATCTCGGCAAGGCGGCGTGACGAAGCGTCGGCCACCGACAATGAATAGCCGAGTGGCGAGCCTCGGGCGCTGAGCGTGCGTGAACCAAGCGGCACGGCGAGCAGGTGGCCGGCCGGGGCGGGGTGGCGGGCATAGCTCGAACGCGGCGCGCGCACTCGCGCAGGAGGATTTGGATCTGGCGCCTCTGCGGGCCGAGCGTGGCGATGGGCGTGGCGGGATGAGGCGGTGGGCAGTGGCGGCGGTGTGGCCGTGGCCAGGGACGAAGCGGTGTGTGCGCGACCTCTGGCTTGGACTGTTGGCTATGCGCCTCAAGCTTCGAGCACAAGGCGCCCTCTTTTCTTTTGGCTCGAGGCCTCGAGCCTTTGCTTGCTGCTCGCTCCGCTGGACTCTGGGACGCCGGCCTGGGCCCAAATTAAAATGAACAGTAAAAATACACTGTAATTTGGGCTAGGCCTCGGGCCCAGGCCCTAGTGGCCCGAGGTCCAGCTCCGCCCCTACCAGTGACCACTGGGAATAGCCTAAATCAAGCATGCACGCACACTCATGCGCTGTGAAACATGCGTACGTATGTAAATTAACTTTGCAAACGCATATATCGATCGATCATTCCGGTTATGAGACGGCTGATTCAAACGTGCGACGACCGTCTTTTGGAAAAATTTCGCCGCATGGCTACTTAATCTACTTCTAGAATTGCAATTGATTGAGATATTGAAAGACCAGATACATGCAACTGATACTAAGGCCATATTTGGATGGGCTGAAGCTAATTGTTAGCTGGCTAATGATTAGAACTAATTGTTAGCCAGCTAATAATTAGCCCATCTAAAATTAGCCCAAGGCTGTTTGGATACATGGCTAATGGTTGGACTAATTTCTTAGAAAAGTCATGTCTACCCCTCATAACAGCTGGTGATTCACATCTTTTCACGTGAGGGTATTTCAGACTTTTCCTAGCGTGTTACCTGCTATTAGCCCAAATTAGCTCCCACCCACTAGCTAATAGACTAATTGTTAGCTGAGGGGTTGGCTAAAAATTAGTCCACCTATTAGTCTTCCTGTTTGAATAGACTAGAGCTAATTTTTAGCAAGCTAACAATTAGCCCAGGAATCCAAACATAGCCTAATCCTAGCTAAAAAGCTAGCTGCTCCCACATTTCTCGAATAGATCATATTTTAGGATATTGCACTTTAACTAAAATAAGTGTATAAAAAATTAAATTACTTATTTTATTAGATCATTTATTGCTATCAGATAATGTGTATTATTCTAGCCCATAGCATCTAATGATATTGAAAATAGCCAAAGGTATGTGAGAGGTATATAAGGAAAAGAGGGTGAAAAATCGCCTCGAAGCTGTAAAATGATATGTATTTAGAAACAAAATTTATAACTAGGATGATATGTACTAAGAACGGAGGTTAATCTATAAATTAACAAGAAAGCCCTTTTTAACTACATGTACCTTATCTACTTCTAGAATTGCGCGCACTTGATAGAGATATTGGGAAGACGAGACACGTGCAAATTGATACTAGCCCTAGCTAAAAAGCTATCCTACCCAGACAAGAAAGCTCTTTCAACTTTAGACGAGCCGGTAGGGCCAGTGTGCATCGATTGAGACAAGATCCTCTCTCTCTCTCTCTCTGGAAAAAACGTGTGAGCAAGATGATGATTAATTCATTGACTATTAGACGAGCCGGTATGAAATTAAGGATATATGCCGGCTTCTTCTTTGTCGCTTGCTCGCGTTTGGCGTGGTGTGGGCCCCCTAGTGCAGGTGGTACACCCATGGGTTCGTCCCTGCCGTTGATGCATGCTCACCAATTTGTAGTCCTGTGATGTACAAAACACCAGGAAATACAACCAAGATACATTTATTGAATGGTACTGAAATACAACCCAAGGGACGAAGATACATGTGTAATAACGTAAAGTTCGTATACCGAACCCAGCCGGTGAGCTTCCGCGACCCAGACATCGATGTAATTCTCTTGCCTTGTAACACTACTATAAAAGGAGTTATATTAGACACGTCACTACTATTTGTTTTTTTATGAAAACCGTCTGTAATATGTTTCAAACATATCGTAGATGGTTTGTGAATCATTACAGATAATTTTATCCACAAATCGTCTATGAATCATTCAAAACAATAAAACGAAACATCATATATATATATATATATATATATATTCCTTCAAAAGTTCTAGATGGGAAATACTACTTAGTCGATCTGGTCGTCATTGCTGCGACTGTCGAGGTCCTTGCTCGAACCGGCTCTGTCTGGGTCATCTTCCAGCTCCCAGCCGTCACGATAGCCCTCCGACGAGTCGTAGCTATCGTCAGAGGAGGAGGAGGATGTTGGTGGTGGACGCTTCTGCCGCCAACAACGACGCTTGAGGCGGAGGGAGCGGTACTGTCCAAGGCGACGGGCGACGAACTGGCCGGTGGATTCATTGATATGGCGCCGGCGTGGTGCCGCAACCATTGCCGCAGGGGTCTCGAAGGTGAAGACGGTGGCGGTGGCGGAGGGTTAATTGGCAGTACTGAAGGTGAAAGCGGTGGCGGTGGTGAAACCGTCGTCGGAGGCCAGTCGGTGGAGCCGACAAAGGAGGGGATGTCTTTTTTGTTGCTCATGGTGGCATCGGAGGCAATTGCAATTAATGATCAATCAATCGAGGAGGGGATGTGGAATGCCATCGATCGATCGAGTATATATCGTCGCGGAAGTGCAATTAACGATCTACATTGGGGAAACGAAACGCCTAGAACACGGTCTTCAAAGTGGAATTTGAACAAATAGTTTAATTCTCTCGGTACACGAAACGATCAACTCGAAACACTATGCCTATCTTGGGAAGATGAAGGGCTTTAGGAACATCACAGATGGTTTTATCCACAAATCATCTATGATGATCAATTCTGCTAAATATATAAGAACAAAGAGCCTTGACCTCCTCTGTATTTTTAGAGTTTCCTAGATATTTTTGAGGTGGCTGCGATTAAGAGGCATTCTGGTGAAAGAGACCCTAGATCTGTAGGTGTAATTGTAGATCTTTGTGCTCTAGGTCATCTAAGGTTAGTATCCTTTACGCTCCGTGTAACCTCCGTATAACTCGCCTCGAGGCTATATAAGGAGGCATAGCCCCGGAGGCGGGGGTAAGCGGTCGAACATAGCACTCCCGAATCACGCTCGCGGCCATTCCGGCAACCCCTGTGCACAAGGCTCTCGAGGCGAGCTCGACCCTCGCTTGTAACACAGCGGATTCACTAGAATCAATAACATCCGAACCACCTCCTGGCCCGAGGTAGGGACGTTACTGCTGAGCAGTATAAATCTTGGATCCCTCTCTTTGGGTCTAACCATTCAAGAGCGAGAGCGTAGCCCTCTAGACCTACAAATTTACTTCACGGTTCGAAACAACGGCGGTTAGCGCGCCCGAGTAAGGGTTCGCGCGTCATCAGCATCTCCGGATTCCCATCTGTCTCCTTGATGACTTCCACCACCAGCGATAGAGCGCTTGCGCCCGGGAGCCGAATCCGGTTCGGCTCCCTCGACTTCATCACTACCGCGGTAGGAGAGCTCATCCTTGTCCCGCCACATCCGGGACCGAGCCCCAGCGGCGCTGGACCTCGTCGCCGACGCCCTCGGCAGCCTTCCGCTCAAGGCCCCCATGCGAGCTTAGCGCCGGCACCAAGCAGCGGCGCCATCTGGGAGAGAAGGCGTGCGGCGTGCGTCGTAGGCGGCGCCACCGCCTCCGTAGGTTTTGCGTTTAAATGGCAATGGTGGCTATCGCCGAGCCTCCTTCCAAAAATCTGAAGACCCCCTCTCGGCGACTCCGGCTCGTCTGAGCAAGCCTCGAGCTATACTCCGTGAGTGCAACGTGGTAAGCCTTGACCAATCGATGGCCGCTACTTCGAAGCCAAGAAGCACATACCGGCGCTCAGAGGCACCGGTGCAGGCGGCAACCTGACGGCTTTGGGTCTCCCACATCCGCCACGGCGCAGGCTTCACGGCGGGGAGTTGGAGTTGCGGCGGCCAAACTTGGCAAGGCAAGGGTCGACCTACCGGGGCCAAGCCAACTCGCGCCCCCCAGGCGGCGCCAAGGCATGTCTTGTAGCGCCAGTCTGACAACAAGCGGTGGAAGAACGGGTCGTTGCCCGTGCTTTCCTTCTAGCCAAAACCGCCTTGGTGCAATCTCTGCTCACTTGGCGTCCCAGCCGGCGAGCTGAGGCGGGGCTACCTACTCGGCACCTCCGGGGCGATGAAAACCTTATGCGTCTGATGTCTGCACCCGGCCAGCACTCATCACTCGAGGTCCCATTCGCAGACAGTTAAAGCCAAACTTCATGGCGGCAAAAACCGCCACCACACCAAGCGGCCCGACCTCCTACACTCCGTGGCGTCGGCGTCTCGGCGGCGCCCACGATTCGCGACACCCTCAGCAGCGCCAAGAAGTCGGTGTGACCTTGGGGCCGATTCTTGTGTCGCGAACGGCGCGAACATCACGGCATGATCCCGAGCCTGAAGGCAGGGACCTCGGGCGTTCTCGCGGGGAAATCGTCGGCGGATTTTCCGCTTGGATTCAGAGCACTGTTAACATAGCCAAATACACAGAACAGCGAACCGGTGTTTGGTTGGAGGATACCGGCTACCTGCTGGTAGGAGACTCTTGACGATCTTTTTATCATTGATTACCTCACATTTACGGCGGACTCGGCTCGAACTCGGCTCGAGTACTGCCATGGGACCATCAAGAACTAGACCGACCTGAAGAAGCGCCGTCGGGAATTTCGAGGCACCTACAAGCGCCGGGAACTCCAGGACTGGTATGCGGCCGGTAGGGAGAAACGCTCGGGACTATATCCGGCGTTCTCCCAGCATTGTAATGAACTCCCGACATCGGCGCTAGCGTCGTGGGGCGTTCATTCTGACTTCTTGATGCAAAGCTTTGGTCCACAGGTGGGTTCGTCAAACCGGGACCACCAAAGAAGGCGCTCGACATCGCCACCAACCACGCCTCCGGCGAGGCCGTGAGGGGCCATCTTCGACAAAGGAAGGGCAAAGCGAGAGCGGGTCCGCACTGCCGCTCCTTCGATCACTCAGACAAGCGAGCGGAAGGAAGCGAGTAGCGAGGATCACTACGGTGCCGCTTGCCGACCGGCCATACGACAAGCGGCGGTAGCGCGCGAGCATCGACCACCGAAAAGTTGATGGAGAGCCGTGTCCGCACCACGGTACCCGTCAAACACGAATCTCACAAGGCTGCGAAGTCTGGCGCTTCTCTCCGAAAACCCCCGTGACCACGGGGTAAAGGAAAAAGCGCGACCCGGCGGCAGCCGGTCGGGGAGAAAAAAAGCCAGACGATGGGTTTGTAAGTTCAACCTTCATTAGTTATGGTTTTGGTGTTAATGACAAATCTAATATTGTGATTATCCATTAATATGATTTTAGTATTAATGACAAATCTTATATCGAGACTAACTTGTTTATTTAGAATATCTTTTGATTAGTCTCATCACATTGAAAAATGGAAAACCCAAGGTATGTTTGCATATTCATTCTAGTATTAGTTGCATACTTTGGAGTCAAGTTGAAATATGAATGTCCCCATTATATTAACCACAAAATGTGCATTATGTTTCTCAATCCATATATTACATGGATGCACATATTTAGGGGGAGTTTGTAGTTTAACTTGAAAAGTCTCTTTGTATTGATCGATTCATTATTGACACATATAAGGATCAAGACAAAGAAACTAAATCCTTGAGTATATATTTAAATTGCCTAGTTATAAGTATACTGTGGAAATATAGGATATGTTCCAATGCAATCAAATTGAATATGTGCATATTATATCCAAGTCAATCATACTTATGCACATATACATGTGGGGCGTATTCTTTAGTTGATGATTTAGAGTAATGATCATTTCCATACAATTTACACATAATGGATCATTACTTTCCATCAACATGAGTATATGAAAACTTGTGTAGTTAATATATACTCATATCAATTTAAATGATAATTTAAATCGAGTTCATTTGTCTTATTAATCATTAACGAACACTTCATCATGTGTTGATGGTGCTCCGTGATTAATTGAGGACAAATGAATAGTTCTTAAAGTATAATTAAGCATGTGTTGCATTATTATACTTAAGACACATTACAATCATTTCAATTGATTTGGGTTGTGCTCAATTGATCTAGAGGCATCCATTATGTGTTAATGGAGTGCAAGAGATAATTGAGACAACCATGCATCTTGGACTAACTATTTTATGAGTTGTGATTGAGTTAGGTCCAAAGATGGATGAGATGATGAGAGCAGGACAAGGGCGGCATCATGAGTTGATGGGCGTCAAGAGTGGATCGAAGAGGAGTCGAGTAGAGATCCGGGGAGCATCATCGTGATGATCATAAAGACCCCAAAGGGATTGCTTGTCTGTGGCGAAGGTATAATTAGATAGGCTAAGGACTTTGTAGTCTTTGAGTCTAAGGTTTTATCGCCGTACTATTAAGAGGGTTGTCTCTAGCTTGAGCTTCATCATGTGTTGGTGATCTCATTCGCGTTCACTCGAGCTCAAACCATTTGGATTTGGTTTTTGCATGAGGGTTAACCATTTGGCATGTGTTGCGAATGGGTTAAACTTATGCTTGGTTGCATTGGTTTTGCATAATGCTTTGATTTGCATGTGTTGCAAATAGGATAAGCTAATCGTTGGCTTTTGCGTGAAGTTCACTTTTGCATGTGTTGCATCGGTTGAAGCTTCATGCTTTGGTTTCGCAAAACATCTTTACAAAACCTTGGTGTTGCTTGGAGCTAAGTTTTGCATGTGTTGCAAAAGGAGAGAGCTCAAGCACGATTTGGTGTTTGTGTGTTTGTATGTGCTAGAGGCTGCATGTGTTGTGAGTAAAAGAGCACATACTGATTGTATTGGTTTTAGTGTGATCGATTTGGTATGGTTGCATGGAACTAGAGAATTGCATGTGTTGCAATTAGAGAGTTCATGCACCTTGATTAGTGTTGCTTGGAGCTAGACTTTTGCATGTGTTGCAAAGAGTAGTGCTCAAGCATGAAATGTGTTTATTGTGTTATTTGCAAGTTAGTTGTGCGAATAAACCGAGGTTTATGAGTCAGGAATCTGAGAGCATGTGAGTGGGGCTTGCAGGTGTTGGCAAGTTGACCGGGTCTTGTGTTGACCTTCACATGGCTAGGGGATTAATCTCATAAACTCGAGTTTGATTTGCTTATCGTTTTGCAAATAGTCTTTGAGTTGATTGCGAGATGTGTTTTTGCAATTTGGTTGAAATTCTTTGAGCATGAGCTAAGTTGGTGCAAATGTGTTTTTGCGTGTGTATGGTCATGTGTTGATCATCCTTGTGGCTCAAAGAATAAGTTTGATTTTGGAGAATCGGATTTGGAGTTAATCGGGCTTTCTCCTTGTGGCAGTACTAGGGGCTTGAGGCGGTAGTCTGCAAGTCTTGTACTCTAGGGTATTTGTCGCCGAGAGGTTTTTAACAGATTTGTTTTGCGGTTTGTGTGTCGGCGGTACTATGCCCCCGGGGCGGTACTATCAAAAGCTACTCACTGCGCTCCGAGGGCTAGTAATCGGGTTCTCAAGAAGCAGCTAGATTTATAGCCGTTGTCTGATGAGCGGTACTACCTACCCTATTAAGCGATGTGAGTACCTGCTTCTGAGTTTTGCCTGCTTTTGAGCCCCCAAGCTAGTTTTGGCATGGAGGCTATAAAAAGAGGCCTTGGGGGTGTTGGGGAGAGGTTGGTGTGTGTGTGGGAGTTGTTTGCATGTGTTGCTCTTCTCCATTTGCTTCTTGAGCTTAAGAGTGAGACTAATTGCATGTGTTGCAATTAGGAAGTGATTTGAGAGCCTCTTGTGCATGTGTTGCACTTGAGGGAGGCCTTGTGCATGTGTTGCACTTGGTGATCACCGGGAGAGCATTTGTTGTGCTCGGTGAAGTTCAAGTGAAGGGCTGCTTGTTACTCTTGGAGGTTGCCGACTCCTAGGCAGCGAAGGCGTCGTCTTGTTGGAGCTCTCGAGTGTGAAAGCCCGCAAGTTTGTGAAGGTTCGGGTTGAGCCTACTGCATAGCGTGAAAAACCACGACTAGTGGAAAGAGGCGTGCTCGGCGGGAGCCGGTCTAAGTGTGGGCTTGCCTCAAGCGTGGACTAGGGGAGACCGCAAGTCTCCGAACACCACGAAAAATATCGGTTGTCTCTTGTCTCATTTATATTCAAGCACTTTACATTGTTGAATATTTATCAATTGCTTGAATTAGAATTGCTAGTATTATTTAGTTGATCAATTTAGCAATTCTTGTGTAGAGACATAATTTAGATAGTGCACATAGTGAGCCTAGTTGATTTAGGCCTTAATTGTCAAAACCGAGTTTATCGCTTCCGCATTAAAATTGTGTAGGTTTTGACATAGGGGTTGATAAGAGCGAATTATTTAGTGAGCGATCGAATTTTGTAAAACGCCTATTCACCCCCCCTCTAGGCGCATCCTCGACCCTACAGGGTTCCCGGAGCCCGACGGATGCCTCATGATCTTCGGTGAACCGGATAGCTACGCGGACAAGCGGAGGCAAAAGCTTGCCTACCGTGATGTGCACACTGTGACCCTGCGGTCCCGGTACCTCCGGTGGTCGAGAATCTCCGATCACCTTTGATCGGACGGACCACCGACCATATCCCCGCACTGGAAGGTACCCTGCATCGTCGATCCCATCGTGGAGGGGGCGCCTCTAAAGGTGCTCATGGGCGGCAATGGTCTCAACATCATGTATGGTGAGACGCTCGGACGCCTGGGAGTTCAAGGCCGACCTGCGACCAAGCAAGGCACCTTTCCACGGCGTCATCCGGGCAGCCAGGCCTACCCCTTAGGCGGTCGACTGCCGTCACCTTGGGGGCAGAAATCAAGACAAAAACCTCACTTTTGAGGTTGTGGGGTTTGCGGGCTCCTACCATGCCATCTTGGGGAGGCCATGTTACGCTATGTTCATGGCGATCCCAAATTATACTTACCTGAAGTTGAAGATTCCAGGGCCACGGGGCATCATTACCGTGGCCTCATCCTTCGGCTTCGCCTTCAAGCTAAGCGGCGCGGCGATTCTTGGTAACCGGTGGTCATTGCGTCGGCCGAAAGCTCGACAACTACTGAAGGGAGGCCTCGGGTCCGTCCGCCTCCGAGAAGTCGGGGCCCGGATCCTTCGAGTCCGCTGAAGACGCGAAGAGGGTGGCGGTCGACCCCGGGGACCTAGCCAAGACCGTGCGGGTAGGGTCCGCCCTCCCGCAAATAGGAAAGCGCTCGTCGACTTCCTCCGGCGAATCGGGATGTCTTCGCATGGAAGACCTCCGACATGCCGCATCCCAAGGGAGGTCGCCGAGCACACACGAATATCGACCCGGCAAGGTCGGTCGCTCAACGCCGCGGCTTGGCCGGACGAAGAAAGCGCAGCTCATAGGAGGAGGTAGCCAAACTTTTGGGCAGGGGTTCATAAAGAGGCACGCCACCCCGAGTGGCTTGCCAACCCTATCCTTGTAAAAAGAAATCCGGCAATGGAGGATGTGTTGATTACACGAGCTGAACAAGGCGTGCCCAAGGACCATTTTCCTTTGCCCAGATCGACCAGTCATTGATTCCCTTCTTTGGGTGTGAATCGCTCTCCTTCCTCGATGCCTACTCGGGCTACCACGAGATCGATGAAAGAATCCGACCAGCTCGCGACTTCTTTCATCACTCCCCTTCGATTCGCTTTGTTACCTAATGATGCCCTTCGGCTAAAAACGCGGATGCTACATACGGCGGTGCATGTATCGCTGTTCGACGACCAAATCGGCCGCGAACGTCGAGGTGTCTGTTGGCGACATCGTCGTCAAGACCGAAAGGCGGTGACCTCGTCGCCCGACCTCGAAGAAACTTCGCGAACCTCAAGCGGTTTCGCGATAAAGCTTAACCCGAAAAGCGTCTTCGGGGTCCCTAAGGAAGCTTTCGGCTTATGATATCCGGAAGCGGCATCGAAGCTAACCGGTAAAGATCTCGGCAATCATGAAGATGGGCTCGATTGCCGATCTAAAGAAGCGCCCAAAAGTCGACGGGTGCCTCGCGGCTTTGAGCCGTTCGTGTCTCGCCTCGGCGGAAGCGGATGCCGCTTATAATTGCTCGAAATCAAACCGACCACTTCAGCTTGGCGCAGAAGCCCGAAGCCCTCGACCGTCGAAGGCTTTCGACATCGCCCGTCCCCGACCGCATCACATCACGAGCCATCGCTCCTCTACATTGCCGCCACGACCGGTCGTGAGTCTGGCGGCGTCGTTGAGCTGCGGAAGAAGGACGTGCCCTCAAGGTGCGCCGACGGTCTACTTCATCAAGTACTCTCGGAATCCAAAGCCCGCTATTCACAAGTGCAGAAGTTACTCTACGCGGTGCTAATCGCAAAGAGGAAACTGATCCACTACTTCACCAAGACCCCGTTTCGTGGTAACAACCGCCGCTAAGCGAGATCATCCGCGAACCATGACGCCGGGAAGGGTGGCCAAGTGGGCACTTGAGCTCAACGGCCACGACATTTCGTTCGTCCCCAGGACGGCGATTAAGTCGCAAGCCCTCGCTGACTTCGTTGCTGAATGGACCGAGGCCTGTGCACCCCAAAGGCTTGAAGACCCCGAGTATTGGATGATGTACTTCGACGGATCCTACACCAAGAACGGGCAGTCGGAATCGTTATCGTTTCCCCACTCGGCAACAAACTCCAATATGTCGTCCGATTGCTCTTCGACGCTACGAATAACGTCGCGAGCACGAAGCCCTCATCAACGGTCTCCGGATCGCCACGACCTCGGCGTCTGGCTTTACGATATCTGGCGATTCAAGGCGGTGGTCGACCCGGGTCATGAAGGCCTCGAGCCCCGAGATCCGCATGGCGTCAGATCACGAGAAGTGCATAAGCTTGAAGAGAAGTTCAAGGGTTGAGCTCCCACATTCACGACGCAATAACGGCGAGGCCGACTACCTTGCCAACCTCGCTTCGCCAAGGGACCCGTTCGACCAGGGATCTTCGCCCACGACCTTCACCAACCGCCCATCCGTGCGGACCCAGTATGAAAGCAGCGGCCGGGACCGCCGGCTCAGCCGAGCCAACCACCAATCAATCGGATCTGTACCGTCAGGCTCAAGTCGACGCGTGCTCACGGCCGAATCAGACTGGAGGAAGCCCTACGTCGACCAAGCTGACGGACGGGACCTCCCCGGACAGACCGAGGGCGGCGCCTCGCTCGGCGAGCGAAATCTTTTGTCCTGGTCGGCGAAGACCTTTACAAGAGGAGTCCCTCAGGGGTCCTCCAGAAGTGCATCCTGACCGACCAAGGCAAGGAATTGCTGCTCGACATCCACGGCGGGGTGTGCGGTCATCACGCAGCACCACGGTCCCTCGTGGGTAAGGCCTTCCGTCAAGGTTTCTATTGGCCGACCGCCGTGGCCGACGCCGAGCAAATTGTTCGCACCTGCGAAGGGTGCCAATTTTTGCCCGGCAAACACACCTTCCAGCCCAAGCCCTCCAGACGATTCCCATCACATGGCCATTCGCGGTCTGGGGACTCGATCTGCTCGGACCTTTCAAAAAGGCGCCCGGGGGCTTCACGCACCTCTTTGTTGCGGTGGACAAGTTCACTAAGTGGATAGAGGCGAAGCCAGTCGCCACTATCACGTCATATGAAGATCGACTTCTTCCGCGGCATCGTCTACCGATTTGGGGTCCCGAACTCCATCATCACCGACAATGGCACGCAGTTTACGGGGAAGGAATTTCTCGAATTCTGCGACGACTTCAACATCCACGCCGATCAAGCGTCCGTGGGCCCACCAGCACCAACGGCCAAAGCCGAGAGAGCAAGCGGCATGATCTGCGGGGGCTCAAGCCGAATCTTCAACCGATTGAAGAAGTCGGTGGGACGGTGGGCGCAGCCGAGCCGCCTCCGTCCTTTGGAGCTCGCGGACCACTCGACGGCCGACCAGGATTCACGCCGTTCTTCCCGGTGTTCGGTCTTGAAGTTGCCCCGCCAACCGACCGGAATACGGTGCTCGAGGTGCAAACCTTCGACTAAGCTCGGGGCTCGACTCACTGAAGAAGACGCCGTCGACCATTTCGACGAGGCACGTGGCGTTCTTTGTCCTCGGTCGGCCAAATATCGGCAAACGCGTTGCGGCGCTTATCGAGTCGCCAGATCGCTGGCCCGAGCCTTCAACGTAGCCGACTTGGTCTGCGCTAAGTTGATCAACGTAAGCGAGCACAAGCTTTCTCCTCCGTGGGAAGGCCCCTTCACCGTTGTGGAGGTAATCCGGCCCGGCACCTATCGACTAAGAGACGCCGATGGCAACATTGTTTCAAACGCTTGGAACATCGAAAAGCTCAGGCGGTTTTTTCCCTGAAACTTATTTCTTGGCGAACGTTCCTATAAGCTCGACAGCCCGAGCGGCGAACTCCTCGAGGGCTTCCCAGAGCGCCCAAACCGACCCAAGGTCCTCCTCGAAGGACCCACCTGGCCACTATGGCCTCGCCTTGTGAAAACTCCGTGGCTTTTTGGACTAGACCACTAAAGTAGAGGTCCGCGGGGCGGAGTGGTCTCCACACGAGCGACCAAGGACGACCGGCGGGGAGTTTTCACAGTGATCAAGAATAACCAGACGCTCGGCAAAAGAAGTACAAAGAAAGGAAATATTATGCAACGAAGCTTCAAGGATACAATATGATTCACGAAATCACGAGGCGTCGTTGCAAACAAGCAAAACACCAAAAGTACGATCTATGCTAACCCTAAAGCGAGAAGAGTGTAAAAGTGCAAACGCAGTGGTCGAACGAAGGCGGAAGGAAGGCTCCCGGGCCGAGATATCACGCCGCAAGCCGAAGTTCGTGGGCGAGCGCCTTGACCTCCTAAGGGTCGGGCGAAAGCGTCGTCCTCGTCGCCATCCCGAGTCTCGCTTCGCCTCGGCCTCATCGTCCGAGACCTCCAGGTGCAATCGCCCCGCCACCATCTCCGCCGCCTGCCGCACGGTTCAGCGCTGGGCCGGATCACCCAGATCCGGGAGCGGTAGCCGTCGGCTCGAGTCGAGACCTACCGGGCACAAGACGCGCCAAGACGTGACTACCGTCAGGTGGCGACCCTCCGCCCCTCACGAGCGGAGCGTTCCCGGAGAGCCTAGGGCAGGCCCTCCAATGCCTCGGCCGCTCGGGTAAGGTCGAAGGCGTACTGCGCCACGGTGGGCTGAACTGGCTCATTCAGCTCCGCCCCAAGTGGCCTCAGGCTCCTGCCCATACTCTCGTAAGCAGGGCGGAGCATGGAGAGAAGAACCCCGCGCGTGGAATCGAATCCTCACTTGGCGAGCTATCTCGCCTCGGCCTCGGCCGCACGCCGCTGGCTGCCGCCTGCGTCTCGGCGGCTGGACCCGCGCCCTCGGCGCCATCACTGCACCCCAAGGGCGGAGAGGACCCCACCTAGGACACCAGGTCGGCGTGCGACCGCACCAACGCGTCCACCATGCTCGCCGCCCGGTCCCTCAGCATGCCACTTTTCATTTTGCTCAGGGGTCTTTGGAGCTACCCCTGGCGGCTTGTCGGCGCCTTGATCGAAGCGATCAGACTGCAGGGAAGCAAAGATCGAAAACGGACGTCAACTCGGCAACCCCAGCATTTCCCCAAAGCAACCGAAGGAGAACTTACCTGCGGCAAGGGTTCCAGATATAAAACCTCGACGAAGGCAGGTCGAGCCCGCTCCCTGCCGCCGCAGCAGAAGAACCACCCTCCGCCCGAGACTTCTTAGGGGGCAAACCCCCAAGGGCCGCCTCCGCCACCCGCTTACCAGACCGCCTCTCGTCGCCGCCACCGCTCTCCATCGCACTCTCGATGAGCTCCTGAGGAGGATGGAAAGGACGAGGAAGACGAAGAAGGCGGGGAGAAGCGAATGTTGAAGATGGGTACAGTTACCGCTCCCTCCCGCGTTACGTATTTATAAGGGCAGAATAGGGCAACCGAAACCGCCGTCGCCTCGTGCGCTCCGCAGACGCCTCCTGACCCGCCCGCGGTCTGATGCGCCGACATGACGGGCATTAAAATCCCACTCCGCATTAAATGCGGCGAAACGACGCCACCGCAGAAGGGCGCCGCTTTGCGCTGAAACGGCGTGACCCTTCGGTTTTTGCGCAAAGTCAGTTATACGGACAACCTCGAAATCTGCACCAGGCACCAGCGAGCCGCACGACGACTGACCCAAAGAGATAAGTCACTTGACTCCCGCTCTCCTTTGCAATTATCTCGAAATCCAAGATCTGCGCGCCAACCACAACCGTCGCCCGACCGCTCGGGGCTCAGAACAACGCTACACTGCCGTAATGACGACCGCCAAGCCCTCGGCTTCCCTAGCAGTAACTCCGTCCAGGCCAAAGCGCTACACCCTCGCCCAAGTACACGGTTTAGTAAGGCCATGCGTAGGGGTACCGTCTTGATCTGAAAGCCACAAGTCGGTCGGGAACGTCCTCTCTGTTTAAACGTGAATGGGCGCTTTTGCTCTAACGTCATTCACATTTACACGGGCGGCCTGACCGCCACTCGGCTTCCTAGGAGGTAACCCGTCAGACCAAGCGCTACAACCTCGCCCGGCCACGGTTTGAAAAGTAACGCCGTGGTAGGGGTACCCGTGCGGTCTGAGCCACAAGTCGATCGAACGCGTCTCTCTCTATAAGCGTGAATGGACGCTTTTGCTCCCCAACGTCATTCACATTTACATACGCGCCGACGTCTGACCGCCACTTGACTTCCCTAGCGGGTAATCTGTCCGACCCAAGCACTACGACCTACGCCCCAGCGGCTACGGCTTCGAAGTAGCGCTTTGCGGTAGGGGCTACCCGTACGGCGAAGCCACAAGTCAGTCGGAACCACTCCCCTCTTGCATAAAACGTGAATGGACGCCTTTCGACCCCGGGGTTCGTTAGCACCTCCTTCGCGCTTCCTTCGGAAAATCGAACACGCCTACGCCCGAAAGGACCCCAGCGGTTCCCAGGGCTATGGTCTCCAAGCGCGAAGGAATAGCTCAAAGTCGCGAATGAACACAAAAGCGAACCCCGATTCGTTAACATAAAGGCGAACCCCAATTCATTACATGCTAAAGTTTTTTATATCTTCAAAAGATAATGTCTAACATCATTCATATTCCCCGTGGAGGACGCTCAGCGGCGATATCCGATCAGCGATCGCTCGGGCATGCGGCTCGACTTGGAGTGCGAAACGATCGACCTCCTCGTCAGTCCGGTTCCTGGCGATCCCACTGCTAACGTTGTCCAGGTTAATGCCATTGTAGAAGGACATGGTGTTAACAAGCGCAGAAGCGGCTCCTGCGAAAGACTCGTCTTCACCGACTTCGGCGTGTTCGGCAAGACACGAGCCAACTCGATGCAAAGCAAGCTCGTGCCGTCTGACCCGAGCACTTTCGGTTGATAACCCGCCGACCTTCCCCAAGGTCGCCAACTCGGCGATCAATTCGGCCCGGTCATCGACCGCTTCTTGTCGCTGCCGACCGAGCCCGCCTCGCCCGCGATCGCCGTCACGCTCCTCCACCGCTTAATCGGCGCGCCTCATAACCTCATCGAGATTCTTTCGCAACTCAAGAATCGGCGAAAATCAAAAAGCGGCGACGGCGCCACTTTCCAAATCGCCGAATAACAACGTCTTACCGGCCGACGATTCGGTCATGGCGATGAGCTTGGCCCGAGTCTCCTCCTCGAGTTTTTTCGCCGCCGCTGCTTCCGTCTGAGCAACAACCTTGGCGTTGCTGGCCTCCGCCAGGAGGGACTCCAGCTCTGATACCCTCGCCCTCAGGGACCGACCCAACCGGCGCTCCTCCTCCAAGGTATCGGCCATCTCATTCATCGACCGGTGGGCCTCCTCCGCCGCTGACCGCTCGCGCACCTCGGCTTCCCGAGCCTCATGCAGCTCAGAGCCCAGTTGGTCGCGATCCTTCTCATGATCGTCCCTCTGCGTCAGCGACGGAGGAACCCGGACTTACCCTCTGAGCGCTCCTGCAGACGCTGCGACCAGCCAGTGCATCACTACAAGATCCAACAAAATTGAAAAGTCGGAAAACTTTGAGCACAACTTATCATGCGGCCAGTCAACTCCTCCGGTGGCGGCGGCCCAAGACCTTGTCGGAGGACTCGAAGAGTGACCGAGCTCGCCGGATCTTCTCCACCTCAATCTTGGCTCGTTGGGAACCCTCGCGAGGATTCCACTCCCCAACTCGCCTCATCATTCAATGTAACGATGCCTCATGGGACGGGTGTTGACCGCAGAGACTAAGATGGACGGTGGCGATCGAAGGTTTCATGTCGTCCCGGCCAGCTGCGACGGCGGGGACCTCGCCGCCACCACGGCGGATCGACGCTCGCCCGGCGCCACTGCGCCCCTCTCCTAGCCGCCCCTCGCGACGATGGTGGCAAGGCTTCCAAGCTAGGATCGGCGGCACTTCAACGCATCGGGCGAAGGTTTGCTCCACCGCTATCGCCCTCGATCCCGGCGGGCGAAGCTGACGGTCGCTGGGCCTATGGCGTGCCGACTCCACGGTCGACCCCGGCACGGCGGGCCGGCGAACCTGATTCGTCGACTACTCATGAAATGCGACCACCGCCGCCGCCTCTGTTTGCTGCCACCGACCGTGGCGTATCCCGACTTCCTCGGCGTGGTAGCGACGCCGGTCCCGATGGCGAATCCGCTACCTCTATCAAGCTCTCTCCGCAAAATCCCTGAGGACAAAGGTCGGTCGGAAACAGCTCGAGCAAAATCGACGCGCATAACAAAGGAAACAAGACTAAGCGTGAGCGGGTCTCGAACAATCAAGGCGCTCTCTTCGCCGATCTCCTGGCGGGGCCGCTCTCCTCCTTCCGGGGGCACCGCGACGGTGACCTCCGCATCGGCGCCCTCCGACAGATCGTCGCTCGACGACAGCCCGAAATCATCGCCTCAGATGGATCGTGAGATCTCTACCATCATTGGAAGATGACCCTGCGCACGACCGAGGAGGGACGGTCGACTTCGGACACCTCCTGCTTGCTATTGCTGCCGCCGCCTTCCTCTTCTCCTTCCTCCTGCCTTCCTGTGCTCTTTCCGGCAGACTCCTCTGCTCGGCCTTTTCAGCGGACCGCCGCCTCATCTCCTTCTCCCCCAGCCATGCCCGGAGGATGTTTCAAGTAGGCCACGAAGAGGTGGGAACTCTATTCGAGCCGTAACACCGAAAAAATTAAGGGCGAAGGGAAATTTAGGGGCCGCCCGATTACCAAATTTGGGGGCTTCACGAGAAGGGCTCAGGAGCGCCGACTGCCGCCTCCGTGGCCCTCACAGCCAGGACAGCAGACACCCGAGCCTCCACCTCCGACGAGCGGAGGTCCGAACGCTCCATCCTCATGGGGTCGGACGCTCCCGCATACTCGAACATCGGGTGAGGCCTGTCCATGAGGGGTTGCCGCAGCGTCTCGCCATGAACGCGCGGACGACGACCTCGCCCGTCAAGCCTCGCCTCTTCAGAGCCGCAAGCTGCTCAAGGATCACCACCATTTTTCTCTTTTCCTTCGCGTCCGCCGGCCGGTTCCACTCGGGCACCGCCTTAGGTCGTCTCCCGGTGAAGGCCGGGGTGCTGTCCCCCACGTTCCGAATGTAGAACCATTCGAATGCCATCCCCGATCGGCGCGGCGGCTTCATGTCGATGTACTCCGGCCCCGCTTAGACCGGAGCTGGATGGCGGCGCGCCGATCGGCGCCAACAAGGCGCCGCCGAGACTTCCTTCAAGTGGCGCATTTGGAAGAAATACCTCCAGAGGGCCCAATGCGGCTCGATCCCCAGGAAAGCCTCGCACAGCGTGATGAAGATCGCAATGTGCAGCACGCCGTGGGGATTCAGATGATGCGTCTCCACTTTGTAGAAGTGAAGGAGCCCGCGAACAAATGAGTGGAGGGGAAGACCGAACCCGCGCTCAAAGAAGAACGCGGACACAACAATCTCGCCGTCGCCAGGCTCCGGGACTGCGGCCCCCGTCGGCACCCTCCACCGAGATTCGTTGCGCGGAGGGAGGAATCATTTCCTCTCCAGGCCAAGAACGCGGGCGTCAACAACGGAGCACTCCGGCCACGCCATCTCCGAAAGAGCAGGGCCGACAAGGAAGTTGAGGCGAAGAATCCCCTTCCTAGGGTTTTTTGATTTTCTCGCCGCCGCCCTTGTCTTTTCTCTTTCTTTCGCAGTGGTGAACAGGACAACGCGGAGGAAACCGACTCAGCGGCTACCCCCCCTTTTTGGGCTTATAAAGGGTGCAACGCCCGCCGACCGGACAAACGTCACCGGACAGACAATACCGCGAGAGAAACGGCGTGCGTCTTGCTCCTCCGACCGTCGCAACGGTTCAAAGGTACGCCGCCTCGATTTCCGATCCCCCTTACATTTAATCCTTAACAGGATAGCGACCAGGCAAGAAGGCCTCACATCGGGCAGTGTGGCGCACGACTCCTCGGGCCTCGTTCCCAAACAGAAGGGGCCACCCTGCAATAGAAGAAAAAACACGCCAAGGCCGCTACGGTCCCGGAAGCCACGAAAAGGCTCACCGACTTACGCTCGGGGCTCGACCAAGTCTTCAGGCTCGACGCCCACCACCAAGTGGATGCACACACCGCCCGAGCGAAAAAATCGAGCGAGGGACGAGGATAAGGTGAGCTCCCAGTGGGCCTCTAGTTGGGTCGGCGGACGACCCAATCACCTTTAATCGTGTTCGAGACCATACTTCACACTCACCCGCGGAGCCTGTCGACGGGTGGCAGCCAGCTGCGCTCCGGGTCGGCGGACGACCTGGGGTCCGACATGGGATCGAGTAAAGAAAGGTTCTCATGGGTCGCCCCCAGAGGGTCGGACGCCCACAACGGGATAACGTCCGCTCGGAAATGGTTCTCCCTTCGGGAAACCACCAGGGCCCACTCGGACAAACCCGCTATCAGCTCGCACGAGCTCGGCGTTCAAGCCAACGCATGGCAAACGCGCGCTAGCTCACCCTCCAGTCCCACACTGCGGGACGGGCGATTAAATGGAAGCGCCGCCCGCCCTCGCTCAACGAAAGCATGGGACGGGCGCCTTTATCTATTTCTGGCGCAATGCCGACCTTGCAGGTACATCGGGATCACGACGCAAAATGGGCGCCTCACGCACGTAGGTAAACCCCAACCGCTCTCCGATCCGCTCGGGGCTCCACCGGATCGCTTATGCGACGCCCGCATTGGCGACCAACCCATTTGGTCGGACACCAAGAACCGAGGAGGCTACCTCCGCCAACCGATGCACTTGCGGTGTACTTAGGCGACTTTGACCAGAGCTCGAGTCCACCAACCGCCTCGCCGAAGGTAAAACCCGACCGGCTCTCCGATCCGCTCGGGCTCCATCCACCGGATGCGCCACACCACTCGCAAAACCGACCAAACTTGCCGTAGGGCATCGAATCGCGGAACCGGTCGATCGGACCTAAGCCTGAGATCCGGCCATATCAAAGCGCCATGCTCGACCAGGATCCGTTGAACAGGATGAACCCCCGACCGCTCTCTAACCTGGCGGGCTATTGACGAATATCCAGGGCATAGGTATCCCCGGCCGCCCAGAGAAGCATATGGGCCGCCACGCGCGCTAAGCCTCAAACAAGAAGCCCCGCCGGAGGCCCGACTTCGACCAATCTAGCCGAAGGGGCCCGACCGACGAATAAGTCTGACGCCCTCTGGCAAGATTACAAAGAATGGAAGGCCGACCGACCATCCCACGCGAGGGTTCGATTCCACCAAGCCAACCCCGTAGCGGTCCGACCGAAGCGCTACAGACCGGCGCCCTGAACCACGGCAACGACGACTCGAGGTTGGCCCGACCAATGGGTCGAACCGATCGGCGACCCGAACAAACTCGGATTATCTTCACCGAGAAGCAGACGTCAAATCGTCAGAAACCGGCCTCTGCTGGTCCCCTAAACTGGCTGATGCGGCACTTCGTCACGATCGAGCAAAGACAGGACGCTACGCACCTTCCCAAGATGGTTCCCGAGGGCTGACACCCTCGACGTCAGCACCTGACACTACGCAGAGAGCAGGTACGCCGTTTCCCGGAGGAACGGACCGAGCCGTCGCTCTGCGCCTCCACCAACCCAGCACAGGACGTGCGGTTACCCGTCAAAGGTCAAGTCCAAAGCAACGGACCGAGGCAAAAGACCGGACTCCTAGGCGTGAAGCCCCATCCATTTTTCCTTTACACGCCCGTGTAACCTCAAGTGTAACCTCGCCCTCCTGGGCTATATAAGGGGAGGCATGGCCCTCGGGGCGGGGGTAGGCAATCGAACATAGCACTCCCGAATCACGCTCATGACCATTCCGGCAACCCTGTGCACAAGGCTCTCGAGCCAGGCTCGGCCCTCGCTTGTAACACACGGATTCACGTGAATCAATAACATCCGACCACCTCACAAACGTGGAGTGGGGCGTTACGCCTCAACCAAGATAAATCTTGGATCCCTCTCTTTGGGTCTAACCATTCAAGGAACGGGAGCGCGTAGCCCCTCTAGACCTACAAATTTACTTGCCGATTCTCGAAACACCGACAGTTAGTAATTGCTTTAAATTTGTATTATATTTTAGATTTAGTTTGGTAAAGAGGGAAATAAAGCTGGGTTCTATATCTTGTTTGGTGTGGATCCATTTGTTCTCTGTAATGTAAAGTAGTATTGGTTCAAATTTGCATTATATTTAAGATTTACCTTGGTAAAGAGGAAAAAGGAAGCTAGTTAATTTCTAGATCTAGCTTGGTGTAGATATATTTGTTCTCTGTTATGTAAAGTAGTAATTAATTTAAATTTGCGTTATATTTAAAATCTAACTTGGTAAAGAGGGAAATGAAAATATTTAATTTCTAGATCTAGCTTGTTGTAGGTACATTTATCCTTTGTGATATAAAGTAGATACATTTGCTATAGTTTTGTGTAGATCCATTTGTTTCATTTTGATCTAAATTAATAATAGGTTCTAAGAGCATTACACTGAAAATATAGCTTACATGCATATATTTACATATCCATTCATTCTTTTTTATGTTAGCAGCTATATAAGTTAATCGGTAAGTTGAAATGTAGCCTATATGTAGCATATGTGCGCATGAGCACTTCTAGAGTAGTTAATTCATCATTTAACACTTATTGTTACATATGTAATGTAGATGGGCGAAGCTGGATGTAAGCTGAGAACCGCGCAAGCGTCGAGTACATTAATGGTGTCGTCGCTTTTAGAAGAGGTATAGAGGAAGATATGTTGAACAAGGGAGTGAAATTTATGCCTTATCCATGCATTGACTGTGAGGATCTGAGAATGTTTCGAAACCCAGCACAGATCGAAGCACACTTAATTCTACAGGGTTTTAAAAGGGGTATACATGTTAGACCAGTCACGGTGAAGAACAGATTACACAGGGACCAAGTAGTACTACCATCATCGACAAAGTCAACGATACTCTGGATATCGTCAACGATACTCCGGATGATATCGACTGTGCTTTCGATAAGGATAGGTTTCACGACGATAATCTAGATCAGATATTACAGGATCCAGAAGGGAACAGTGATGAGTAGGAGTACGTAAAATTCTGGGCCTTGATGGATGACTCGAAGAAATCTTTGTTCCCGGGTTGCAAGTCTAAATACACAAAGTTATCGTCTGTTCTAGAATTGCTGAAATTAAAGGCAAGCAATGGTTGGTCCGACAAGAGTTTTACGGTGCTGTTAGGTCTGTTAGCGGATATGATTCTAAAGGGAAACAAGTTGTCGACAACCACCTACAAAGCCAAAAAGGTTCTTTGTCCCTTAGAAATGAAAGTAGAAAGAATATATGCCTGTCCAAATGATTGTAATACAAACTTGCATGTATGTCCAGTGTGCAACGCATCCCGATACAAACGTAAAGATAAATCAGATAACAACGGCAAAGGCATGGAGGTGAAGAAGGACCTCCAGCTAAGGTGGCGTGGTATCTGCCTATAATTTCCCGTTTGAAGCGTTTATTTGCGAACCCAAAAGAGGCAAATTTGCTTTGGTGGCACTCGAATGAGCATAAGAACGATGGAATGATTAGACACCTTACTGATTCCACGCAGTGGAGAAACATCGATAGAATGTTTGAAGAATTCATAACGGATTACGGATCTAAGAAATATAAGGTTCGGATTGAGTACGAATGGAATGAATCCTTTCGGTAACATGAGCAGCCATCATAGCATTTAGCCCGTGAATCTCTGTGTGTACAACTTTCCTTTTTGGTTTTCTATAAAGCGGAAATACAAATTGATGTCTATACTCATCCAAGACCCGAAGCAACCTAGGAATGATATTGATGTATACCCAACACCATTAGTGGAAGATCTGAATACATTGTGGGCTCCTGGGGTGCAGGTATGGGATGCTCACAAACGAGGGTATTTCACTTTGCGTTACCTGTTGTTCTGCACTATAAATGATTATCTTGCCCTTACTAACCTGTCGGGGCAGAGTACAAAATGAGCAAAAGTATGTATTCACTGCTTAGATGATACCGAGAGTGTGTGGCTAAATCACTCTCGCAAAACCGTGTACATGCGTCACCGTAGGTTCCTTCGAAGGAATCACTCATACCGCAAGATGAAGAAACAATTCGACGGCACAAGCGAAGACGCTTTAGTTTCAAAGCCTTTAAGCGAGACAGATGTTCATGATATGGTTAAGAACTTTCATGTTGTGCTAGGAAAAGGATGTAATCGAGGGCCCGTAAGAAGAGCATGTGAAAGAAAAGATCAATATTTTGGGACCTATCTTATTGGGAGCACCTAGAAGTTCGGCATTGCATCGACGTGATGCACGTAGAGAAGAATGTCTGTGATAGTTTGATTGGTCTCTTACTGAATATTAAGGGTAAAACAAAGGACAATATCAATATACGGTTTGACTTGGTCAATATAGGCATCAAACCTGAGTTAGCACCGAGAAAGACCGATAAAGGCCGAACATACTGTGAACCTGCTTGTTACACTCTGTCCAAGGCCGAGAGAACCGAATTGTGCCAGTGCTTGTATGGTGTGCAAGTTCCGTCCGGTTACTCGTCCAATATAAAGAGACTTGTTTCGATGCAAGATTTGAGTTTAACTGGCATGAAGTCCCATGATTGCCATGCGCTTGTGACACAGATATTCCGTGTGGCAAGTAGAAGTATTTTACCGAGCAAGATCCGAGAGACATCACAAGGCTGTGTTATTTCTTTAACGTGCAATGTATCCACTCTAGCAAAATCTGGAAGACATCGTACAAGGTATTTCAGAGAGATTTTGTAAGAAGAAGAAGAAATGTGTTATTTCTTTAAGCTGGAAGTTGCAATGTATCAAGTTTCGAGTTTAAATCCAATTTTTTTAGACATGCACAAGTACTTATGGATACACATGGAGTATTTCAGAGAGATTTTGTAAGAAGAAGAAATAGATCTTGCAGAATCTCCATGCAATCTCCGCATCCCAATTGGACTAGTGCCTTCCCTTTAGCTAGAAGTTGCGTGAATCTCGGTAGGTAGAAAAGAAACTTGGTCGATTTTTAACTTTCGAGTTTAAATCGATGTAAATACAATTTGTTTAGCCCATTCATCTGTTAGGATTCTTTTTTGTTGATTCAAGATTATTGCGTGGCCACCTTCGTCCTCGTTTTGGAGGAGCACCCTTCCTGACCGGCCATCGGTGGTACGTGGGCCTGCTCCGCCGCGCCTGCGCCCGGAGATTTCGATGTTGGATGGATTGGACGTCCATGGGTGGGAGTCCTAGTCCTAGGTAGCTAGCCTTGCCCTGTCGGGCTCCCAAGCTGCTCGGGAACAAGTCCGTCTCGGAATTCCACTGCGTGATAGTGTTCCATGCAATTCTGCACCCAGCATGACGACGACATGCACGCGCTGCGCCGCCGGCCGCCGGCCGCCGCCGCGCGCGCGTCGTGGCTGCGAATTTTGTACGAGTATTCCTGATGGTGGGGACTTACGGGCCCAGCCGCCAGGCGTTCGTCTGGGTTCTAATGTCAAGTGCATACGTACGTAGCGTCGCGTTTCTACAATGGAGATCACTGGAACAGACAAGAGCCAAAATACCCGCCTTTTCTTTCAAGAAAAATACCGTCACGTGTGACCAAGGATCACACAAGACTTGGGCCTTGAGGATCACGTTTGTCATCGTTGGGAAAAAGGCATCTTTATTCTTTGGTCCCTAGTGGTACTGACAGACCAGATCGAAATTATGACTTAACGAGTCGACATGAGAATTTGGCGTCTACCATCGATCGATGTTGCCATTGGCAGTGCATACATGATTCTGAATCAGGAGCCATGCCGATAGAACTACAATATCGAGTGTCTACAATCCAAATCACAAGCTACAGACAGATGTTTAAAACCTAGAAAGTATAAATAATTGGGCTAATTTAACAGTTGGGTATCACATCCTCACAAGTCTTGAGTTTCACCCATGTAACATGTATGTCCCTTCGAGCTGTCAGCGAACCACCTGGTCAACTAGTAGGCAGAAGATGCGGAGGAAGAAGATGAACTCATAGGCAAAAGGTATCACACTGTATGTGTAGAGGTCGCAGATATTAAAAGGTACCATTAATTTCCGCAGCAGGGCCCTGAAACAAGCTAAGGTGTGACTGAACAACTTATTATCCATAATTGTCAGCAAGGTATCCATAGGACGTGCATTAGTACTCTTACTCCTAATACACCAAGAGCTGGTTTCAAGTGAACTTGCCATATGTAATGATCATTTATGTTATATTGTCAATACGAAATTTTTGGTACGATAAAAAAAACTGTGCAAACTGAAGCAATGCTGCCCACTTAGAGCATGTTATGAGGAACTTCAGGGTGTAAATTCACCATGAAGGTGCCTTTGACTTCTCCACAAGAATAATCCTACCATTCCATTCAGTCTCATCGCAAGCACGGATTGCAGCATCAGCATCCTCATCCCTCTCCAAGGATAAGAATCCAAAGCCTCGAGAATCTCCAGATCTACAAAGAATGTAAACTGGGATAAGAAAAACTTATCTTGCAAACTGATTTAACAGAGTACAAATGTAAAATGAACTGTTCTTCGGAAGGTATTATTGCATGCTGAACTAAATGGTTCTTTCAATATAGGAGAAAATACTCGACCTATATCATATATCACATGTTGGGAATATTTCAATGGTGAGTACTTACAGAAGCTCTATCACGGCAGATATAATCTATGTCAGTCTCACCAATGCAATAGGAGCTTTCTCATGGTTAATCAGTAAAGGGCAAACCCACTCAAATCCAACGATTGACTGCTTTTAGTTCAATCATAGTGACTGCTTTTAGTTCAATTACAGTAAACTTCACAGGATAAAAATTACCAATTGTGCTCACGCATGCTGAAATACAAAGTTTAATTGTCGTGAACCTTCAATTCATAGCGGGGTAAACAATACCGGGAGGAAGGCCGGCGGCATCGGCTGAAGGGGAGAGGCTTTAGGAGAAAGGGGTGATCATGGACTGGGGAGAGACTAGAATAACTCTTTCTTCTTATTGCTTAATTTATAATGGATGCATGCTATCCCTTTTATAGAGATGACTTACTTGGCACGTAAGAAATCAATCTCTAATTTAAAGAAACTAATCTTACCTCAATGCTAACTAATCGAATCCCTCCCTTGCGGTGCTACAGCACCACAGTACTGTTCACGGGGTACGTGAACAATAATTCCTGCTCTAACATTAATAGTCACCAAAAAGCGAGCTTGCTCTCATAACTCTAGGTTGATCATTTCCAATGTATTTCAATCACAGGTATACCACTTCAATACTATATACCAAGGCTATTCCATTACAGATATCTAGATTTGCTCTACTGTATAACCCAGCTCAGATATTTTGTACCATTAGAACAAATATGAAATGTGAAACTATGGTTGTGCGTTATGTTATATATTCAGCAAATAAATTCAATCTCATCAAGCTTTCAGGTTTAGGTGTCAACAAGCTAAATATTAACCTTATCAACCTGACTCCTTTGAATAGAATCCTACAAGGAACCCAAACCAGAGGAATGCAATGTAATTACCAGAACAGTATTTTTAATTTGGCCACAGCTCCACAAATCACACAGTACTCTTCCCTTGTATTTGAGTTATCTGTGATTTAGTTAAACAAGGTGCACCTTGCCCATGATTGCAAAAGAAAAATAACATGCAAACTTGAGTGGCAATGGAAAAGAGGCGTATCATCCAACGATGTCATGGCAATATGGAGCATAAAATGAGTGTTGATACAATTGCCAAAAAGAAGCAATGAGGTACTACAAATAACTGCATATGGAAGTAATTACCGCTTATCTCGAACAACGCGTGCACTTGTTACACGTCCAAACCTAGAGAATTTCTTCTCCAAATCTCGCTCGGTGGTGGCATAGCTAAAACCTGCAACAAACAGATTCCGTCCAGGCTTACCCAATCCAGTCTTCCTGTTGGCAGGTGGTGACCAAGGTCTTCTAGGTGAATGATGACGATGACTTGATGGAGGTGATCTGCGCCTTGGTGAATGCCTTCTTCTACAACATCAAGACAAACAGAAGAATAAACTAGCAGCAAAGACATAAAAAGGTGAATGAAAAAAAAAAATCAAAACAAATACTTTATGATCCGAATGTCCATGGAAGGAAAATAAGCCTCTTCAAAGTTGACAAATGTTTGGTTTTAAATATCATTGGATTGGTTAGAAGCATGTTCATTCAAAAGAATTCAGACTTTTAAAAGCTTGCAATCAGTCGTGGAAATAAATTAAAAAAATCACCTCGGAGATCGTCTATGGTGATCCCTTGAGTGGGGAGATCTTGACCGAGATCTACCATGTTCCCTTCTATGTCTTGAGGTATCAGTTTTCCTTGAAGGTGACCTTGAATTTGACCTGTCCCTCCTTCGTGGGGAATCCCTCCTTCCTGGTGGGGAGTCCCTCCTCCGTGAAGAATCCCTCCTTCCAGATGGGGAGTCCCTCCTTCTTGGTGGGGAGTCCCTCCTTCTTGGTGAGCTCCTCCTCTTAGGCGAGGTTCTTCTCCTAGGGGATGCAGATCTTCGTCGTGGTGACCCATCTCCACGTCGAGACTCCCTTCGTGCTTTCTTTTCTGGAGAGTTCCGTCGTGCATGTGGAGTCAACTCACGTGAAGCTCTTCGGCGGTTGGTGTCAGGTTTTTCAGGAGATCGGGAACATCTTGCTGGTGGGCTTCGAGGACGAGCTAATTCACCAACCTCTTTTGCAGGACATTGTGACTCTAATTTCCCAGATGAATGAGCATGAGGGGACCTTTCAACTGGAAGTGAGACCCTCCTATCTGGTGATGGTGTGCCCTTTTCCAGTCTTGGAGACTTTTCATAAGGAGAATCCCATTGATTGCCTGGGGCTGATATGCCATTTTTGGTACTAAGATTTTCCTGTTCCATCCCTTTCAAATAGTAAGGTGCAATTGCAGAGTTGAAGTTCGCCTTGTCAAGTTCATCACAAGGACTAGAATTCCAACCATTCATTTGATTATCCTTTATCCCATCCTTTTCATTGTGGGAAGTCTCGTGTAACTTTCTGATGTCCCAATTTTCCATCTGAAGTGCAGGAGAGTTCGGAATTTCATCATCATCAGCACCACTATTTTTAAGTTGGTAATCCCTACTGCTATTTTCAGTTAACATAGAGTCACCAAGATAGGCATCAGAATGTGTGGCTTCTTGTTGAAAGTTTGATGTATCATTACCACTGCTTTCATGAAGCTCTGGAGGCAGCACAGCATCAACCACTTCTGTTTTCTGATGTACATCATAACCCACAGGAGTGGTCTGTGCTTCAGAGTCACAATTGTGGACATTCTGCTCAGCTGCATCGTTTTGCATATCAGATTCTATATGCAAGTGATGTTCTTGAGCTTGCTTCAGGGGAGATGCTGAACTAGTTGAAGCAGATTTCATTGCATTGCATGGGATTTGATCATTCATGAAGGGTAGAGAATCTGCATCCAAATATGAGATTTCATCGGCTGGATCAACCAAAAGTCCTTCATTCAGTGGTGGAGATTCATGTTGTGGAACTCCAACCCCATGATAATCCATGTGCTCCAACAAGCTACTATCTTGATCTACAAATAAAGGACCGGGATCTCCACAAGTCCCCTCCAGGCTTCTTTCAGGGGATATGTAATCCATCTGAACTTTGAGTAAAGAGGAAAAGTGGAATAACATAAGAGTGCATCATAAGGTGGAGAGTTTATAGAAGATAGATTGCATACAGAATAGCATATAATTGGTCCAGTTATACAGTTGAGCTACTAATTAAAATCCAATATAACAAGACAAGATAATAAACAGAAAAAGATAAGTGGAAGCACCAAAATTATCAATTTATTTGATGAGTTCTGTGCAGAATAAACTCGTATATACTAAGCTAAACCAACTATGGACTTCTTTGTGTTGCAATGTTTACAAAGTAACAACTACAATGATCAGCATTAACAGAAATAATAAATGAGAGTATTCAGATCGCTGAAACATTAGAATGCACTACTTAAGGGACAATGGGGCATCAACAGAATGCTGGTATGTTTTTGCTGTCAATTAATGCAGATATCCCCGAGCACTTACTGCCTCTGGAGGAAGCACCTTTTTTCTAGTTCCACAGATAGACTTGCATTGAATTCTAGCAAAAGAGCAGGCCATAAATGAAATCCCAAAGAGGATAGTAGTAAGACCACAAGGGTGCATCATGAAGCATAAATGGAAACACTGCTACAGTGAAGTAAAAAATATGGGGGAAGGCAGCCAAAATATGCTCCTAAGAAGATCAAGTGAGTAAACTATATTTTTAGCAGATTTGGCAAACCCAGCAGCACAGCAACAACAATGACTCGTTCTTAGCAGTGTTTCTTAAAGGATAAGACAGGGTAATATTTTTGAACTAAAGCAGTTTCAATTTAGTTATGTTCTGATCAGAACCAAACAAGCCCAACCATGAACCATGGCATTCAAACTAGCTATGTTCTGATCAGAACCAAACAAGCCCAACCATGAACCATGGCATTCAAACTACTCAGAGAAATTCCAATACATTTTCTACATACCAAAGGGTGGTTTAGTCCGACATTAAAAAACAGTTCTCAACAATTTCCACCCCAAGAGGAACGAGAGTCAGGGGAGGAGGGGTCACACAGCAACAGCAGGAGAAGAGACGATTTTTCTCTGGAGGATGGCTCCCTCAGGTCCTGGTTTGCGCTCGTCTCCGCTGGGTTTCCCTGAGCTTCTCTCTCGAAGGTCTGCCTCCTTTCCCCTCAGATGGTCACCCTCTCTTGGCCATGCTTTCCGTTCCTGGGTCCTCCGCTCGGTCTGTTCGCCCGTTCACCACGCCTCTTCTTCTTCCCTGGGGTCCTTCTTCCTCCTGGTCGTCTTCAAGAGGTTCACTTTTCGGCTTGATCCCTGCTCTGTTGCATCCACTCTTCACTCGGTCCTTGGGGGGGCTCCTGCAGGTTTCCATGTCCTTCAGGCTTCTCCCTCCCACTTTCGGTTCTCTGTTGCTTCTAAGAAGGTTGCACTTTTGGTTCTTCGTCTGAAGCGTGTGCTGGCTGATTCTTTTAACCTCTCCTTTTCCCTTTGGAGGGATGGTGGTCCGAATTGGCGGTTGGAGTTCGCTTCTTGGGTTGCTGCTGAGCAAGACTCCTGGAGTCTCCCTAAGAAACCCTTGCGGGTAGCTGGTTCTGTGATCGGGGGTCTCCGACCCTGTGTTGGGGACGTTGCTCTGGACTTTTCTATTGGTTCCAGGTTCCAGCTTAATCTCTTCAGGCAGCTCAGGTCGGGGATCCATCTTGATCCTCGATCTCCTAGAGGCTCTTTCTTCTTGCTGGTTTACTTCAGAAGGCACACATTTAAATTGCATTGTTCTTCTGCGGAGGTTGCTCTTAGCTCCATTCTGGGTGGTTCCCCGGAAGGTTTCCGTGCTCACAGTGTGGCTGGCCGTCATTTCCGCATTTCAGTGGCTAATAGTTTAGTGGGCCGCCATCTTTGTGACATCAAAAGGATTATCACTCCTAATTTGGATGTTTATTTCTTTCCCTGGAGGGAATTTGATCCCCTCTGGCGTGCTGACAAGGACAGGTTTATTTCCGCTTCCAACTCTCTCATTCAGCGTTCGTCCTGTTCTTCGATTTCTTCCACTCGGTCTCCTGGTCGTCAATTGTCTGCCAGAAGGGTTTCTTTCTTGCTGCCTCGGTGGCCTTCTCAGGATCATTCCAGTGTTGGTCTCCTAAAATTCATCTCTGTTGGGTGTTTTTCTTGCCCCATTCCTAAGCAATCCATGGATCCTGGCCCGTTCATCCCGTTTCGTGTTGGCCACTGTTCTGAGTCCTGTACACAGGTTATCCGTTCGGCCTCTAATTCGAATTCAAATTCTTCTGTTTCACTCAAATGTTCCTCCTTCCTTGACCGTCTGGTCTTGGCGCTTCCCGATACTCCCACTGACAAAGCCTTAATGGTTGGACAGCAAAATGACCGGGTTCAGGGTCTTGGGACTAAACACGCTTCCTCTGCCATCATCCCCCCGCACGCTTTTTATTCCAGCTTTATCCCTAATTGCTCCCGCTCAGTGCCCCCAGTTCCCTCCGGCGCGGATTTTTCGTCTCCGTCCGATGGCATTCTGGGATTCAAGCTTGACCGTCTCATATCTCGTTTTCTGCTGGACCCGTTCTCTAGTCACTCCGCCAGGGGGGTAATTCCGTCTATTTCCCTTTGCTTCCCTTGGTTCATTGGGCTATGCGTCCGCAACAGTGGTTCGTCTTCCCGGGCTTTCCATCTTCCGTTTGTTCCCTCAGCTTCTCTCCGCCACCACTGCAATCTGTCGCACCCGGGTCTCTTCTCCATGGCGAATTTCCATTTCGATGCGGCAAGGTTCCTTCCCCACCACGTCCAGCCTGATGATGGTGGTCCTTTGAGGGTTGATCGGGCGGCGGTTCACATCAGTGGTACCCCGCCCAGACTGCATGATGACTGGGTCGTTGTCATCGATCGGGATGAGGCCCTTATCCCTGAAGATTTTGATTTCTTCCGGCACCAGGTCAGGGCTTTCATAGAAGATGAGATGGGCATTCCTGTTCTGCATTCCCGCCGCAGCTTTCTTGGAGTTGGCCTCTATCACCTTGGAAGTGCGTTTCTCTGTGACCTGCTCATTAACCTAGGTGATCGCCTCATTGAGGGTGTCCATGCTTGTTTCATTCGCCATGACCAGTTGCTGAACGTGAGGAACGCTCCCTTTGCTAGAATTGGATGGTTCATGCTTTTGGGCTTCCCTCTGGACCTTCGCTCTGCAAACTACCTGGAACAGGCCTGCGCACCCTTTGGTCGTCTGCTCCGGTGGCGGGCGGACCCTGCAGTACTCACTCATGTGCTTGTCCAATGCATGTTTGACAATACAGTTGACGTTCCTCGACGCCTAGTTGTCAGAGCGGGTTTCGGTCCCACGGGTGCGGCCATTTCTTGGACTATTCCAGTCATCATTTTGTTTCATCAGTTCATAGATGCGGACATGCTGCCAGATGAGGACCCAGTGGATGATCACCAGGTCCCCCAAAACCAGCTTTTCCCTGGAAATCCTCTCGACAACCCTGATCTTGCTCACCCAGATCAGGGCATTGGAGATCCTGCTTGGGACTTGGCTGTCGCAGGCCAGCAGATTCAGAACTGGAACCCCCACAACCAGTTCTTCAACAACCAAGACCTTCAACAGGCTGAAGAAATTGATGAAGTTTTTTTCCCTGATAATGATTCCCTGGGCAGTGACTCCGAGGAGGCGGTCTTCCTCTCCTTAACCTCCAATCAGTTCCGGCTACCGCCCAACCGGAGGAGGCCCTCCTCCATGTGCCCTCAGACCTTGGCTTATTCCTGAATGGTCTCATGGCCTCCGCCATCAACCCTCCAAAGCTTACAGTGATTATGCCCAAATTTTCTTCTCTTCAACAGCTTTTTAGGGCAATTGATCAGGCTAGAATAAAAAAAGTCTCTATTAAGCTACCATATGATTTTCCCGTCAACTTCCTCCCCAAGCCTCGAGAGCTGCTTCGTTTGACTTGGTATGATTCTCAGGATCGGAATGATGCCACCACTAAAGACTTGTCGATGGTCAGGGTTCCGGACTGTCATGCCAGAATCTCCGTTGTTTATCAGAGGAAAAGGAAGTTTGCTCAGGTTGACAATGTCCCCCCCTTCCCCTCCCAGCTTGATTCTGTTTGGATGGATGTCCCTGTTCAACAGGCTTTGGCTTCGGCCAATCGGAGGAGTCAGAGGCTCCAGGACAAATACGGAGGCTCCCGACAACCCAGTGTGGCTGCCCTTCTCAGGGGGATCCCATCCTCTTCAGGTGCGGCCAGGTCGGTTCCTGGGCTTCCTGCTGATCTGCCTGCTCTGCCTGCTCCATTCCCTAACTGGCGCCAAAACCAAGGTTCGATGGAGATTTTCCCCTCTATCAGAGAGGTTGATTACCTTAAAGATGAAACTCCGATGCTGTCATTGCAAGCCATCCAGAAGATTGGCGTCGACAAGTGTGGACTCTCTCCTGAGGAGGTTTCCAGTTCAGTCCTTTCATCTCAAGGCTTTCAAGAATGAAGCGTCATAAATTTCGTCGGAAGGGCCGGGATGGGTTATATTTTTTAGCCCTTTTGTCTGTTGATACCGCTGTTTCCCTCGCTTTGGTCGAGGCTTTTGGTGATTGTAGGTTTATCTTATACTGCTACAGTTGCTTGTTGCTGCTAGCTATGGCCGATACGTTGGTCTTTTGGCTTTTGCCCTTTCTTTGGCTCTGCTTCAGTCAGTGCGTCTATTTGGTCACCCATTGTCTTCGTTCTCGTCAATTTTGCGCCCCGCTGCACTCCGCGGCGGTGCCCTCGTATAGGTCTTGGGTTAATCCCAATTCCGGTCAGTTTGCCATTCCCCTCTTTCACCACCATGCCGATCAATAACAAATGCCGCAATTGGAACATCCTGAATTGGAACGTTCGGGGTCTGAATGATTCCAACAAGCGTCATCTGCTCCGTTTGAAAATTAAGGACTCTGGGTGCTCTATTTGCTCTATTCAAGAAACGAAGCGGCCTATGATTAATCACTCTGACCTTAAGACTTTTGCCCCCAGGCGATTCAACCAATTCGCGTTCCGTCCCTCCGTTGGGGCCTCTGGGGGTATCTTAATTGCCTGGGTTGGGTCCCTTCTGGAAGGTCATATCATTTTCAGCTCCCCGTTTGCTCTCGCGGTCAGGTTTTTGACCAAGCATAACGGCCACTGCTGGACGCTTTACTCGGTTTACGGGCCTTGCTCTGCCCAGGGAAGGGGAGATTTCTTCAACTGGCTTTCCAATGTTTCGTTTACTGCTGACGAAGATATTATTATTATGGGTGATTTTAATCTCTATCAGACTCTCTTTGATGTAAGCAGTAGGGGCGAGCGCGGCCTTCGCATCTTTGATGACATAATTTTAGCTCTCGGTCTTGTTGAGATCCCCCTCAAAGGATTGAAGTACACCTGGAGTAACATGCATCCTGACCCACTGATGGAGCGTCTCGACTGGTGCTTTACTTCCCCTCATTGGTCGCTTTCTTTTCCCGCCACTCTTTGGCTTCCTCTGTCCAGGTCCATGTCCGATCATATCCCCTGTGTTGCCCAAATTCAAACCTGCATCCCGAAGAGCAAGCTTTTTAGATTTGAGAATTCCTGGTGCCATCGTCCGGATTTTCTTCAGGTTGTGCAACTTGCTGGGTTACTCTCGGCTCAGGATTCTCTGTCGCCGGTTGATACCATTCTAGCTCGGTTTGCTCGCATTAGGTCTGCTCTTTCCGGTTGGTGTAAGAGTGCCTCTGTCACTGAACATCAAATTTCCAACTGTTCTCACTGTATTACTGTTCTAGACCGTATTGAGCAGAAGTACAGGCCCCTCTTCATTCATGAGTGGAATTTCAGGAAGGTTCTCAACTCTCAACTGATCAAACTTCTCAAGGATCAGAACTCATATTGGAGAAACCGTTGTACTATCCGCTGGGTCTGCCTGGGAGATGAAAACACCAAGTTCTTCCACAGTAAAGCCTCTGAGAGATTCAGGCATAATCTTATTACTTCGCTGTGCTCCGACTCAGAGATATCCTCTATAATCACAACGCCAAGGCTGACCTTCTATTCTCGGTGTTCTCTGCTAGAATGGGGGTTTCTCACAATCTTTCTTTGCACCCCATCCTTCTTGGCATCATCCCGGCCAGACCTGGTCTTCAGGTTTTGGCGGAAACTTTCTCCATTTCGGAGATTGACAGGGTGGTCGATCAGTTCCACTCGGACAGTGCCCCTGGCCCAGATGGTTTCAATGGGAAATTTTTTAAGGTGTGTTGGCCTTTACTCAAAGATGATTTCTACAGGCTTTGCTTCGGTTTCTATGATGGATCCATCTCCCTTGCTCCCATTAATCAATCTTTCATTGTCCTTGTCCCTAAGGTGGATAATCCGCAGTATCCTAATGACTTCCGGCCCATCTCCTTACTTAACCTAAGTGTCAAGTTGATTACTAAGCTTCTTGCTAACAGGCTCAATACGGTTATGGCCTCTCTGGTCCATCACAACCAATATGGCTTCATTAAAGGGAGATCTATTCAGGATTGTCTTGCCTGGTGTTTTGAGTATATCCACCAGTGCCAGTGCTCTAAAAGGAAAATTGTCCTTATCAAGATTGACTTCGCTAAGGCGTTCGACACCATTGAGCATTCTGCGATTTTGGACATGTTCACTGCTCTTGGTTTTCCTGCCATCTGGCTTTCCTGGGTTAACGAGATTCTGGTCTCAGCTTCTACGTCTGTGCTCCTCAATGGGATTCCGGGCCGCTCGTTTCCTTGTAAAAGGGGTGTCCGTCAGGGTGATCCCATTTCGCCCCTCCTCTTTGCCATTGCCACTGATTTGCTACAGTACATCCTGAATAATGCCAGTCAAGCTGGTGTCCTTTCCCTTCCACTTCCTTTGACTGATCATTCCGAATTTCCGGTCATCCAATATGCGGACGATACCATCATCTTTGCCAAGGCTAACCAGAGAGAACTCTTCGTTTTGAAAGGCCTTCTTCAATCTTTCTCGGCCGCCTCTGGTCTTTCCATCAACTTTTCCAAGTCCTGTATGCTCCCCATTAATTTATCCGATGATGAGTTGGGTCCGCTGGCCGGTTTATTTGGTTGCAAGGTGCAGACCTTCCCTTTCACTTACTTGGGCCTCCCAATGGGTTCTACCAGACCTCGCATCAAAGACTTTGAATCCATGATCAATAGGGTCAGACAAAGGGTTTCTTCCTTCTCTTCTCTTCTCTCCTTTGGCGGGAGGCTCCAGCTTGTTAACTCTGTGGTTTCCTCTATGTCCACTTTCGCTATGTGCTCTCTTCGGGTCCCGGTTGGGGTTATTCACAGTATTGACATGGCCAGGAAGGTTTGCCTTTGGGGTAAAAATGAGTTTAATGGCCGCAGCAAATCCTTGGTTAAGTGGGATAAGGTCTGCAAGCCGAAGCTTAAAGGCGGCCTGGGGGTTATTAATCTGAGGGCTCATAATTCCGCGTTGCTCCTTAAGTTTTTGCATAAGTTCTTCAATAAAAAAGACATTCCCTGGGTTCACCTCGTCTGGGATTCGTACTACACCTCTTCTCTCCCTCAGGCATCGATTAAAAAAGGATCATTCTGGTGGAAGGATGTTCTTTCTCTCTTGGATCAATTTCGCGGCATTGCCCGTTGTCAGGTTGGGAAAGGCGACTCTGTGCTTTTCTGGGCCGATATGTGGAACAGCGTTCACCTCAGGTCTCAGTTTGCCAATCTTTACTCTTTTGCCAAAAATGAAAGCTGTAGTGTGGCCGCCTTCCTCAACAATCCTGCGGTCTCTGTCAATTTTCACCTGCCTATGTCCGATCAGGCTTTCCAGGAACTTCACCAGCTTTTCCTCCTCATCCAGGCTGGGGATCCTTTAAACGAGTCTGCTGATGTTTGGTCCTATATCTGGAATGCTTCTGAATACAAAGCTAGCGCCTTTTACAAGATGATCTTCAGCCAAATTCTAGTCCCCAGGCCGATCAGCTGGATCTGGAAGGCTAGATGCACCTCAAAGATCAAAGTGTTCACTTGGCTTCTCTGTTGGGATCGCCTTAATACTAAGCAATTGCTCCGCAGGAAGAATTGCCCCGTTGCCTCGTCGGATTTCAACTGTGTCCTTTGTAACTCGAACATTGAGGAGTCCCGCGATCACCTCTTCTTTGATTGTCGTTTCAGTAAACGCTGTTGGGATGCTTTGCAAATTCACTGGGGCCTCCAGGATAATATCTTCCTCAGATTATCTTCTCATGATTCCACGGTTCATCCGCCGTTCTTCATGGAAGCCTTTATGATTGCTGCTTGGGGCATTTGGAAGCAAAGGAACGACAAAATCTTTAGGTCCATTCCGGCTAGCCTCCTAGATTGGAAAGCCTCATGTATTTCGGAATTTCGATTTCAGTCTTTCCGTTTTCCTGCTCACCTCCGTGTCATTTTCCTTGCTTGGTGTAATAGGTTAGTCTAATTTTCCTTTTTATTTTCTTCGCTTTATTTGGCCGGTAACTCACCGGTGGTTTGTTACTGTTCTTTTATTTATCTATCCCAGCGGGGGCCTCCCTCGTTGCTTGCGTTCAAAAAAAAAAAACAATTTCCACCCCAGGCAACTATCTTTCCATATTTAAGAAACAGAAGTGCCGCTTGTAGCTTGTTAAATTGCTCTTAATATACAAGCGAAAAGACCAGTCATAAAAAGATAACCATTTTGGACACTTCAGAGCAACACCATACCACTAGTCATTGATAAATATTTTTTGTGTATTTTAGTGTTTAGATAGTTAATTCTTTTCTTATCCCTTTCGTCAGTTGGGCCATAGCTAATACGTGCTCTCCTTTTCCTTAATCTAGACTGGAGATACAAAGCCACCAAAGAAGCAGCCAAGAATGCAGCAGCCCCAATAATCATCATCTTTCTCCTCCTAACCATCCTCTTGTCCATCTACAATGCACGGTGAAAAAAACTACTAACTGGTTGCCATGATGTAGAAGATATAAAATACTAACCATGAATAGCAAGTATTCCCACAAACAGCAAGCCTTTCACAAGATACTAGTAACCACGCACAGCAAGCATGAACGGCTACCTATCATTGATCAAATGTAGTCATTGTTCCACATAATCTAGTCATCGAGCATGTTGCACAAGAACTTTTACTAATCGACAAGTATCTAACATAACATGAATATCTACTATAAGTGAAAAGCATGTACCATAACATTCATTTGTGCCGAGATCCTTCTATGAACACCTTACAGGAATCGAAACACCCCAAGCACACCAAAATCCAACTCTCCAATAGAAATATATTCCAGTATCGATTTTTCACGAATAGCAATGTACACATCTATCCCAGATCTAGTACCAATTTTTCATGGTTCTAAAAATAAGTACCAACTTTCTATGAATAGCAATGTTCAGATATAACATGACTAGCAATGGGGAATAACCACGAATCAACCGGATCTACCAACACTTGCCACAGATCGAGCCGATTTGAGTCCATACCTTCGGTTTCGCGGGAGGAAGTCAGCCCAAAATTGAGGGAGACGAAGAAGGCCCGCGGATCCCGAGGCTGCCACCGTCGGCCGGCCAGTCGTCGCCGCGGTCGCCCAGAATTTCCCTCCTCGTCGCCGCGGTGGCGGTCCTCTGGCCGTCCCGACGTCGCGGCTGCCGCCGTTGTCTCCGCCGTCGCCGGCGAGAACTCTCGCCTGGGTAGAGACGGGAAGGAGGAGGAGAGGAGGCAGGAGCGGCTTGGATGGGGCAGAGATGGGAGGGGCGAGGAGGAGGAGGAGGAGGAGTACACCCCGACGCTAGTCACGTGCGCGGTCACGTCAGGGGAGAAATTGCGGTGCGGTACAGCATCTCTGCGGAATATTCCGTCAAGTTGGATGAGTTTGTTGCCGGGTGAAATGGCCATCACCCATCATCCATACGCTGCACGGGAAAAAGTCCACGTGCTCTAAAATTTGTTCAGCTGTCTAAACTATAAAATCAAACATCTCGGCTCCTTTCCTCACATCGCAATAGTGTAAATAGTCCTAGCCTAGGTCGTTATGATACAAACGTGGCACGACATGCCCATGGATCGTGATTGGGCTCACCGGAGATGAGTCAAGACGGCGCAACATAACACAGTGAACTGGCCGAGCCATGGCAGCACGGCATGATCTAGACCTAGATCCCATTGTGCTCCTGTCGGCACGACCCGACGCCCAAGTCTAGTTTTGTGTGGGTGCTACATAAGTAATGTTTATTTTGCATACTACAACTACATAACGAGCGAGTAATTTTTTTAGGGTACAAGGGCGCACACACCACACGCGCATACACGTGTGCGTATCATTGACACATGGTTAAATAATGAATTAGATGCTCTAAGAGCTCTGTAGTACGAGAACACGCTAATTAATTAGAGACTCTAAGAGCTCTATAGTATGAGAACAAGCTTTCCCATTTATCGCACATACGTGTGTACCCATATTAATTGGTGAGCCCCCATATCAAACACAAGATTGAGACTCAAATAGATAAGCCGCTCCACCATGGTTTTGCCAACCGAGCTACGGCTCGGTCTCAACCAGCAAGTACTTTTGAATGTTTGTAATTTGTGTATCGGATACACTGTAACTGGTGATGCCCACCATCTCCAGGTGCAGCAAGAAGCACATAAGGAAGATAACATGTCAGGGGAAACAACTATAATTTCGTACGTGTGAATGAATCTTGTCTTTACATAGGTTGAGAAAGCACCTTTTGTTGTCATATTTGGTGGGCCCATTTAATGGACTTCTGATGTCAAAATCTGGACTCTTTCAATCCTTCATCTTCTTATGAGTAGCCGCCGCAGGGGGTCCTCAGTCTGAATCCTCCACTAGCAAGAGGTACAATGCTAGTTCAGTACTTCAATCCATCCAGAATTAGTACTTCTTTCCATTTTATTCTTTAAAGCTACGCTTTATTCACGTGAGAGAATTTTTAGGAAGAACGTGGGCTGGATAGACCTGATGGTGTCGACTCGACGTTCTACGATAATATGATTTATTTTATCTATTACAAAGCATGGATATTTAGCGTGTGTGCATTATAATTATTTGAGACATTATGGTGCCTAGGCACTATAATCCAAAATAGATATTTCCTTTATGTGTCGCAAGTAAATTTTTTGAAATTTGTATGATATTGAATTTAACTAGTTTACTAACTATTTCAAAAAAGTTTGAAATGAAATTCAAACTAAAGTTTTCTTTTCTATGATAGTTTAATTGTAGATGTGTGCTGATTTATATAAATCAGCAAAGTATGTGATATAAATTCGTTCAAAATTTTTGAATTCGAGTATATTTTTCCAAAGGTATATGTTTCATTTGAATTGTTATGGACGAGTATATACTTTAAAACTATTTAAAAAAAACTAAACTTAGCTTGTATTGGTGCATTTGAAATTACCGCCCTCGAACGACAGTGCTGTTTCGCTTCCGGCGTCATGGGGCACGTGGAGTTGTCAACGTGACAGATTCATCACGTGAGGTCATCAACGTCTAAGTATTTCCCTAGACGCCGTCTCGGTGGTTTGATCGGTCTGCGTGTGCCGGTCTCGTTCCCGCTTATTGTTTGCCTTACATGTGGGTCCTCGGTAGGTTAGTACTCCTGACATGCCTCGAATTCCACAGAAATAGTTAGGAATCAAAATAATCTTCTCCCAGAGTCCTGCACAGTTCTCTTTCACTGACGAGTTGCTCATGGCACTTGCCACATTCATCTTCCTTTTTATATAAAAAACCCTAAAAACGTAGTTTCAAACGACAAAGTGGTGACAAGACGATCACGGTTCACAATGATGACTTGGGTTTTGGGGAGAGGACGCCTAGCCCACCCATGAAGGGCCTTAGCGGCTCCGGGATCACGACCGCTCCGTCGTCTTGCTGAAAATTCTCCAGGATGGATATGATCAAGCGAGGAACAGCAACCGCCGTTGCGTTGAGCGTGTGGACAAACCGCGTTGGGGCCGAGCTAGCCCCCTTTCCCTTCTTGCCATTTGTCGCTAGAGGCTCCGCGGCTGTTGGACGGAACCGGATGCCCAGCCGCCTGCTCTGATAGTCCGTGCAGTTTGACGCACTCGAGATCTGTCCATTTTGATCGGGAACCATCAAAACGATTGCTCCTAAATTCACAGACGGTTCTATGGGGGGCTTCAACTTGTAGCAGCTTACCTCGCCATACCGATCTAGGCCTGGCATCCATGCCTCGATATCGAACTTTCTGTAGGCTGGCGCGCCCAAATCCCCTGTTGCCATATCCAAGGTTCTGTGGAAGAGAAGAGTGCTGCTATTGACATTGACATATTTGAGACATGGAAATTGGTAAGAAGATCAGGAATACTTGAAATGAAGTCCAAGTGACGAATAAAGATCCTCTTCGATCGTGATAAGCTCTTCATGGCACTTGTCGCTTTCCTCTGGCCGACAGAATACGAACATCTCAACCTTGCTAAATTGATGTACTCGATAGAGGCCCCTGTTAAAGACAAATTAACTGAAAGTCGGCAACTTTGCAAAAGATCTGTAAACAAAATCTCATCAGAATCAGCCCTAAAGCATGTTCTCAGTCATGTCAAGCTAACCACCTAGTCAAAATGTATTAAACTGTATTTGTAGACAACCAAATGATTGCAAACCCTCTTTTGTAATAACGTATCATGGAAACAGATGTTGAATATGATATCCCAAATGGAACTACACCCCTAAATCAATTGTTAGAAGAAATAGAAAAATCAGTCATGCAGAGTTTGTGAAAGTTTGTTCACCATTTAATGGCAGCCTTTGATACCACTGAAGAACAGAACAACAATGGAGAGAAAAGTCTATGCATTTATATGATCAAAGCCACTAGGTTGACACACTCAAACGATTCTCAAGATATTCGTTAAGGCAAAAAAAAGAGCAGACATACCTAGTGGCGGCACCTGCAGCACCAGCTTCTGTGCGAAAACAGTGCGAATAGGCTACATATTTTAGAGGTAAAGCAGACTCAGGTAGTATAGAGTCCATATGGATCCCTCCAACAGGAATTTCGGCAGTGCCTATGAGGCACTGATCACTGTTATCAATTGAATAGACCTACAGAAGCATAATAGAAGGAATTAACTAGTTAAATAAAATGCTAGTTGCATATGATGAAATAAATGGTTAATTAAAATTTTCCTAGTCATGTAAAAAACATAAAGAAGGCAAAATATTTGATTTCACTCCCCATAATGTTATCAATAGTACTTCACGAGTTGGGAGATAGCAACCACCGTAACGTCATATCATTCCAACAGAAAGCATGCACTGAGAAAATGCACCTCTATTGCTTGAAACTTTGAGCATAAGATCTTGATAATACAGCCAGTTCTAAAAGCTCCTGACATCTATTATCCTGGTTTTAGACTATGTAGTATATAAGAATTTTGCATGCTACACTTGAACCAAATCTCTTACAAATGAACTTGTAATAATCACAATGAGCAAAGTAGTATTATTAGATGGTGCAAAGGCAGGACTCTTTGTTTTTTTTCCCTAAATTGCTCAAGCCAACCAAGTACAACAAAAAAATGTTTCTTGACAACATAAATATCCAAGCACTACGTTTAAAAGGGGAGGTCATACCTGAGTATTTTGAGCCCTAGGCTGGAAGCCACATTTTTCAACAACGGATGATCTTACAATCTCTGGAGTTATGAGTGGTGTGAAACCCTTCTTTGAGACCTCTGCAATAGCCCAATTTACAAGGGCCATCTCCAACAAAACAGCTTCGTTCTTTAAGTAGTAGAATTTTGAACCACTGACCTGCGCAGGATAGTATAAAGCGTTTGTAAACGAGCAAGTAAATACTGTTCATCTACTCATAAAAGGACTTCTATCATAAGGCAAATTGGCAAATTAACTTGACCATTGTTCAGTGAGAATTTCAGGTCTGTTGAGTAGTGTCATTTAGTCCAACACTATATAACCAATTATGTCTTTATGACTTGCTACAGTTGTCGCTTAAAAATAAAAATGGAGATAAATTTGCCAAGTTATACCTCAGCAGCTGCATCAAAATCAAACAAATCAAGTTCCTTTCCCAGCTGAAGGTGATCTTTGATGGTGAAGCTGAAGTTTCTCTGACTGCTTATCTGCAGAATTAGAGCAAAAGAAAATATTCAACACACAAAGTACAAGGAGTCAAGGACAGCAGAAGAAATACAGAAAATCTAGTACCTCCTTTCTGACAACAGAGCTTTCCTCACCCCCTACAGGAACATCTGGATGTGTAGCATTAGGAATACTTTGAGCTTCTAGTTGAAGCTTATCAGTCAGCTGAACAAGATCCTCTTCTAGTGCAATAAGCCCTTCTTTCAGGTTCTTACCTACAAAAACCCAGAATGAATAAAACCTAACACATTGGTGCATTCTATTTCCTTGTGCTCTAATTTCAAGAAACACCATAATCATCCTACCTTCTTCAACAAGGGCTTGGCGCACAGATGGGTCTAGTTTCCCTTTCATTTTGTTAGCGACTGCATTTCTTTCAGCTCGGAGCCGTTCAACTTCCTGCCATCTGTCATAATTAGGAATTGTTGCCATGCTTTTGTTATGACCATATTATATCCAGTACTAAATAACCAATTATGTTTGGTTATTGTATGCAATGACAAGTGTTCTCGATAGGACCATGAAAGTTGTACAATCGAATAGCTTAACGGCAATAGGATATGTGCACCATGAACTGATCGCATGAACAAAGATCAAGTCCATGAAAAAAATGATAAAATTTTGCAAATTAACTTGGCTACACCATGAATTGACTAGCAGGCAATCATAAGTCAGTTCTGGGCAACAAAAGCCTACTAATGATTGAGTTTTCAGAATATAAACATACTGCTTCTAGTTCAATCTTCATAGAAGAAGGAATAAATCCATATCTTAATGCATCATAAGGAATATATGGAAGAGCTCAATAAAAGCTCAGGGTTAGTGTGACTGTATGAGTTCCTACTTCTGCCTTTCATGGGCTCAGTCACAAAAAACATTGCAGTAACTACAGCTTGAAGTTACAAAAATAAGCAAAATAGTGCCAGCTAATTTCCTCAAAAAAGGTATCAATTCAGTGATCCTAAGGTCTAAGAACAATAAATACCAATTCAAGAATAAATTTGCATTGGTGGGCAACTCCTAGATCACTTTCCTATAAAAATCAACCTGCTGCCTACTCAAAACATTTCACAACGGACATGTACACAAAAGGCGAATCAACAACCATGATCAATACTCTACTTTTAACCTTTGCAGCTCTGTTCCTAACTTTTGCTGCCCACAGCTGCCGTGAGATACAATAACCATGACTCATAAATAGTTGTCACGAAATTAGCTAAAAAATGCCAGATCGTCAATCACAGCATAATTCAAACAACAGACAGATAAGCCAAGATGGAAGTTATAAACCTTTGTTAGGAATTCTCTGACAGCAATCCAAAACCTAGCAAATCATACACTAAGGTCTGACCCTTTCACAGTGAAAGCTATGCGTTCTAATGGATTACAATCCCATAGCATCAGCAACTTCCATTACTAGTACAGCAGTAGCAATAACAAGTACAGGCTCCTGACCTTCTGCAGCACGAGGTACTGGTCGTAGAGCTGGAGGACGAGGTCGAGGTTGGCGGCGGAGTTCCGGTTCCGGATATTGTTGGCGACAGCATCCCTGTTGTCCCGGATCCACTTGAAGTCTATCGCCGCCTTCCAATGCGGCATCGCGGCACCACCACCACCCGCGCCACCGCCTGCAACCAAAACCAGAGCTCAGATGGCACGCTGTCGCAAACAGATGAGATTAAAGGAGGTGGCTTTATCTCGGAGTTTAGGGGGTTTACCTTTGGTGTCAGGTTCAACGGCGGCGGTGGCTGCGGCGGCGGAGGAGAGGAGGCGGACGTGGGGACGGCGAAGGAGGGAGAGGGTTAGGGTCCGGAGCGGGGAGAGGGAGGGGTTGGTGGCGGCGGCCGAGGAGAGGTAGCGGCCGCAGGTCAGCATCTCGCCGGCGAGGTGGTGGAGGGAGATGGCCGGCGGGCGGCGGATAGGGCGATAAGGGAAGGGTGGGGTTTTTGGGGCGCACGAGACGCGACTTCACGACGCCTTGGTGTGGTATCAATCTTCTGACCGTCCAAACAGGGTCGTGTGGTGCATGTCAGCCGTCTGATTGGATCGGGCGGCTGAGATAATAGTACACTTCTTCATTAGAACAATGGGACAAAACTTTAGGCCTGTTTAGAAGCAATGTATTTTCATAATTTCTAAGTAATACCATGGTTTCTAAGAATACCATAGTATTTTATACCATAAGGTGTTTGGTTACCATGCCAAAAACTCTGTATTAAAAACTATGGTTTGGTAGATACTATAATATTTTTAGAGTATTTGAAATTCCATTCCAACCTAAAGTTTTCATGATTTTGGCTAGCTTCTTGCCTATTTCCACTCAAATACTATGATTTGTGATGTTGCATCTAAACAGTTGGTAGTTCCAAGGAATACTATGGTTTCAAAGGGGTTTGGTAAAACTATGGTATTTATGATAAAATAATTGCAAACCATAGTATATCAAAACCATAGTTTTAAAAAATTATATTTCCAAACAGGGCCTTATAATTTATTCCGGATACATGCAAATTTGTGTTCAGTAATAAGTTTCAGGTCATTTCTTTTTTCAGAAATGTTGCAGTATTTTATGTCCTAGTTCATTTCTGAACTTCGAGCCGACTAGCCCTATATGAGACCATGATCTTAGTCCTAAATCTAACTAGCAATAATAGCGCGCTACGCTGCGCCGTTTTGCAGATGATCTATTGTATGGACATATCATTTAAAGTAGTGGGATCATAGTCTTAAACCTATGATATAAGTTTAGATGGGCAAAGTACAGATATATGTTCGGTGTGAACAACGGAGAAATATTGTTCCGTTTATAGGTCTAAATGGCTGTATTTTCGTTTTTTTTTGTGTAATTACGATCTCCTTGTTTTCTTAAAAAAAGGTCGCTAGGACCCGTCGGCGAATCTATGAACCGCTTTAAATCGTCGGTCAGTGTTTCTTGTTTTTGGGCGAAAACCGAAGAGAGATATAAATATATTTTTGTTTGTATTTTTTTTGCGTTAGGACCCGTTAGCAAACATATGAGCTGCTATAGAACTTTGACGAATCTGCATTTTTTTTAGAAAACCACGTTTAGCCAGGATAACGCACTACGTTACGTCGCGTATGACGATACAACGTGAAAAATTTGAGAAATCTGGTCGTATTTTCAGTTTCCATATTTGTTTAAAAAAAGTAGGTCGTTAGGACCTGTCGGCGAATCTATGGGCTGCTATAAACCTTCGACGAATCTACGTTTTTTTTAGAAAACCGCGGTTACGGCCCGTTGGCGAATCCATGGGTTGCTATAAATTTGCGACGAATCTGTGTTTATTTTGTTTGTATTTTTTTTGCGTTAGGACCCGTTGACAAACATATGAGCTGCTATAGAACTTTGACGAATTTGCGTTTTTTTAGAAAACCGCGTTTAGCCAAGATAATGCACTACGTTACGTCGCGTATGACGATACAACGTGAAAAATTTGAGAAATCTGGCGAATCTATGGGCTACTATAAACCTTCGACGAATCTCGTTTTTTAGAAAACCGTGGTTACGACTTGTTGGCGAATCCATGGGTTGCTATAAATTTGTGACGAATCTGTGTTTTTTTTATTGTAGATGGGAAAAGCGACGAAAACATTTTTCCCGGGAAAAACAGAGAAAGGACCTAGACGTAAGGAGTAAGAGTCTGTTTGTTACATTTTTGGACCTGTCCGTTATCCTAAAAAATTAGAAAATGGCTTGTTCGCGATTGAACCTAACGGAAGGGTTTTTCCGTAAAACGGCGCGCCAACGACCCAAACACGATGAAAGAAAAAAATCTTTCTATCACAAAAAATCGCGAAGGACCTATTTGTAATCCACAGGGACCTATCCGTAATTGAAAAAAAATAGAGGGGCTTTTTTGCAAAATCGGCTTAGGGGACAGGTGGCTTACCTGATCTCTCGACAATTCTTTGTGCTATAAAGGATGGAATCATTAGTCGAGTGTTTATGTTTACCTCAGTACCAGAAATGCTACGCTCTAGTTTTTGTCCATCGGTTCATTGTTTGTCCCATCATGTTTAGACATTCTGAAATTCGCTGAACCTATGATTATGTAGTTGCAGTCTTGCAGATTTATGTGTACCTTTTGCATGATGTAATGTGGACTAGGGAGCTTAGTTGCTAATGATTGATGGTGCTTTTGTGCAGGAAAAGGGTGTTGATAGAAAACTTGTGAATGGGAATACAAGCACAGTGCCAAGAAATATATCATTGAGAATACTCTAATACAGTATCTGGTATAGCATGATGAAACTCACGTCAAAACGTGAACCCTTCATTTATACTGTAGAAGTATAACCATGGATTACTTTGACAGGCAAAACTTTGTTTTACTGATCTATCCAGATAGTACATGCAGACTGCAGATGATTCTTTCCACACCCGTTGTATTGTGTTACTTTGATAGCACTCCCAATTCTAAGAGACTAGCCATGTGTCCGTACGTTGCAACGAAAACTCAATTTGCGATAAAAAGTTTATTTGCAAAGAGCACTAACAGTGGCAAATGTGGGTAATTAAAGAGCAGTGGCAAAAGTGAGTAATTAAAGAGCAGTGGCAAAGGTGAGTAATTAAAGAGTAGTGACAAAGGTGGGTAATTTTGATGAAGTGACGCGGGAAGAAACTCTTATTTTATATAGTAGAGATTATGTTATAGTCTTTCTTGTTTGGTGTATTTTCTAGAACTTGACAACAGACGTAAAGACATTTTCAGTTAGACAAGTAGCAGTTTTTTAAGGACACCCCTAAGTTCCCAATTTACTGATTTCATGCATCTTATCTGTTTTTTAATTAATAGAAGAGGCGATGCAGCAAAAATAATTTAGGGGTATCTTTGTTTCAGGAAACGTTACACTCATGATTTATGTAAGATGGTGTTGCGGATATTTTTATTAAATTGGATGGATTTCAATTTCTACCTAACTGACTGAAGGCTGCCGAATGCCCAAATGTCAGTCTAGTAGTTATAGCTAATGGTTAGCATCCAACTATTTATCTATTATTTCTTTATCTACCTTCGCCGTGGCTCTCCAAGCTCATCACTTCCGCCGCCCGCCCCTCCCATCCCTAATAACTCCCCTCTCTCTACCTCCAACGCTTCGCATCTCCTCCCTCTCTTCCTCGGCGCTGGTCGCAACTCCGTGTGCCACCGTACTTGCTCTTACCTCCCTTCGGATAATGATGAGCTCGTAGCTTCGCTGCACTGCTATCTCCTCCTCCCCTGCGGACCACCCCGTCTGATCTAATATTTAGTGTGTTGTTGCATTGATGTGTCTTCCTCAGCTGTAGCCCACCACTATCGCCCATTGCTGGGCCACCACCACCTTGGCCTCCCTTTACAACCGGTCTCGTGCTCATAGATTTGGCACATTGCCGTCGATCTCACGCTCACCTTGCTGTGGGGTTGAAAGAGAAGTGACAAGAAGGAGGAGGCACGATTGGAGCTCGCTGGAGAAGTAGTCACGGCATCCTGTCACAAGGAAGGAGGAAGGAAAAAATGTCCAAAAGTGACAAAATTTCCAAGAACCAGATTTTAGAGTAGCAAGTTTCCAAACTTCATATTTTGAAATGGCACAAGTGCCATCTCTTGAAATGATTAGGCCTGGCTATCGAACTTTTCGAAATTAACATAATTTGGTATAAAATTGTTTTATTTATCATTTAAATGGTTATTTCAAATTCAAGCTAACGAGCCACCGTAAAGCTGAACTTCATTAACTTTTTTAGTTTAAAATGAAGTTATTTTTATATTAAACTAATTAAGTACTGTAATTAAAGTAATTTTGATTCAAGTCTAAGGACGTTTTTTTTTCGGCCCTAGAAGTGATACACGGAATTTAGCCCGTAGTTATTCCCTCCCCGTTGAGTCGTCCCCTCCAGGCCTCCACCTCCGCACGCGCGCGCACTCTCCTCCGCGCATCTCCCGGCGACCACCACCACCCACCTCCGGCCGCCGCTATCTCTACTCCAGCGATGGCTCGCCGCGCCGGCGGGCAGACCTACAGCTTCCCCATCTACTGCGCCTCATGGCTCCCCCTCGCCCACATCCTCAAACCCTCCCCCTCCGCCGAAGTCACTGCCGATGCGGACGCATCCGCCTCCTCCTCTCCCTCGCCGCCCCCGCCCCCCATGGCCGCGCTCGGAGGCGGCGGCGGGGAGGGCCGTAGCGGCGTGCCCAACGCGCTCGTCGTCGCTGCGCTGGACCCCGCCGCGGAGGGCCCCCCGGCACTCTCCCCCGACCCAGTGAGCGATCCGTTTCCCTCCCTCTCTCCCCAGATCCTGTACCGATATCTTACGGTGGTGGGGTGCAGGTGTTCAGGCTGGGGACGGAGGAGCAGGTGCCGTACAGGATGGCCGTCCACCCCCGCGGCGACGGCGTCCTCTGCGCCTTCCCCAACAGCTGCAGGTACCCTCTTCCTGGATCAAATCTATAGGTTTGTACACGTGTTTATGTGCTGCTGCTGCCTGCTGGTGATATTGGTTGGTTGTGAATTGTGATTAGCCAAAATATTAAAATGTGATCTTCTGGTGTTGCTTTCTGGGATAATTTGGTTAGCATGCGGTTCCTGTGATGTCTGTGCTTGAAATGATTGGTTGTATAAGCTAGAATGGTTGGAAGTATTTGGCTATCTGTGAATTGGGAATGTGAGTTCGTATGCTGCTTTTATGGTGAATTCTAAGCCAAATGTCTCATTGTCTGCGATTAGCGATAATAATAAATGTTCGTGGTGTACACTAAGATGAGTCGTGATTACAAAAACTTAGCCCTTTTTGGGTTCTTCATTACAGGCAGATGTCATAGGAAATACTATTGTTTTTGCTCTTTGTTTTGATAGGTGAGCTACTACTGACATTCCTGCTGTCTGTTATAGGGGATGATGCCCTTTTGTTATGTAGCCTAGGATGTTCCGTTCTAGAGGATAGTTTGCACTGCTAATCCTTGTTTGTAATATACCAGCTGCATTTTGCTACTTATTTGTTATCTGTAGTTATCAAATGTTGTTGTTTTTTTTTTTGGCTTCTTCTAAAAAGAATTTGATATTTTCTGTTGGTTTCGTTGCTTCTGTACTTTGGGATGGTATGTTTGTACAAGGCAATCTTACCACCTAATGAGCTGTCGATACACCGATCTATTGATCAAATGGTACATACACATCACTTGGGTGAGGCATGACACTCCCACACTTGCAACCAAGGACATAAGTGTGGCCAAGTAAAATTGCTGCAAGATTGTAGATCCTTGTACTAGTAGGAATCTGAGGGCCGTGCAAACCATTACTATGTTTAGATGAGAAGACACTAAATATTCTCAATTACTATTCCGGAGCTTAAGTTGGTAGAGGCTTTCCCCTCTCACCGCCATCCTGCTATATGATGAAGCTAAAATTTGGGGCACGTGGTTCTGTCATGCGTCTATTGGCCTTATCAGTTGTTGATGTCAGTTGTTGACTTGTTGGACTTTTCTTATTGGCCTTATCAGCAAGCATATGCTGGGCTTGTGGAGTTGTTATTGTAGATGAATTGGTGTTTGAGTTTTAAGTGTTAGCCGCAAAATGTACCTGCTATACTTTGTCAATCGTCTTAGATTATACAAAAGATGCTGGGATGTTTTTTTTCTGAAAAATTTGAAAATTTTTGAAAGTTTTGCCTAATTGTTCAGCATTTCAGAATTTTGACCATGTGCCACTCGTATAGGTTGTTTCGATGGGAATCACCAGAAGGAGAGGAACCACATAAGCTAGCTTTGAGATCTGACCAAGAGGCCTTAGTGGAGATAAGCGATGTTGGTTTACAGTTGGCTGTGTCATTCAGCGGAGAGGGTTCAATACTTGCCACTGGTGGTGAGGTAATTGAATATAGCTTGCTTTTTTTACACAGAATAATATTCTTGCGATTTTGTCCTACTGGAAATTCTATAGATACCTATGTCTTTAGTTTGATTGATAACCTATTAATCACCTTCATTTTCCCCAATAAGTTGATTTGTTTTTTTTCTAGTAGTCATGCATGCACATAAATTTTGTTTTTCAAAAGTTGACATATCATGAATGACATACAGTATCTTTGGAAGATCTGATAGCTTTAGGTGTTTATAGATAAGCATCATATACTTCGTGGCTTCATGTGGGAAACAATGTAAACTGTGGTTCTCAACTTATCGTGAGCAACAGTCTGAGTATAGACTAATATAGCCAAAAAGTTAATAACTCAGTCTGAGAACTTAACTAGCATAAAGCATTTCACAATATTGACAGTATTTATGGACTATGGTGATCCTTATCGTGAGTTAGGTAACTGAGGAGAAGTAGATATAGAGAGTTTATGTTTGCCAAAGGGGAACTTCATGGTTCATGGTTAGCATGATAAAGAAATGTTTGGCGGCAACATAACGCTAGTGCCTTTGTAATAAGTGAACGAAATGATTGCAGTTAAACATATGGATGGATTAAATGAATGTTTTAGTATTGCCATGATGCAGTTGTTTGGTATGTTCTTTTATGCATTGTAGTGTTGTTAGAAGAATTTATTAATAGTGTCTATTGCTTTATTATTTCACAGTAGTCACTTCTTACAGGCAAAACATTCTTCCAAAGCTGATTTTTCGCCTTCCCATTTATTATGTAACTATCTATGATTTGTTGTCAATTAATTTGTACACTTGCACATACAATTATAGTCATGCATTAATGCTTTGAGGATTTGTCAACGATTTATAAGATTTTGTTGCTTTTGTTGGACCTTTTCTATGGCATTTACAACTTAGAACTTATGATTATTAAGAATGTCAAATTTTTTCCCCACATTGTCTAGGACGGGCATTTAAGGGTTTTCAAATGGCCTGCCATGGAATCCGTTTTTGAAGAAGCTGATACTAAAACATCGGTCAAGGATCTCAACTTCAGGTCAAAAAGTGCACCTTGAACTTTCTTTTTCCACTTGGATATTGATTGCATCATCCTCATGAGTTCCCTCTGTTTTGGGACATACTTTCAGCTCCGATGAGAAGTTTCTTGCCGTGAATAGGAGCAGTGGCCCATGTAAAGTGTGGGACTTAAAGTCATCTGAAGCTGTAGCTAATCTGCCAAGAGAAGCAGTGAGTGATTTTTTGACAAAAATGTTTTGATTTATTGTCTTTGTTTTAAGTGAGCTTCTGACTTGTGCATTTTCAGGGCGAAATATTTAGCTTCTGCAGATTCTCTAGTAAGTCTGACAACAGTCAGATCCTCTTTGTTACAGCAATGCAAGGCAAGATTTGAGTTCACCCTGTTGTGAATTGAATTTATCCTAAGCCTGAGGCCTGACAGTTACAGAATAACTCTGCTTCTTAGGTGACTACGGGAAAATAATATGTTGGAATACTACCTCATGGACTAGAATTGGATCAAAGAAAATAACTCGTGAGGCAATTTCAGCTTTTGCTGTCTCGCCTGATGGTACACTTCTTGCAATGTTAGTGAGGAAACATACTGTTGCCATCTTATTGCATTTTAGTATTAAGCTTAAGGAGAATACATGGCTGTTTTTTTGGGGGGGAAGTCTAATTTATTTGTCTTTGCATATCCAGTGGAACAATTGAGGGAAGCATCCTTGTACTAGGTTCAAAAGACATGCGAGTGCTTGTAACAGTTAAAAAAGCACATCTTGGCCTTGTTACGACATTGACCTTCGCTGAAGATTCAAGGTCAGTAACTGTGCTGTCATTCTGTTTTAGTTGATGAATGCTACAAATGCGATTAGTCAATGTTGTTGTTCTATATTATTATCAGGACCTTGCTGTCAACTTCCTTCGACTCAACTGCAAGGGTGACATCAATTGGATCTCCAAAGAGTAGTGGTATATCATTCACACATCTTTAGTTCTTGACTTATTGCATACTTGCCAATTTTTGCGAGTCCTATCCTAAAATGGCTGCTTGTTTTCACAGGTATAAGCTTACGGCCCATGATACTAGTTATTATTCTCGCAATTTTGGTATATTACTGTATGCAGCACAAAGAAGATGTCTTAGCAATGTTACAGCATTGAGAAATTTGTTCAGGCTCTACTGATATTTCATTCGCCTACCTCCGTGATTATGTGGTCTTCTACTGGAGATAAATGCGCTATTGTTTCGGAGTTAGAACAATTTTTGTATCTAGATCAAAAGTGTCTAAATATTCTCTAGGTCTTCCGAATGGTAAAAAGCCTCCAGGCCTTTACCATGTCACGCTTGTATAAAAAGGGCCGTGTTGTCCAAGTTTTGTAAAATTGGTGGCCCTATGTGAGTAATATCCTTTTGCCCTCTTGGTTTTATCCTCTTGCTGCCTTGCTTCATAGAGGAAAAAGTCTCCGAGAGTCCAATGTAGAGAATTTGGGGCCAAATTACTATTATTATGTTTGTTAAGTAAAACCATATGAAGAATAATAAAAGCAAGAGAGCTTCTCTAGTGTGTTATATCCGTGATGACCAATATTTCTGGGGCATTATCATGTAGCTCATCTATATGTGCTATGTTTAACAATGCCAATGCGAAGACTTCAATTTCACAGGGCAAGACTTGCCTCTGAACAACCCCTGTATTCGAGGTTCCAGCAGTGCAGTGCAAGTAAAGTACAGGACAATTGCTCGGGCAATCCACCACAAAACATTCTCCATAAAATTTTATGGATAGTCTTGATGAATCACTAATAATACCATAAAATTTTCAAATGATGATCAAATATGAAAAAATTTATAAAATTCTGACACTGTTACTACCTCGTTTATGCTAATTGTTTTTTATTTTTAAAAGATAACAAATGAAGTTAAAATATTTTAAAAAAATTTTGTTTGATCCTAGACTTCTTAAGATAGTACCATAAATTTTTCATAGCATGACAAAGTTTCTTCAATTTTATAAAATTCTAATAGTGTTTCTGTCAAAATTTTAAAATGTCTCAAAAAATATTTTTTTGACAAATTATCATCAAAGATCACTTTCTTATGAGTTATTGATGTAATTGAAGTCAAATCCGGCCATAAAATAGCAAAATCCAGATTTTTTCATGAAATTTCGCCTAATTTGAGCGAAATTTCAACCAAAAAAAAGAGAAATTACTGTAGTAATTTCAAATTTTATCCGGCCAGTAGTTTGGATCTTGTAATCCGAAATTTCACATAAATTCGTCGAAATTTGGAACCCTGTTACTAGCACACTTTGTCCAATGTCACGTAGCAGCTAGCTTGAAGAACAAATATCCTGCGAAGGCTACATAAAGCTAAAAGGCACATGAATACAAGATGCCCAATGCCCCATGACCTTACCATAAACCTAACAACTTGTGAGAGGAACACAACAAATTAAGGAGCTGTTTGGTTTGCTTCCAATTGTTGCCAATATTTGTCTTACCCAATATTTGGTTTGCAACCTGACCAAATTTGGCAGACTATGGCACCCTAGTTTATTTTCTTGTCAATTGTTAGATCTTGACTACCAATTTGGTGACCAAATTTTACCAATTTTGGCAAGGTTTGATTTGATAAATTTGATCTCAAACTAAACAGCCTCTAAACCCCAATTTTCTCCCCCAATCCAATCCCGTCGTCCTCTAGGTGCTTGCTTTCTACTCCATCTCTCTCTCTCACACGCTTCACCCCTAGATAACACCACCATGGGACTTACCCATCTCACTTGATGACCAACAATGACCTGCAACTGCCTGCCTTGCCTCCTGCTCTGTCACACTATTTAGCACTGCCAATGGAAGCATCGTTGTTAATGCAGTGCTAGTAGCATGATGGTGACGTGGCAAGCTTGGTGGCATACTGGCACATCGTTGCAACCTCCTCCGGAATCCTGAATTCTGAGGCAGGCAGCACCTTTTCAGTGAGCAGGAATGTGAATAGGATCCAACTCACTTTGGATTCCCCACCAGCATCCACAAGTTTCACAGTTCACACCACCCCTTTTGTTCTTCGCCTTATCAAGATAAGTCTCAACTAGGTTCCATCTCACAATAAATTAAAAAAAATCTCAACTAGGTTGAAGAGTCATGGAATTAACTAGGTGCATATTTCCATATTTCATACTACTTGCTTCACTAGTCTGCAACCTGAAATTTAAAGATCATGATGTTTCAGAAGGATGAATTTTACCAATGAATAAAAAGTAGTAGTCCTAGACCCCTAATTCCTCCAATAGCTCAGGTAAATAGGCCACACAAAATGGCCACAGAGGCATAGGTCTGAGAGATTTTCTGAAGACACTAACTAGCTCATAACAATCATAGATAGCTTCTTGGTGGATCATGAAAGATTCTCAGATGCACCACCAATCGTCCAGATGAAATTACAAGCTAGAAAACCAGAAATCAATATATGCAAAACTGAAGCAACACATGTTCTTAGGTTATATCATACATGAACTGGAACCAACAGGCAATAGTGATCTCCATACCTTACAATCTCGCATACAAAAACATCGTCTTTTTTTTTTGTCAGGAATTCTTATTTACAATTTCTGATATTCCGCAGTGTATGCATACGCTCATGTTATTTACTTACTAATTATACATGAAGCTAGGAAAGATACTACTATTTTTACCTTCCCTTGTGGCAAACAAAACTGCAGAACGTTCATCAATGTCAGCACCTCCAGAACTGCAACTTTTGATCACCTCACAGAAGCAGGCAAGCAGCAGCAGCATCCAGCAATTCACCGTGACATCTCGTCGGTGTTGATGCCGGCAGCCGACGGGCCGGACCTTCCCGGCAAACGCGGGCAGCTCGCCTTGCCGAACGAGATCGACCTGCCTGCCCCGATGCCGGCCATCTCCAGCGCTTCCGATAATTTTAGTATACTGATCTTCGCTAGGCCCATCTCCCCCTCGCGCCCACTGTTCGACGCCGAAGCTCGGAGCGAGACGCCCGGCCATGGTCGCCTCGGCAGCGCCACCATGGACGCGGCCCGCCTGACAGCGCGCTCGGGCATGGCGCCGTCACGGTCGGCCTCCTCGGTGCCAGCACCACCAGCCGCGCCATGATTTGCCGCGGGCTCGCCGCCGGGCGCGGCCATGGCTGAGCCCAGCGCGGCGGCGGCGGCCTGCTCGGCGACCTGGACGGGCGCGCGGCAGAGCGGGCAGTTGACGTGGGCGCGGAGCCAGGTGTCGATGCACCCCCGGTGGAACGCGTGGCTGCAGCGCGGCAGTAGGCGCAGGGTCTCCCCGTCCCGGAACTCCGCGAGGCACACCGCGCAGCTGCTGTCGTTCCCTCCCCCGCCGAGCCCCACACCGCCGCCGCACCTCTTTGTGTCGTACACCAGCGCGGTGATGGCCGCGATGGCGCGCTCGTCGAGCCCCACGGTCCGTATGTACCACACGTGGTGAACCCCGCCGTCGTCCGCGTCCTCACGCTCCTCGACCGCCACAGCCGGCACCGGGACCCCCTCCTCGTCGTGGTGCGTCAGCGGCGTCTCCTGGGGCGCGGTCTGGCGCCACCGTTGCCGCCGGCGGTGCACCATCCGGCAGACGAGCAGGGTGATGAGGAGAACCACCGAGACGGCAAGGAGGGACGCCGACAGCGCGATGAGCGGGGTGGGCAGGCGGGAGGAGCGGAGATGCACGTTGGCCACGCGGGAGGTCGACGGCGGCGGCAGCTTGCAGAGGTGGTAGGAGGCACACGGTGCGAGGGGGTCGGGAGGGAGCGGGACGCCGCCGGGTGTCTGGTCCCGCTCCGGCTCCGGCTTGGGCGGCTTGGGCTTTGGTGGCTTTGGCTTCGGCCGCGGCAGCAGCATAGGCTCCTCCGGCGACGGCATGGGCGGGTGGGTTCTTGGGCGCGCGCGCTGAGAATGAGAACCGCGGCGTGCGTTTGCTGTCTTGCAGTGCAGCTACAGCTAGAGCTTCTAGTCTTCTCGTTATTCAACTTGTGTGGTCGTGTGTGATGTAGTGGAACGTGGAAGGAACGCTTTCTGAACAGCTCGTACTTTTTTTTTTCTTTTTTCAATTCTAACCTCTGTGTTTACACGTATATGTAAAAATGTTTCATTCTTCACCACAGGAGCTTCGTTAAATAATATACGGCATCTGTCTCACTTGTATACCGCAGCAGCAGGTGCTATTGAGTTAGGACAAAGTAGTAGAAATCTATTAGATCCTGTTGTCTCGCTTGAGCTGTCGTCCTACTGAGCTGCTCTATCACAAGAGCAGCTTTTGCCAAGCCGTCCTTCCCTCGCACCCTTGCTAACAAGTGCACTCGTGATACTCGTCACCTGATTAACCACGACTTCACCTGTCCTATTATAGTACGCGAGCGTGTTAGGCGATACGTGCCACCCATTGATACTTTTATGGCGAGAAAAGGTTATTTTTATAATTACAACCTTATATTTTTTAAAAAATAAGAGGGGCTATAACAACAATAGTCTCTGAAGGATGGCCGGTAAAAAGCGCTCCGATTACGCATAAGAAATGGGATTGTTTGTATCTCGGTAGTAAGCCGACTAGACTAGCAGGTGATGTGATACGAGTCGTACGATACATAGTAGGAGTATATCCAAAAGAGTGTATCGTAATCTACTGTTCTTTTACGAATATTTTGTATTTGCAGTATATTATTAATTTGTTTCCACTTGGAACGGGCTTTTCATCGTTTGTTTAAACGCCGACACACTAAGTAGCTGTCTTAACGAAAATTAACATTTTGAGATCAGATGCTTCTGGAGGCATTAATTGGAAGCTTCGTCAGAAACCCCAAGTTCCAGATACGTACCAAGAACCATACAATGCATCAAAGACGCGTTTGTAGCAACTTCTTTCACGAAAAATTAACCCGATCAATTGAATATTCTTCAAAAACGATTTTTTACGAAAAACCGCACACATATTTTTTTAAAAAAAATTTATTTTTTTAATTATACCGATTTATCAACCGGTTTTAGATCTCGAACCAGAGCGGTAAAATCGAAAACCGCGGTTTTCGAGCAGTTTTCGCCGGTTTTGTTAACCCTGGTCACACGTGTGATGTAGTGGAACGTGGAAGAAACACTTTCTGAATAGCTTACACTTTTTTTTTCAAATCTAGCATCTGTGTTTACACGTATTTGCCAAAATGTTTCATTCTTCATCGCGGAAGCTCCGTTAGATAATGTACGTTACCTGTCTCACTCGTGTACCGTAGCAGATATTACCAAGCTAGGATGAGATGGCAGAAACCTATCGTGCTCAAGTACGACAGTAGATCCTATTGTTTCACATAAGCTATCGTCCTACTGAGCTGCTCTGTCACAAGAGCAGCTTTTGTCGAGCCGTCCTGCCGTAGCTCCCTTGCTAGTGCACCTATGGTACTCATCACCTGGTTAACCATGACTTCGCACGTCCTGACATAGTACACGAGCGTAGTAGGTGATACGTGCCACCCATCCAAAAGAGTGTATTGTAATCTACGGTTCTTTTACGGATATTTTGTATTACGGATATTTTGTATTTGCAGTATTATTAATTTGTTTCCACTTAGAACGGGCTTTTCATCGTTTGTTTAAACGCCGACACACTAATAAGTAGCTGTCTAACGAAAATTAACATTTTGAGATCAGATGCTTCTCGAGGCATTTCATCAATTGGAAGCCTCGTCAGAAACCCCAAGCTCCAGATACGTACCAGGTACCATATAATGAATGCATCAAAGACGCGTTTGTAGCAACTTCTTCCAGGTGGTCGATCCGATCTCGTTAAGACTCCAGAGCGGCGTGTAATGCAAATGAAATCGAAATCCGGATTGAGTCAAAACGGAAACGGGCTTAGTACTCCACATCACATCAGATCAGTTATCGCCTCAACCTCTTATTTCCGAAATCATACATACATACATACATACATACATACATACATACATAGCTAGCTTCTGTCGACTCTAAAATCAAAGTCAATTTTCACAGCTCGATATATATAGAGAAGTCACTCTCGTACGTACTGTATGTAATCAAAAGCTACAGCAAGCAGCTGAATGAATAGCTGACCGAGCTGCTTTGATAGATGCGGCTGTCGATCGATGTATCGATCCATCGTCGTCGGTTGGCTTAATTTGTTGCCTGTTGGCCGTGTAAGATAAAGCCAGCCAGCGATAGATCGATATATATCATAGATGCATGGTTGGTGTTGGGTGGTCGTTGTGGCCTGACACAACTAGCGTCTTAAATCTTACTCGACCGATCGATGGTATCTTCAGCTCAGGCGCAGTTTGCATACGAAGCCCTTCCATTCCATGTCCAAGCGCAATCTGCCAAATCACGAATCCATCTGTGACTATGCAGGGGAAACACCGTCGCTGACCCTTCTCTCCCGAGTTTCGATGCAAATCATGAACTCATCGATCACATGTTAGAAGAATTGTCGGGAGCATAGTTCAAAATCTCGGTGAACTTGCAGAAATTCCGTTTGAGATTTTGCATTTCGGCTAGGGAAGAGATTCAAAATCTCAGTCAGATAAAAAAAATTTAAAAATTCAAATTACTATAGTAATTTCAGTCAGCTTCTCCATAATCTCGAGTATTTTGACTATTTTTTGAATTTTGATCAGATTTTGGTCAAAATTTTAGAAATTTTGTTTCAAAAAATCCTGATTTCAAAATTATTTTTTGAATTTTGATCAGATTTTATCCAAAATTTTGGATATCACTACCTTTCCTTTGAGGATGTAAACCGAAAACGAAATTTTAAACGCCCGTGAGGAGGTTAGCACTGGATACTTAGTTAATTTGTTGTGTGCGCTCTAGCGGAAACTGAAATTAATTTGTTCCAAGGATGTATATGATGGCCCTGGCATACCTCAATTCGGAGGTGTACGCGTATTGCATACCGTATACGTACGTAGTCGGCCATGCAGGTAGTCCGGCCACGCACTCGAATATAACGAGCCGTTGAGAATCTGCGTACATGCAAATTACAAGGCACGAGTAGAGTACAGTTGTACGGCGTCAGTCAGCTACTGAGCTCTGGTGGTTGGGCCGTGGCCGAGGGCGGCACGTACGCAGCGTTCACCAGAGGAGAGCGAGCGACCAATCAGACCGTACGTACACGGCTTCTACGCCTGGAAAAACTGCAAGTTGCTCCGTACGTAGTAGTTGGGACTTGGGAGGTAGGAGAATGTGCATATGGTGGGGTGTATAAATGCCACGGTCACTGTTCAGGGGCCCCCACCTGCTCAAAGGAGCAACACGTGCTCTATATATAGCACAAGGCGACGTACGGCTTAAGCATGCTGGGTTTGCCAAATTTCGGTGCTTACCGATTGACCAGCGCTTTTTTTTTTCCTTCGCTAAACCTTTTAACCATGTTATTGACACCAGAATTCGATGAAGTAGCCGATTTGAGAAATAGAGTTCAAGTATAGATAGAGTTTCACTGTAGATAAAGGACTCTAGCTGATGTCGGCTCAGAGAGTAATTTATCTTTCGAAAGTTAAGGCTAAAACATATTGTGGATCTTGAGGAGTTAGAGAAGGATACGATCGGCCTAAGTGTTATTGTTGGCATCAAGATTTGGCAGGTATAGTCGATTTAGGAAGATAAGGTTAAACATGGATAGAGTTTCAGAAGATATCAGTTCGGAGAGAAGTTTATCTTTTGAAAGTTGAGGTTGATATGAATCATGTGCTTGCAAGAATCAAAGGAGGATACAATCGGCCTAATTGCTATATAAGAGATCAAGAGGTGAGAAGAAAAAGTACCTAGAGCCAACCAATCAACTTGCATCTACTTTTATTTACACTACTACATGAATATACATCAGAATCGATTCTTTTTCGTCGTCACATTCGGTTTTGGTGACGATATAAAGATGCTATCACAGTCCTCATCACAATCAATTCTGAACTAGAACTATCATAATCGGTTCTAACATAGAACCGATTGTGATAATAGTGTGGCATGCTTGGAAATTCTACCTCATTTAGGCTTCTTTTATAATACACTCTACAATCTATACAGCTTCAAATGACCAATAAACTAACTTAAAAAATAAGGCAGAGATAATGTTTGCAAAGATATACTTATAAAATTATGACCATCTAAAGACGATAAAAAGTCCCTAGCTAGGACGACAATAAACGGTTATCAAGCAGCCTTCACTACTACACGTTTACACATCACAATCGGTTCTTTTTTATCATCGCAATCGGTTCTGGTGGCGACACTAAGCGGTTAGACAGAGATGAGGCGCTATTATTACAGTCGGTTCTTGCCCGATAGAGATGAACTCATCATCTCTATCGGTTCTTCGAAAGAAGCGATAGAGATTATATTATAATCTCTATCGCTTCTTTCAAGAACCGATAGAGATAATGAGTTCATCTCTATCATTTTCTTCAAGAACCGATAGAGATGATTAGTTCATCTCTATCATTTTCTTGTAGGAACCGATAGAGATGTAAACATTATCTCTATCATTTCTTACAAAAACCGATAGAGATGATAATGTCATCTCTATCATTTTCTTGTGAGAACCGATAGAGATGAAGGGTGTGCTACTTTCCAATTGACCTCCAATCAGCACATATTTCACACAAATATATATATGCACATATCACAAACATACAAAGATGTATATCACATTCACATTCATAGAAAATGAATACAACTCATTCACGTAAAATGAATACTTTAATTGTTACAACAAATACATATCACATTCAGAAAATGAATACTTTGTTACAACCGACACATGCTTAACCATCATGTACACATGTAATCCCATTCAGATTTGTAATATTGTTCACATATAGCCTAGTACGAGCTTTGGGATCTCTAAACCGTCAGTCCTCCACCATACATTCCATCCAAGACCACCGCATAAGTGGTCCCTTATCTTGTTGAGCGAGTGCGGTCTATACTCTTTGGGGATATTGAGAGTCGCAAAATAGAAACGAGTGTTTTAATTTAAGTTTTGAAATTTCTATGTGAAAGGCTACTTGTATTATTATGCATGTACATATATACCGGGGAAGCGGTGCGAGAGGCTAATCAAGATCAAGCATGTGATGCATGACGTACAAACCGCGAAGGGTCGCCGCGCCTGTTGATGGCACTGTGAAGAAAGAAAAGAAATTAAGAGACGAAGAAAATATGTCAGAAATCTAAATCTTATATAGGGAACGCCACTTGTACCTTGAAGCGCACATACTCGACTTGGAGCCCTTTTTAGATCGTGTTTCTCATTCTGCGACGTGGTCGGAGAAACCCCTATATACATTGGAGAGACGTCATAGTACAAAATAATGAATGTACGTAGTTAAATACGAAAGTGTTACATAAGAGTAGTGCACTTATCGCTCCAAAGGAGGCTTGATCGCGAGAGGCCATCGGTCTCTTCTCAATGGAATTAAAAGTGTAGACCACGTTGTTACTCGGAATGATCACGAGTAGGACCCAATGGTTGCTTATTAAATGGTATGCGTGAAGGAAATAAGTTCACATACGGTTGAAGTGCGTACAAGTAATTGAAGGGTGTAGTAGTACTTACTCCTCGTGAATGCGGGAATAGAATGAAGTCCTTCTTGGCCTCGACTTTCAACGCACCCTTGATGTAGCCGCAAGCCATTGCGGTTGAAGCCTAGCCATCGTTGCGGACACCGGCTCGTGGTCGATTTAACCCAATTAGTTGTCGATTCGTCACGACTCATTGCCTCATTGCCTCGCAACTCGTATTGAATGTTACGAAGCATAATGCAAAATCCTATGGAAGTTCTAAGGTCATGCTACGTGGTGCGATACTCAAAGTGTCGAGATCGCACAATGGAAACGCCGATGGAGATCATTTGGTAGAGACTAACAGATCCTCAAACCGACCGAAATGTCCGTCGTCCTCACGGTGGAAATGTCCCTTTTGTACCTAACATTGAAGTCGACCCGACTTTCGTTCCCTTTCACTTTGTCAATGTACCATCCATGGAGCCGCCGAGTCCACAAGCCTAAAGTATTCAATTTCGCAGAGAGCGAAGGGCTTTCCATGTTCATACGCCTTAAAATTATAGGGCTTCTCTGTGGCCTGTGCCGGCTCTCCTTTCTGGGCGAAGGAGTCTCCGAGGCGGGGGTTGGAGGCTTTTCCTGTACCTGAGAGGGCACTGTGGTCTGTGTGAGCCTTGGCTTTTTAGCGGAGGCCTCCAGTGGTTCTCAGTGGCTCTGGCTTGGCTCTCCTTCTGGGCGAAGGAGTCTCCGAGGCGGGGTTTGAGGCTTTTCACTGCACGAGAGGGCCTTGTGGTCTGTGTGAGCCTTGGCTTTTAGCGGAGGCCTCCGGTGGTTCTGTGGCTGTCGTGGTAGCCCTTTTATGCACCACTCAAGATACTTGCGGGACTAAATCACGATCGTGGGAGGAGGCGCAGTGCAGACGAACCTACAAAGCACGCCAGATGAACAACTTGTTGCAATACTACCGAATGGTATGGAAGAAGCGAGGTTTTTACCTTGACCAAGACGACGCTGCCGTGGGCCATTTGATGAAGCGACATGTGCGCTTGCGAGAGTGGTGATCTCTTCGTTGGGGGGAACTCGAGCACATGTGATAAGAAGGCCGTGGGACGTAGTCCACTGGACCCTCATGTAGCCCTTCCCCAAAGGTGACCATGCATCAGGTCGGTCTCGTTGCATGGAAATGCAACCCGCTGCAGACCTCAACAGGAAATCCGTCTTCCGTCAGCGTGAGCTGGCACTTCGAGGCGCCTGCAAGAGGTGCGCAACTTAAGAGAAAATATTGGGGAGTTACCCTCGCACCTCGAAGCCATGCAAAATTAACTATTACCTTTAGCTGCGGACCAGCCTTATCGTTTTAGACCCTTGTTCTTTGGTCGCACCTGAGGTTTCAGACAGAGGCGGGGTCATCGCTCGACTGCGGGAGAACATCGCCATCATCTCGGCCCTCCAAGCGGTCCATCTCTACCCTCATCTCCTGCTCACGTGCCGTCATCTCCCCTCATCTCCTCCTTGATCTCCTCCTGGCGTGTCCTTCATGCGCCCGTGCGTGCCTCCCATGATCTTGCCCCGCACTCCTAACCTCGTCTTGGCACGTCTTCTTCAGTATGCCCTCCTTCACGGCAAGTACCGGCCCTTATGGTCGGACTTCCCGATCGCGGAGGACAAGATGTCATTTGACCCTTGGCTAACAAAGGTCCCCGCTCTTTCCTCTGGTGACCTCCTCCGCAAGAGGGGAGTCTGAATTAGATCTGAAATACAACAGGAATGGTTGACTGCAATGTAGTAAGTTTGCTGACTTACGATGGTGGAGACGACTTGCGCGGTAGCGGGGTTTGGTACTACCAGCTGCCCGTCCGCGGATTTCTTTGTCCTCGCTAATACCCAGTCACGTGCCCGCTCCTCACATATGTGGGAGTAAGGCAACGCTGTCCCGGAGTTCGCGCACTCCTCGGTTACTCGCGCCCATTCTGCTTTCTTCCCTTCGTAGCCGCCTGAACCGAGGTGGTGCGGGTACGTGTTCTGCCTCTGGATACCAATGTTCTTCTGTCTCAGCTCCTCCGCCTCGGGCGTACCCTTGATCCTCGTGAACTCCTCCCAAACATCGGGAGTCACGAACGGATACTTCTCGAATGGTGTAAGGCCTTTCAGCACGTACTCACTATGCATGTAGCCCCTGAAGTGCCTCAAAGCCACACCCATCCTCTTCATGGCGTACCGCCTGGCATTGTTTTCGTCCTCCTCTTCTATAATCCATTTGCCCTTCACCTCGTCCCACAGCCGGTTCTTACGCTTTCACGACCTCCTTTCTCCAGTCCTTAACCGTTATGGCAACCCTCTCCCTCACCAATTGGCCGAGGAATGAGCGGTATCGCCCCTTGTACTTAGGAGGACCCGTGCAAACCCCCGTGGCATTGAACTGGAGAACCTGCGGTGTTCTCCCTGTGGCCCCTTTACTCGGTCCTCGGGCCTTCCTCACCTTACTCGGCCCCTCGACACTTGGAAGTTGGCTCGGCTCGACACTTGGAAGTTCGCTCGGCCCCTCGACACTTGAAGTTGGCTCGGCTCGACACTTGAAGTTCGCCGGCCCCTCAGAGCAGCTAATTGGTTACGTCTAGCGATGAGTCGATGCTCTCTAGTTGCGACATTTTCAGTTTTCTTATCGACATGGTCATATATTTGACATGAGATAAAGCAATTAGTAGCAATTATGTGAAGTTGACAATAAATCATGTAAAGCAACAGCTCATTGACAACAAACAGAGAAACGAATGATCTTCAACGATGACTCCTAACCTCTAAATAGGTTTGGTCCTAATCCCATTCGAGGATATGTGGTTGGGCAAGTTCTAAGCCGTTGTACTACTCGAGAGAAGTAAAGAAGATCTCCCATTGTTCTCCGGATACACGCCTCGACAACAAGTCAAGAGGGTGTGTATTCGAGAACAATTGGGAGACGCTATCAAATCTACTCAGTGAGTTGTACAACAACTCAGAACTTGCCCGAACCACATATCTCGAATATCAAAAACGTGGACAATTGAGATCGCTTGCTTATAAATATGCTATTCAAAGATATTTATAATTAACACTCTCGAACGGGAGACGAGGTTACGCAACCTAAACTCTAACATATCTTTGAGATAAAAAAGTAATATGCAATTAAGATTGAAATAACTATACCATCGCATACTCAAAAGTTGCTACAAGCCATCATGCATATATGAACAAGCAATCACTGCATATGGAAAGATTATGCTATATAGAAATGTATGAATACTTTTGCAGTGCTAACTTTGTAAAATACCAGGACTATCCAAGAGATACACCAAGCATAGAGAAAAATCAGAATTCAGAATCATATAAGGACAAATAAGACCATATATGTTGCAGTTGTTAAAACTAAGACAACAGTATAAGGTAATCCACATATATAGCAACAACACATATACGGCTTAACATCAGGTTTTGGTAGTTTGCAAACTGTTGGTATCAGAAGTCCACTTTTGCTAAACTAAACTCGTAATTGAAGTTTGGAAATTTGGTTTCTGGACTGTTGAAATATTTGCAGTATGAGCATATAATGAAACAATGACTTAACCCATATATAACTAAGCACACATTATCCATTATGCCAGGAACATATGATAAAATCATGACTTCAACAGGAACAGGCTTTTAAGCAAAGTAATTCATGATCTGATCACAAATAAGCATAGCATCTAGCATGGATAATAAACAAACTAAACAAACCAGCATACTGCTCATGGTTGATTTGGCAATTTTGCTCTCAGATTTCATAAATTGATGGGTTGCTCCAAATGAGCCCTCCAACACCAATTTTAGCAAGATATATCACAGAATATATCAATCAAATCGGTGAATCTACACAATTGACCTTTGTTTTAAGAAAATTGATTCACTAGAACTCGATTATGGACTTATGACAAACTCTGAACAAAGAAGACAAAGATTAAAATGGTCTAACACACGGGCACCGGACTAGTAACAATAAGTTCGAGAATGTACCGATGATAACAAAGCTATTCAAGCCATGTAATGTAACTAATCACAGGATGACATAGCACATATCCGTAGCAACAAGGCCAAGATGAAGTCTAAACACAATGATCTAAAACAGTCTTTGAACTACGAAAGCATTCACTAGCTAGCAGATCAATATAATCTCAACTATTTGAATCATCATTGAGCGGCAAGAAGATAACAAACTCAGTGTTTCAGATCAAGAAAAACAGCCTCTAGCTCGATGGCTAGTTCCCCAAATTTCTCAATCGGTCCAATCGACACAATACCAACAGAGGGATCGAGTAAAGTTCCTTACTGTGGCGGATCCGAGCCCACGAAGATAATCTACCAAAGTGATTGGTGCGGGAGGAGTCGGCGTGGGGAAGAAGAGTCGGCGGGGAGGAGTCGGCGTGGGGGCGACTTCGGCGTGGGGAAGAGTCGACGCGGGGAAGAGTCGGCGGTCGGGAGGAGTCGACGGCGTGGGGCGATTCGGCCAAGGGGAAGGAGTGCACGGCGTGAGGAGGAGAGGAGGAAGGAGTGCACGGCGATTCGGCCACGGGAGGAGTCGGCGGCGTTGGCGGTGGAGGCGAAGAAATCGTGGTCGCGGGAGCAATTCAGTGGGCGGAGCTAGGGCAAAAAATGGAGGAGCGCCATGAGTAAATTGTTCACTCTCCTCATTACTATCGGTTTTCCAAAAACACCGATAGAAATACTTGTACTAAGGAAAACCCCGAGGCATATTCCTATCGGTTTTCAACTAAAACCGATACAATTATAGTATCTCTATCGGGTTTGTAAAAGAAAACCGATAGAAATACTTGTACTAAGGAAAACCCTAGAGTGATATTTCTATCGGTTCTAAATTAAAACCGATACAAGCGAAGGATAATATTACTATCGGTTTTATTACAAAACCGATACAAATGATTATGTATATGTGTCGCTTTAATAAGAACCGATACAAATATAGGCCTTGTTTGTTTTCCGACAAACCCTACGATCAATTTACAGAGATATCGATCAAAGAGTGAAAAGGCCATATCTTTTGCACACATAGTTGGAATTATTTAAAAGTTTGCGTAAACATACTTTGTGATACTACGATCTTTTCTAAAAAGGATTTTGGCAAAATGAGTAAGCATTGAAAACGAAGCCCAAATTCACTTTGTAGGCATACTTTTTGGTCAAAGAGTAGAAAAGTCAAATCTTTCTCAAATAAAGTCCAAGTATTCTCGAAAATTTCCGAAATGATTTGATGTAGAGTGCCTTCTTTTTATTCCATTAAGTAGCTACATACCACAATGCATTGACAAAATTTGTGAAAGTTTCATACGTACACATAACCTTTGCAAACACATATCAACTGATACAATGATGTACTCCTTTTATTTACAATATAACCCTTCTTGATGATCTACACGCATATAATTTACTCCATGTGTGTCGTTGTCACCGCTAAGACAGGCCCCATCCGCAAACGGAGGTATTTCATCGAATTGGTCGTATTCTTCTTCATCTATGACATTTTCGACACCAACGATCCGCCGCTTACCATAAAGGACGACGTGCAACCTCGGATTGGCCGGATCACGCACATAGAAGACTTGATTTGCTTGCTTCGCAAGTACGAATGGGTCATCTTTATAGGCGAGTCTGTTGAGATCCACAAGAGTAAAACCTCTCTTGTCGACCTTCACTCCATGTGGAAGTCCCACCCACTTACATCGGAACAATGGAATCTGGTATATTCCGTAATCGAGCTCCCAAATTTCTTCGATCACCCCGTAATAAGAGTTCATTGCCATTGAGGATCCTCCTTTCAAATGATGTTCATCGGACAAAGCATCTATGCCGACACATTGCTTTTGAACAAGACTTTTCGTGATCGACTTTCGATGTAAAAGGTGTACCCATTAATATCGTACCCTGCCATGTCTCGTACATTAAATCTAGGTCCGTCGACCAACCATTTGATAGTATCACTAAGAGACCTCTGCCTCTGTTTGAACCATGTTAGAAATCTATCGTTGTGTTCTCGATGATGGAAAGCTCATCCATATGTGGATTCTCTTCTCGTAAAATCGACTTGTGCCGCTTTCGATATACCCCGCAACTTCGTCTTTGGCCGCAAGATCGCCGATGCGCTTTGCAATACATATCAAGCTGTGGCCTCGTTAGTTTCGCCTCAACAGTTCCTTTGCGAGATAGTCTCGCCTCATGGCGAGATAGAGAACACCGATTGCTTGTCTTCTCCCGAGATAGTCCACGCAGAACTCAATAACCTCTTCACCCCATAACCTTCCACAATACTACCCTCGTGTTTCGACCGATTCCTCACGAGGACTTTAATATACCCATGTACCTCTCGAACGGATACATGTAACGAAGAATGCGGGCCACATATCTTAATCTCTCGACAAGGTGAACAACAAGATGGACCATGACGTCGAAGAACGATGGTGGGAAATGCATCTCAAGTCGACATAGAGTCTCGCACCACCTCACTCGTAAGTTGTCTAGCATATCGTGGTCAATAACTTTGCGAGAGATCGCATTGAAGAAATAATGAGCCGTGATTGCAAACCCGACATCCTCGGTAGAATATTTCGATAGCAACGGGAGCATTTGGGTCATCAAGACATGGCGATCGTGGGACTTCATGCCCAACAACTTCAAATCATCCATGGACACCGGCTTCTTAATGTTTATGAGTAGCAGATGGAACTTTAATACCTTGGAGACATTTGCAGAGATCTTCTTTCTCCTTCTTGGGCAGGTGTAGCATGCGGCGGGGATGTACGGACCTTTCCCATCCTCCTCTATCACTGCAAGCCTGGGCCTGATTCCCATGTAGGCCATGTCGCGACGAGCATTCACACCATCCTTGGTCTTCCCAGGTATGTTCAGCAGGATACCAACCAAATTGTCGCAGACATTCTTCTCAACGTGCATGACATCAATACAATGTCGGACATCTAACTCCTTCCAGTACGGCAAGTCCCAAAATATGGACCTCTTCTTACAAATTGTCCTAGTACTAACAGATTTACGACTCTTCCGCATCAAGTTCAATATCCTCCACACGTGAATATACTTGCCTTCCACTCATAGGTGGGGGCGAACGGACTTCCCTCTTCCCATCAAATTTGTCATCCATTTTACGGTATCGATGACTTCGAGGTAGAAACCTACGGTGACCCATATACACGGTTTTCTTGGAATTCGGTAGCCATAGGCTCTCAGTCTCCTCTTCACAGATAGGACACGCTTTGGCTCCTTTCGTACTGTACCCCGCCAAATTACCAAGCGCCGGGAAATCATTTATGGTACAAAATACCATAGCTCGAGGGTGAAATACTCTCTTTTGTATGCATCCCACACCACGACCCCCTCATTCCACAATTGTACCAAATCCTCGATCAATGGTGCAAGGTACACATCAATATCATTTCCCGGCTGTTTGGGTCCCGAGATTAGCAAGGACATCATGATATACTTCCGCTTCATGCACAACCAAGGAGGAGGTTGTAGATACACAACAGAATCGCCACGGTCTTTGTGGCCGCTCATGTTACCAAACGGATTCATTCCATCAAGACTCAACCCAAACCTTATGTTCCTCATTTCGCACCAAACTCCTCATGTTTCCAATCGATGTTTCTCCATTGAGCCGAATCGGCAGGTGTCTCACTTGCCATCTTCCTTCGAGACTCATAATGCCAACACAACAATTTTGCCTCTCTCGATTTGCAAACAACCGCCAAGACGGGGAATGATGGGCAAGTACCACAATACCTTGGCCGGTGCACCTTTAGTGACCTCTTCACCATCGTTGCCTCGGCTCTTACGCTTCTTGTCGTTACGCTTCTCCTTTTGTTTGTACCGGGGCACACTGCACACTGGACAAACGTGCAGCTCCTGATATGCGTTACGGTACAAGATGCAATCATTAGGACATGCATGTATCCTTTCTATTTCCATTCCCATGGGACACAGTAGCTTCTTCGCTTCATAAATGCTTGTTGGCAACTCGTTTCCTTCTGGAAGCACATCCGATAGAAGAACTAGAAGTGCATTGAAACTTGTATCTGTCCAACGGTGTTTTGCCTTCAGTTCGAACAATGCAAGGACCGAACCCAACTTGGTGTATTCCGCTTTGCAACCTGTGAACAGCGGTTTGGCATCGTCTTCCATCAAGCTTTTAAACTTTTCGAACTCTCTTTCCGTGTAATTACCCTCCACATCCCGCAACATTTGCTCCAAATTCTCATCCTCAAACATATCATGGCTGCAACTCGTCATCCGGTTCCACCGTATCTTCGTTGCACACCGGAAGGGTACCACCTGTCTCGCCGTGATGGATCCAACACGTAATTCCTCACAAAGCCACGTCGAATCAGGTGGTCCTCGATTTGAGCCGAGTTGTTAAATCTTCTCAGATTGGTGCAATCAATGCAAGGACAATATATGAAGTTTACACCCCTCCTCACAATGTCCTCTTCGGCAATTTTTTTGAACTCCTTAACACCCCTCTGAAATTCAGCACTCAAACGACTTTTCTGATACATCCATTCCTTACGGTCCATCTGTAATTAAACTTCGCACAATAAATATTGAGACACCTAGCTAGCTATTTGAAATATTGAGACATCATTTCAGTTAATATTACCTTTGCGAAATAGAGGACAGGTTCCAAGATATATAAAATATGTACTCCCGATCGATATCTAGATTCTTCTCCGGTTTAGTGCTTTGAATTCCTTACATAGGAGACCTACATTTTTAACATCAACAATGATATCAAATAATCTAATTATATAGCTACTGTAGTACTTGCAAATCTTTTGACTACAACAAAACAAAACAAGGGTACCAACGATGACTCCTAATCTCTAAATAGGTTAGGTCCTAATCTCATTCGAGATATGTGGTTGGGAAAGTTCCTAAAGTTGTTGTACAACTCAGAGAAAATTTAAGAACATCTTCATTGTTCTCCATATACACGCCTCGACAACAGTCAAGAGGGTGTGTATATGGAGAACACCAGGAGACGGTATCAAATCTACTCTGGAGTTGTACAACACAGCTCAGGAACTTGCCCAAACCACATATCCTCGAACTGTCCAATTAGAGACTGCTCACTTATAAATATGCCATTTTGTTCGGCATATTTATAAACAAGCATCCTCGAACAGGAGACGTAGGTTCCGAAGCCTAAACTCTAGCATTTATCACATGATAGAAATTAACAATAATTCCATATTATCAAGAGCACTACAATAATTAAATAGATGTGTGCTTGACAAATTAATAGAGAGTGTGAAATCGATAGCATATACTCAATTCCAAAGGCAACTTAAACTTTATTCACGATGTATCAAAATTACCTAGTGCAAAATTGAAGGGTTTAATTTAAAGGCGGATTGCTCACATTTTGAAGAAAACAACAAACGAGGGTAAAAGAAGGAATCTCCTCAAGATAAGGCTTCAAATTTGCCCTCTTAACACCTATCCTTGAGGACTTCAAATTTTATCATCCAAGTATTGCTTCCAAGCACGAATATGAGCTGTTTTCTTGGTGGCGGCGGAGAAATCTCCTCTGGAACAACAACAGAGATCTTGTTCCGAGTGGTATATATAACCTAGCGAGGCAGACATCACAATCGGTTCTCAACTAAACAATGATAGTGATTTCCACGCTTATCACTATCGGTTCTTTTCATAAAGCGATAGTGATGATCACGTGAACATCACTATCGTTTCTTTTCTTGGAACCGATAGTGATGTATACCCACATCACTATCACTTTATAAAAAGAACCGATAGTGATGTATACGCGATCATTACTATCGCTATTTTCTTGGAACCGATAGAGATGACAGTCCATATCACTATCGCTTGTTAGTTGAGAACCGATTGAGATATGTCGAGTCCATATCACAATCACTATAATCTCAGAACCGATAGTGATTATTACTAACACCCCGTCCGAAGTTATCTATCACAATCGTTGTTTCCTGAAAACTTAAGAACCGACACAGATAAAGCGATAGTAATGTGCCGTTCTGTAGTAGTGCTTTTTATGCGATAGACAATGTTTCAGCAAAACAGGATTGACGACAAAAAAAAAATGTGTAGGTCGACACCATGCAGCAATTCTAATCTGGAATCACGGTAAGTATAGCGACAGAATGCAGAAATAACATCGCAATGTGTACTCCATAGCCAGATCAGTGTCTGAAGAAAGCCGACCAATGCAGTTTTCAGTTTCGCATCTTACTATCCAATGCAGTAATTTCAAGTAGTTGTAGAATGGTAGTTACGCATATATCTACCTGCTCCCTAAAGAAGTTAGGAAAAATATCCAGTGCAATCACACATGTTGATGCAATCTTGGTGCAACCCAACTAACAAAAGTTTCAAAAAATTCTGAAAAAAATCATGGATGTACATCTCAGCTTACCCCATCTACATATAAAATTTCATGATCAAATTCGTCCTGTGCTAAGAGTAATAAAAAAGACAAACTTGATCATGAACAGTAATAGTTACTGTTCATGATCAACTTTGTCTTTTTTGTAACTTCTAGCACAGGATGAATTTGATCATGAAATTTTATATGTATATGGAGTAAGCTAAGATGTACATGCATGATTTTTTTCAGAATTTTTTGAAACTTTTTCTAGTTGGGTTGCACCGTGGTTTCACCAACTCTCTGGTTGCACCAGATATATTCCCAAGAAGTTATTACCTGCAACTCAATACTCCCTACAGCAGGTAGAGGGGAAAGCAAGTTGATTTCCATGCAACAGCAAGTGTGGCCTTGTCATTCGATCTTACAGCTACGGAACTCCACGCTTATCAGCACACCTGCCTCCGGTTTCTCCATGCATCATCATCAGTCAGTTGTTTTTAACCAGCCACTTTCAATAGTCTCAACTCAAGTTGCCCATGCTGCAGATGTACGTACTTAAGCTGCAGCCTGCAATTGCAATCGAGCAATGGGTGTCAAGAATCGGAGCAGCGGTACCAACCTCCAAGTATTCGTCGACGCCGTATTTTGATCCTTCTCGCCCTAGACCAGACTGTTTAACTCCACCAAACGGTGCTACAGGTCATGTTTAGATAGTTGTAAGTTCTGGATATCGAGCCATGTGGTGCTGCTGAAGGTTCGCTGCTGTAGTGGTCGCGCTTGCAGATCGCTGGGCTAGAGAATCTGCGGAGCATCAAGGAAGTCTCGGTTAAGGGTTCCTTGGACGGCAAACTCAAGCAAGGATTGGGGCAGCTTGACAATCATCCAAATAAACCTGCCATGAATCTCGAGTAATCAACTGTTGCTGGAGACGGTCATCGCCTCTGTCGTCCCAGGCGTTTGCGTTTGCAGGCCTGATTAGGTACATGCATGGCCGGTCATTCTTTTTTTTTCCCTACTATACTCGATCAAGTCTTCTCAATCGAAAGGCATGAGTGCAACTGTCATGACTGATGAGCTGCGACCATCATGCCATTAAAGAGTAAAACATGTATAGTTATAGGAAAATCCTCCTGCCTTTTCTTTATCTCTACTTCTAACCTAGCTAACTCACCAAATTTAGGGAAACAATGTTAATTTTAAGCTAACCGAGTTTGTTGGCAAACGCAAAGCCTAAGTTAAATTACTCTAGCTCGGATAAGTTTAGCTAGCATGCTTACCCCAATCCGAACAAAACTTTTGACTCGGTGGCTCCTTGATTAGTATATCGTGGGAAATACCATCTCTAGTCTTGTTTCCATAGCTCAATAAAGTTATCAAATAGATTAGGAATCGCAACGACACCGACCTTAGCTCAGTTGGTAGAGCGGAGGACTGTAGTACGTTCGCAGACAAATCCTTAGGTCGCTGGTTCGAATCCGGCAGGTCGGATCCTTTTTTTCTTCCTTTTTCGACGTGTTGCGCTTAGGATGCTTCTTCGTTTGGGAATAAAAAATACAATCACAAATGTCTTATTTTTAAAGTCCGTACATAAATATGCGATTTACATCATCAAGCAAACAATATGGGTGTTTGGCCTTTCAAGCGCTACTTGCAATACTCCTGCGAAGCTATATATATATCTATCATCCATTATAGCATGCGATACATATCAAACTATTGTATCATCAGTAGTGATAGCCGTGAGCTATTTCTTGTTTGCTTGATGTTAGGTGCGGATATTTCACAGATTGTGAACAGCTCGAACTGGTTGCGTTAATAAAATGTAGCCAGGTGAGAACATCCTCCGGATATGTGGGAAAAAAAATGCACAAAGATCCGATTTAGAAAAAAAAAAGCTGAAAAACACTGGCATGTTTAGTTGGCTGGATATGTAGTAGGGACGAAAACGGACAATTTTTCAAATAATTTTTGAATACATATTTTATCAGATCGGATATTTGTCGGATAGTATTGGATCAGAAATGAATACGGATTTTTTTCTGACGGATACGGATTCGGTAGCTTACTATCCGTTGGATATGGATACAGTTCCAGATATTTATGGAACAGATTATTCGGATATGCCCATGAGCTAGGCTAAGGATATTCTTTTGCCCAAAAAAGGTTTTTGAATTTCAAAACTGTTTTTTAATTTAATTAATCCATAAATTAATTTTTAATTATTAAAATTGGCAAACCAACTCCAAAAATTATGAAATTTTTTAAAAAAGTTCCTAACATAATCTACCATTTTTAAAAATTATTTTTAAGATTTTATTTGCTTTTAAATTTTCACAAATTTTTAAACACTGCTATCCTTAATAGGAAAATATTTTAGATAAGTAGCTAAAATGCATAAAAACATAATTTATTATTTTAAATATAATTCAGCAAATAATATAAATCTTGGGTCATTACATATTGTTCATGAATGTTTGAAGCAAACAAACTAGTTATATTTTTTCATTCTCTGTGCGTACAATTTAGTGGGTTTTCATGTTCTAATAAATATTCATGACCTTATTCATTTTGATTTGTATTGACTCTGTATTTTTATTCGATATTATTTATATTTGTATTTGTATCTAGATTATCCGTATTTATATTCCTATCCGCATCCGAGAAAAATATAAAAACAAATATGGTAGAGCTATTATTCATCCATATTTAATCCGTATTTAAATCATGGTACTTTAGAAGGTATTGATATTTCAAGTTTGAAATCAATAAACATTCTAATACACATCAAAGACATAATTGATAACTGTATCATAATATTCTTAACAACAAGTACTTAATCAATAAGTAATATGAATGTTGTATTATTGAAAAAGGGTGAGATGAGATCTTTTACTAGTTTTTTTTATAGTTTAGGCTTATTTTGAGCCTCCTACCAATGTTAGATATTAAAATAGGCTTAATATTTTGACCTGTGAGTACCTATGTATAATAATAGAGCTATCGCTAGTATTTATTTATCCTTCTTCCGATAGCAAAGTAGTAAGAACATCCTTAACAAATCAGTGGCTAGATTTGATATCTACTAACTATCGTATATTACTAGTATAATGTAATGTAAAAATTCTCTAAACAAGATAAGTACAAGGGAGAGGTAAACACTGAGGCTGTGCATACGGTATATTTGGTAAATATGTTTTTTTAAATGTGGTAATTGAAATGCAATACCAAATATACCAAATAGAACTTCGGTTCGGTATCGATAAATACCATAGTATTTCGGTTTGGTATTGTTAATAACATATTTACCAAGCTAACATGAATTGTTATTTTCTACTTATCGTTATAGACATCGATACGGTTTCTAATACACACATTTGACCATTACTTTATCCAGTTATATATTAGTAAAACTTATTACCATGTTTGACTATTACTTCGACAAATCTAATGATATTATTTACGTGTAAAACCATGCTTTATACATATTTAACCGTTGCTTTATCTAATTATACATGCTTTTTTATTTTGATATTCGATTTCCCCACAATTCCTACCAACAAAACCGTATCCCAAAAAATAGATTTTTGTCATACCACACCGAATACCATAAATCGATCAAACCAAATTGATTGATTTAGCTCTGTTTTTTTGTACGGTTTTTTTATTTGATAAAACCGTGCACTGCCTAGCAAAGTGCTATACTATTACGTCCCCAACTACTCTCTGACGCTACATCATATAATTTGCTCAATCATTCAAGGTGAAACTCACACACGTAGCTAGCCTATGAAGGTAGGTAAAAGACCTGGATCAGAAAGACAAAATAAACCATGGAGATGGATGGATGGATGTATCGTTCAATCTCACGAAATATGGACCAGAAGATACAAAAGCTAAAAAAAATGATATACTGATCGAGAATAAGTGGAACGCATGCTGCAGGGTAAGGGGCATGCAGGCCCGTGCGAGACGGGGTGCTGGCTGTCCGGTGGAACAGGCCCCTCAAATCCCAGGGGCCCCTAAATTTTAACGCTGCAGCCCAGACGTCGGTTCCGTGACTCACGCCGCGCGCCTGCTTCCGTGAGTCCTCGGATCCCGATCACGAGTCGCTCGCGACTTTTCCTTGGCCCGCCCGCCGTGCCGCCGTAATTCTTCTAGCTGTCAGCCCATGCAAAAGCCAGGCTCCAGAGTATTGAGAGGAGAGGCATCAAAGCCAAACGCGGAAGCGGAAACGCCCAAAGCCCAAACGAATGAAACACGAGTTGCCGATCGACCGACGTCTCGCCTTCTCCTGTTCTTGGTGCTGCGGCTGTGCAACTCCGGCCGATCGCGACAGCGCGAGCGTAGCGACGCCGCAAGACGCTGCGCGAGATTCTACGATGTCGACTCGACGACTTCTACTGGCTACTGCCTACTGGTACGTGTACGTCTACACACGATGGTCGATGGAACATGGATTTGCATTTGCTTGTTGTTGTTGAGTTGTTTCTCCGGGACTTTTTGAGCGGCCACTAGTTATTTGAGATTTGCTCCATACTAATTTGCATGGCTCTGCCTCTTAGTAGTCCGTGGTGTACTGTGTACGAGAGCCCTGATCATTGATTATTCAATCTATTTTATTTTAATGATTACATGAGTCATGAGTTGAATAGGTATGTTTCTTGATATATTCTATTGGTCTATGATTTATTATAATTTTTGTATTATTGTAGTTCTAATTTTTTAGTAAAAAAGATCTCATTCTAGAGTTTAATACAGGGCCTTATTTTATCAGCACGGCCCTGTGCAGAGGCTCCTCATAGTTTGCAACGGCTATGCCGTACGCGGCCATGCGTTAATTGCATGGTCTCTCGAGTCTCGCCTCTAAATTTTTGCCGCGTCCGCGTGCCGATCGGCCCCTGGGGCGGTGCGGCACGTAACGCGAACGTGCGTGCATGCCGCCGCTGCATGGGACGAAGACAGAAAAGAAGAAAAAAATTAAGCGACCAAGCGTGGGTGGTCAGGTTCAGGTCGGTGGAAGGGCAGCTCGGTGTTTTCTTTTTTTTCTTTTTTTTTTCTCTATCTCTCTCTGTTCATTGGATCCCGTGGACCATGGACGTACGCAGAATTTTTTTTTATAATACATTTTTTATTCGTAATTTCAAAAATATTCCACCGAAAAAAAAAATTCAGAAATATACTTCTGTCGCACGTTGGTAGTGCGACAGAGGCCTAAATAGAAAATACACGGCGCATAAAGTGCGGCCGACGTGGCCTCTCGTCAAGACGGCGAACGTGCGACAGGAGCCTGTCGCATGACTAAAGTGCGAAAGGATCCTGTCGCACAACTAAAGTGCGACAAGAATACTGAAATTTTTGTATTTAATATTTTTTGTTGACATTTTTTGTTGTAAATTGGTTGTACATAATTGATGTATTGAACCCGGGAATCGGAAAAAGTATTTTATTTCGTTAGTGATACGCATTTCACTTAGGGGTTTTCGTAGCCTCGTAAGATCCGCCGAATATGGGCGAAAAATGACGGGAAAAAGCACGGGCGGCTTACGCAACGTGGCATGCCACTTCAGTGCCGGCGAGATGGTCGGACGTTGCCCCGGCATTTTGTTACCAAAATCGAAAAAGGCACTCGCGACCACGAAACGACGGAAATCGTGGCCACTTAGGGGTTTTCGTAGCCCCGCGGGACAGGCCGAACATGGTCCAAAAAATACAGAAAAAATCAAGGGCGGCCTACGCAATGCGGGCTACCACTTACGTATGGGCGAGATAGCCAGACGTTGCCTCGGCATTTTGTTGCGAAAATCGGAAAAGGCAATTGCGGCCACGAAACCATGGAAACTTTTACGACTTCGAAAAATTTTGAAACTTTTTATGGATGTCCCTGATAAATCAGTGATATTACCATAAAAATTTCAAATGATTTTAAGATATGAGAACATGGCCTATGCAAAAGGTATGGCTTGTTGTACGAGCATTTGCACTCAGCCTGTAAGATGCACTCCTGAGTGACAACCCTCTGGTTGGTTCCACGCCTTCCTTTATCCCTGCAGATCACCTCGAAGCGCAGTGTACGTGCACCAACTTTGATAGCTCTATGTTTGGCCGCCTTCTGAGCCTTCTCATGCATGTATTTAGTGATCATGGAAGAGTACAAGAACTTCTCATCTCTCATTACTATCTCAGCAGCTACATGCCTGTCCACAAAGTACTTGGTTGTACCCCTCAGCACTCCCTCGACAATTCCTACCAATGGAAGACACCTCATCCCTCGCATTACCTAGTTGTAAATTTCTGCAAAGTTAGTGGTCATCACACCGTATCTGGCACCATGTGTGTCATGTAACAGTGACCACTTCTCTTTCGGTTCGTGCTTGATCCAGTCCGAGAAACATTTGATTGGCCTTTGCCTCCGACGACGGTTAGTCGCCTCGTCCTCTGCTTGGCGGGGAAAAGAGGCTCACCGCTCTTGTGTTCCACTTGGCGCCATCGTTGTTCGTCGCTCCTTGTGTTTCCTTGTCGTCATCAAGATTTTTCCACGAGTTCGAATTTCTCTCTCTGGTTGGAGTTACATAGTCTTTTGAACATGTTCATCACCGCTTGTTCTTGAATTGCTTATAGAAGTTTGCACCCAAATGCCTCATGCACCATCGACTCTGCAAGTCGGGCCATCGAATGGCTCATCTTCCCCTGCTTTGCGGTGGTTGATAGCACTAAGCAACCCAAAGATGCCTGTCTATGCAAAGACGCACAAACCGACGAGTTCGACCACCCGATCTTTAGGTTTCAGAGGAATCACAGCCAACTCGTAGTTCTCGCTTTCTCTGAAGGCAAAGGCAACAGCAGAATCTGGTTGTTCCCATCGACACCCACCAGCTGTCAGTATTTGCCCTCTGTATTTCTCGGTCAAGAATGTGCCGTCCACGCACAACAACGGACGACAGTGACAGAATGCCTTAATGCAAGCGCCGAATGAGAAGAACACTCTCCTCAGATGCATTTTAGTTGGCCACTTGTCTGACGGACAATCTTGATAATCATAGTAGGTCCCAGGATTTCTTCCCTGAATACAACTGAGCAGTGCGGGGAGGTTGTGGTACGAGTCTTCAAACTTCCCAAACCTCGTTTCTAGTGCCTTCTGTTTCGCCCTCCACGCCTTCCCGTAGCTAATTGTGTACTGATATCTGTTCTCGATCGCTCGGATAATAGCACGGGGCTCAAAACTCAGGTTCTCCACTATCTCTGCGTACATGATGTTCGCGACATACCCGGATGATAGGTTCCTGTGAGCCATCACTGTTTCCTCAGTCATACAAGTATGCTGCTCAACCTTCGAACATATCCAATGGGTGCCCCATTTGGGCTTGTACGCGTGCACTCTCCACGGACACCCATGGATCTCACACACCACGTCGTAAAGGTGTTGGGGTGGATTTCTTAACCCCGAAAGTCCTTCTTAATGATAGAGCCCAATCTTTCACGGCATCCTCGCATGCCTTCTTTTAGGGTACATCTTGTTATGCCTAACCTCATTATCACTTTGATCGCCAAGGCATCTCCTCATTTCATTGACAACCATATTTTCAAGTTGTTGCGTGCTCCACTTGGCTAGCACAAGCGGCTCCGCACCTCCTCCATCTTCCTCATCCGACTCATCGTCGTCCTCCTCTCTTCTCTCTTTGACTCACGGTCTTCCTCTTCCATCCTAGCTGTTATTTCCTCAATTTGCTCACCTTCGTCTACCGGTCCCCCGCTTCTTGGCCAACATTTTCATCATCCTCCCGAATCGAACTGTTCACCACTTTGTGAACATGTTGCTCATGGCTAGATCCCCAATTTGGTGTCACCGGTTGAGCTCATTTTGAGGTGACTACACTCACCGGCGCCCAAGCTCACTGCTGGGGGCAACATGCCTCTCATATGCTCGCACTAAAAGCACTCGATTCCATCCCCGCTGCTCTGCCCCTCACATATGATCTCCACGATGCGGTTCCTTTAGCTCAACTAACTCCCGAAGAGATAGTGTCGTTTCAAGACACTACATAGGCAAAATACCTTCAACTCACACTTCTCTTCTTCCATCCGAAAAGTATAATACAACCATTTCAACACGGAACCAAATGTGCGCTCCTCGAGCCTACTCAAACTTCTGTCCACATACTGCATGTTACTTAGATCTGCACCCTCCAAACCATGCATTACAACCCCATCTCCATAATAAATCCTAAATGGAACTCGTTCTGCCATATCTGCGAATCCATTCATTCACCCACGAATTAATTATCTTCCGTACAAAATACTATGACGTAACATAACTATACCTACATGGTACGAAAATATATATCTAACCGTAAGAAACATCTACATTTCTAATAATTCATATCGATGTAGTTATATCTGTAAAAAAAATTACATTTCCATAAATATGTACCGATATACTCCTATATATACATTCGTATCGATGTACTTATATATTAAAAAAATACTCATTCGTAACTATATTTCCTTCAATATATACCGATATACTCCTATCCGCAAAAAATATCTACATTTTCTAAACTAGACCTAGCTGTGACCTATCAATTTACCTACATTTATCCGTAACCTACATCTAAAACTATTTCTAATCTACCACTATTTACTGCTACAATGCTCTAGATCTAACTATTTCTAACATATCATAATTTACTGCTAAGAAAAGTAAACAACAAAAATTTACCTCAAAACAAAGGATTTGATTCTCCCTTCTTCCTTCTCTCTTCCCTCTCTCCCTCTTCCTCTTCCTTCCTTCTCTCTCTATTCTTTCTCTTCCTACAAGCACAAATGAGAACGAAGACGGCGAGGGCTCATATAACGCTCCTGTCGCACGATGGTCGTCGGCGACAGAACCCGCTACCTTCACCTATCGCGACGACCATCGGTCGATTTGCTTTATCGTCGACGTTAGCTGCGGCGACAGCGCCGTTCGCCCTCTGTCGACGCTCACCGCGGCGACAGAGGCCACGCCACGCCTGTGCACTGTCGCCGTGTATTTTTCTATTTAGGCCCCTGTCGCACTTCCAACGTGCGACAGAGGTATATTTCTGAAAAAAAATTTCGGTGGAATATTTTTGAAATTCCGAATAAAAAATGTATTATTAAAAAAAAAAAATTCGACGTACGCAGGGTGGCGCGTCCGAGGGTTCCCACGTGGTCGGCTACGGCGGGTCACTGCCGCCACGTCGGCGCCGGCTCAGTGGAAAGGCCGCGCGTGAGAGCGACTAACTCTGGCCGCGTGGGCCCGGATGCATGTGTGGATACAGCGGAGGAGACTTTTAACTTAGGGGTGTTTAGAACAGCTCCAACTCCACCAAAATCTGTGGAGTTGGTGGAACAGGGTATTTCTAGCTTCAGAAATTTGTGGAGCTGGAGCTGTAGGTACATTAAGAGTGTTTAAGTAGATCGTCTTGTTTACATTTTAGACTAAAATGATAAACTTAATTAATTTTATTTTAGCCTATAAATTTCAGCTCTGAGCTGGAGTTAGGATCTGGAGCTCTTCCAAACAGGGTCTTAAGCAGCTCTATAAAGAACACTAGATAAAAATCCACCATCCAGCAAACAAGGTTCAAGATTATTGTACCGATTTTTTATTATAGTAATGCTGTAGCAACATACCATTAGACATCTAGTCATTCTTTGGTTTGAACAGATAGCTCTAAGGGCCGAGGACTAGCTAAGTTTTGTTTTGAATTTTTTTTAAATAATATATATTTAATAAAAAATTACAGAAATAATATGCCAAAAATAAAAATGACAATTCTACACACCTATCGCATATTCAATTTGCGATGGGTCTCTGTCGCAATTAGCATATCTATCATTTTTTTCCGACATATTATTTTTGTAATTTTTCTTTAAATATATATTATTTAAAAAATATATTCGTTTTATTTCTGTGTTCACCGCTGGCCGCTGGGGCACTGGGTGAGAGTCTAGAACGTCCTGAAAGGTTGGCCACTCTAACTCTTGGGGAGGGACTGTGCCACTGCTGCGTGGGCTAGGCCGGCGGCTAGAGCAAGAGCTTCTCCTTTCTCCTTCCTCCTTACTAAATATCCAGCGGTGGGGCCCATAGGTCAGCGTGTGGAACATCCCCACGGTATGGAGGGCTCAAGGGCAGCTTTCAACTTTTTTTTTTACTTGGACGTAGTATTCAATGAATGAGTCTAGTTTTCGCTTCTTTAGAGACCATGAGATGTTTCAAATGGTCAGTTTCTTCATAACTAGAAGCTAAAATAATTCAACTATCTATTTATATTAAGACAAGTTAAAAACAAAAGTCTAGTCTAGCGTAGCTTTCAACGGCTTCTGTGGGTTAGGGTTTCGACTTTACTATTAGAGTTAACGAAAATTACGCTCTTCTACTAAGTATAAAATCTTAAATCCCACCATTCTCACCTCATTCCAGACCTACACCCCCACACCTAAAAGTAAATTAATCAGCTAAATACCAAATCTCTTTAGACTAATCTTCAGTCTGCAACCCAACTAAAAACTACTTCTCCAAGAAGTTACACCCACGCTGAACAGGCCGTAGTGGCAAGTAGAGCTAACTTCTAGCTAGCACGGGGTATAGGCGTCAGTGTCTCGTCGAACTTATCACAGCAAAAACAGTGAGCAGGAAGTTCTTCTTGATCCAGCAACTATAGGCTAATAACTAAGGAAAATCGTACGTGGTACAAACTTCCTTTTTCGAATCATTTTGTGCACCTCATGTGGCGTCTGAACGGGGGGATTTAATAAGTAGTGAGAGAATATGATTCCCGAAACCTGGTTAATTTGTGGAAAAATCACAAGTTACACCGCTCTGAGGCGTCGTTGATCCTCACTGAAAATTCAAGAGCTACGTTGGAGTTTTACTTATTTTGATCTTGCTTTTCTTACCGGCCGTGATTATAATCGGGCGGCTCATCTCTTGCCATGCAAATAAGCTTCTGGAAGTAGGCAATTAATGGTGCATATGGCTTAACCAAGTGCCTGATTTCCTATGTGATTTTGTCTACTCTGGATTGTACTTCTAAGTTCCAACCTCAATGAATGACAAGTAAGCTCATGTTTCAAAAAAAAAAATCCTTTATGCGCCCCTTAATCATTGAACATTATATGCGATCGTATGACTAATTAAACGTGTCGATCTATACGTTTACAGAGTAAATAAGAACGCTAAGATGCCACAAATATTACTGTATACATGAGATCCACAGTTTATCCAAAAATCACCGTTTAAAACAATCCAACCAACTACGCACCACCCTCGACACGCCGCTGGGCATGTACAAAGGTTGAGCCCAGCTCAGTCTCCTAGGCAATCCACGTCAGCAAGAGTCAGCTTGCATACAAAGGGTTGTTTCTAAAGCTGTCTCTTCATTAAATGTATGATAATTAATTTTCTGCATATATCTCTTTTATGGTAGGATCAATTGTAAATTGTTGCTATGTGTCTATTGTGTTGCCTTCTTGATGGAATTTGATGGTAACAACTATATAAAATGAACAATCAAAACCATTCACACGGTATGCAACCATTCACATAGACAGATCAGTCACTAAAATTCAGATTTGGTGAACTACCCAGCCGCTCAAGCGCCAGAATACTCCACTGACCCCATGGTTAGTTCACAAGATGAGGGCTGGCACTCTTGGAATCTTTAGAGTAGCATTAACACTTAGTTCACAATTGGAGAAGCAGGTATAATGCCACCAGAATTGGTAGAAGCAGTACCTCGCTGCACATTCCAGAATTTAATATAGGCCCTGAAAATTGTTACAGAAGAATAACAGAGTGAGAGACTATGTATTAACACTCGAGGAGTATCAATCAGTGAGTTGAGTTTCCATAAGAGATGCCGGTCAACAAAAAACAAGAATATCTACCTTAGTATTTCACTGAACAGCATAAAATGAACACAAAGTTCACACTTGTTAATCTACAAGCTAGTGAGCATTTAACACAGAGTTTTATTTTACCAAGAAAAGCAACAGCTGCAATGGAATCTTTAGCTAATACAGCAAAACCTCATGAATGAAGACAAAACTCCAATTCTGAAAGATGCAGTAACTTTGCTCACAAGTTTATAGTATGCTTAAAGCAACACATCATGATTCTAAGATTTGCTAGCATAGGCTGTAAATGTAGTTTGTACAGGCAACAACTCTAAGCACTAATCTCAACTCCAGGAAGGAGTGAAGTCCCCATTGACAAGGAGCAAAAACAGTGAACAATGTAGGTCACCCTATCCAACTATCCAAGCTGAATTCCTCTTTTGTTTTTGCATAGAACCAGGAGAACTACCAATTCCTCTGTGCAAGATTGTGCTATTTACATGACCACAGAAGTTTTAATAAAATTAAGGATTAACAACATTAAGGCTCTTCAAAATTCATAAACATTGCGCTGTCACTCCTCCCTGTCATTCCAAAACTGTGATTGAACCCTGTGGAACGAAAGCACCAAAGACAAGCACACCAAGAAGGCTAACACTTGCCACCTTCTTGGTCTTGGTCTTCAACCGGCGGATTGGCACAAGAGGGACATGGGAACCACGAGGCCGCAGTGCATACCCAGGCACCCACGGGAAAGGCAGCGGCGCCGGTGGATACACCCCACCAGGTGGCGGGCAATTCCGACCGCCACTACCGAGTTGCTGCCGCAGTGTGGCGTTCTCGGCCATGACGAAGGAGATCTTCGAATTGAGGTCATTTATCACCAAGTGCATCGACTTCACCTTCTCCTCCAGCTCTTCCACGTACCGCTTCTTCCTCTGCCGCGACAGCTGCGCACTCTCGAAATTTCGCATCAGCCGCGCCGCGCGCCGCTTGTCCTCTTCCTCGCCGACCGCGCCTCCCTCGTCGGAATCCACGGCAGCCCGCGACGCCAACGCCCACGGAGAAACCTTGCCATCCCCAGATCGGCGGCACTTGGCTGCGTCCGAACACAGGCCAGGGCTCACCTGGTTCCGCTTCAGGCCCCAATTGGGGGTTCCGCCTCTCCTCCCCTCGTCCGACTCCTCATGCTTCACCTCGCAGGCGCCGTTGGCGACGGCGGAGTTGGCGGCGGAGGTGGACGGCGAGGAAGCGGACGCGGTGGGGCCGGATCCGGCGGCGGAGCCCTTGCCGGAGTCGTTGCGGTCGGGGGACCGGAGGAGGAAGTTGTCGATGGAGAAATCGAGGGGAAGAAAAAAAAAAGACGCAGCGGATCGCGCAGGGAGGAGCTAGGGCCGGCTGGCTCTCCAAGGGCCGACTCCAGCGCCGAAGATTTTTTTGATCCTCACGCAAGAGTCGATGTTTCTCTCTCTTATCCATCTCTCTCCTCCACATCAATTTTTCTGGGCAATTTTTAGGGCCAGCAATCAATGTCCATTGTACATGCCTAAGAGCATCTCCAATAGTCAAGCCTTAAAATAGAGTCCTATACCTCAAAATAGGGTCTAAACTAAAAAAATTAGGACCCAAGATAGCTATTGACTCCAGCGATTAGATCCTAAATCTCCAATCCTTCATTAGGGCCAGAGAAGAGAGTTGCTAAATATAGCAACAGGGCTCTGAGTCCTAAACCTATTTTGATAATTTTTCTCAAAATACAACCTCTGTTGGAGTGCTTTTTTTTATCAAAGCCTTATAATTACCATTAGCAATCTATTTAGGACTCCTCTCGGAGATGCTCTAAAAAGAGAGAAGAGAACGCGTGAGCCACCTCGCCTTTTTGAACTTGTGATTCGTGTTTCCCTTGGCCCAAATATCTATCTATCTATCTGCCTTGGGACGAACACCTGTGAACCATCTCCTAACACGTGCACCATGTTTGCTGTAAAACTATGGGCCCGTGATTGATTAAGAAATGCAATTAGAGATTACAAAATTATAACCCTTTGGACAGCTAAGTGTGCCACCAAAACTAGAGTATTGCTTTCAGCAAGCTGCATGATAGGTCTAGTAGACCCTCCTTTGCATGGAATAAGAAATTGGGAAATGATAGGCACCACTACGAATGAATGCTCTTTTAGCCATCAAAACTGATAGGTGTCCGTGGAGGAGAGAAATGAACATAAAAGAAGTGGGCTTCAAAACACAAACAGAAGACAGAGATGAAGATAGGATTTATTAATGTTCACTCTCTGTCTAGGGTTAGAAAACATACTAATTTTATACTCCAGTTTCATGCCCTAGCCATTGTTGATATCTTTTTTTTACGCGGACATTTTACATTGTTAAACTTTTTAAAAGAATTTATTTGGTATCCTCAACTATAAAATCATGTATTTAACACCTCAAACTTAAAAAACCAAGTCAAATAACACCTGAGGTAGTTTCAAAGCGTGGTTTTGCTGACAGAGATCTAACTCAATGTTGTTTTTGTCATGTTGACAATCATGTCATCGATTTTTACCTATGGCAATCCGAAGAAGAGTAGTGAGGATGGGGGAGAAGAAGAAAGAAAAGAGAGAGAGGAGTAAAAAAAAGTTGGCCAATATAGATGTAACTTCCTTTGAGTTGAATCCTCTTATCCTCATAAGCAAAATCCTATGGTATAGTCATCAATATTGAAAGAAAACACTTTGACTAGGATTTACTCATCAAACCACTCTTTAAAACCGACTTATAGTATAATTTAACCCAATTTTGTAAATTTAAGGTATTAAATACCCGATTTTGTAGTTGGGGTGTTAAACACTTTTTTTTTCAAAGCTTGAGTATGCAAAATATATTTATTCTTTTTTGTTGACAAAAACAAAAACTTCCCTAAGATTCTAAGAACAATTGAAAATGTAGAAAAGAAGATGAGAGAAGTCAAATACACTTAATAGCTTAATTCGACTGATTAGTGCAAATCTGAAGAGCATACAGTGAGCGTTCCTTGCAAATTTGAGGAACTGGTATTTCAGTTTTTTTTAAGGAACTGAAACATGGATTTCCGCCATCAATCAAACACCACTAAAAATAACAAGTGAGAATAACCCAACCTTTGAAAAGCTTGCTGTAGGTGTGATCTTTTCCTTCCGTCCAACCGCATGAGAGATGGAAAGGCAATGAAAAGTAAAAAATTAATGTATGGCTATGGATGAGAGCTTCCTAGGGCCAAAGAGAAGTATCCAACTGTCAGTCTTTCACCAGTCACCACTAGTTCCCTAGCATCCCCCACAAATCAAAATCACAATGAGATCAAATCAAAATCACTACTCCTAACCAAAAGGTAACACATATATTTGTCAAAAAAAGGCTAACACCTCTCCAGAGTCCAGACTCCACATATATAGGGGGACACCATCAGCAAGAACAGAGATCCCGTAAGTAGAAAAGGAAAGGCAGGAACAAACCTTCTATTTTAGGAAGGTAAAGTGGGGGAGAGCAGAAGCCAGAGTCAGAACCAAGAAGCCAACGCTGAAGAGAAATCCAAGAAGCTAGGAGGAGATGAAGGAGAGGGAGAAGGTCGTGTGCATGGCCAAGCTGGCCGAGCAAGCAGAGAGATACGATGGTATGTTGCGAGGGAGGGATCCCTTGGTTTGGTTGCGCCTTGCTTGTGTGCAGTGCGTTCTTGGTGCTTTGCATTTTGGGGGATTGCTGATCCTTTCGTTGCAGATTATGGAAAGGTGTTGGTGTTCTTGGTTCATGTGCTCATTTGGGATCTTTGCCCTGTGATTATGTGTGTTTTTGCAGCAGTCTTTGCTCGCTTTCTTGAACAGTAACCTGCCTGCCGTTGCGGCCATTTTGTTTATTTCTTCTGTCCATGAGCAAAATGTCTGAATGTGCAGCAGTTTGACCGGAAGGGCCACTTCTTGATGGTTAGTCTGAGCCAATTTCAGCAATTTCTTGCTGATTTTGGGCGGTTTTGATTGTATCCAGTTGTGCCGGATGCGATGTGTCCCGGTTTGATAAAAAAAATTTACTTTTTTATGATGATTTTGGGGCCCAATCTTGTCCAATTTGAGTGCTTCTGACTGGTCTTCATTGTTACAGGGACTTCTGATTAGTGTCTGCAAAAGGGAATCCTGAGATTATGCATGATATCTTGGCCGATTGGAATAGATTGTGGGTTTCTGATGGTTTGTGGGGGCCAATTTTATGATTTGAGTCCCTGAGTTGCTTTTCTATTGTTCTTGATTTTCCTCTGAGAAAAAAAAGTAGGATCTTGGAATCATGGATGATGCATTCTGTTCTGATAATGGGTAGACATACTAGTGTATGTGTATCTCTTCTTTATAACCTAACTGCACATGATATATTGAACTCTACATATGTGGAATAAGCGGAACTGTGGAGCCCACCATTTTGGTTTACATTTTAGATTTGAGAGGTGCTTCCTTGCTTTTAATTTTGGGCTAAAAGAGGTATAGCATACTAGCGTAGCGTGGTTTGAGTTAGCATCCCTTCGCTATAAGCAGATAATTCTGGACTCTTTTGACTACTTTTCACCCATCTGTTGGAGCACAGTTTTTGGTAATTTGGTCACAATTGGATGCTTATGTCTTTTAACTACAAAGTATGTCACCTTGTTATTTAGGATTCTCTTACTTGGAACTTGTGTCGTTTATTGACCTTAGCATCTAAAAGTCGATCTTGCTATCCAAATATATATACTCCCTCTAATTAGTAGACCACATCCATAGTGCAACCAGTTCCTTTAATCTACCAGATGAAGCCACGAAAGTTCTTGTAGCCATCTACGCTTCCATATTTCATCTCAAACTGGTACAATACATGATCTCCCCTCTGTTTCTTCAAGTACTCTTTGTTGCACTGACCTTTCTGATGGTTCTGATTGGATAAGAGTTTTACCTCGTTTCTGGCAAATCTTTTCCATTTTTTTTCTCTAGCAAAGATATGAAAAGCATTCAAACTAATCTTGTCTCAACATTTGAAATGATTCTACTGACAAAAAACAAGAAGTGGATTAATGCGCTTACCTGGGTCGGAAAACACTGCTACTGGAAATTGCTCTGTTCCCTGCAATATATAACTTTCATGTCAGGTTGTGACTGAAGTAGTATTAATTCAAGATTGATTGGTAGTATTCATATAATATAAATCAAATGTCAAAATGACAAAGAATCTAATCCTTCATGTTTGCCCATGATTAGAATTTTTAAGGTGTGGTGGTGTACCCTGATTGATTATGTTCTATTTGGTTGCACGTGTTTCCCTGAAGTTAAGTTAATGCATGACTGTTCCTGCAGATATGGTAGAATTTATGAAGAAGCTTGCTAGGATGGATGTTGATATGAGTGCTGAAGAGAGACATCTATTTTCAGTCGGTTTTAAGAATACAATCAGTGCAAGGAGGGCATCATGGAGGATCCTTTCTTCACTTGAGCAAAAGGGGGCAACTGGTGAGCAGGCTGGTGTGATGATAAATGAGTACAAAAAGAAAGTAGAGGATGAGCTAAGGACAGTTTGCAATGAAATATTGTCAATCATTGCCATTCATTGCCTTCCCTTGGCCAATTCGGTTGAAAATGTTGTGTTCTTTTATAAGATGTATGTACCATTTCATTTATTCAGTGCCTTCTTTCTCAATTGCGTTAATTTTCTCATGTTGGCCCATTTTCCTTTGATCATATTCAGAGTTTATTCCCAATCAATAGCTCATTATGTTTCCAGGTAGATTTGATGATACAATCTCAAAAATAATATACAACTTTGGGCTCAAAATTTCTTTTGAAGAGTTCCTCCTGAAGATTTTCTACTAAATCCTATTCCTAAGCATTGCATGATTAAACATCTTGGTAAAGAAATTCCAGAAGATAAGATCAAACATGTTCTATTATGATGTTATTTTGACATGTTACGATGACAACGCTGCAGAACAAATGACATTCACGATTCTGGTTAGATCTGAACCTATGCAGATGGAGCAACGATGTGTTTTTTTTAGTGGATGGTATTATATTTGGTACATGTCTTGTCTAGTTCTTTTGAACGGATGATGTAAATGCTAATAGTCTGATGTCAAAAATAATAGAGGGAGGTAAGTAGGAGTGTATATTTAGTTGGTTACTTGGTTCAGTTATTTTGGTTTCTTTTACAATTTTGGGTTTTGAAAAATGAAAACCAAATAAATAGACCAACAACATGACTGAACATAGTCGACACTGAATTAAATTCGATTTTCATTTCTGTTGGTTTATTTCCTTGCTAATATAAAAAGGATGCATACTAACAGGGCAAGTGAAATACTTGTATATTTCACCCCTTCTGCAGATTGATCTATTTTTAGTACAACTTTATTATGAACTATATCTGAGGGTAGGCTCTTATGCAATCTTGCTAAGTTGTTTCCCATAATAAAAAAAGTCAGGTGAAAATTTTTTAACATGCCGCTCTATCTATTTGGAAAGATTATTATAATTCTTTAGGTTTCTCAATTATCTTGTCCATTATAATTTTCTATACTACAATATCAAAAGAATTGAATGGTACTAAGGCACTTCACTAGTTCTGAAGCTCTCAGTCCCTCATTTATCTGATAATGTAAGATGATTGTAGGAACTTTACATGCCTATGTGTGGCCCTGTAATCCATTCGACAATAGGGCTGTTTCCCTATCATGTCCAATGATGTTCCCTTCTATGCATTTGCATGCTCACATGATACGCTTACACCTTATCTGCTTTGTACATAACTTTTTTTAATTATTACAGGAAAGGTGACTACTACCGTTACTTGGCTGAATTTAGCTCTGAAACTGAAAAGAAGGCTGCTGCTGACCAGTCACTTATGGCCTATCAGGTGTGAAATCTTTCAAACAATGTGCATAGGCTCAAATGGACTTCTGCTCTTGTTTCCCACATTTGGCAAACTAACAAATGTTGCTGCAGCATGCCATGGTTGTCGCCTCCAGTGAGCTTTCACCTGCCCACCAAATCAGGCTTGGTCTTGCCCTCAATTTCTCGGTCTTCTTTTATGAGATAATGAACTCTCATGAGAGGTCATTCATCCTTAATGGTTCCTTTCTCCCTTTTATTGATGTTTGAAATTTTAACATATCTATTCATAATTTTTGGTGCTTCTTGTTTTGAAATATGGGCAGACCTACTTTTATTTGATAGAAGTTTCATATTTTTTCCAAATATAAAGAGAAATGTCACATAACATTTACCAATTTGCATAATTGAACCCAACAAATGCAATGTTCAATAGTTAAGTACTAAACACATTTTACAGTCTGACCCTGTCGCTGAGGGTTTTCTGGGTCTATCCTTGTTTTTGAAAGAATAAAGAGATGAAAGTTTGTCTGTCGTGATTCTACATGTTTGAGCCCTTGGTAGCTTTCACATCAACCTAGTATGCTGGTTGGCATGTCTTCGAAAGCATCAACATAGTTACATAGTCAATGAGTTTTTTTTTTTTCTCTTTTCAGAGCTTGCCAAGTGGCAAAACAAGCGTTTGATGAGGCTACTACTGAGATTAATTCTGCTGGTGTAGAGGCTTACAAGAACAGTTTACTTATGATGCAGCTTCTGAAGGACAACCTAGCATTGTGGACGTCAGAACTAACTGGAGGTAAAGCCATTATAAGAAAATACTTTCCAACAATCAACTAATGTCACCTTTCCGCTTTCTGATTCAGACAAAATTTTCAATGTTGTTACTTCTTTTGTATGTAGTATCATTTTGGAAGTATGATTTGTGGTTCAGTAGATAGAATAAATACAAACTCTGCATATATGAAGTGGTCATTCTATCATAGTCTTTTGTTGCATAAGCTGTCAAATGTCTGATGCAATACCACGCACTTGGATCCCCAATATGGAGGGATACTGGAATAGTTATGCACAAGAGAAAAGATGCGCATGCAGGCACAACAAAAGCCCCTTTGAATTAATACAGAAGATTTGATTAGGAGGTTATAAGACATGTGCAACGACTAGTAATCAGTCCATAATGACAACATGTATGCCAAGTTGAACTATGCGTTGAATCCTTGATTCTATGTGAAGGGGCCTGCTGAGTACCGATCATTCTTGCTTTGCTTTTTCGTTCTGCCCAACCAAACTTGTTTGTAAAAATGCTTACTGGGCCACCTTTGTATTTATATGATAACTTATGCAAGTAACAGAGATCCTAAGAAATTGATTCAAGTTTAATGATCCGAGTAACTCAACAAGTACTGTGAATTTGTACTTCCTTAGATGGTGATGTAGATCCCATTTCTTGGTATACTGTCAAATAGATTCACCAATCACCAGCACTAACCCTGTTGTGGTCAATGGCTAGTCTTTTGAGAATTGATACTTACAAATTCTTCGTGATAATTATGGCACCAAGTTTCTTACCTTATCACTTGACAACTACAAATATGGTTCTTTATTTTGACAGGTGAAACCTCTAAGGATAACGATATCGATATGGAGGTAGGGTGCTTCTGACTATGACATACATTTAAACCCTTGAACGGTTCGCAAGGTTGATGAAAAAAGTAAATAATCCAGCGCAGAATGTAATAATATAGTAATATCTAGTTATGTTATAGTGATATTCCCAATTAAAAACCTGGATCTTATATAACACTAAAAACTTCCATTAACATCTACAGTAAAACCCTTGTCGTGATGCACATCTGAAAAAGTATCTGCTTATAGATGATAGTTTTGAACATGACATTCATTGGATGACTATTAGAACCACAATGCGTTGAAGTGAAATACAACAATGGTTGCTACCAAACACAATGAATCGTTAAACAAGTCTTGTCCCACTGAACAATGGTTACACTGGTAATAATGTACTTAACCAAGACACCCATCGGAACTCTTTGCATATAGGGCTATAGGTAATATACACTAACTAATGAGTAGATCTGTCTAGCTTCCTGCAAGTCATTGTTTCTCTAAACTGTAATATATCCATGTGCAAGCAAAAGTAGTTACTGGCAAATTATTAGTATTATCATACTTATGCTGATGCTAGCATGCTAGACATAATATTGGTTTTCTGACATTGTGCTGATACATTTTCGATGTTTTGACAGGGCTAATTGAAATGTGTTCAAGGCCTCTAGGCCCTAGCGTCATGCAAAATAACAAAAACAGCAACTCTATGCCTTATGTTGTTTCTTCAGCTTTTTTTATTGTTCCTCGCCCGCTGTGATCCTTAGGTGACATTGGACTGGTAACCATCCAGGTTGGTGATATTTTGAGAGCTTGGATACTGGTAACCACCCAGCTTCGGTGTTTTTGCTTTCGGTTTTCTTCAGTGCTTCACTAGATCTTTTGTATAGCGATGAGGCGACGAATTTTATATCTTATGAAGTACGAAAAACAGTCTCTTTTATATGAATATGTTTCAGTAATGTTGTGTGGACCAAAAGAGGAGTGAAGTCTTGAGCTCTCACATTTTCTTCTGATATGATATGGTGTACTGGTGTTTCAGTGATGCTGATGCTGTAGGGCCAAATAGTCCATGTGTCGCGGCAGTGCCCTTCCCTTTTTTTTTTTCCATATGTGAACTTGTGTGTGCGTTATTCTGGCCCTAGAATGATGGAAAGGAACCAAGGCCATGGGAATCTCCATAGTGTGTCGACGACCGAATAATTCGTAGTTGATTGGATTGCTTTCCGGTGAGGATGAGTATGAAAGTGGAATAGGCAGCAACAATGGGCAAATATAAACGCTCAATAGAGTTCAGAGAATTTGTTCTAATGGTGTAATACCTCAGTTACAAAATGTAGGATACTGAGATGGTCTACAAAGTACTAAATTCATCGCTAATTTCTATTTAATATATTATTATAATAAATCACAAAAAATACATATTATGAAAGTGTTTTTATAAAAATCTAATAATACTAAATTTATGTGGTCAATTTAAACATCTATTTTGCATACCATTTGTCGACGATCGGGATCGCCAACCGCAGAGAATGAGGTAGGGGTCAGTGAGAAATAGGACCGCAATTGCGCTTTGCTCGAACAGAGGATTGAGGTCGAAGAGGTCTATGGTCGGAGCTAGGAGACAACGGACGAGACCAAGGGTTATCTTGGTTCGAGCCTGAGAAGGTAATAGCTCTACTCCGGTCACCTTGCGGTGGTGATTCCTGCTATTTGTGAGTCTGAGGAGAGGATTACAGCTCAAGCCCGACGATGCGATCCGCACTTGAGTTCGAGTGTGTGTCTTGTTGGGTTGTTCCGTGTTTTCAAGTGTTTACAAAGCTCCGTTTATACACATCCTTCTTGCAACGTCGGGAGTAAATCTCGGATCGTGGCCTTCATGCGCATTGATAGCCGGTGGTAACCGTTCGACCTTGTCCCGTCGCATACCAAGATTATTCCATGATCCCACGTTCGTAATCACGCCGAGCGACGACGCGTCGGGATCCAAGGGAACGTTATCGACCTTGGTCGACCCAAGCCCTAGGTCACGGGGACCCGAGTTTGGAGGTACCTGTGCCCTAGGTCGAGCGACCTCGAGTTTAGACCGATGCACTCTTGGTCGAGTGGCGTCGGTGATCCAGTCTTTGATCCAGCCTTCCGAAATTTGGGGCAGTTGACTGTTGGTCGGCCGGGCTAAGGGTTGCCTAGCCCGGCTGCCTAGCCCCGAGGCTCAAGGTCGTAAAAGTAGCACCAAGGATCGCCTCGAGCCTCACCCAACAGTCATTTGGTAGCAACCCTTGCAAGGTCTTGAAACTTTGTTCGAGGTCGAGCGGAGATCACAAAGTGAAACCCCAGGCAAGACATCTCGCAACCTTTGATCTCTCCGGCAGACGGATGCCAACAATGGCGAACACTGCAGCTGCCGAGTCGCCGCCAGGTTTTAAATGCGCCTGTCTAATCACGCCAGGCGCGCCTTTTGAGGCGCCGTAGGAGGTTATATCGAGGAGCCAGTGAAGACCCCGAGCTTTGAACATTTGCTTGAAAATCTCGCGCCCTCCTCCCAAGCCTTCTTGCCCGAAAGGCATCAGCCTTTCAATCTTCACACTTTGCTTCGTCATGGCCAAGCTGGGGAAAAGCACCTTATCGGTCGCGAGGATGAAGGAGCTCGAGTCCCTGGGGCTATTGGATCAGGTGACCTGGCGGCTGCCCGGCGGCGAGACCGAGCCTCACCCTCGGGACGACGAGATCGTCTGCACCGAGCATCACTCCCTCTTCGGGCTGCGGACCCCGGAGAGCGAATTCCTGGCCGATGTCCTCGACAGCTGCCAGATCGAATTGATCAACCTGGTACCCAACTCCGTCCTCACCCTAGCCATTTTCTCACACCTATGCGAGGGGTTCCTGGGGATTCTTCCCACCCCCTCGCTCTTCTTCCGCTACTTCTCCCTCTTCCGCTCCGGGAAGGACCCTGTGGTCGGATGCCTCTACTTCCGGCAGTGGTCCGGGCTCAAGTGGGCCTTGCCCAAGATCCCTGGCCGGGATTCTCTCGGTCCGTGGTCGAGCGCCGGTTCTACCTCAAGAAGGGGGAGAACGGAGGTCATGATCTGAGGGAGCCGCCATCCGAGAAGAAGGAGACCCGGAGACCGAGGACCTCGGCGTCGACATGAAGCAATTGCCGCCATCCACATCTGCGCCACGCTGCCTCACCGGACAGTAATCGCGAATGACTTTTCATGAACCGGGTGTCTCCCTGCGGAGGAGGTTACACCCGTTCTCCCGGATCAAGGGGCGCAATGATTCGACCGCGAGAGCTCATCTGGTAAGGTCTTGAGCCCAAAGTCTTTACTCGAGTTCGCACTTCTTCCTCCTCGATGGCTCTTGTTGTTAAATGCCAAGAAGAGTCTGGTCGCGGCGAGATCTTTGGAGATGTTTGGGAAAGCGGCTCATGAGTATACTCTTGACGACCATTCCGAGGAACGTCTTGCATTGAAAGCCCGAGGTAAGCCTTCCCGACCTCTGACCTTATCCGAGCATCCGTATGTCTTTGCTCGACCCACGCTTGCTTGTAGGATCATCAAGAGTGTGGGGAGACAGCTCGAGATCGCTCCCTTTGCCCGATTTAAAGCAAGGGCAAGAAGGGAAGAATAGACTTCCAACCGGAGCGGACCGGAGACGGAAGAAGCCCCACATCGAATGGGCGACCGCGCCATGGTAAAAAACGATCATGGCCAAGTTTGAACTTCGTGCCCTTGGCCTCTCGTGGCTCGACAAAGTTTCTTTTCCCGGCAAAGAAGAAGCGCAATGACGCTGCCAGACCACCGAGCCCCCGACTACCGGGGTGACCAAGGTCGGCCTTCCGACATGGCCATAGCAAAGTGCGGGTTCATCATAAGCTCGCCTCCTGCACTGAGGAAGAAAGCGGAGTGCCCCCCCGAGCTCGGGGCAGCAGGACCTTCGCCGGCCATCAATGAGACAGAGGCCACCGACCCAGGTAAGACCCTGGCTTCGCAGCCTGCTCCACCCCCTTGTGTTTTTTCTGTCTTAGTGTCTATCCTTGATTGCAGACCTCGAGCGCTCGAGACCCGAGCTTGCCCACTCTGACAATGCCTGTTGTTCAGGGCGAGTCCGAGTCCGAAGAGGAGGCAGACGCATACATGTTGGCCCCCAGGCCGGGCCAAAGCGCACCACTGCCGGCATACCTCGAAGTGGGCCGGTGGGAGTCCGATCAAGGCCTTGACAGCCTGGACGAGGTGGACCCCCAACCTGTGATCAGCGAGGATTACAGCACCGGCGAGACGGGTATCCTTGCGGACGTCGATCCCCGAGATCGAGGAGACATGGGTGCTCGACCCCGCGAGACGCGACCGCCGATCGTTGAGGCCGGTAACTAAAGCCCCGAGGCCCCGCCGACCAAAAAACGTGCTGACGGCGGGATCGTGGTTCCCCAAGCCACGGAGGCGACCATGACAACGGAGGCACCTCGATGACTCGGTGGCGAACTTCCCCGGGAACACAATGTTCCACCCTGGGGTTGAGTTGGATGCGCTGCTGCGGCAACTCCCGCCACCGTGGCGGAACCTCGATTCGGAGGTCGGGACCAAAATTCTTGCCGCCGTACCAATGGCCGAGGGTCCGACCGGCACCGATGAGGAAGATCCGAACCGCCGCGGCAGACATCGTCCGCAGAGCCCCGGACAAAATGCGCCGGTGATTGAAGAAGGCCAGTCACGGGACCTAAGCGAAGATTTCGAGATCAACACACTTCGTCTTGACGAAATAACGAGCGAAGTTCTCCACAAGCGTCGACGTACCGACCGTGAGGTAAGAGCTTCCCGTATAAGTCCTGAAATATGTTAAGTTGTGCATTCTCGACGACTCTTACCGGATCGCTTTTCTTGTTTTCAAGGCGATTGGCAGCGAAACCGGGGGCTTCAAGGTCTCAATGAGCACGCCAACGTGCTCGCCAGATCTTGAACGCCGTGGAAGAGAGGAGACCGAAGCGCTCGAACTCTGGCGACCATCGAGGTCGACGACAGAACTCGAGCGGACCAACGGGAGCTCAACGATCTGCGTCGCCGATGGTGGCGCTGGAGGTGTCCCATGCCGCCGAGCTCGAGGACCAGACTTCCGAGCGCGAGCATGGGTTCAAGGCGCAGAGCACGAAGCGCCGAAGCGACCAAAGCGCCGAGGCTCTCGATGCGGAGCGCGCCAAGGTCGAGTTCTTTGGAGAAGGCCGCCATGAGCAAACTTCTCGGATTCGGCGCCGAGACCCTCCGCGCTAAGGTCGAGGCCTCGAGAAGGCCGAGGAACAAGCGCCGCCACGGCCAGCGCTCACCGAGCAGCGCCAAGGTCGTGGTTCTCGAGGAGGTCGCCAGAGCAGCCGCCACCACGGCCAAGGCACTCGCCGACGAAGCGTGTTAAGGTCGAGGCGCCGAGGCACCGCCAGGAGGCGAGCCGCCACCACGGCCAAGGCACTTGCCAAGCGAGCGTGTTAAGGTCGAGGCGCCGAGGCAGCCGCCAGGAGCAAAGCCGCCACCACGGCCAAGGCACTCGCCACTTAACGTGCCAAGATCGTTGAGTTGGAGAAGGTCGTTGCCGAGCTATCATCTTCAGCCAAGGCGTCTCCCGAGCTAGAAGCCAAAGTCGTGGGGCTGGAGGAGAAGCTTGGGCGTGCCAGCAGGGCGGCGAAGACTGCCCTAGACGAACTCAACGACGAGCGCCGCCGAGCCGCAGACGCGACCAAGGAGGCCCTCCTGCACCAAACCGAAGCCTCGACGCTACAAGCCAGGGTCGCCGAGCTCGAGCAAGAAAAACTTGCACGCGAGATGGAGGATCTGTGAGCTTGAACAAATTTTAATCTGTAAAAACTTTTGATGTTATTAATAGGTTTTGGGTTACCTTTTTGAAGTGTGCCTTTCTTGTTCGCGATCGAGATCCGTAGGTCGTTTGTATATATTACACTGGCCTGCCCCGTTGGGTCCAAGGTCGAGCAACGCCGACCTTGGACACAAGTTCGAGCAAATGACCATGACTGCAGAATCGAGATAGAGTGCTCATGAAAAGAAACGAAAACAAGCGAACTTCGGTGAATAAGTCTCAAATTCTCGACCACGACCATCTAGCGTACTCAATAGCCAGAGCTGTGAGGCTTGTAGTTCAAATCCGGACACAGGGGTGAGCTATTTGCGAAGAGTTTCGGCTTACGTTGAGCTCGACCACTGAGGGGTGAACTTGAAGCTCGCGATACCCCAGGCCAAGGGGCGGATGCGAAGGTCGTGATCGAGGAAGAATTACAGAGATGCTCATAATAAAGGGAAAAGACATGAACTGTAAAAATCGGAGAATATCCTTTTATTGAAGTTTTAAAGGTATAGAGATTACACATAAAACTTGCGAAGTTGATCTATATTCCACGAGCTAGAGAGCTCTCTGCCATTGGGCATCGCTAGCCGGTAAGCCCCCGTGCGATCTGTTGAAACGACTCTATAGGGGCCCTCCCACCGCGGGGATAACTTGTTGGTGTTGGACGATACCTGAATCCATCTCAGGGCTAAGTCCCCAACAAGGAGCTTCCTAGGTCGTACCGACCGAGACGCATGTCTGCGAAGAGCTTGCAGGTAATGCGCTGATCGTAGCAGTGCACGGCATCTTACTTCTTCCGCGAGGGCAAGGTCAAGAGACCGCTCTTGCTCGAAGTCGACACGGTCGACCAAGCTGACCCTGGCGGAGCCCAGCGTTACCTCTGGAGGCGCGGACGGCCTCGATCAACACGAGTGAAAAGGCGTGGACCACGTTGCTTTCGGTGATTGTGGTACGAATAGACCATAAGACGGTGGGAAGTTCGTCCACCCAGGTCTTGCCGTAGCGGTTGAGCTCATCTGCGACTCGCCTTTTGACGCCCTGGACGATCTGTCCGTTGGCGCGCTCTGCCGCTCCGTTACTCTGAGGATGAGCCACCGAAGCGAAGCACACTTTGGTGCCCATGCCTTCGCAAAATTCCTGGAATAATTCACTGGTAAACTGTGTACCATTGTCAGTGATAATTCTGCATGGGACCCCATACCTGGTGACCACGGACAAGCGGAAAAAGCGAACGGCAGCTCGAGCAGTGATGGTCGAGACCGGTTCAGCCTCAATCCACTTGGTGAAGGTGTCGATGACCCTAACAGAATTTTTCCCCACGCTCGGGAAAGGGACCGAGAATATCCAGCCCCCAGGTCGAGAAAGGCCAGGCAAGAGGGATGGTCTGAAGGGCATAGGCCGGTGGTGCGTTTCTGGCGTGGCCCGACATGCTCGGCGAGTTCGGACAATATCCCGAGCATCTGTGAATGCCGTCGCCAATAATACCCCATCGGAAGGCCTTGCCGACCATCGTTCTGTATGAAGAGTGCGCCCCACAGAGACCCGAGTGGATGTCATTGAGTAGGTACTTACCCTCCTCCGTGGAGATGCATCGTGTCAGGATGCCAGAGACATTCCGTCTGTAGAGTTTGCCATCCACGAGCTTGTACAAGCTTGCTCGGCGCTTAATCACCATACATTAAGCGGGGTCGGGCGGCGGTCGCCCGTGCCGCGAAGCGTGTATGGGCTCAGCCCATGCGGGAATACCTTCCACCACAGCAAGCACGACCTCCTGGTCGGAGATAGATGGAACCGTCAGTGTTTCGAGGATGACGTCAGGGGGTACCTCCTCGTCGAAAGAGCCGAGCTTGGAGAGAAAGTCGGCGCTTGAGTTGTCCCTCCTAGGGACATGCCTGAGCTCCAGGTTCTGGAACCATTTCTCCATCTTGCGGACCTCGGCGAGATACTTTGCCATCGCATCCCCCGAGCATTGATAGTCCTTGTTGTACTGGTTGATGACGAGCTGGGAGTCTCCCTTCACGACCAACCGTCGCACACCCAAGGACTTGCAGGCTCGTAAGCCCGCCAAGAGAGCTTCATATTCTGCCACGTTATTGGTCGCAGGAAACCCAAAACGAACCACATACCTCAACCGTCGCCTTGGGTAAGGATAAGTATCCCAGCCCCCGAGCGCTTGAAAGACCTCGAGCCGTCGAAGAACATGATCCAGGGCTTCTCTTCCTCAGTCTCGAGCTCAGGGGCGGGCTGCGACGTCTGTTCGACCACGAAATCAGCGAGCACTTGCGACTTGATAGCTGTTCGGGCCACGACCTGGATGTCAAACGCCGCCAGCTCCATGGCCCATTTGGCTATCCGCCCGCCACCTTCTGGATTCCGCAGGATGTCACCGAGCGGAAAGTTGCTCGGGACGACCACGGAATGCGCCTGGAAGTAGTGTCGAAGCTTGCGCGAGGCCATGAGAAGAGCGTACAACAGTTTCTGCACTTGTGGGTAACGCTCCTTTGGGCCGTGTAAGACCTCGCTGACATAGTAAATCGGATGTTCTTTGTGCCCCGTTCAAACAACAAGGGACAAAGACTCTGACTTAGGCGGTGGTACGCAAGGTAGAGCAGCAACCTTTCGCCAGGCTGCGGAGTTGTAAGGAGGGGTGGGGATGACAGATATACCTTCAACTCGTCGAAAGACCGCTGAGCTTCTGGAGTCCACTCAAAGCCCCCGTGCTTGCGCAGGGTTTTAAAGAATGGGAGGCCTCGTTCGCCGAGCCTCGAAATAAATCTGCTGAGGGCGGCCATACGACCGGTGAGGCTCTGCACTTGCTTGATCGAGGTCGGGGGCTCCATCTTTTCGATGGCCTCGATCTTCTCCGGGTTCGGACCAACCCCCGAGCCCCCGATCATGTAGCCAAGGACCTTCCCTGATGCCGCGCCGAACACACACTTCTCGGGGTTGAGTTTAATTTGGTACCTGTTCAGGTTTGCAAATGTTTCCTCAAGGTCACGGACGTGGTCGCTCCTGGAGGGGCTTTTGACGATGATGTCATCCACGTAAACCTCGAGGTTTCGCCAATCTGCTGACTCGAAGGTCCCGGTCATCGACGCCATTTGGAATGTTGCCCCGCATTGCGGCACCAAATGACATGGTCGTGTAGCAATAAGTGCGAAAAAAGGGTGATAAAGGCGATCTTGTCTCGTCGTCGACCGCCGGCTTGATCTCGGTGGTAGCGAGTAAGCATCCAAGCTTAGCACTTGGCATTTGCGGTGGAGTCGGCGATCCGGTCAATGCGTGGAAGGAAGTTGTCCTTCAGGCGGGCGAGTTCAACCCGTATGATCGGCGACATTCTCCACTTACCACCCTTCTTACGCACGATGACCGGGTTGGCGACCACTCGGAGTAGTCGATCTCGCGGATGAAGCCGGCCTTCAGGAGTTTATCAAGGTTTTCCTTGATGACCGCGACCTTCTCCGGGGAGAAGCGACGCGATTCAGCGTCTGAGTCTAGAATCGGTTTCGACCGCAACTTGTGCTCGATCACCTCCCTCGGAACGCCAGGCATATCTGCAGGCTCCCAAGCGAATATACCTTTGTTGGCGCGAAGGAAGGTGACGAGCTCGAGTTCCTATTTGGGACTCAGCTCGGCCGAGATGTGGACACACCTGGTCGTGTCGCCTTCCTCAAGCGGCACGGCCTTTGTTGCCCCGCTGGGCTGGATCGCCGCCCTCTGCCGGGCGCTCTTCTCCGTCGCCTCCGGACCTCATTTGTGGCGATATCTTTGGCGAAGCGCCAGAACCTTGGTCTCGCAGACCATGTGCCGCTGCAGGTCGCCAGCGTCTGATAATGATTCCGTTGGGGCACTGGGAGCTTCATGCACCGGTGGACCGTAATGATTGGCCGCCATAAACTTGATGAGGCAGGTCTTCCGAGAATAGCGTTATGCGGAGGTCGCCTCAACCACCTCAAAGGTGACCCAGCTCGGTCGCGGAAGTTGTCCGAGCCACGAAGGTGACGGCAAGACCACCGCCCCAAAGGAGTAGTCGAGCTCCGAGGCGATTCGAAGAAGGAATGGCGATGCTTTTGATCTTTGACCGGGGAATCTGCATCCGGTCAAGTGCTTCTGCCTACAATAAATTAAGAGAGCTGCCTCCGTCGACCATGACACGCCCGACCACTGTGTTGCTAATGGTCGGGGTCACGACCAAAGCGGTCTTTAAGTCTCGGCCATACCTTGTAGGGCATCCTCCGGAGAGAAGGTGATGGTGGCCCGGCCCACTTGCCTTTGCTACTCGATGGGCTTTCTCTGCTGCAACTTGATAGATGGTCCGGGCTGCAGCCTTGATCTCGCGCTGGATGGTAGGTCGCCGAGCCGCATTGAAGATGGCGTCAATCCGGCGCTTCGCCTGCTGTGGAATTCGGTCGAGGTCACCGTGCTCGACCAGCATTCACCCTTCAGTGGTCGTCATCTCAGAACACGGGCATCTCACCACGCCCGTCATAGAAGGCTTCAAGCTTTCCTGCCAAGCCTGCGCAGACCGCAGGTCGTGGCCGTTATACCGCCTGTGGAACAGGCAGAATTTCTCTCGTCGTACCCTGGCCGCCCTTCGGCTCCCTGCGGCCGAGCATCGGTCCCTCGAGGTCCAGGCCGCCGGCCCTCTTTTTGGGGCTGGCCCTGCGCCTGACGAGACCGAGGCCGACCTTGACGAGGTCGAGTCCGTCGAGTCGACCACGGACCTCGAGGACCTCGCGCCGCCATCCGCCGAGGCGATGACCGCATGGCAGACCTCCGCCGATCCTGCGGTCACGCTTCCGCTTCTTAGCACGCAGGCGTCTTGGTGGCGCCCTTGGAATTGGGCAGGCCAGCCTCGAGTGGTTCGAGACCAAGCTTACCTTGGTCGTAATGTCGCGCTTCCGGTGAGACGGCGTCGTCCGCGTCCGCATACCGTTCCGCCATGCGGAACAGTTTGTTGACGCTAGGGATGGCAATCGGGTGCGGCGGGTACGGGTAGTACTCACCCATATCCATACCCGCGAACCAAAATCTCCCCCACGGGCATACCCGCGAAGCGTCGCGGGCGAAAAATCTCGCCCATACCCGTCGCCCGCGGGTACCCGTTACCCGCGGGTATACCCATTTACCCGCCACCATCATCAATCTTTCCAATCAAATGGTACTAGGAGCTAATGATCTACGGTACTAATACAATCTTTTTGATGAAATTATGGGTATTAGCAACATTCTATAGATTAAAGAATGATTCAAAATTTCAAATGTATATAATAATAAGAATTAAAATAATACATGCAGACAAATAATATACAGATGGTCAAGTTCAACAATTACTGAAATGAGGTACCACCAATTAGGGATCAAGGGGCCAAATGGGCGCCTGTTCTAGCCCATATGAAAATATAAGGTGGCGGGTAATCGGGTGGAACGGGTACGGGTGAAGCTCCCCCATACCCATACCCGTTTACCCGTCGGGTAGACTTTGGCCCCCATAAACATACCCGCGGGTAATAAATGAGGAACATACCCACCTCTATTAGGGTTTTTACCCGCGGGTACACGGATAATCGGGTAAGATTGCCATCCCTAGTTGACGCTGAGCCTTGTCGTGATCTCGAGGTCTTCGGTAAGGCGCCGTCATGACGCCGAACTTGAAGGCCTTGATGATCGCTTCATCGAGATGCTCGAATCGGGTTCCTCGTGCGGATAAATCGCGCGCGAAATCACGAAGAGGCTCGCTCTTGCCTGGATGACGCGATCCGAGTCTTTTCCCTCCTGGCGCTCATAATTGACTCCGGAAGTTGGCGGAGGGCGCTCTGGATTTGGCGCCACGACACGAAGGAAAGACTTCGGTTGAAGAGCGAGTTCGGCGGCACCATCGAGCGGTGGGGAGATAGTTGGCCATGACCATTTCGTCACCTCCGGCCGCCAGAATAGCGGTCGAGTAGATGGACAGGAACTCGTCAGGATTCTTGGTCCCGTCGAAGCGCTCGATCAAAGCGGGCTTGAACCAGCGCAAAGCCGCGCCGCGATTTGGTCGTCGGAGTCGCCACGCAACCGTTTGGGGCGACGGTGCAGCAGGAAGCGATCGTGGCCAACGAGGTCCCCAGCTGCTTTCACGACTCGAGCTCGGGCTTTCTTGGCGACCGACCTTGGCGAGATTGGTCATGGTGCCGAGCACGGAGTCGCTGGGAGAATCTGCAGGCGGTCTGTGCTGCGACGCCTGGGCGGAATGTCGGGAAGGTCCCCGCGACTTCTTTGTCGATTAGCGTGGAGCTCGCGTGGCTCACCTCGCGTCCAACCTGCTTTCGGGTTAGTGGCGCGAGGGCGGCGTCTGGCGGCGTCGGGGTCTCCCGAGGGTGTCTGCCGAGATGAAGGCGCTTCATGCCTCGGCGGCACCGGCAGGTGCGCCGGCGGCGATGTGACGAGTTGTCGGCGCTTCTCGGGAAGGGGTCCTGGCGGTGACTTCGGTCTTTGCGGAGGAATAACCTCGATTGCAAAGACGATCGAGTTCTTGGCCAAAGCCCGACCAAAGAGCTCGATTTTGCCCTATCGGGATCAGCCATGATCCGGCGCGAATGGCGCTCCCGAGGGAGAGCCTCTCTGGTCCTCCGCCGGGCGCGGTGATGCTTTGATTGATCGCGACGTGGACCATCCGACGAGCATCCTCGGGGGTTTGTGGGTCGCGATCCTCCGCTGCCGCGTCCTCACCAGAAGCGTCCGCCATGAAGACGTGCTGCTCGTACGGTGGCGGGGAAGGTGAAAACAGGGACGCGGAGCCGGACTCTGCTCCCGATCCTGCGCTTGAAGAGTGTCCGTCGATGGAGAACGCCATGCTCCTAAGACCTTGGAGTTTTTCCTGTGAATGAACAAAGCAATCGGGCCCCACGGTGGGCGCCAGCTGTCGACGATCGGGATCGCCAACCGCAGAGAATGAGGTAGGGGTCAGTGAGAAATAGGACCGCAATTGCGCTTTGCTCGAACAGAGGATTGAGGTCGAAGAGGTCTATGGTCGGAGCTAGGAGACAACGGACGAGACCAAGGGTTATACTGGTTCGAGCCCCTGAGAAGGTAATAGCTCTACTCCAGTCACCTTGCGGTGGTGATTCCTGCTATTTGTGAGTACAGGAGAGGATTACAGCTCAAGCCTGACGATGCCAGTCCAGACTTGAGTTCGAGTGTGTGTGCACTGGGTTGTTCCGTGTTTTTCAAGTGTTTATAAAGCTCCCGTTTTATACACATCCTTCTTACAACGTCTTGAGGAGTAAATCTCGGATCGTGGCCTTCATGCGCATTGATAGCGGTGGTAACGTTCCGACCCGTCGCGCGCCGCATTATTCCATGATCCCACGTTCCGTAACGCCGAGCGACGACGCGTGCGGGATCAAGGGGCGTTATCGACTTTGGTCGACCCAAGCCCTAGGTCACGGGGACCCGAGTTTGGAGGTACCGTGCCTAGGTCGGCGACCTCGAGTTTAGGTGATGCACTCTTGGTCGAGTGGCGTCGAGCTGATCCAGGTCTTTGATCCAGGCCTTCCGAGCTGGGGGGCCGGTTGACCGTTGGCTGACCGGCTAAGGGTTGCCTAGCCCGACACCATTAATCAAAACTAAGAATGTTTAACTGGACGGATTCTAGTTCACATATTGACAGAGGCAGCAATTTGTTTGGGCGTCTTTTAGTTCGGATATATGGCGACCACCTGGCTAACCTTCAAACAGCGTACTTACGCAATAATGAACTTCTGCGACGGCGGCGGTCGGCACTCAGCTCGCGGCGGCAGATTGGCGGCCGGGATGGAAGGGGGAGTTCGGGCTGGTGACTATGCATGCATCCAGCGTTGGTGATAATACGTACATTTGAGAGAGCTTGAAGCCAATTCTGACATTCTAGTTTTCGTTCAATCTAATGCTTCAACACTAAGGCCTTCTCTATCTCAAGAACACTACTGCTTCGTATTAGTATTCTCTCTCTCCTTCGCTGTTTTGTTGATCCTATTTTGCAGTTGACATGAACAGATGAAACACCCCCTTCTTAGTGGCTTTTGAAGTATTTTTTATGACAAATCTAGTAATGGTTTTTATATAGCCAATCTAAGGCCTGGTTTGAAAAGCCCATTCCTGGCCGGAATCCCTGTGGATGGGCCTAAAATCCCGGCTCATCCACACGGATCCTGGCCGGGAATGGACTTCCCAAACTAGGCCTAAATGGTTAGAAAAGTTTGACATCAAATTAAAGAGAAAAACGTAGGGAGTACATGTTTGGTCATGAAATATTTATTCTAGATCTTGTTGTGAGTTTACTATGCAAAATACCACATTGTGAACAATAGTGTAATTTTAGTATGTCTCCCCGATGCTGCCTCTGATACACTAAATTTTACGTTGTGTAGATCAGTAGATGCTTTGTTGAAGAGAAGTGTTCTACATATTGAAAATTGGACCTTGCCATTATAGCAACGGATTTCGCTCTCGTGCGCTCATCCCTCCCTGCTTTCTGGTTTAATTTTACACGTTATCCCCGCTTTGAATTATTGTAACACAAGAAAGTTACCCCGGTGAAAATTTGCCTCCTACGCTTATGCTTGGATGGAACAGGTACCAGCAAATGAATGAATTGTTAGTACACTTAGAAGTTTCTTAATTTTTTAATCAAATAATTAGAGAAATCCTATTTTTTAATGAATCGTGCTATTGGTTGTTCAATTCTATTTTGTTTTTTTCTTTTCCCCTTACTTTTTAAGTTTAGCCCAATCATGCGAGATAGAAGAACCGTTCATGATGCTATATAAATATCATCAGGGTTATGGTTCACCGACCTGCTAGCTAGTGCTTTTTTTGGGGTAAAAGTAGGGAAATTTTTCATCATCCGGCTCGAGCAAGAATCAAAAACATGTAGTCTACTCTTAGGTTTGGTTGGAGAAAATGTAAAATTCTAATTTTCTATTCTTCACTGTTTAAATTTAAATTGTGAATGGCTTTACCTTCTTTTAGTGAGACTCAAGTTATCTTTTCTATATTCGTCAACGCTTTCTTCCAGAACTTCCAAATTATACTTGAATACTCCCTCCAATCACAATTTCAATATAAGGTTTAATGGCTGCACTGTGGATATGAAGAATTCCTATCATATTTTCATTGTTTGATTACAGAAACAGCTGTGTTTTGTGAACTATAGTTCAGAGTAAGTGGAAATTGCATGCTCAAAGAGGGAAAGGCTGGGCTTATGTTCCAAATTCAGATTACAAGGTCAAGCTTTGAAACCTTTGTGCATTTTAAACCGATACTTCTTTTTTAATTGTTCCTTGTGTCAACAGCTACAGTTAGTTGGCCGTTGGGGAAATGTGGTAACTGATATCTTTGTATTTAACATTTTGATGGTTTAGTTGCAGTTTAGAAAACGGTTCGATTACAGTTTAGGTGATTGGGACCTTAATTTTAACATGTGAATTTCATGTGAAATCTACACAAGAGTTCACATGTGAAAACATTGGCAGAGCTCCTGCCCTTATTTCAAAAAAAAAGAAGTAATAGTGCATCAGGCTTGCAGCCTTGCTACCTACTGTTCGATCACTTGCTTAAAGACGAATCGGAGGATGACTTGGAGACAGATGATCTGGATACACGCATATGTGATCTATTGATCTCTTCTCGGAAGTCTCGTAAAAATCATCATAACAAAAAAAAGTATAATCTCTAGTTCATTATGAAAGGTCTGTTTTGGAATAGCAGAGGTCTTTCAGACTTGGCTAAGTTTCGTTATGTCTCGGATTTGGTCAAAGAACACAAGTTGGATTTTATCGCTTTAATGGAAACTGGTAAACGTGATATGTCTAAATCGAATCTGTCACGCCTGTCTGGCGGTGTGGATTTCGTTTGGCATTGTTTACTGCCTCGAGGGAGGTCTGGGGGTATTCTTCTAGGAATCAATGCTCAATCATTTGAGTTACAATTGATTGAAGAAGGAGAGTTCTGTATCAAATTTCATTTGATTAATAAGTGGGATAAGTTCAAGTGGATTCTCGTGGCTGTGTATGGTCCTGCCCAGGATGAATTTAAATCACTTTTTCTGGCTGAATTAGTTAGGTCTTGCCAGCAAAATTGTTTACCAACTTTGATTGGAGGGGATTTTAATATTATGCGAAGTAGTAAGGAAAAGAATAACGACAGGTTCAGTGAGCGTTGGCCCTTCTTATTTAATGCTGTCATAGATAGTATTGATTTAAGGGAGATCGAGCTCACTGGTCGTCAATACACATGGGCAAATTCTCTAGCTAATCCGACCTATGAAAAGTTAGATAGAGTTCTCATGTGTACTGAATGGGAGTCTAAATTTCCACTTGTTTCAGTTCAAGCTTTAGACAGGGGCATTTCGGATCATGCACCCCTCTTCCTTGATACTGGTTCTTCGGCTTTCTCGGGAATTCAGCGACCATTCAGATTTGAGTTGTGCTGGTTTGATCGAGAAGATTTTGGGGAAAAAGTGGTTGAAGTATGGCATAGGCCAGTTAGAGGAAATAATTCAGTACAACGGTGGAATCACAAGATGGGAGCCCTACGTAGGTTTATACGTGGGTGGGCGGCGCATACTAATGGCATTTATAAACAAAAGAAAGCTGAATTACAGTCAATTATATATGAGTTGGATATAGCCGCTGAGGATAGGGTTTTGTCTGAACTGGAGCAAGATTTTCTGGCTCAGGCTAGAGAAAAACTCAATAGGCTTCTTAGGGAAGAAGAAGTCAAATATTATCAGCGGGCTAAAGCGATGAATGTCCTCTTAGGTGATAATAATACTAGATACTTTCAGATGATTGCCAATGGTAAACATCGGAAGAAAAGGATATTCTCATTAGACTTTGAGGACGGGAAAATTGAAGGACAGGCTAACCTTAAACATTTCATCACCAAGTTCTATAAAGAGCTCTTTGGGGACACTGAGAGGAGTATGATCTATCTAGAGGAGGAAGAATATCAGGATATTGAGAGGGTTTCTGAAACTGAAAATGATCTTTTAACTGCTCCGTTTACTGAGAGCGAAGTTAAAGATGCTATTTTCGGGATGGCACATAATAAGGCACCTGGTCCAGATGGATTTCCAGTAGAATTTTATCAAAGATTCTGGGAAGTTATTAAAGTGGACTTTCTGTCTATGTTTCAGGAGTTCTATGCGGGGGTTTTACCTCTGTTTAGTCTGAACTTTGGTGTCATCACACTTGTACCAAAGATTCAAGAGGCTAATATCATCTGACAATCTGAGCCTATATGCCTTCTAAGCGTGAGTTTCAAAATATTCACGAAAGTGGTCACGAATAGATTAAATTTGGTTCTTCGATAAAGTAGTCTATCCCACTCAAACAGCTTTTATCGTGGACGAAATATTCTTGAGGGAGTCGTCATACTACATGAAACCCTACATGAATTGCATAGGAAACGACTTAGTGGAGTTATTTTTAAGATTGACTTCGAAAAAGCTTATGATAAAGTCAAATGGCCATTCCTGTTACAAGCGTTACGTATGAAAGGCTTCTCTCCCAAGTGGATTTCTTGGATTCAGTCTTTCATTTCGGGCGGCAGTGTAGCGGTGAATGTTAATGGGGAAATTGGGAATTATTTTCAAACACAGAAGGGACTTCGCCAGGGTGACCCTTTGTCTCCTCTTCTGTTTAATATTGTTGCGGATATGTTGTCGATATTGATTAAAAGGGCTAAGGATCATGGGTATGTTGGTGGGGTAGTTCCTCACTTGGTTGATGACGGTCTGTCTATTCTTCAATATGCCGATGACACTATTCTTTTTCTGGAAGATGATATGGAAAAAGCGCACAACATTAAGTTATTGCTGTGTGCTTTTGAGCAAGTATCAGGGCTCCGAATTAATTTCCATAAAAGCGAGTTATTCTGTTTTGGAAATGCTCAAAATTCTTTGCAACAATACATGGAATTGTTTGGTTGTAAGCATGGGAATTTGCCTTTGAAATATTTAGGTATTCCTATTCACTACAAAAGGTTGCGAAATTCAGATTGGAAGTCGGTAGAAGAACGTTTGGAAAAGAGGCTTAGTAGTTGGAAAGGAAAACATCTATCGGTGGGAGGCAGACTGACTTTGATTAATTCAGTGTTAAGTAGTCTACCAATGTATATGATGTCTTTTTTGAGATTCCAAAAGGTGTCCTCAAGAAACTTGATTATTTTCGTTCCCGATTTTTGTGGCAAGGTGATGAGCACAAAAGGAAATATCGTCTTGCTAAATGGAGCATAGTTTGCCAACCTAAAGATCAAGGCGGTTTGGGCATTCATGATCTACATTTTAAGAATATAGCACTACTAAGCAAATGGTTGTTTAAACTGTTAACATCAGATGGAACCTGGCAACAGTTACTTAGGAATAAGTACATTGGGTCTAGGTCGATCGGACAAGTTGAGTGGAAACCAGGAGATTCACATTTTTGGTCCAGTTTAATGAAGGTCAAACAAGAGTTTCTCTGTTTTGGTACTTTCAAAATTAACAATGGATCACAGGTGAGGTTCTGGGAGGATATCTGGTTAGGTAGTTCTCCACTTAAAGATCAATACCTGGTTTATATAGTATTGTTAGCGGAAGTTTATGACCATTCTTTGAGGTCTTATCAACACCAAGTCCAAACATTTCATGGCGAAGGACATTGATTGGACCAAAGTTAGTGGCGTGGAATGATTTATTTTCACGTATCGTTAACATTACTTTAACACAGGCTGATGATGAGTTTCATTGGTTGTTGTGTCGTAATGGTCTATACCCTGTGAAATCTTTTTACCAAGCATTGATTAAAAGGACTGTTCCAAATTCTTATAAACGGCTATGGAAAATTAAGGCTCCACTAAAAATCAAAGTGTTTATGTGGTACCTAAGAAGAGGTGTGATTCTGACTAAAGACAATTTAGCAAAGCGAAATTGGCAAGGAGGCATGACATGTTGCTTTTGTCTACAACCTGAGACAATTAGGCATCTGTTTTTTGATTGCCGTTTTGCGCACACTATTTGGTCCTTAATATATTTGGCTTATGGTGTATCTAGTCCTGTAAGCATTGATAATATGTTTGGGAGCTGGTTAGGGGGTTTTGGTACGAATGTTAGGAACCTCGCTCTTCTTGGGGCTGCCGCTACGTGCTGGTCTATTTGGTTAAGCAGAAATGATTGTGTCTTTCAACAAAAACCCAACCCTTCTCCTTTGCAGGTTATTTTTGCTATTACCCACTGGCTACGTACGTGGGCTGTATTGCAGAAGGAGGAGGTGCGGCATACTTTGGTGGAGGCTACTCAACGTTTAGTACGAGTGGTCATGGATTTCTACTCCCGAGCGCATGGGTGGCGGTCTAGTCTTCGGATTGCTAGCTATTAATGTGTTCGTTTCTTTTTTTCTTTTCTTGTTTGGCTGTGTGCTGTTTCAGCAGAGGCCGGGAGTAATTTCAGGGGATTGTATCTTCTCGATGTAATTTTCTTGAAATTAATAAAAGCTTCCATTTCCAAAAAAAAAAAACCTACTGTTCGATAGTTGTACAATATAGCTCGCATGTCAATTATGCTAACATCCTCTCGTATCAATGGCATGTTTCAGTGATGCTGCTGAGGCCAATGTTTGACATGTCCTTCAGATCCTACTTGCTGTTCATCGTCTTGTTGCTTCGAACTTGGTCCTTTCCTCTTCTTTTTTGTGAAACATTACTGACGCGCATTCATGTCATGGCCCCCATGAGAAAGCAGGAAGCTAGTCAGGAACCAAGGCGACGGGAATCCATAATGTATAATTTCTGGACAGAATAACTTAATGCTTAGTTCAAAGTTGATCAGATTGCTTTCCGAGGAGAGAATGAGAAAAGGTCGAAGTAACCAGATACGCTCGCTCAACACTGAGACTCCATATTTTACCACTGAAAACAACACTGACTACTATCTGAACTGTGAGCTAGTGGTACAAAATTAGGCAGTACATACACGGCACATCACTATATATATACGCATATGTCCTTGCAAGGACATATTATTTTTTTGTAAGGTCCACAGAATTAAGGAGTTCACGGCTCACTGGCCTTAATTTTCAGATTTCACACTAACACAGATCAGGAGGTGGAAAGGGTGGCCGAAAGGCAGTGCACTAACACGACTGTAGTCTGTATTTCCAAACTAGAAACCGAAGTCAAGTCGTCGATCAGTTGCTGTTGCTTTGGCTCAAAAGAAGAAGAGCGACGCTGCTGAGAGGGATGTGAGGGTGACCGGCTGTGGGGAAGGAAGCTGGAGCCAGCCATGGCGTATGGACCGCATATATATTATGTGGGCCGACGCATGGTTCTCAGGAAAAAAAGAGCATGCGAAAACAAGCAGCTCCCATAGAAAAACAGGAGGAGCGACCAAAGAAGAACGCATGCGGTGCAATACAAGAGACGAAGGTGCTTTTGCTCGAGCACAAAAGAAGGATCGAGAGAAGTGAAGGAAATATTAGACTCGGATTGACCCAACTGAAGAGATGAAGTTTTTGTACCAAGAATTCGGATCCCTCAACTCGAGGCAACAAATCAGCGTGAGAATATGCTCCCTTTTGTTCACAAAAACTCGTTGGTTTGAGATGTATGCAATCAAATTTTTTGAAACTTATGTCATCCATATCTTTTTAAATATTTAGATTGGATGTATGAAAATCAAATGGTAGATTTATCTCGAAAGGTCCTTTAATAATATTATAATTTTATTGGAATTTTAAAATATATTACAATAGAAATCAGTGGTCAAAGTTGACTTTTAGGGATCGTGTCGATATCTAAAACGATAACTATTTGCGACCGAAAAGAGTAGTTGGGATACAAATCAGGGGAAACATGTATGTTCAGGAAAGCGAGTGTGTCGTGCGTGAGGACTGAGGAGGCAGGAGGGTGGGCTGTGCGCATGTCGAAGCCAGGAAGGAAATGGTGAGCCAGAAGAATCTGACATCTTGCAATTTTCTTGGGGCCTAGTTCGCACATCTTGACTATAGCTTGTCCCACGTTGTTTTAGCTAATGCGAGTGCTTTCAATGCATGTCTTTGTATGCTTATATTCTGTTTTTTTTTTTAGCTGTAACTTTATTCGATCCTTGCCATTTGGTTACTAAAGAGGATTGAGAAGCTGGTTGTTGTACATCAGGTCCCTTGCTGCATAGCTTGCATTTGTGTGAATATTAAGAATCGGATGATCGCTTCTTGTGATATCTCTCAGATTTTGAATTGGTGAAAAGCTTTAGTGATGTTTTCAGAGCTTGGATTCATTTGTGACCACTCATCTTTCATGTTTCAGTTTTCGTTTACTAATGCTTCTGGACTAGCATCTTCTGTACCCGCGAACTACGTTTCTTATCAATGACGACGAAACCTGTATCTTATCAATGAACATGCTTCACTGTTGATGTGGGGACCGACCGGGCGTTGACGAGAGTTCAGTCCTGAGCTCCCATTTGCTGTATCATTGTTCCTTCCAACTTGATTCAAGCCTGAAAATACGCTTGTGCTTATCTGTACGTTGTGGGCTTGTGGTTCCAACAAAGATTATTATGGTCTGGAAAATCGCGTCCTTAATACTTCCTGAGTATCCTGTCTACCTACTCAACTGGGTGATGTTGCATGAAGATTTCTGCATGATGTTCTGCAGTATCTAGCTATGAGAGGGAAAGGTAAAGGGGAAGAGTAAGAGGAGCATATGAAACTGACAGAACCTGGCATTATTCAGAGCAAGTTGCAAATATTGGCAGTACACATGCAAAATGACATGATAAACATGAATATGTGGTCATCAGAAGAACAGAATGTCACCTCAGATTGTTACCCATGTGCCATGTCTACAAATAAATGTCAAAGAAAACTTCAAAGAGGTTTGGAAGCTTCTGATGTAAAGATCAGTTAGTGCACTATAGTTTTTCTTTACGGGAAGATAATGAGATGGTTCTATTTCATCACTTCAATGTGGTGACCTGCATAATTACCCTCCGATAACAATTGTCACCTAGAGTTAATTATACGGACCTCAGCACAGTAATTAGCAAAACATCGGATATTCCGATGCTTTATTAGTTACTATACTATAAACAGAATATTGCAGCAAAACAATAATTAAAGACGCATAAGTGGAAGTTTTATTGCATTCCATTAGCTACGCAGACTATCTTACATACCTTAACTTACATGGGTTGTAATACATCTTATAACCTCTTAACTCCTGAAGACCTGCTCCTGCACACACACAGACCTTCACCTTGGCCTCGTAGGATTGTTCATAGAACTCACCTTCTAAGCAAGGGGGAGTTAAGCAAGGATGAGTACTAGATACTCAGCAAGTAATAATAATAATAAATACAGTAAATGAGTTTCCAAATAACCCAATTTTTATCCAACTCCTCCTACGTACCGTTCTCCTCCCAAAATACATTTTATAACAAAATAAACTTTAGTTTTAAAGGTTGCAAGTTTTAAACTTGCAAATGACACTACTAATAGTGAGTATGACTTCTGTAGTCTCCAATTCAAGAGACTGACTTAAATTCAAGATTTTATCCTACGCAGGTTTGTACCACTTTACCTATAGTGATACCCATAAGAGATACCCCAGAACGTTTATCTATTCCGGTATTAGTTCTCCACCCTACACTGAGTATGGGGCTCACCTTCCCAGGTTACCCTACCTCCGAATACAGTTGTACTCTAGCATCCTGCCAGTAGTACCCACCGGGTTTTAAATATACCGCCTCAAACCAAAATTTTCTCACAGTCCCCTTGGGTCATATCGGTATTTCCCAGTATGACTATACATTCTTACCCATTGTAGAGAAACTAATACCATTCTAGAATAACCTTTTTTGACCTATTTTACATACCGTGGTTGGCACCAAATTTACAGCTCATTACCCAATATTAGATTGCTATTAACCTTATATGGTAAGCTCTTTGCCGTTCTTACCCATGTAAAGCACGGTGCCGTGCCCGCAAATGTCCACCAGAGAGTCGTCGCCGAACCTCACCGTCCCGGAGACATTAGTGTCGAGCTCGGGGAAGGCTGCCTTAGCGCCAGTCATTTAATTTGTTGCACCGGTATCCAGGTACCAAGTGTCAGAGACAACGTCATCTTCACCTCCTCGGAGATCCATCTCCTTCACCTTTGTTTCATTGAGATGCACCTGCTGGGTGACAGGTGATCGACCAAGCGCCACTACACCGGCCATAGAGAGAGCACTAACTTGCGCCATGAGCAGGGTAGGTTCTTCCTCGGCTTGCGTCAGGTTCGCCCCTCCTCGCGCTTACGACGGGGCTTGAGGTACTCTTTCACAAAGTGCCCGTATTCCGAAATCCTCGACAGACTCTCCGTCCTTGAAGCGGACGGACTCGAACTCATGGCAAAGTGCTTGCTGCCTTGCCTCGCGCACGCGATCGACGCCGACTCGCATCGTCTTGACAGCATCCCAAGCCGCCTTTGCGGAGTCCTTCGTCGCGAGAGGAGAGGCCTTAACATCTCTTACGGCAGAGCTTGAAGGATGGCCGCTAGTGCCATTCTATCCTCCTTGAACTCGGCATTGCCCGGATCGATCGTGCCCCAGACGCCCTGGGCCTGCAAATTCACACGCATCAACAACGCCCAATCGGCGTAATTAGTTCGAGTCAGCGTGGGGTAGTGTAGTGGCGCACCAGAGTCCCTCCCCATCTGCCGTGGTACGATGGGGAGATTTGCGCCATCTGCGCCGTTCCTCGCCCAGTTGCCGTTGCCACCAGTGCCGGCTTGCCGCCCCAACGGTGTGTTCCTCTAAGCATCATCTGAAGACATCGTCGTAGGATCGGAGCACCGTTCTGATACCAATTGTTAGAAAAATGCCTGCAACTAGAGTCTGAAAACTCTCGCTGCTGCATACAACGGCAATGCAAAAGGGAACAAAGTTTGTGCTGCCGAAACCTCTGCAGCTTTTTTTGGTGTTTTTCTCTGTTATTTATACTTTCCACAAAGGAAATAGATACATGCATAATAACGGCCAATGATCACGGCCAAAAAATCAGGAGATTATCTCAGCTACCAAAACTAACTAAATATCCAATTCTAACTGAATTCCGGTACTCCGGACTATTTTCAGAGACTTCAGATATGCAGAAACAAGAAAGGCTAAACTGAAACAATGGAAGAAAACATAAAAGAAGAAAACCGTCTCTGATGACTTTAGAAGAGTCTCTGATGACTTTGCAAGTGTCCTAGAAACAACAAAAGGAGAACATGCACAAGATTACAACTTCTGTCATTGTCTGGTGCTCTATTCGTCACTACTGACTAGTACTACTACTTGACCAATTGCCCGTCTTTTACTCGAAATTAAGGCCAGAAAACTTGGTACCTCTGAACCTTCATTCAAAGCCATCTTGTGTGGGTTATTTTTGCGATTTTCTGTCTCCCTTTCCATCATTTTTCCTCTCTGTCCGTCGCCATCAGTGTGAATCCGTTAAAACTTGCAGACGAATTAGCAGACCTCTCGTCCACATCAAGATAGGAATTTGGCCGTAGTTTAGCTACTGGCATGAAAACTGGAAGAACATATTTTGATTTCACAATAATGAACAAGAATGAAAATATGTACATGGACACACAAATTTTGGTTTTCTACGAGAGGAAGTTCCAATTTGGTCCTTCAACTTTCTTCATTTTAGCACCTGAACTTTTCGAAAGGCCAAAAAGTAGGACTTCAAAAGGCCACACTGCTTGCGGTCAAACCATAAATGGGTCTTGTCTGGGCTCGCCGAAGACTAGCTGGACCAGCACGACACGATAGGGCTACCGGGCCGTGGCAGCACGACACGATGGGGCTACTGGGCCGTGGCAGCACGGCATGGTTTAGACACGTAGCCCGATGGACCCATGCCATGCTGGCTCGACACGGCACGGCACGACACCCACCTCTTGTTTTCACTATACCCAATGTTATAACTTCACTTACATTTGTCGCCAAAGCTCGTGGCTATGGACCAATGGCGTAGCCACATGAGGCTCCACTGGGCTCAAGCCCACCCTCAGTCAACGTCGGTCGTCGGTAACTCTATATAAGGTTTCTTCACTGTATTTCTTTCTTTCTTTTTTGTTTATATTTAAACCATAAATGAATTTAGATTGCACAAGACTATATTTGCTATATTTGATATGAATTTGGATTACAAAAGGCTATGTTTGTTATTTTTGTCTCAATTTAGCACAGTTTGCTCGGTGTTTTGTTTAAAAAACACACTTAGTCCTTTAAACCCTCCCTTAGTCCTTTAAACCCTCCCTTAATTTTTATCCCGACTTCACCAGATCCTTTGGTCTAGGAGGAGGAACTGCCTTCGACATTTCAACACAGAGCAACGGCAGCATTGTTGGTGCTTGCACTGCATGTCTTTGTATGTTTATATTCTTTCTTTTTTGTGGCTGTAAATTTATTCATCACATCCTTGCCAATCGGTTATTGAAGAGGATTCAGAAGCTGGTTTTCTACATCAGGTCCCTTGCTGCATGGCTTGCATTTGTCTTTAGCTTTTGTCCTTGTTTTGAGTTCTGAGCATGGACCCAACATGAGAAATTTCGCAACCAATGAATCAAAAGCTGGCAGAGATAAGGACCTACGTGTTGTCTGGTGCTATATTCTTCACTACTCACTGGCATGGTTGACAATATCGCGATCATTGGCTCGAATATCTCGCGATAATCTACCATATCGAGCCGGCTCGGTATTTGAAACCGGTCCAATCCAAAAAAAAATTAAAAAAATTCAGAAAAATTTATCCTTCATAAACCGGTCTGAAATAGGTGAAAATCGAGCGATTTTCGATGAAAATCGCTCAAAAACCAGTTGCCAAAAGAGTTCAATTGGCCGGTCGATTATCGAGGAAAATCACCCGATTATAAGTGAAATTTATTTTTTCCCCAAAAGTTTGATATCGAAACCCTTCGATTTTTTATGATTTTCGATGAAAATGAGTACTGGCCGGGACCTGGGGGGGCATTTTCAAGGTCAAATCAATAATGTAAACCCTACTCACTAGCAGTACTACTTGACCAATTGCCCGTCTTAAACTCGAAATTTAGGCCAGAAAACTTTGTACCTCTGAGCCTTCTCTCAAAGCCATCTCTGTGGGTTAGTTTTGTGATTTTCTGTGACATTTTCCATCGGTTTGACCACGTTGACTGAAGCTGAGGTAAATATACGATTGATTGTAACCATTATGGCATAGGCACATCGGTATTTTGTCCTTTTAACCCTTCGATAAAAGGAATTCCCTTTTATCTTGGCATAGGCACATAGGCACATCTATCTTGGCAGATATTTTGGATGGGTTTCAGGCACGGGTGAAGGAATTCCCTTGCAGGTACCTGGGGCTTCCGCTCCATCCGTCTAAACCTCGCAAGATAGATGTGCAGCAAATTCTGGACAGAGCAGGGGCAAGGTTGGCAGGTTGGAAAGGACAGCTGCTATCCAGGGCAGGACGGCTCATTCTTGCGGATTTAGTGCTCACGGCGATTGCAGTGTACCACTTATTTGTCCTCCCGATATCCAAATGGGCGGTGAAAAAACTTAACAGGATAAGGAGGAATTTTATATGGAGGGGTGAGCCAAACTGTTCAGGGGGGCATTGCTTGGTGAGCTGGGAGAAGGTCTGTAGACCAAAAAAGCTTGGGGGCCTTGGGATCAAGGACCTCCACAGGTTTGGGCGTGCACTTTGATTGCGCACTCTATGGCAACAATGGAAGCAGTTCAGGCGGCCTTGTGAGCACGTCACTGATTTATGCGATCGAACGGACCTATCCTTATTCAGGGCGTGTATTTCCATTCAGCTAGGTGATGGAAAGACAGCTAGGTTCTAGGGCTCCCACTAGCTCAATGGGGTGGCACCGCGAGACATAGCGCCAAATTGCCATAGGATAGTGCGAGTGAAAACAAGATTGATCTTTGATGAACTATCAGACAATGCCTGGATTAGATCTCTCAGAAGTATCACAACTGTCACTCAGCTTCATGAGTTCTTCCTATTGTGGCAAGCCGTCCACTCGGTTGTGCTTCAAAACCACAGACAGGACGACATTATCTGGAAATGGACAACAGACCAGCGATATTCCGCCAGATCTGCTTACTTGGTGCAGTTCCAGGGGTCCGTCACCAATACCAACTTTAACAAGATTTGGAAGGCATGCGCGGAAAACAGGTGCAGGTTCTTCGCTTGATTGTTTATCCATGACAGGTTACTCATGGCGGACAGGTTGGCGATGAAAGGATGGCCGAATTGCCTTTATTGTCCTCTATGCGGATCGGAACCGGAATCGGCAGTGCATCTCTTCCTTACATGCCCCTTTGCTAAACTCATTTGGACGCGTATTTTTTCTCAAATGCAGCTTCGGTCCCCGATTCCTCGGGATGGGGTTTCCGCGTCGGAATGGTGGCAATCCATCCCGCACATCGTGGCGGCTTCCTCGGGCAAACAGGTAGACAGCATGCTTATTTACACTTTGTGGAACCTATAGAAGGAACGCAATGCCAGAATTTTCAACAACGTCTACCGGTCTACAGACGTGGTCCTATCTTTAATTCAACAAGATGTTCAGAACCGGAAGTTGGCCTTCTGCAACGGTTTTCAATAGAACTTTCTGGCTAGTCTAGGCTAGCGATTGGGGTTGTGGTGGTTTCTATCTCCCTCCAGTCCGAGCTCTGTTTTTTCGCTTTGTGTATTTGTGGTCTTCGGTCGGGCTTGGTTGTGGGCTTCTCGACTCTTTGTATGACTTTGTCCTTTGGTTATCTCTTTCTTTAATGCATGGCAGAGCTCCTGCCGCCTTTTCAAAAAAAAACCTTCGATAAAGTGAATGTGATAAAAAAAAGGTGCATTTGCACCAACAAAATTTAATGAGGCACATTTGCATCTGAAAAACCCACAAGTATGGATTTGCAAAAGCGATAGAGTTTACGCATGTCTTTTGTAACTTAAGGCCTGTTTGGTAGAGCTCCAGATCCCAGCTTCACCAGATATCTGAAACATGTAGGCTAAAATAAAGTGAATTAAATTTATATTTTTGGTCTAAAATATAAACAAGATGATCCGTCTAAACACTTTTAATGTATTCACAACCCCAGCTCCACGGGTGGAGTTAGGAATACCTGGCTCCACCAGATTCACAGATCTGGTGGAGCTAGAGTTGTACCAAACATACTCTTATTCTTTTCTTCGTCTTCCCTTTTGGACACCTATGGTATTACTCTCTCCGTTTATTTTTATAAGGTTTATTTTTTGAATGATCTTGTTCACAAATATAAAGCTTGCATGTAGATTTAATGAGACCTTTCCTTCTATACCCCTATTTATTTTCTCTCATCCATATGTATTTATTCATTACCACCCACACAAAGTATATCTTTCATCTTCCAAGACAATTAAAAGGGGACATCTAAAATATTTTCTTTCGTAACTTTCTCGATTTTAACACAATCTTTATCCTAATTTAAAGTTAAAATACGCCTTATAAAAATAAACGGAGGGAGTAACTTCTTAAAGCGGTGCATGTAGCAATGCCCTATCAGAATTCAGAAAGGACTACTTGAGTCTTCACCCCTCCTTCACTGAACCCCTCTGTTTATGACTAGACTAGTTGTACAACTAGTGCAACTCACTAACTGGTTCGTCGGTGCATGTGACAGCCGAAAACCATCTAGAGAGCCGATATAAAATAAAATAAAAAAGCACCAATATTGACAGGGAGGAGAGCAACAGCTGGTTAGAATCTCAATCTCGTAGCCAAACAGTTCCCTTCGAGGAATCATTTTTCCTCTGCCTATCGCCATCTGTGTGAATGAGTGAAAACTGCCAGACGAATTATCAGACCCCTCGTCACCATCAAGATAGGAATTTGGCCACAGTTTAGCTAATGGCATGAAAACTGCAAGAACTTATTTTGATTTCACAATAATGGAAAAGAAGGAAAAATATATACATAGATGTATAAATTTTGATTTTCGACGAAAGGAAGTTTCAGTTTGGTCCTCCAATTTTCTTCATTTTAGCACCTAAACTTTTCGTAGGGCCAAAAATTAAGACTTTGAAAGTCCACACCCTTGCGGTCGGGCCACACACTGAGAGATGAGATGACTATTTTGACACATTGAACGTGTGAGCAATGGGCTCGTGGATGATAGTCCATGTCCCTGGGCACTGTCCTTCAATTCCCTTCCTTGCCTTTGAGGCTGTGTCTGTGCATCTGGACATGTTCTTTTTTCCTTGCCCTAGAAAGCTGGGAAGAAACAAAGAGCCATGGAATCCAGAGCTTTTCAAGGACAGAATTATTCACAGTTGACAGGAGAAAATTTTGATTGGATTGCTTTGGGGCGAAGGGTGTGTTGGATGAGGATGGATTTTGGGGATTGTTTTTGGAACATGGTGATGCAGCAACAAATTAAATGGGAACAGAATAGATACGATCAGCACTCACCAGATTTTCGACAACTTTTGCTGGGTTTCTTTGGTCATTGTTTAGTAGGGGGTGGTGACAAGATGGATTTTTTTTTTTGAAAGAGCAGCAAGAGGGTTGCCGCAAATATATTAAGGAGGGAAAAATAGAGAAATGGCCCCATTTTTATGGGAAAAAAACCGGGCCTGAAAAAACCTCACAACAAAAACACCACGCACATCGACAGCCCCTTAACTAGAAACAATACTAAAACAGCAAACAAAACCCCGAAACACAACTAACAACTAAACCCCACCCAAGAAAGAAAGTCTAATTCGAAGTGTTCGTGGACCATGCAAAATTATGGTTGATCACCGCGTCCTTGATCGTAGTAGCCACCTGTTCCGTTGTTTTAGCAATCCCATTGAAAATGCGTTGGTTGCGCTCCAGCCATATATTCCACCAGAAATATATGATAAGCCCATTCAGGTCATGTCGTTTGTTTTTGTCGAATTGTGCTCTCAATCTTCGCCACCACTTGTATATTGATCCATTGTAACTCAACGTCCGGCAATGTTCCCTCCTTGCCCATTTTAGGAGAAGATCCCAAACCTGCCTGGCAAAGTAGCAATCTTTGCAAAGGTGAGTTATTGTTTCAGGTGCCGCGTTGCAGAGGCTGCAGGTCGTATTACATGGCCATCCCCTTTTTAGCAAGTTGTCACCCGTTAGAATTTTGTTGTGTAGCAAAGTCCACGCAAAAAAGCGACATTTAGGTTGCGCTTTAGCTTTCCAAATTGGTGAAATTTTCATCTTGCAGTAAATATTTTCGAATTGCACTATGTAGGCGCTTCTTGCAGAGTATTGCCCATCGGATGTCCATCTCCAGGTAATTTGATCATCTCTCTCTTCGTCTCTGTTGATTCGACGAATGGCCTCATGAAGATCTGCAAACTCTCGTATCTCCTTTTGAGAGTGAATAGGAGTACAAAGGCGAATCCAGCGGTTGTTTTGTAAGGCCTTTTGGACCGAGATCTTCTTTCTTCTTGCCAGTCGGAAGAGGTTCGATGCAATGCTTTTTGGGGATTTTCCTTGCACCCAACTTGATCTCCAGAAATCGGCTAGTTTACCATTTCCTATAGTGACAACCGTTGAGGCATTGAAGAGGCGATGTCCGTTTCATCACAAGGTAAATCTAATCTTGTCCAAGGCCTTTTCTCAAATCATCCATTTGTACCATAGCCACCATGATCGAGAGCCTGGCGGCGTTTGAGGTCAATAATACCAAGTCCCCTTGGCTTTGGGTAGCGTGTAACCGCCACTTAATCAAGCATTGACCCCATTGCAAGATTCGGTTCTTTCCCACTCAGAGAAAACTTCTTCGATTTTATCAATGCATCGCAATGACCATTTTGCGTTGGAAAGCGGTCATGTGGTATATCGGTTGCAGGTAAGCACGGACTTGACAAGGGTCTCCTTAGGCTCTAGAAAGAAGTTTCCTTTCCACCTCGCTAAGCGTCGCTCATCTTGTCAATCAATGGTTGGAATTCGACTCTTCTTAGCTGTCTGATGTGTAAAGGGAGTCCGAGATACTTACCCGGGAAAGTAGAGAGTTTTCCTGGGAAGATATTCAGTAATTCTTGCACTAGGTCATCTTGGCAACGAATTGGGTAAATTTCAGTTTTTGAGATGTTTATCTTCAAACCCGAGCACTGCCCGAAAATGTCTAGAATTCGGGTAAGGGCAGATAGTTCCTGTGCGTCGGCATTTAGAAAGATTCCGGCATCATCTGTGTATAATGAGCAGCGTAGTCTTGCAGATGTCGGAAGCACCGGTTTTAGAATGCCTCGGTTTGCGGCTAATTCGAGAAGTTTCTGGAGGGGATCAATTGCAAGGATGAAGAGTAAAGGGGATAGGGGATCTCCTTGACGAACCCCTCGAGCATGTCTAATGGCCGCAGTTGGTTGACCATTGATCAGAATTTGGGAGGATGATGTCCTGAGAATTGCAGCCACCCATTCGCGCCATTTCCTTCCAAAGCCTAATGCCTGAAGGACCTCAAGGAGATATGACCAGTTCAGAGAGTCGAAGGCCTTTGAAATATCAAGTTTGATGAATAAGGCTGGCCTTCTATCTTTGTGACAAGATGGATGACCTTGAATCTTTTCAGTTGCAGCCTTGCAGGGCGCATATTTAGGCTGTGTATTGCAAAGAACTATTTTTTTTTCTCGTGTGATCTTTACCTGTTTCTGCCTTGTAATCCCATTTTATGATTGGCTCTACACCTGTAGGGAGCTTAACCAAGCTAAGTTATGTAGGTTTTCTTTCTTCAATTTCTCTTGGTAAAATTATCTCATATTTAAAGCATGAAACATTGATTACCAAATACTTTATCTATGTTTCCTTAAGACCAGCTACATCTTGGATTCCTAGTATTTAGAAGCTAACTTATATCATTTCTTAATTCCATCTGGACAACAAAGTAATTAACAAGAGAGTCACAGATGGGGTGATCCAGTCGTTTGACATTTCTGTGCCTTACTACTGTATTACATGTTGCCATCCAAAATTCTAGATGAATTGACAGCAACATTTCATTGGGTGCCAATGCTGTGGTGGTTGTAGATCTGCAGCTGTGGAAAAGGTTTTCTGAATACTCTTGATTTCATTGAAAACAAGTTCTTATCCTCCAAAATGGGATGAGGAGGAGATGTTTTTCTTTCTTTTTCTGAAGTAGACGGACGACCTTACCTAGTTTTCTTGATCAAGCTGAGGAATACGTACCAAGAAAAAAGGAATTTTTTTGAGGAATTAATGGGTAGAATTGCAGAACAACTAGTCAACCTTTCTGATATTTCCGTGGGCAAAATCTATCTCTGATGCTTTACTTTAGAAATCTTCAGTTCCCAATTGTATAACAAATGTATTTAGAAAAATCCAACACTAGCTTGTTTTCTATTCCGTAATACAGCATGTTTGATATATGGATTTTTTTGAAAAATAATATAATAATACCTTAAATAAAGGCTGCAGACTTCATGGCCTCCAGGCTGCCCACGTCGTGCCCGCGCGGAGCCGAGCTGCGCGCGGCCGGCTCAGCTCCCTTTTTTTCGCATGTAGGTCCCTAAAAATACGTAATTACGTGTAGGTTTTTTTCGCGGTTTTTTATAAAAAGGATCTTTTGGTTTAGAAAAATCACGAAACTTTCGTGAAAAGACTCTAAATAAATACCTAAAAAAAGTGGTTACGTTCGGATCATTCTAACTATTTTTCACGAAAAGGACCTTTCGATTTAGCGCAATCGCGGATTCTTCGTGAGAGGACCTCAGATAAATGCAAAAAAAAAAATCTTGCGTTTGTATCCTTTCAACTGTTTCGCGCGTTTTCTCGACGATTTTTAAAAGAAACACCGTCGTAAAAAATGAAATTATTTTTCCTAGAATGAAAAAGCGTTTCAAAGCGACGAACTATATTACGCAAGCGTTTCTAAAACAACCTATACTAAAGATCGAAGACTTCTTGGTCAGGGACCGCTTCCACGTCGCGCCGGCTCCCTCGCGAATCTTTTATGAAAGGACCCTAAATAAATACCGAAAAAACGTAGGTACGTTTGGATCATTCCAGCTTTTTTCACGAAAAGGACCTTTCGATTTAGTGCAATCGTGGTTCTTTCATGAGAGGACCTCAGATAAATAAAAAAACATGATGATTTTTAAAAAAACACCGCAAAAAAAACGAAATTGTTTTTGCGAAAAAACAACACACGCGGCATATCACGCTGCGAAAACTATCCTAGTATACCTTAAGCCCGGAAGATTTGAGGCGCAATGGGAGGCGCCACATCATCATTTTTCAAAAAAACCCCCTCATAAAATTGGAAATCACGGATAGGTCCTTCCACGATAAATGAGAAATTGCAAACAGGTCCTCTCATCGGTTATTTTGCAAAAAGGACCTTGTAGTTCTGTAAATTCCGGTTCTTTAGACCCGAAAGATTTAAAAAATTTGAAATCGCGAACAGGTCCTTCCACGGTTATTTCGCAAAAAGAACCACGTAGTTCCCGCAAATTCGACGCGAACGCCGGTTCTTTCAACCAAAAAGATTTAAAAAATTTAAAAATCGCAGTAGGTCCTTCCTCCGGTTATTTTGCAAAAAAAATCCTGTGGTTTCGCAAATTCGGTTTGCAAAAAACTCAGACTAAATTTTTTCTCACCGCACGGCATCGGGCGTGTCTTTGCCTAGTTAAAATTAAATTCTGAAGCTAAGAATGACTTATATATAAACAAAATTGATCAGGGTCCTGGAGAAAAGTCAGCATTCAAAAGAGCTTCTTTGTTTACATTATACAGTACGGAACCTTGCAACCATAGGCACATAAACAATGTGACTATTCTGGCCATCAATCCGCTTCAGCGGATCATAGCTAAGGCCACGGCGGACGGCCTGATCTCACCTTTCCCCGTTCCAGCGGCCTCCTTACGAACATCTCTTTATGCCGACGATATGGCCATCTTTCTTTGACCCTCAGCGCAGGATCTTCGAGTCATTAGCTTGCTACTCACTCTATTTGCAGGTGCCACAGGATTACAGGCAAATGTTCAAAAATCATAAATATAAACAATCAGATGTGAAGGAATAGACCTAACTGAGATCCTCCAGGGATTCCCGGTTTAAACGAGGGCTTTCGTATGTAGGTACCTAGGGTTGCCGCTTCACCCCACAAAGCTTACAAGGAGAGATGTGCAGACAATCATTGATAAAGCAGGCACAAGATTAGCGGGTTGGAAAGGAAAATTGCTCTCGAGGCGGCTAGGCTAATTCTTGCAGGTTCTGCTATTCTCCAAGTGGGCAATCAAAAAGCTGGATAGGATCTGGAGGAATTTCATTTGGAGGAGAGGAATCATGTGTAGGTGGCCACTGCTTGGTGAGCTAGAAAAAGGTATGCAGGCCAAAAAACTTAGGAGGACTAGGAGTAAAAGACCTTAACCGATTCGGTCGGGCATTGCATCTGCGATGGTTATGGCACGAGTGGAAAAGCCGCCAAAGGCCATGGATTGGAATGCAAACGCCCTACAATACCACATAGAGGTACCTTTTTCATGCAAGCACTACCATTGTTCTAGGTGACGGAAAGACTACCAAATTTTGGACCTCGCCTTGGCTTAATGGAGACTCTTCAAAAGACATCACTCCACACTATTTTGGCCTAGTTCGGAAGAGGGCGACATCGGTCCATGATGAGCTCCAAAATAATGCATGGATCACAAAATTAAGAAGGATCAACAATGCGACTCAGCTTCATGAGTTCTTCATGCTGTGGTAGGCCATCGCGTAGGTTAACCTACAACATGATTATATGGATGATATTATTTGGAAATGGACGCCTAATTATAAATACTCTTCAAAGTCCGCGTATTTGGTTTAGTTTTTTAAGCTGTGTACACCTTAGCTGTGTAGAGGCCGGGAGTTTTCTTAGTTTAATTGTATCAACTTGATGTAATTTACTAAGATTAATAAAAGCTTCTTTTATCGAAAAAAATTGGTTTAGTTTTAAGGGGCCGTACAAGACCATACTTACAGGAAAACCTAGAAGGCCAATGCAGAAAGCAAATGTAAATTTTTCGCATGCCCGTTTATGCAGGACAGGGTACCCACAATGGATAGACTAGCAGCTAAGGGTTGGCCGCACTGCGATGGTTGCCCTCTATACGGCGCAGAGACCGAATCGGCAGAGCACCTCCTGCTTGCCTGTCCCTTTGCTAAACAGATTTGGAGGAATGTCTTCCAGTGGTTATGTTTAGACCCTCCAATCCCCAACGAGGAACAAAGGCTTCGCATTGATGGAGTCTAGTCTGGGAAAAGGTACCTCATCACTCCCGTAAGCACGTTGATGGTGTTCTTATGTACACCTTCTGGAATTTATGAAAGGAGAAGAACTCAAAAAATTTTAATTCTTCTAACCGGTCTCTTTAGTCCGTTTTCTATAGCATCACGCAGGACGTCACCACTCAAAGCATGGCAATTCACAGTGGGTCGCAAAATCAGCAACAGGCTCACACTCACTCAAACATCTAGCAGGTGGACCCCAAGGTGCGGTACCAGGACACAGACTTCCCATTTGGTTGCCTCAACGCCGAAGCCATTTTGGACGAAACTCTCTACGGGTGCTCAGCAACGAACGGCAAACCTTGTTGTCAATGCCAACGTGGAGGAAACATTCACAGGAATGGGGAAGGAGCAAGCCTGGCTAAATGAGATCCTCAATATGAGCCAAATCTTAATGCGCAAGTTGTAGAGTGTTTTTAACCTTTGCCAAACATTTCCTTTTCCCTTCATTTTGTTCTTACCCCTATATTATTCTCCAACTGTGTAACACTCTCTGCCTTTCTCTCCTGATTTAATGAATGAATGGAGAGCTCATGCCGCTATTTCGAAGAAAAAAAAACTAATGGCTACCTAATTATGGATGTGTCACCACTCACCACTACTGGCTAAAAACTAAAAAATATCAGGAATTTGTAGTAGGAGAATATAGGTTGTTAGTGTTGGATGCCAGTATAACGAGATACTACAATGATTCTAGAATTAGTTTAATTTTCTTTGATAGCTATTCGGATAGCAACATGCAATTAACAATAGGAATTGAATGACAGTAATAGGCAAATAGATAATCTCAACACTGTGTTGTGCCCTGGACCCCTGGTCATCATGACAGGTACATTTTGGCATTTTTGACGCGCAAAGCACTGGATTGTGGACCTGTAATTTGTCTATCACAGGTTGTCGTTTTAAGATCGTGGTATATATTGTTCAACAAGATCATCATCAGCAGGAAGACTGAACCTAACAATCTCACGTACCTTTTTTAAAAAAAAAAAAAATACTCTAGATTGCCTAGTAGACTTGCTCCGACCATTAGTATTAAAAACAAAACTTCTGCATGGTTGCATCCACGTAGATGCTTTAAATTGCAATCTCATAAAATTGAGTGGGTGGCTGAGGATCTTGAACAGAAGATAAAGAAACATAAAGTGGTTTTAGTAGTTCTCCCTTGCTTATTAGTCAATGGGGGAAGGAAGCACAGTCTCCTTAAACAGTTTTAAGCCTCAAATTCCCATCATTTCAGTTCAACACTCTCTACTCACGCCTAATGCTCAACTGGTTCTTCCAACAAAATCTTATGCTCAAAGAAAGCAGGGACCATGTATTTGTCAGGTTTAGAAGATCTATTAGCCAGCCAATTAAGTAGGATAAAGCCCCACCAGAAAACGTTTGGTGCTCCGGAGAGGGAAAAAGGTCTTCCCTGTCGTTGGATCGCCGGTGGACGGATCAGATCAAGAGAAGCCATGAGGATGTTCGATCCGAGCCGTCGATTGCGCGAACGAACGAGATGGCCAACAGGGCTCCAATCCATTGCTTCCTCCACCAGGGAGCAGCAAGCAGCGCCCAGCCGCCCAGATAAATTTCACCCACCCAACCCAAGCGTGTACGTGTGCCTCAGTCCAGTAGCTCTATCTACACTTGTCTCTAGCTCAGACTCGCAGTCTTCTCCTAAGACACAACTGACAGAAGAGCGTTCGCACCACATGCTCCCCTCTCCCTTTTCTTGGTAAGTTCTTGCCACTCTTCCTTTCATATACACATCCGTACAGCACGCTTGACTTCAGAATCTTCATCTTGTCTATCTGTTTGCTTCACTGGATTGCCTGCTTTCCATTAGAGTGGTTAATTGTGTGGTTTTGAGATGGTTTGAGTCTATTGGTTGCTTTCCTTGTGTTGAATGGTTAATGGGGAACTTAAGGGAGGAGTTGGCCTGGGAGGTTTTACTTTACTTGGGAAGAAGGGGCACCACTGGATGGATAGGTGGAGCTTTTCCTTTGCTCAGACACTAGTGGAGCAATGGATTTTGCTGAGAAGTTTCCATCAGCAGAGCCCAATGGTAGGAAACTGAGAGAGACTTTGCGTATCCTTTTCTTTTCTATTCTTTTTTACAAAGATTGCATATCTTGATGTTGAAGTAATTAACAAGTGTTCAGAACAGGTTGTGAACTTTGAGAGGTTGCCTAGTAACAGCAAAAATGAGAGGGAAACGCGTTTTTGGCTCATCTTTTTTACTGTGCTATCAAGGCGCCTGTGTATTTCCCAATTTGCTTGAAATCCCACCACTTATGAAAACAGTGGGTCGTAAGGAAAAAAATTGAAGACAAGAAATCAAAAGAGTAAGTGGTGTCTGTCTTGAGGAAGCGGATCCTCTGCCGTCATCGTCTCTGCCGTACAGTCACTGCCGCGTGGGCCCCGCGTCGCGTAGGGCCCACGCGGCAGTGACCGTACGGCAGAGATTATAACAGCAGAGGATCCGCGAGCCTGTCTTGAGTATTGACATGCAAACAAGAAAGAACATTTCTGTTGTGGATTCACTACTGTATATGTCGAGCGACTGCAGTTAACCTCACCGGGGTCAATTTTTGACTTGGATGTACATATCTCTTTACGCGGACGAACATATCTTTTAAGAGTAGGGAACGTTCTGAGAAGTGCAGAAAGCCAATGATGTCCAGTGACCCAACTAGGTTCATTTGATATTGAAAAGGATAGTATGTTTGTTTCATAGAAGTAATCAATTGAACCCAATTTTTACAACTGTAGACAGGATTCAATAACCTAAATTTTCTTCAGAGCTTTATTCTTGGCTTCTTCAGGTTAATCTTCTTCCTTGCTTTCCAGTCCTAGGACCTTGTCAGACGCTCTCTGAGCATTATTTACTGCTCTCCATTCTTCTCAGTTTGCTCTCCTGGTATTCTGAATATCATACACTTCATTTTGCTCTTCGGTGATGCAGCCATCTGGCACCGACCTCGCTTCGAGAGTTCATCTGCTTTCCATCAAGGAAACATATTCATAATAAATTCAGCAGTGCTTTGGTTTGAAAACCAAACGAGTTGAGAATTGAGAATACTTTCAGAAAGCATGAAGCTAATAGCTTTTGGATTAGTCTTATTGGGGTTCCTACAATCTTATGATGCTATTGACCCACAAGGTACGGCCTTTATACTTGGATATATACCTTTGCCACATCAGATATTCTTGTGTGGCCGGCATTAGATAAGGCAGTGACATAACATATTTAAATTGAGAATTTTGACTCTGAAATGGCAAGCATTACAAGGGACCCAGAAATTATTGTGCTATTGCCTATTTGAAATTTTGACTAGACTATCTTTACTGAATACTTAAGTGTCTGTTAGATATTTTCCTTCCTGTCCTTGTCATCAGTCAAATGTTTGAATTAGCAACTCCAGCAAAGTAAGTACATAACAGATCATAGAGCACATGTACATCTGTATTCACAAGTGGTCTAGTTCATATCTACTACCCTTTCAATTGCTTTAGTACATTTGCAATTGTCTTCCAAGGGAGAATAAAAACACTTCTATTGAACATTGTTCATTTTCTTTAATTGAACTGGATAGCTCCTGGATAGGCTAAATGCTTTGGCATGCTCTAGAACAGTTAAGCAATCCAGATTGCAAATGAGACACTGAATAGATGTCAATCAGAAGGATATCACCACTTTTAATTCTCTTGCATTGAGTGTCTACCTCATAATCTGCAAATAAACGAACATTTTTTTGTCTCCGCAGTCATAGCACTGTGTGAAATGAAGACGATGCTCAATGACAGTCACGGTGTTCTGAATGAATGGAGGGACAATCAAGTTAGTCCCTGCTATTTTTCTAATGTTAATTGTCAAGACAACAAAGTGACTGAAATGTAAGTTAAGCCTATTCATCTCAATTGTCTGAACTCAATTCCTGCCAGCAGCTGTGCTTAATTAAATCCACATTCTAGCCTTTGAACATAGGGAAACCTCCAATACTTTTAGTAAGCTATATCTGTAGTGCTTGATCCCAACTTTTCATCAGAGGAGAAGAGTTTCACTTGGACAACACATTCTTTATGCTTCACTCTCTCCTATTTTTGCTATATTATAAGTTTGTAACGCCTTGTACTTGTGTTCACATGACTATTTGCTTAGTTTCTCATTTCTGAATTTGCAGAATTTTGAGCTCATCAGGGTTAAGTGGAGTCTTGTCACCCAGCATTGCAAAGTTGACAACTTTACAACAGCTGTAAGCTCAATGATCTATTCTTGCAGTGCTCAAGATTATTCTTCATAAACAGAACGGGTCTAGACAAAGATAAAGCTTACTATCCCATTCAAATTGGATAAAATTTGCTAATTGTTACAAAGTTGGTTCCAGGTTATTGGATGGTAACAGCATAACTGGAGGAATTCCAGAGGAATTAGGGAATCTACCAAGCTTAATGACTCTGAGACTTGGAAAAAATCGCTTAAATGGCTCGATACCTGAATCTTTTGGCCGTCTATCACAACTCCAAAATCTGTAAGTCAGCCCATGACTCATCTTAGCGTGGTTGATCAACAACCTAACAATGTGTTAACTTGGACAGGGATCTAAGCCAAAATCTCTTAAGTGGCAACATTCCAAGCTCTTTGTCAAAACTTAAATTGTTGAATGACATGTAAGTTGGCCTTTTCATGCTGATAAAATCATTAAACTTGCCAAATATCATCATTGCTATTACTTATTATTACTATTGTCTCTGTTCAAATAAGTGAAGAACAGTTCCATTCTCTGATGGTGTATCATAACTCGCTCTGTTTTGCAGTAATCTAGCATATAACAATCTTAGCGGCGAAATACCAGAACAGTTACTTCAGGTGTCTCACTACAAGTATGGCATTTCTTTAGTATAACAGATAATTTATACAAAAAATTTATGTGTACTACTTTACAGTTTACATAATTAGTGAAATATTGTCTTTCCAGCTATACGGGCAACCAATTGAATTGTGGTCAACACTTAATTTCATGTGAAGGAGACAACACTACGACAGGTAATTTAGAAAGAACCATGGAAATCTATATTGAACCCTCCATTTGGAGCAAGAAACCATGCACTTTTTTGTCAGTCTAAATGCTTGGTAATACCAACAGGTGGATCAAAAAACTCCAGCCCCAAGGTGGTTCTTGGAAGCATTGGTGGAGCAGTCACTCTCCTTGTTGCCGTAGTTCTATTTCTGCTATGGTGGCAAAGAATGCGTTACCGACCTGAAATATACATTGATGTTCCAGGTTTGTTCTGCAGCAGGCCAGCAGCACTACATTTGTTCAACGCTTACCATATTGAAACTTTTGAACCAGAAAAACAATTTTCCATGGATCAAAATGGCTCAACATATTAGCAGTCCAGAAGAAATACTAAACTTCTTCCAACAAGACATGACAAACATGTACAACAATTTTCAGGTCAGCATGATCACAGCCTAGAGTTTGGGCAGATAGAGCGGTTCTCGTGGCGAGAGCTCCAGATTGCAACCAACAATTTCAGTGAGCAAAGTGTTCTTGGTAGGGGTGGTTTTGGTAAGGTGTACAAAGGAGTGCTTCCAGGTGCAGACAGTAGAAAGGTTGCAGTCAAACGACTGTTTGAAGTGGAAAGGCCTGAAGGGGAAATAGCTTTCCTCAGGGAAGTTGAATTGATAAGCATTGCTGTGCATAAGAACATATTAAGATTGATAGGGTTCTGCACGACACCAACGGAGCGGCTCTTGGTCTACCCTTTCATGGAGAATCTAAGTGTCGCTTCCCGTTTAAGAGGTAATGCTAAGCTAACGTCATCTCTTTATCATTATATTAGACTATGCACTTGTCTATTTGATTTGTCTTTGTTTAGATGCGCCAGTTGAAGAATGCAGTTGTACTCTATCAGGCAGTGTATTGCCAGAAACTAGGGCCAAATGTTGTAAATGTTGAATGCTGAAACTGTGACAAAATATGAAGTATAGTTAATTGAATTGTCTATAATTTTTATGCGGGACACTACTAAATTTTTTTGTAGAAGTCCTTTTAGGACAATAGTACAATACTATACCCTATAATTCATTTGATCAACACTGCTGCTGATGAAACTTATGAAAATATGCAGATATAAAATTAAATGAACCAGCATTAGATTGGCCAACGAGAACGAGAATCGCTCTTGGCGCTGCCCGTGGTTTGGAATACCTTCATGAGCACTGCAACCCCAAGATCATCCACCGTGATGTCAAGGCTGCCAACGTCTTGCTCGATGGGAACTTTGAAGCAGTGGTAGGAGACTTTGGGTTGGCGAAGATGATGGACATAGGGAGGAACACAGTGACGACAGCGGTCCGCGGGACAATGGGCCACATAGCCCCCGAGTACCTGAAGACAGGGAGGCCATCAGTGAAGACAGACATATTTGGTTACGGTGTCATGTTGTTAGAGATTGTGACAGGAGAGCGTGCAATCTTCCCTGACTACTTGGAAGGAGCAGGCGAGGTCATGCTCATTGATCAAGTAAGATAACATTACATAATGTCATTATCCTACTATTGTTTATAAGTATTCAAAGTAAAGATTAGATTGCAAGATGTTATTGACAAATTATGAAACTGGAGTAACAGAAGCATGTTGAGGTCTCAACGGTCAGTGTTGCTCACCTTAGTAATTAGGACGGGTAGCCGTTAGGTATCAGTATGACCCTGAAAGATGTTTAACTTGTCATATGAACAATGACATCTCCTTGCATTTTCTGGTAAAATGTTGACTCACATGTTCACAACTTCACATAGTTGACTCAGATGAGATTGACTGATTGCTTAATGTGAAGATGAAACTGTTGATGCAAGAAGGTCGATATGAAGAGATCGTGGACCGCAATCTAGATCGTAAATATAACCTCCAAGAGCTGGAGAAGATTATCCAGATAGCACTCATCTGCACCCACATGGACCCTGATCACCGCCCTGCGATGTCGGAAGTTGTGCGGATGCTGGAAGGAGATGTTGTCCCAGCATATCGTTGGGAGGAGTGGCAGCTGGCTGAGCTTAACCGCCGGCAGCAGTATGAGATGAGGCAGCAGCAAAGGAGGTTCAGCTTCAGTGAGGAGTCGCTCAACATCCAGCAAGCAATTGAGCTGTCTGGTGGTAGATGAGTTGCAAGATCATCAAAATGTAACATGATTTTCACTTGTTTCTTTAGCAGAAAGGGTAAAACGAAACATCAGAAGTACTTTTTACAGATGTTGTCTATTAGGAATAGCCTATATAATCATTACATGATAATTTGCATAAGTAACTGTATCTAATCTGTATGCAGTGAACACAGCAGCGTGCAGCTACATCTAGTTCAGACCTAAATTCTCTGATTAGTGCATATTATTGCTTATTAGATACGCTCCAAATCTTTTTTTTAAAAAAAACACATTCAAATTTAGCCAAAAAAAACCATCAGATTTTTCCTGGAAACCATCTCAAAACTGCCTGGTGTCCGGAACCATGCTGGTGGCTGTTTTAGGGCTGGTTACAGTTTTCAAAATCCTGACTACAAATATGTAAGCTGAACAATAATGACCTAAAGAAAAACTTCTGCACAAAAATGTGTTCTCTCAAGCAATTCCCAGTTTCCTTTCACACAGAAAAAACTGGATGAACAGTAATTTTTTATAAGAGTTGTAAGGGTGATATGAGCAATGAACGTGAATAAAGATACAACCAGCAAAGATAACTCAAGATATTAGACAAGGGATCATAGATGTCTAGATACAAGGAATGATCATATGGAGCTCGAAATCAAACATGTTCAAGGAGAACTTAAAATGAGATAAAGAAATAAGAAAGACATCTTCAGTCACCAATTGTCGGGGCAGCCCACATTCAATAATGAACATAACTGCCTATTCACCACCAGTTCCCCGAAATACAAGCAAGCACCGAGATTTTGCTAACTGGGCACAAATTTCTTCAAGTCATGAGCATACTCATCAGCTTTGGTCAGTTTTCAGGTTGCTCTTTCACCTAAAGACATTTTTTTTCATAATATTACTTGTGATGGGTCAATATTGTAAATAGCCAATTCCCAGTTTTTGCAGGAAATTTGTTGATCTCCAACCAGCTTGATACAAGGGGTTAGGGTAAGAGCCCCTGTCTTAGGGAAACAAACACCCAGCCATCTGCAGCCCAACAGTTGCCATATCTGGAATAGTTTTAGAACCACCGAAGGCAGCCAGCACTAATGATGTGCAAGGTTCGAATACCAATAATCAGGTCTCCAAAAAGTAGAACAAAGATCAGCAGAAACTATGGATATGTAAGGTTTCAAATCTGCGGCACAACTATGTTAAATGAATCATATTTGCGATTTATAAACAAAAATATCCTAAAAAAAACTTCCCGTAAGTAATATACAATAAGAAACAAGGAAGCTATGAAAGAAAACATTATGCTATGAAGAAATCTAATCGAGAAGTGAAAAGCTAACAGCTATGGATTATGGCGAATGCAAAATGAGTAAGAATAAATTCCATGACCTTCCAACTTAATAGAAGATTCTTCTGAAGAAAATTGAGACAGACTGGAGTTAGGCAATATGATGATGAAAAAGCACATATTTTATACAACGGTATAGAGAAACTCTCTTATCTACACTGGTAGAATAAGCACAGAAACAAATTCATTAACCATGTATGTGTCACAACCTTCAGATTGTAGAGAAAGTATAACCTATAGATCAAATTTGTTCTTGAGAACCAGGAACAGTGGGTAAAGAAATAACCTGCAGACAACACACAGACGGATTTTGTTAGCTTGAATATCTTCAAAGTATTCAAGAAAGACTTGTTCACCTGTACGAAAACAAATATTCAGAATGGTAAATGATACAAGAATGTGTATCAGACGAATTAACATTAGACTCATACTAAAATACTATTGGAGTACTGAGCTACCAGAGTTTCTCCAACATATCCACAACTGACCTTCTTTCTTCTCACAGAGTTTATGCAAACCAGACACCATTCCTGTCTTCAAGCAGTTCTCACTTCTCACCCAGTCCACTGAAGAAAGTCAGGTCATGTAGACCTTGGCCTGGAGATTTTATAAAACTAGTAAGTATGCAAGAGCAAAATTTTGACCAACTAATAATGGGAAAACTTTATACAGGAGTCATGGCACAAATAAGAAAATCATATCATTGTATGACCATTTGGTTAATATGGCAGAAGCGAGAGCACATTGAGCACCTACTGTAAAATTTCTCTTCTGTATAAGTAGAAGCCACTGGATCGCTCTTCCTAATCAAGTAATGGCTGCAGCATCCTTTTTGTGAAAGCCACGGATTTTTTTTTTTTTTTTGAGATCTTCTCAGATATTTCAGAAGCTAGGGTGTATCTTTTGTTGCAATAGCATGAATTGATGAAGCCAGTGTAAGTTACATGATCAACAGCACAATCCTCATCCAAAACTTTTTTAAGGAAAAGACTTGCAGCATCCACATTTCCCACAGCACTGAGCTTTCTAACTAGTACATTTGCTGTGTGAGTCTGTTGTCGTTTGTCCAATCTATCCAAGATCGACACAGCAATGCTTGTCATCTCCTTCCTGCAATATTCAAAAGATAAAGTGACACGAGTTACTTCGCATGGCACCAAATGTTTATCAAGCATGCCCTCGTATAATGCCCTTGCTTCCTCTAGCCTCGATTCCTTGCAGAGCCCACTTATTAGGGCACCATAAGTTATAGAATCAGCAAGGCAACCATTTTGAACCATCCTCTCAAAGACCCTCAAAGCTGACGTCGATTTGCCTACTTTACAGTATCCTGCAATCATTGAGGTATAAGTTTGCTTGGTTGGCACTAATCCTATCGCAAGGCACTTATCAAACAGCTTCTGGCTTTCTTCCATTTGCCTCTGCTGGCAATATGTAGCAATGAGGGTGGTGTATGTGTCTATATCAGGATGGCAACCATTTTCTGCCATCCGGTTGAACAAATCCAGAGCATATGTTATGTGGCCTTGTTTGCAGTGCTCAGTTATCAGTATAGTATATGTAACCTTATCAAGCCGGAGTCCCTGACTAGTGGCCATCCGGAGCACCTTGTAAGCATCTTGAATCTTTCCTTTCTTGCAGAGACCATCAATGACAGCATTGTATGTGCAAATATTGGGCAGAAAGCGTTCCTGCGCCATCTTATTCATCAGCTCAAAGGCACGATCAAAGCTGCCTCGTTTGCAGTGCCCATCAATTAGTATAGTGTATGTGTTTGTGTTTGGCGCCAACCCCTGCTCAACCATCCTCCCCAACAGCATCTCAGCTCGAGCAAGCTTGCCCTCTTGACAGTACCCTCCAATCATGACAGTGTATGTATGCACATTCGGCTTGTATGAGCTACTCTTGATGAGCTTCAAGAAAAGCCGGAACGCCCGCTCCGTCCACCCAATCTTGCAGAGCCCGTGGATCAATGATGTGTGCGTGTATACATTCGGCTTCAATCCTTTCCCAACCATCTCCTCCAGTACATGGAACGCCTGCTTTACATACCCTCTTTTACACAGAGCATCAATCCATGCAGTGTAATTCACCACGTTCGGTGGCGTGCCCATCTCCAACATCCTCCTGAACAACTCAGACACATCCTTGAACCGACCCTTCTGGCAGAACACGCGCACAATCACCGTGCACGTCGCGTTATCCAGGCAGAACCCCTGCCCCCACATTGCCGTCAGCAAGGCGTCAACATCCTCCACCCGCCCTTCCCTGCAGCATCCCACGACCAGCGCCCGGAAGCTTCGCGCGTCGGGGCATACCCCACCCCGCGACACCATTCCGTCGAACACCTTGCGTGCGTATGCGAAGCTCCCGGACTCGAGCCCGATCCTGAGCACCCAGTTCGCCGTCTCGACGCAGAGAGGGAGCCCGTGGCTCCGCATCTCGAGAACCATGTCGGCAGCTTCCGGGAGCCGCCCTGCCTCGGCGAAGGCGGCGACCATTCGGCGCATGACCTCGTGCGCCATGGGGATGCTGCCCCTCCCGACGAAGGTGGTCGCGGCAATGACGTAGAGCCGCATGAGGCAGCGCAGATCGGGGCGGTACGAGAGGCGTCGTAAGAGCGCGAGCGCGGCCGCGGATCCGGCGGAGTCCGCGAGGGAGGAGAGCGCGGCGATGGCGTCGTCGGGCGCGAGCGCGCTGAGGTCATGGTCGCCTGGGGAGGAGACGTTGGAGTCAGCATCCGGGGTGGGAGCCGGAGGCGAAAGTGAGGCAGTGGTGGTGGAGAGAGGTGGGAGCTTGGGGAGGCGGCGGAGGCCATGGCGATGGCGAGAGAGCATCTCTGCATGGAGCATTGGAGCTTCCTCTCCTCTCCCCGCCGCTCCCCTTTGGAAGAGAAGCGATGCAGATAGAAATCCGCTTTCGGTTTCGGGGGGTGAATACGGGCGGTAGACGCTATACGCATTGAAAATACGTTTCGATCAGTTTTCGGAGGAGCGATCTGGATTGCGAATAAAATCCGAGGTCGTGATCTGGACCGTTTGTTGTCCGATGGACGGCTACAGTTTGGTGCAAGCTTGTAACCTGTATTTCATGAGGAAAATTATGCTTGTATCCTGTATTTCGTGTAGGAAACTTACATACCTTGTGAGGGACTACTCTGCAAATACGTCAACTTCTCTGTCGACTTTCTGCCTCTCGTGCTCAACGCCTCAACCCATCGGCGGTCGCCGCCGCGTGCGTTCCCCGCCCCCCCCTCACCAGCGATTCCGATTGCGTCTTCCCTGAGGTGCGGGAGGGGAGTAGGATGAGGCCGGTAAGGCCACCGATGCAGCTGCTCGCCGTCGTCATAGCCCGAGTCGCCACCGCCACTTCCGTTGCTCTGCCACTCGTCGTTTTTATTCTAAATTCGTTTAAAATCAAGCTCTACCTTCCCGTAATTTTTATTTAATTTTTGGAGTTTATTTGTTGTTTCAGTTTGTATTTATTGCCATTTTGTCTGTTGTTTCGCATAGACGTCAATGGACTGGGAGCCTTCGAAGGAGGAGATGAGAGGAGTTTGTGCTTTGATCATATTGTACCCGCTTTACAAAATAATTGCGGAAGATCCTTGCGGAGAAAAGCTAGGGACGGATGATCTGAAGATCCTTGCGGAGTTGCCCAGATTGCAGTGCCTTTGTGCTCGGCTTGGACTCCATTCCAGAACAAGCCATACTGATCGAAAGCTTCGGACATTCTCGATCAAATGCGCAGTGTCGTGGCTACTTCAGAGAAGGAGCAATGCTGGAGCTCACATACCTTGACCTGAAAATCTGCTCAGGCCCACCGAATCAAAAGGGTGTTCCTTCCGGCATCAGCAACCTCGGCAACTTCAAGGAGGTAGTCCGATCCTCTGTTTAGGTACATCAAGTGGTGCTGCGGCAGCTCCAACGTGACGATGACGGTTGAGGCGATGAGGAAGCAAGTTGCTGAGCATCGCAACCTCCTCATCAATGACAACCAAGAGGACTGAGCATGGCTAAATGGCGTGAGATTCTGGAGGTCGGCGGCGGCTTTGAGTCTCGAACCCAACCGTTTCTCGCAGAGACGAGTGCAGGCGTTATGTGCGTATATAGCTCGTCTGTTGTTCTTCCTTCTAGAATGAATGGCAGTGCTCAGCCAGAGGCAGTTGATAAGGAGACAGTGAGCACAACCATAGATACGCAGTGTGAAATTGAGATTGAAGGCGGAATGGAAAGTGAAGCCCAGAGGCCGTGACAGGGTAAAACTCTCCTCCACATCCACACCGGTAGTTGTTGCATTGCTTCCTGTAATTAACACCGGTTTTTTTTTGAAACATTTCCGTATTTGCTGCTTCAGCACAGGGGCAGATATGCTGGTTCCCTCTGCTATCGACAGACAAGGACCGAGTTTCAGATTGCAATGGGCGTTGTATGTATCAGTTGCTTTTCCAGATTGTCAGGTAACGCGTCTGTTTAGACATGCCATGCTACGTGTAAGAATGTCAAACGCTTTTCAAGATTGCCGATGTGTCAGTTTGGTCATGCCGCATCAGAATGTTTTAGAAGACTTCTGATTGTATGCCGCACGTGTAAAAGACTTGTGAGAATGTATCCGTTAAGTCATGTTGTGTCAGCATGTTACGGGTAAGACTTTCAAATGATGTATCCGTTGGGTAATGTTATTAATGCGCAAATTGTGCCAGAGCATTCGAACATCTCCTCGTGCCTTCAGTGACAACGAAACGACTCATACTGTGATGGGACGCATGTTCATTCTTCAAAGCACCCACTAGAGCGAAGCATATGCTTGTAATATAAATCACTGAACAAAATGCACTGCAGGACACAGATCGAAACAAAAGAGAGTATTCCATAGAACAAGACTGATGAAAAGGTAAGCTAACATTACTTCTCCCAGCCATTCGGGTCTCTCAAATGCCAGCCTGAAAACAAGTTGAGAAATGACGGTTTAGGACAAGCACAAACAGTTCGGTATAAAGTCAATGTAAGGACTAATGATATATAGGCTAGACATGTAATATATAACTGACAATATGATCGCATAACGACCAATGAGTCACCACTTAAATTCAACCCTCAAGTTGTTGCCAGTAGCAAACCTACCGTACATAGTGCATAATTAGTTTGCAAACAAGATCACATATGTTACAACGAATGTATCAATCCAAATCTCCTAGACATCTATACCATCTCTTATAGGTTTTTCTTTCTTTTACCACCTAAATGTATCAAACAAGGCTGCCTTAGTCTTACACTCCCAAGGATGGAAAAGCATAGAGCCAACCAAGACACTTAATTGCATTTGTTTCTATTCCTTAATCAATAACAGCTTACTTACAATAAATACTACGCTGCCTGAGTATAGCAATAGGATGTGAGAAGAAAATTGATAATAAATTCCTTTAACAAATATGCAGTCTTCATGCTTTGCTGCCAAAGGATGTCTTACCTCGGAGAAATTTGTAAACTTTTTAAGTTAAATTTTGATGTTGAAGTAGTCAGAATCAAAATGGTGCAGCCTTACGTATCCATCCTCACCACCACTTGAAAAGCTATTGAAATTGCATAGATAAACAAGATTAACAGAATTAGATTTCAGCAAAGTAAGAACAGAAGTTTAAAGCAAGAAACACTTCAACCACCGCTACGTGGTACAGGTGTGCAACATAAATTAAGCATCCCAAAAGAAAGTATTCTATGTATCTACTTCCTTGCTACACAATGAATCTATAATAGGTAAAACAAACCAAAGGCTGTTCGAGGAAGCTAAAGCAGCCCTCATAAATTTCTTTTTCACCAAGAAATCAGAATAGCGTATACGTCGAAGTGTACAGCAATCACTACACAATCTGCTCAGTACTCACTAAACCAAGAAAAATCAAGTGACGCAAGGAAGTGCAAACTTTAGTATAATGGAACCTCTACTTGTTCTATAATATTTCTTAAAAAAATTACTATTCTATAATACTTTATGGCTATAGGAGAAAACAATACCGCCTCTCAATGGAAAATACATTGGCAGTAAACATGAAACCACTATATCTTGCACATACAATGAATAGAAAATAAGAAACACCCTACGTTAACATAAACCTATTATGAGGATGCCAGCCTCCAATGTTTCTTCCTACAATGCCTTGCGCATATTGAAGGGATGCAAGGTAACTCTCATAAATTTTATTTCTGAAGGGCAGCAATCAGAAATTAGAATAGCGTATACAACCAAAGTGATCAGTTGAAATCATTGAGCTACCAAAACCATAAGATGCATATAAGGCTTAAAAATGCTTACTGAACATAATGTGAAAAGCACGATTCATTAGTACAGTTAAAGGTCAGATACTTGGGAAAAAATGAACAATATGTAGCTCTCATATTCTAACTTTCATCGAACTAAGGTCAGTATAGCGTATATTGCCAATGTAAATTGGCTGTAATCACTGAGCTACATATAGAAGAAATTTGACAAGAAAAAAAAAAGTGCTTCAACAAGATAAACGGTAGAAAGAAATAGCATCAGAAGTCGATGGATACTGAATGTCATAAAAAGAATTACAAAACAATGAATATATGTTACAAAAAAGCCAAAACTAAATACTTATATCTAAATTGAAGAAACTAGAGAAAGCATGGTTAAAAGGGAAAATGGTGATTCATGACTGGTTGAATTGCCCCATAAGTGCCAGAAGTAGAAAAAAGGCGTCAACAAAAAGGGGAGAAAAATGCCCTGAGAAACTTAAACCCATACAATTTTTTAATATATATATAAAGAGAGAGAAGGACAAAAATCAATATAAACAACTGCTCTCATAACGTTTATGACATCCTAATGTGATTCAGAATAGCGTATAGTGCCATGATTTTACATGGCTTAATCATTGAGCAGATAACCACAAAGAAATATGGAACACAAGCATACCTGAACATAAAGTGCACAGTCGCAAAATGTAGTCATAGAAACATTAATATAAAATACACACTGTTGGAATTAAGAATCTCACCTACGCCCATCAGGATTAAATGCCAATGCATTAATTGGCCCAAAATGGCCTTTGACACCACCAATTTCTTCTTGCAAAATCTAAAAGAAATAGCAAAGTTTTATTTCTGAATAGTTCAGAATATAATCTGCATACAGAATTTAACTTCCCAAAAAATTTACAGAGTTGTTCTCAATAAACCATAAGAAAGAGATCATTACAACCACAGAAGAATACCTTGTGAAAGAATTTTGCCTCAAATTTACCCGCACGACGGTCTGTCATAGTCACATTCATCGCATCCTGACCACCTCCAATAACCACCTAACAACAGAGAGAAAGGATCTTTTATGTAACTAAAAATTAGAATGCAAATGATTAAAAAATATTAATTGACTAGAAAAATAATGAAATGCACCAGCATATATTGTACCAGCATCATACATGTACAAGTAGCCCTGTTCCTAGAAGAGATACCAATACATTTACTCTCTTTGATAAAAAAATTGCCTTATCAAAGCTAATCACAGAAAGACATCGAGACTTGAAACTGAGCAGAATATAGATAGGACAAAAATGTGGCACCCAAAACCAGAGCATATGAATGCACAGAGGGTCCTCCTATCCAACTTCACCAATTAATCACATGGCTCATCGCAAAATACACCATAGTAGAATGCCATAGTTATTTCCAGCTCATCATTACACACAGGACAAGCATGTAACAAGACATATAACATGACATAATTTAAGACATAACCATGTGTTTTGAGCGAAAGTGTGTATAGAACTGCTTGCGATAACGTAAGAACATGGGCATTGATAAGAATAAAGGCTGTGATATAGGAGCATACATGATCAAGAAGAGGAGAAATGTCAACAGCATTAACAGGTCGCTCCGTGACATACGTCTTGATCAGGGTCAATGTTCTTGTATCCCAAAGCTAGCCAGATAGCAATGCATGTCAGAAAAAAATCGATATAAATGTAGTATAAAGTACAAACACATGATAACAATAGTATCTTCTACAAAATATCACCTTAGCAGATTTATCGAGGGAACCTGTAAGGAAATGAGACCAATCTGCAGATTTTGACAGTGAAGATATTGTTTTCTTATGTCCATTTTCCTTGTCTGACTCCTTCAGCAGTTTTCCAGTCTACATGTCAAAAATAAAACAGAATGTAAAATAATCCTATGACAAATTGATGTGAAAAGAGACTGTCCATTTTCATCCAATTAAATAACTGGCATGCTTAACAATGAGGTAAAATTTCGTTTCGAGGGGCTATCCTTTTGTTCCTTCTTTATTCCGACGCATAGTGAATAAACTGACAAATTATCATTGCTTCCTTGGCCAAAAAAAAATTCTAGAGTAAGATTGGACTGAGTAATTCTACAAATGTAAGTCGTCTTTTCACTGTGCTGATAGCCATAAAAAACCTAAGTGACCTGAATACATCACAGCCAAGGTAATTGAAATCCCATGCGAAATTCTAACCATCACATTCAGCACAAGTAATGATTTTTGGGTCATAAGCGAGAACATTTTTAACCATTGAACAATTTCATTAGTCAATCCACAAAAACAACCACTACACTAGCATTCGTATCTATAAGCAAATTTTCATACCTAGAAAGCACCAGACACCATAGCACTAGGAGAAAATGGAACTAGCAAGTGGTCAGTAGAGCTATGAGCAAGTATGGAAATGCATGCTAACCTCGGAGTCCCAAATGCGAATGGTGGCGTCCTCACCGGCGGTGATGATGGTTCTGTTAAGCGGTCCCCACACGGCCCTGTTGATCCTCCCCTGGATGCCGGTGATCATGAGCAACGACTCCTCCGTCTCTGCAAACCCCCAACAACACTTAAAAAAAAAGAACCAGAAACTCCCAAACGGAAGAGGCAAGGAGGGGAACGAGCCGTACGGTCGTCGGGGTCCTCGGCGATGCGCTTGACCTGGGCGGTGGGCGCGTTCCCCATGAAGTTGTCGGTGGTGATGACCACGAGCGCGTCGCCGACGGCTAAATCGACGGAGCGCGCGGGGGCATCGAAGCGGAAGGTGAAGAGCTCCCGGCCCGATTGCACGTCCCAGAGCTTGACCGTCTGGTCGGCGCTGCCGGTGATGAGGCGCGTGGAGTCGCGGGAGACGTCGCAGGACCAGACGGCACCGTTGTGGCCGCGGTAGGTGCCAAGGCGGTCGCCGTTGTCGGCGAACCAGACAGTGGGGGTGTGGTCCTTGGCGCAGGAGAAAAGCAGGTCGCCATCGCGGTTGTAGCGGAGGAAGGTGAGCGGGCGCTCATGGCCCTTCATCAAGATCGGCCTCATCTCGCCGTCGACTGCTACTCGCCGCCGCCGCCGCCGGGAGGGGTGAGGGGATCTGTCGTGCGGTGGAGGCGGAGGAAAAACCCTAGCTTGCGCGGATTTGGTCTGTGCACGCGCCGGACGGGAGAGCCCATAAATAGAACACTTGTTGGGCCGGCCGGGCCTAAGAAATTTATGGGCCAGGACTGTTGCGAAAGTTTCGTACTTTCGGCGATCAAATGATTTTTTTCTCTCAGATGCGAGCTTTAATTTGTTTTTTTTTACTAGTTCAATGCCCATGCGTTGCTACGAAAAATAAAATTAATAACGAAACCTAAAGATCAAGTAATAAAAGAAAATTTTGCTACAAGATCAAACATCTATATCTCTCAATTACAAAAGTTTTTATAATTTCTCCTCCGACATGAATAAAAATCAAATATATTGTACATAGTATATAAGGCATTCATGTCAATAGAATATATTTGAAATGATTTTATTGGTATACGTCCCAAAGACCTGAAAATAAATAGTTACATTGCAACACGATTTGGATATCATTCCAATCAAACCTCATCTATGATGTGCCATGGTTTGTTCTGTCTCCCGATTATTAAAATTCGCAAGAAAACCAATGACTTTAGAAACCTTGTCTATGATGTGCCATGGTTTGTTTCGTGTATTTAGAATTCAATGACTTCATTTTTTTTATCAGGAAATCTATTTGCAATATAATTTATATAAAACAAGCATGTAAGAATTGCGCATGTTGGCATGATCTGCATCTTGAAATACTTCAGCAACAGCTTTGAGAATTCAAGAATATTTGAAAAACAGGGAGTAACAGTTCAAAGAGAAACTTTTTCTGTTTGTTACAATATATTTGTAACATCTCAAAAATTTCAAAAATGGTAAAAATGAAATTTAAAATTTTGAAAATGGAATCGAGTAAACATTTTAATTGAAACCAAGATTTTCATTTTTTAAATATTATCTTTTCTCCATTTTCTAGCTTGTCAACCAAAAGAAAAGAACAAGTTGCGACATTAAAACTTTTGGTCCAAAATAAACAAACTCTGAAAATGAGTGAGAACGTAATCTTACTTTGAATTCCCATCCTCTCTAAAACTTTTTCAACCTTAATAATTATTTTCGAATTTGGGTTAAAAGGAAAAATCAATAAATGAAACTAGTAAAAGAGTAAAAGTAAGATGGTAAAAGATAAAGGTAAAAAGCCAGAAAAAAAAATAATATTAATTCATTAAAAAGTCCCCATCACATCTTTTCAGCTGTCCAAAGATTTTTAATGATTTAAGTAAAGAAGTAAATAATAAAGCGACATGTTTTAACTTCAAAATAGTGACATAATTCTTCAAAAATAATAAGAGCTTATATCTCACCGAGAATTTTATCATGTCTTCCTCATGACATACTTAACCCATGGTAAAAATATCAAAAACTAATAATTACTTTTATAGCCGTTTAAAATTCTAAAACAGAGAACTTGAAAATCTGAAATCTGCAATGTCAGAATTTTTATTAAATAATGGAGTAAGGATTTGAGCTGAAAATTTTACAGAAGTATTCTTAACTTAAATTAATTTGAAAAACAATGTTTCAGAAATAATAGACTTTATTTACTCTTAAATAAAAATCAAAAACAGTAACAAGGATTTGGAGCAGTCAGTCTTTTAACTGCCAAATCCAACACCTTAATGAAACTCATAGAAACATCAAACAACATGCTATAGCAAATAATTTTGTAAAATATTAGATACCAAAAGCTGAATAAAAACCAATTTTACAGAATTTTGGCACACCATTTACTGAGCTGAAAAATTCAAAAACAGATTGAAAATCAGCCAAGTTTGATGAATTACTGTTCTTAAATGACAATAGATATTGAGATGAAACCAAAGAAAATAGAAAGTAGGACTTCTGGGCTATCTACTCAAAAATTTTCAGAAATTTTCAACTGAGTTTGCATCCTTTGCCAAGCCTGCCCATCGACTAGTCAATTCAAGACTCAAAAATCGCCCACCATCTTTGTGCTAGCTGTTTCAATCGATGGGAGTTGTAGGTGTGCCTCTGGCAGTGGTCCCAAGACGCACCTGGGCCCACTGGCCAGCCCTCCTCCTCTCTCTCCTTCCTCTCTCTCTCTCTAGCTCTCCCCGGAGCTTGCCTCGGTCTCTTTTTTTTTTGCAGTCGCCCAGGCGAAGAGCGTGCGCCACGCGACCGCGCTCCGCCGAACGCCGCCCTTCCCGAAAGTCTTGTCTCACCTCGTGAGCTCTCCGCTTTGCCACAAACTGCCAAGTCACCTCTCCCGGCCCTTTGCTCGCTGCTTGCATCATTCTCACATTGCCGTGGAGCTCGGCCAAGCAAGCACCGAGCCAGGCATCACACAGACGAGCACCAGGTGAGACTGCCTGCTTCATTCTTGTGCACAGCCAATGCTCCATCTCCTGAGATGCTTTGCTTTGTATGCAGCCAAGCTGAGCCTTGCCATCTCCTTCTTCCCTAGCGCAGGCAAGCCAGCACCAACCGCAGCTACCAGGTGAGCTCATCCATTGATTCCATTTCTTGCTCACAGCAGCCACCACTCGATCTCCTGAGGGTTCTCTATGGGTTGCATGCAGCCAAGACGACGCCCAAGAACCCCCCAGCTGAGCCTCATCTCGCCCTGCAGCTTTCCTCCCAAGATCTGCCAAGCCAGTACAGCCAATCGCCATTGCCAGCCGTGAAGGTCTAGGGTTGAGCGGGTAAGCCTCAAGTAAATATGCAAGGAACCTTAACACAAGAAACACTTTGGCGCAGTGGTTAAGTCACCAGGGTTGTACTCAGCAGGTCTAGAGATCGAATCCCCACTTCAGCACTTGAGTTTTTTCATTTTTTTTATTTTTGCCTTACGCAATAAAACACTTATTACTTTTGCTGTGAAACTCCGATTAATGCAAACTCAATTCCTAATTTTGAGTTAGTCAGTAAAGATTCAGAATATGCAATAAAAAGTTATATGTTGCTTGCTGCAAAAACTTTTAATTAGGAGTTGAATGAAAGCCATGATTTAAGTATTATGAAGGAACTATGGTAAACCTAGCTCTAAAAATTATGAAATAAATCCAGCATGCTCCTGCAATCTCAAATGTCCCATTTCTGTAAAAAGATTTAGGATTCAATGTGTTTTGCATCAAAAAGTTGATTGTGCCAAGCCTTAATATCATGCAAGATTCAAATAGTTAAAATATGGATTAAATGGACTCAAAAATTGATGAAACCAGTTTGGATGCAATCTTGGGTTTGTATAGATCACCAGTACATAAAAACATTTAAGTTTCACCTTGGTTTGCCATATTTTCTCACTAATCAAACAAGCGATCGGTAAAAGCGGACGATTGGCGAAGCGTCAAAAGAACCCCAAACTTGATAAAACCAAATGCTATAACCCTAAAATGCCGTATAATGGTTTGTGTGGGAAAATGGTATCATAATGAACAATTTTGAGTTAGGTCATATTACGTCATAATGAACTTGGTATGAAAAACATCTTTAACGAAGGTGAAAGATCATGAAACCAACTTTAAAACACTCTTAGGGTTACCTCAGCTTATCCCTGAAAAATGGTTAGATTATCCCATAAGGTGTGATCGCAATCGAAGAATGAAAACTGGACCGTAATTCACGCGAATAATGTGGTCATATAAGCCTTTTCGCAACCCGTAAAATATCTTATATACATCAAAAATAGTGAAAGAATAGCTGAGTAACATTCTATGATACTTATACTACCATGTTCTGGAAAAATATTTCATTTATAACCTTATTATCATATAAAACTAGTTGCTGCAAATACCTTAAGTGACCACAAACTGCACATTTTCAGAATCACTTAAGCACTTTCGGTGGCTTGTAAAATTACTCGGCCAAATATAAAATTTTGGGGAAATGGTCCAGAATCATACCCCAGTATATGAACAACCAAATTATGTCAACATATCTTAATTACTACTTACTTATCAAATAAATTATGTTAACGCAAAAGCCCTAAATGATAACATTGTCGAACAGTTTTACGCGAACAGTAAGAGTAGAAAGTCTTCGTCCAATGTTGCCGCAATACAAGAAATCATCCCATGACCAAATAGCAACAGCGAATAACTTTAAATTCCAGAACTAACTTGAGGAATTGCTTCCATACATGAACACTTAAAGATAAGCACTATTCAAGCAAACCTTTAGGTGAATGTTTTATCAATCCAAACAATTTTTGCATCTTGAATTCGAAGCTATAAACACTAAAATACACAATTGTAACCTCTTGAATTTGTAAACAACCCTATGTGCGCTCATAGCTAAAGTTCCATGAAATCGGTGAATAAAAGTACCACATTCATGCTAAAAGCCTCACATACATTGAGTACTAATAAGATTACTATGCAAGTGATAATTTGAGAACCCAAAATCCACCATGACCTTCTTGGTAAGATTTAATTTGGTAATTTTATCTGATTTCTTTTTGTCCCATTTTGATTCGATGTTATTTGCTTTTGTCTCGGTTATTGTTATTCGACGCATAGACGACGATAATTCGGATTCGGTTATTAACGACATCGACTACGATCCGGATTATATTCCCGACGAAGAGCAACCAGGCAAGCACCTCCTTTGACCATTTTGATCCCATATTTGCAATGATATTTTGTTTTATCAAAACTATATGCATGCGTGTATGTTTTAAACTTGTTATATTGTGGGTGATGGTAGCTAAATCCAATTGTTGCATTCCCATTACCTTGACATTTGAATCAACGCCATTGTAACCTAGTAATGGTGTAGACAATAATTAATGTCACTTGGGTAAAACTTGCGAGATTAACATATGTATATGCTTAGACTTGCTCATTAGATTGGTTTCAAAATGATGGGAGATGTTTCAACTACATTGAGCAAACTTATTTAAATTGAACGGAACCGAGGTATGGTTTCCGTGTATCTTGGTAAATCCAACTCAAAACTTATGATTTAGACGCGGCGAGTTATTACTTAACTTGAGGCGTGAAATGGACCTCACGCGTAGTTAGGGGGAGATCCTCGCCCGGGTCAATTAAGGACCGAACTTGATGCTATCACCTAAGTGTTTGGTGCAACCACATGTGCTAGTATGGGATAGCCTAAGCTCACTAGATTAGTTAGAGTTTAGCCTTGCATTTTGGTAGGCGGAGTAGTATGGACGATCCGATGTATCGAGTCGTTCTAGGTGCTCCCTTCACCGAGGTGTTGGGGCCCAAGCATTCCAATACAACGGTGCATGCCTTGTCATGGGGAGAGTTCACGATGGGGCACCATCGGTCCGTGATCTCCGGAATCGTGGCAAGGGTTTAACATCATGTCCGCTGGTGCAAGGCTAAGCTTTGACTAGTTGAACGGCTTCACGCTCTAGCAAATCGGCACGTGAGTATCGCGAGGCATGGTTGACATGATTGCTAGAATGTGTCATGTGGGTAAAGTGTACACTCTCGCAGAGATTAAAATCTAATTAATTAGCCGTGCTCACGGTCATGAGCAACTTGGGGAATAATGTCAAGTATAGTCTTTTGTTTTTCTTTGAAACTTTTGGAAATGGTGTTGGAATGAGTTGGTGGATTGGGAAGCCATTGGTGGCTGTTTTACTTGTCATTTGCAGCCATGGAGGGCTGTGAATTGCTGTATATGAACTCTACTTACTGTTATTTAGCTTCATACTAAATGCTCTTTACAAATTCGTTACCGTTTTATGAATCTTTTGCTTGCAAACAAAATCTGCCTTATGCTGAAATGAGACTAGTGTAGAAGCTTAATTCCTTGTTATAGCCCTACATTTACTGTATTTCCATACACTAAAGTCTTGCGAGTACATACGTGTACTCACGGTTGCTTAATCCTAACAATATAGACGACGGTATGGAAGAACTCCCCGATGGCACATACTTTACTCCGGGGTCCGACAATGATGTTGATGGATGAACTTGGGCTTTTCCAAGTCGGTTGCCTTTGGGTTTTATGGATGGGCATACCGCTGTCCTACTTTTGGTATATGTTTAATTCCGCTGCAATTTACTCTTTTGACATGTAACATTTGGCCGGTCGGCCACTACTTGTAATATTAAGTAGTTGTAATAGTTGAAGTTTATGTTTATGCTATTCCAACTGCTTAGATTCATGTGTATGTGTTACGATACATCTCGAATGCGGGATATGTGGGTGCTAGGCGTTGATCTTGGGAACTAGCACTAGACACATATCCGGGTACCTGGAATTGTCATCAACCATCAATGCATACTCTCGTGCAACCGTCGTTCTTTGGCTATTGCTCATGCTTTCCTTGGAGAGTGCGGGCGATACCAAGGTCCTGAGATGGATGGCGAATGCTATGCGTGGATGAGTTGGTCTCAATCTCGTATGGTTGTTCGGAATGGAATCGAAACTCTCATGGACGCTGTAAGTGTGTACGGTAAGACTATATGGCTCATATTTGTTTGGGTGAGGGCCATTTAGTCAATACTCCGTGCATGGGACTTTTGGGTGGCAGTGAGCATACACTTAAGTGGAGTATGGGTGTCACCTCTAAGTCCAACGCACGTGTGAGGATCGATTCATATATTCCGGGTGCCCACAATATTTCACCAACGACTACCTTTTCCGAAGTTTTTCTGTTGTTACACTATACTTCTCCAACAATGACCTTTCTTAGTAAATACCTTGTTTTCAAATCAGACAAACTAAACAGAGCATGCATGCATATAACGAATCCTCACACTTTTTCTTTCTGAAAACAAGTACATTTTTTAAGTGTACAGGGATAGACATATATAGCCAAAAAGTCTTAGTTGTAGAAGACTTGGACTAACTATCTATTTGAATAGAACCAAAAGATATGGCAGCTAGAGATATTGAATTATCTCCAACAAATATGTATCAGGAGTAAAAGAACATAACATACCTCCAATTTTGCAGCTAAACTGTACTTTGTCAGGTCTAGCCGTTCCTCCGAAATAGATTTATTTCCATCGGTAGATTCTTCTACTGGAGGCATCTCAGGGTCATTGAGATGTGTTGTAGCTGAATCGATGTTATCCCCATTTGCTTCCCCATCGATTTTGGCACTTCTTCGAAGGAGCACCCATACCATTCTCGGTGAAGGGGTGAATCGCCATTCCTCCCTCATGCTCCATACTACTATCGATTCAAAACCACCACATTCACCTCTAGATCTAATCATCAATTTTATGGATTCTCGAACACGCTTCCATTTTCCTCTGAATCAACGCTCTGGATCTTCTTACCTGAGGACTCTCCTTCTGAGTGTGACCCCGAAACTAAACCCAGATCAACACACTCCCCACTTTTGTTGGATCCATTTGAGCATTTCCCATCATCAAGAATTATGGCTCGGCACGACACCCACCTCTACACGTAGCCGGCTCGCTTGCCCACGCGTGAGTGCATAATTATTTAGCCATTGGTGAGAAGCGTAGTAATAGGAGTGAGGGGAAATTAAAATACATGCATTACATAACAACATGGTGACAAAATATTGTGTTTTCACTCATATGAACTTTCACAAAATTCTATACTGAGTCCAAACGAGGATTATTTGTAAGCACTAACAAAAAGCTCACATAATCTGATAAAGGTTGTCTAATACCACTTACAACCACAGGCTATGAGCTGCCAGCGCTACAACATACCTAAGATTGTAAAGAATTTTTAGAGGAATCTTAATGCATTTAACCTGGAGCTATCATCACTTTTGTTGGATCCATTCGAGCAATTCCCATCATCAAGAATTATGGATTTTGTATTTGCACCCTAATCATCATCCACATCACTGTCACTATCACTGTCGTCATCTTCTACCTTCTTCTTGCCCATCCTACACAATTGAACTAAATCAGGCACTTTGCACAATATAGAATAACAAGAAGTCCACCACTTAAAAATATAACACACTTGATTACATAGCTACCGAAAACAAAAAGGAGATTTGCAGATGTAAAACACTTTTTACCTCCCAAAAATAAGAATATTTATCTTCAAAATTGAAGGTAAGCACTTTTGATGGAGTCTTTCATTATATATATAATTAGATGTTGGTGATGAATATGGAGTCAACTCAACTGTTTCTGAAGTAACACAATTTAATTATATACAATTGCACTTTGTCTCATCAACTCAAGCATTTTCAAGCAACACATCCAAAAGCACAATATTCATCTACGAGGATTCGTCTCCTAAGCAGGACGTTCCTGGCCTTTGTCCTTTGCTTTGACATCAACCAAAATACAATAATTTGCACTTGTTTGGCGCCGCACTGCCCCCAAATAAGTAATATCTTATTCTGACCTATTGAAGTATATATATATATCATTTAATTAACTAAGTACTACACTTGCATCCATAATTTATTTTCTTTGTTTAATTGGTAATCCCTCCGTTTCTCAATATATGTCCATAGTCTACCATACAAACAGAGAAATAAAACACTTAATCTAAGAAAAAGTTAATAAGAAATGATCATTTATACCCCTATTGAATGACATACTACAACCACTTAATTTGTTAAAGAGTGAAAACATTACAACAACAAAGGAATTTAGGCATGTAAGGTTGGTGCGCTCATAAATGGCATATATAGCCTGAGCTCTGGTGGAGCTCCACCCTGTTCTTGTGCATGATACTACTTCCTACTCCTAGACTTTATCATGCACGCTTCACTTAAAAACTTAATGACTTTAAGCATGTAAGTTCATGCATGGCGATTGAGATCAACTCTCGAAAAAAAAAGTGGTGACCTTACATAATAAAAGCAACAAAAGCTGAAAAGGTTCTCCCATTTGGAGAGAACATATTGGGTCTATAAATTGTGATGTACTTATGGATCAATGAGAAAATAAATTAATTTAGTCCTATGTAAAGAAAGTTCGAGGATATGTCATGTACGTCATGTAGCCATGTCTCTCAATTAACACAAGTTGGGATATTAGAGGATAACCGAAGAGCACGAGTGGCAAAGAAGCCTCTATGATCAATCGGCATCGATCCCAACTCTTGTCGTGGTTATCCTTGGTTGGCATCTCGCACGAGTGGTACCGATCCCACCTCATCAACCTTCTCACGGTGGGCATTGCTGCGGAGACTCCTTCATGCCGTGTGTGGCGACAATCGAGCATCAATTGTCCTGAAAAAGAACAGAGTGATCAATATATAGCAAAACTCAGTTGCTAGTGGTGTTGTTCAGCTAGCAGGTTAATTTACGCATTTCGGCATGCATGCTAGCTTCCTAATTAATTTTATAACATTGATTTTTATTAAAGAAATAGCAGAAGCTCTGACATTTAATTGGAAAAATAAGGTTCAAATATGGAGGCCATATCAACGTCTAAAATGATAATTGGAAGATAACGGAGGAGCGAAGAAGTGTAGATCTTGAGCATGTACCTTGTTCCTTTGATCCATTCAGAAATGGATCTTGGTAAGTCTTGGTTATGATGCTTGGTGGGATGATGACAACAGGAAGGTCTACTTTGTCTTTGCCCAAGTAACATCTCCCCATAGCTTTGGTAAATGCATATACATTTGGCCATCCAAAATGGCAAGCCCTTAACAAATTAATTAAAGCAAACTAATGTGTTATACATATATACTCCAAATCGATTTACATGGCACAATCATATGATCGTGACCTTATTTATGGTCGAGATAACCATGTTTACTTACTCGGTCGTAAAGAACTTATCGGAGATAACCATGTTTACAAATTAATTAACGAAGAAACAACCTCGCCTTAGCGTTTGACCATTCTCGAATGCTTCCTCCGATAATAATCCTTCACGGTACCAACTACAAAAGCTAAAGAAAAAAATGCTAAATCGGCAATTAATTACTATATTAGCAATGTAATTCACGTACAAGCAAGTAACATTCCGGATGTGTATATACGATTTAAGTAACATACCAGTGGAAACATGAAGCAACATCTTCAGATTAGCACACTTGTTTGCAAACTCGCATGCATTTTTGGCTCCTAACGCGTTAGATGCCAAAGCAACATCGTACCTGTTCATGCAACCATTTTATTTCTTAGGACGTGCAAAATAAATAAACAAATAAATGAGCATGCAGATGCAGGGGGAAGGGGATGCAGACCCTGCTCTGCCTGAGTGTCTAATTAACAAAAAGGGGATGCAGATGCAGGGGGAAGGGCCGGGTAGTACTACGGCCAGAGTACATATATACTTACCTTTCATAAAATCTAGTTGTTGCAGCTTCATTGATGATAACATCGATCTCCTTGGACAAGGCGTCAACTTGGGAGCTCTCGAGCCCAAGGTTGTCATCCTTGATGTCTCCGGCCAAAGCAACTACCTTTTCTTTGATGAAATCCCGCCAAGATGGGTCCGAGTTTTCTCGCGGAGATCAAGAGATCCTTCCTATGACTGCAAAGCAAATGAAGAGAAAATTAATCCGCTAGTGCGTGGTGTAACTACGCACCTAAACCGATATTTCCTCGGTCCTAAATAGCTATCAATTTGGAGGTGGGTAGCTAAGCAAAGAAGAGATGCTTAAAAAGGCATGAAAATATCATGTCACATGCCAAACACGATTAGCGAAATGATTGGAGATTTCTTTCATAAAGCATCTCGGAAAATAATACAATGATTGGCAATAGATTAAGCACATATATCTTTGGCACATTTTCTCTGTGCAGAACTCTCTAGTAATTCAGTTCTCGATCTATTGGTTCGTAATCTATTTGCACAACAATATTACTTCAAATTTCCCATGACAATATAAGTCTATAGAGGTAAATCTGTAAAGAAAAGCCCTAACGAAAATATGGAATTAATTACGCAACCTAATATTGTATATTTTTCATCTTTTTCCTGGAACAACCTATTGAAAAAAAGGAAAAATAAAGTTCCACATACCGAAAGAGCACAAGTCAGCGGTGTTCAAGACCACCTTCTCATAGCTCCATCCCAAAGATAGAGAACATGCACTAACTAAGCGTAGAAGGAACCCAGAGGCCACGCCCTTCAATTCTTTCGAAAGTCATCCATATCTAACACATAAAACATAATATTTTTAGCTAGGCACATCCTCTGAGAATGTTTTCAGCGAAGCACACAAATACATGAATACTATTTAGCACGAGCAATTAACCCTACGAGACTCACAGTTTATCGTCCAACAATGTAGGGTTGTTGTCTTCATAGGGGTCCATGTTAGCTTGATGAATAAAACAACACACATAAATGATCAGATAAAAAGTTAGTATATTTAAACATATCCAAGCCTGAAGCTTCAACTACATAAATCAAGAGCAGCACTAAGTTACGCCACAGATTGTCAACTTTTTTACACTAACATAACCAATGATGAAGCAGCAAAAACAAAGCTATGAGCAATCAACATAATAGATACCCAAAGAAATTTAATTGTGTAGATGTCATTCAAGCATTTCAACAAACACATTGCGACCATGACGGATGAATATAAGAAGGGAAGAGAAAGATCAAGAACATACCTTGCATCACCCACCATATAACAAACGCAAGAGCAAGAATCTAACATTGCACCGCCACAAGAACAAAATGTTAATGTTCCATTCAAGATCAACGTCCTTTGTGACTGTCTGAGCACCGAGGACCGTTTTCTGAACCACTCGGCCCGCTTATTCATCCCCGTCGGAAAAAAACACCCAAGAAAATCATCACCTCGAATGCACCCAACTCAGTGCCATTGGGTGGTTGGCGGCGTACTTTCGATGGCGGCGGGAGCGAGTCAATCTTCTTGCCTCCCGTCGGGATCTCGAGTTTGAACTCCTCCTCGATCGCCATCACCACCTCCACCGTGTCCAGGCTGTCCATCCCCAGATCTTTCTCGAAGTGCGCCTCCGGCGTCACCTGCCACCACCAAGAGCCGTGCTCTCTCTTAGGGTTAGGGTTTGGAGGGCACCACGCCGGCGGGACGCGATGTGGATTTGGGGGCGCTAGGGTTGGTGCTGTAATTACCTTGGAGAGGTTGACCTTGGGGTGGTTTTTGAAGACGTCGACGACCGCGTCGTGGGAGGACATGGGCCGCGTGAGCCACCGCGCCAGGGCGAGGGGCTGGGCCGCCGGGGAGGGGGAGAGGCGGATGTGGCGGAGGATCGACGGACGGAGCGCCGCCGCCGCCATTTTCTTGTCTCTCCCTGTTCGGGGACTGGGGGGAAGGTGGATAGCGGGATCGGTCGTGTGTCTGGCGGTCAGGCGCAAGAGGAGGCGGTGGTTGTGGTGCAGTCGGGAGGAGGCGGTGGGCGATTGGGAGGGTGGGGTGTGGCGGTCGGCCGTTGGAGTAGATCGAGGGGCCGAGCGAAAGGGATCGCGGGGTGGGGAAGGACCGGAGATTTCGCGGAGGGGATGCGGGGCGAGGGATGCGCGCAAGCCAGAACCGGGTGGAGCGGGGCGTGAATCGCGAGGGAGCGGAGGGTATTTCTGTAAAATTCCGTGGTGGAGAACGGACCAATCACCACCAACTGGAAATTAGAAGTAGTAGAGATAACATGAAAAAGCTTTACACATCATCTCTTCTTTCTACTACTTCTAATTAAGAGTTGGTGATGGTCGTTCGTTCTCCTCTAGAGTGCCTGATCCGTTGGATCTGACATGAACGACTGAGATGAAAAGGGATTTAATCTGATAGTTCCATCCCTTCCTCTCGTCTTCTCATGCGTTCACCCCCAACCGCTCCAGCCACAATGTCTTTCATCTCAAATCACTCTGAACCCTCACCACCTACCTCTCTCTCGATCCGGCGCGCTCAGCTCTCCCTCACAAATCTCTTCAGAGAAACAAGCCTTTCCTACCATTGAAACATAATTAAAGTTAGTACTCTTAGCAAATAATTTTTTTATCGCAAATTGAGTTTTCATTGCAACGCACGGGTACATAACTAGCTTACTTCTACCGAAGACTCTAGTGGTGATCATGGTTCATCTATCTCTCCAGCTCTCGGTTTGGTTCATCTGTCTTGCATCTATAGGTGAGTCAACGCTTAGACCTGTGTATTTTTCAAATCGAAAACAACAAATTCTAACAAACAGATATTCACAATTCCATTTCATTTCGTTGTTTAGCCATATCACAACAACTTCAACAAGAAAATCTCAAGCAACGAGTCATGTCTTCATGCATGCCCACAAACAAGAAAATTAAAATATTATGATTGCTCAATTTTCAAATAAATGAACATAGTATGTTGGAATTAGAACTATATTGTCTAGTGCACAATTGGTTTACCATGATGTGGCTCGATGCGACATGGCTGTGGAGGTTTGTGGCTCCATGTGGTCGGTTCTAGCTGGTGGTGGAAGCATGCAAATCCGACTATATCCACCGCCTTTACATCTCCCCTCCAAAATGGTCCTCATCCTCGCCACCACCTGTTAATAGGCCGTTGCCTTGTGTGTGTGGCTCTCCATCGCCAAAATGGATAAAGGCTTGGATTGGCAACCCTAGCCATCAACAATAGGCCATGTGGGTTGCAAAGGCCCAATGGGCCACACGGCCTATTAACAGTCATATCGGGTGGGATCCGATCAGGTTGTGTACAATTTTGCAATTAAGCTTTTGGTTTTTCTATAAATTACTAATAGTCCTTATTATATTAAATTTAGGTCACTTCAATGAGAAAATTGAAAATAGACCCTAGAACTTATGATTTCAAGTACGAGGGCTTTAGCCATATGGAATTGAACCTTAAAACTTTTTTATTACCACAATTTAGTTTGTTAAACTTTATATAACTATCAAAAAAAAACTTTTCTACTGTTTTAATTCATCTATACGAGCGGTTGTTGTTCCCTTGCAACAAACCAGGAGGTGGAGGAGCCACCTTGGCTAGTGTCATGTCGATGCTATTGAATTGCGGTCGAAGCCAGGGCGGTTGGCGACAGAGGGAGAGACAAAGGGATATGGTAGCAGTTCTTGCCGCCGGTGACGAGCTCCCCTTTGGCACCGCAGGGGAAATAGGGGAGGTGGAGGGTTCGAGTGGTGAGCGTCATCGTCAAAGCTGCGACGCCGCCTCGCCAAGGATGCCGACTAACCCCTTGCCGATGACCACTCATTCCATAACTGTTGTCCTACAGGCTACATGTAACTCTCCACTCCCCCTTCTCTCTCTTCTGCTATGTAGTAGCTACATTCGTGGAATGCTCATGTAGAACTGGCTAAAACTAATTTGGTTTTATGTCATATGTCCTAAGGTAGAGATATTTGTGTCAAGAGTTATTATGTCCCGTAAGAGTTCATGTGACTCGCAATGCACTATATGGAACGCAACATTAATGATAATATGTAAGAATTTTGTTGTTCTTTAAACAAGTCGATAAACTTGACGCTTTAGTATTAAATTGCATCCAATTGTAGTTTTCTATTGCAATGTATGAGCATTTAACTAGTTTACTAAAAAAGAAAGAAGAACCCAAAGAAGGGTCTTACAACAATGACGTGCTGCATTTTTTTCTTGAGTAATGCTTCTATACATCACTCTTCTAATACAAGTTGCACAAAACTTAAAGCAAGTGAATTAGTAAGTAATCGCCATTTACACTTCATTCATGTTTTAATATCTATACAACCACCTCTGTTTTTTTATTTATCAGCCTCTTGTTCGATCTGTCTAACGCTACAAATGACCCATTTCCATTATGTCATTAATTATGGAGGTTCAGTGCAGTTCAGATGTTCATTCTGGCACAATCTTAGCAGTAACGTCGCGATACAGGCGTGACCACCAGGCGGTACAATTGTCTTAAAGAGTCTTACAAGTAACAACATATATACTGGCACAAGGCGACCTAAAGAATACATTATCTGGCAAATGAATGTCTTGCATGTAACATATGCATATGTTACGACCAAACGGATCCACTATCTGACGGTCTTAATACAAATAAAAGGACCAATTGGCATCGATCGGTACAATATAATGCTCGACAACAACGGAAGAGGTAAACGATGAATGTAGTCCAGCAAACGAATTGATCTTTCATATGTCACTAGGTAGATTTGCGCGCTACGCTGCGCCGATTGATTTTTGGTAGATCGCTTAGATGGCAAGAATAAGATACTAAAAATGAAAGCGATGTTCTACGATTAGTGCTATGTTTGGAAGCCTGAAGTGGATATGCATCACTAAGAGGGATAATAACTTCCTTAAAAGCGCAACTATTCGATGAGAATCCACCTAGATCTATTTGATTGTCGGTGAAAGTTAAGGAATAGTAGCACAAAGTTTTGCTGAGATAAGCAATCAGCAAGATAAAGCAGATCAAATGCCAACAAACAAAAGGCATTGGTTATTGCACCATAGCTTGATGAAGCGTCAAAAAGGGTAGAATAAAAAGTAAAAAACACAACTGGATAGAAGATAAAACTACACAAATGGATAGAAGAAAAGGAAGACGGTATTTACCTTAATAGATATGCTAATCTTATGTTTCTTTAAAATTTCCAGGAGTATTCTAATCCAATAATCTCTATAACTGAGCAGAGAAAATGCTCCGGCATCCCCACTTTACCTTCTTTCTTAGAAAGCTCATAGGCTGTCATAGCGAAGACAATTCCTCTATGAACAAAACATTGCTATACAAAAATATGTTTGATTCACAAGAGGAAAAAAATGCTACGATGGGATAATGAAATATAGCATAACGGCCACAGCTTATAGAAAGCGATTAGGGACTACATATCCTTTTCTTTGGTACGGACAAAGAGAGAATGCAAGACAAACTATATGATTCCTCAGAGGGTCAGAGCGCTCCTCCTGCAAAGAGGTGAAGAAAGAGAAATTACAGGAGCTCCAAAGAGTAAGAGAAAAAAACAGCGGTTTCATAACAACATTTATTTTTTTGATAGCGAAAACCGCTAATGATGTCTATCGAACGTTATTATTTCATGAAAGAGCCGACAAGATACCAAAGCATCTACTCTGTTATAGTATTACCTTCATATGTTTTGTTTTCTTCTTTTTCTTGCTCTGCTCTCCATCATCTTGATAAGTTTGCACCTTTCGAGCGATCCAATATGAAGGCGAATCTGACTCAATGAACCTTGCAAGCAAGATAACGAATCGCAAATACTTTAGAAACATCGTAAGCCAATCTTTGGAATGGTGCCTTACTTTTCCATTTTCATTTGATTTCCTTGGGTTCTTCTTCATCTTTAGAATCTTTAGAATCGTAGTAATTCTCAAGACGATAAGAGAGGAAATAAAATTAGCAACCTATACACAAAGACTAAAGAAGGATACCTCAAAGGGATCCTCAAATGATGAAACATGTTGTACTACTCTTCTATAAGGGAACGCCACCTACATTGGTAAGGAAAAATGTAGGTCGATTTATAGTTGAGAAAATGCGAGCAAAATTTGTTAGCTCACTAAAATATAAAAGGTCAATCTACAATCATTAACAATGAGAAAATCGTTGGTAGAGCTCAATCACAAAAAGATACATTGGTAGCCAATCCAAAAATTAGGAAGTAAAAAGGGATGGTGTATGATGAGATTCATTTCATCTTCCTATGTTGTACTAAAAAGCACTAAACAACAACTAAAAGAAAACATTGGTTCTCATCTTGTCCAACTGTTTTTCTTTGAGAAAGAGGAAAAGGATGAGTATAAGCATCTTCTAAGAAGTGGGCACGTATAGTACATATGCAAGGTTTATTCATGAGACACAAAAATCACACATGTTACCCTATTAACAATCAATGTAACACCCTAGAAATGTAATTGGTTATCACTGACATCATAAGAAAAAAACTTGAGTGGCCAACAAGGCAGAAGAAAAGAGACCTTCCAGGAATCTCTTGGTATGTACTCATGATTATAAAATCAGCATTGCTCATAACGATCATATTAGCTGTGAACTGGCAAGGGAAATGAAACGATCAGTTCATAACATACATGTCAAGCTAGACACCGCCATTAAACGAACACATTACCTGTAAATCATCCATATGGTCTTGAATTTCTGTAATTACTCTGTAGAAAACGGTAATCATAGTGAATAAAAACGCAATTTATGCAGGCTACATATCTAAAAATAGCTAGATCAACATTAAGTTTATATAGTAACCTTCTCTCTTTATTAATCTACTGCACTTCTAACATCACCGTGATTCCTACAAAGACCGAAAGAATACAACAAAAGGCCAAGTGAAAACCACAGAAAAGTAGAGAAGGATTGTGTCTGTAAGACAGGAACTTTGCTCTCTCCGATGTCCTGTAGGGAAAAACAATTTAGAAATATAACCTCAGCAATATAAGATAGCACATGTGTATATGGTAACTGAACCTGAAGACATAAAAAAGAAAGGAACAAGAACAACACACACCTTGATCGCTGCTCAGTTTGTGAAGTGTAGAGAAAAATCTGAAACTGCTTCTCAAGGAAATTATGAAATGGGGCGCCAAATGGGGCAAGCTTCTCTGAAAAGAATGACGCTAGCCTGGTTGCTCAAAACATGCAAGCTGTGGAATGGAAAAATGACAGAACAAAACCTAAAGCTTGAGCGTAGCAAAACCATACAGTTCCTTAGAAATTGTGGCAGCCACTCAAAATTGCTACAGCTCAAGATAACAATTTTATCTGGCCTCTCGAATTTAGGTAGATTAGTCTGTAGAGACAAATGGTACAAAATTAGGGAAATAACAACAGCCAAATCATGACATGGACCCAAATAAATCGGCTTAAAGCAGTCAATAAGATACAAATCCTAGATAGCATCCAAGCCAAAAACAAAGCAGGAGAATGAAGCACAAAACAAGTGCTGTAGCTTACCTTAACTGGTAGGTCATGTGATTATCATGTCATTTCGCTGCAATTATGCTCAGTTGCTTGAACGAAAACTTCTATCTATTTAGTTCCTTATTTACATGTGAATATACATTTTCCGCAAATCTAAAACCTAATCTGTTTTTGACAGTACTCAACCTGTTTTTGCCAATCCATTAGACTACCCTCCTCATAGTAACATATTGTAGTGACGCAATATCCTGTGTAAGTATCTCTAAAAAACAGTCATTATAATGTTGGACTGAAAGGGATAAGTATGATAGAACAACTAATATGAATTCATGTATGATGCTCTCAGTGGTAACAGGAGTAACCATAGGAGAAACGCATATGCATAACCAACTAAATTAATTGGTGAAGTGAAAGAACTATAAGAAATAAGGCAGTGCTATTTAGTAGATGGAGGTTTCTTGTTTGCCTCCCAGAAGCAGAACAGACAAAGCAAGGCATAGGAGAAATGCACAAGCATAACCAATCAAATTGACTGGTGAACTGAAAGAACTCTAAACACATGGCTACCATGTCACTGCAAATAACCGAAAAGGAAATCGGCAACTACTGTTATTAACCTCAATTCTATAGCTCGAAATCTGAACTAAAAATTTAGACTCCAAAACCCAAGCGGCAGAAATCTGACGTGAGCTTCGGTTCATAAATCATGACAACAATCGGAGGTTTGCCACTATTAACCTGTTATTAATTCCTCCTGACTAAAGGGTTCAGTGTGTTCCTCCCGACCAAAGGGTTCAGTGTGTTCCTCCCGACCAAAGGGTTCAGTATGACCTACTTCTATGGTCACGAAAGATTGGTAAGAAAAGATCAAGAAACTACCTTGAACTCGTGCAGAACCATGGCCACTCTTAGACACTGCGAATTCGTTCCTTACCCTATGGTGCTCCAGCTTCATCTTCTTAGCCGATGACATGAGGTTTGGATGGATATACCACACTATCAGTGACATGCACACAAACGGCACTAATCAGTACAATCAACAAGAGCAATTAAACAAGAAATGACCAAGGCAACAACAAGATATATCATTACAACTATTAGTCTTCTTCTGATCCTTGGCCTCGAGCATCACTATGATGATATGCATTGTAAGTATGTTCAGATGTTATGTACGGTGGACAGTATCTGTAGGTAAGGTATATCGCATTGTAGTACAGAGCCATCTGAACTGAAATAGTATGTAAAGCCATGGTACCCAGAAACAGCTCCTATGTCTATGGCCAGCGATCTACATTAGACCAGCACACTGAACTTCTTTGTGAAACAAGAAACGAACAGAAGAGGCTATCAAAGAGGCTGTCACTAGTCAATATAAAAAAAACACTGCAAGAAGTTCAGGATTGTTTTATCTTGTTCTGTACGCCAATAACAAATCCTAAAATCAATACTTTGCTGAACAAGAAGAACATGCAGCAGATAAAATCTACTATCCTAGCAAAGGCACATTTGACTCTCTTTAATTTCGTAAGGAGTAGAGAATACAGAGCACATCATCACAGATACATACAATTGTAGAGCTAGTATATATAATAGATAAAGAAGGAAAGCGGTAAAACACCGATAAAAGTACATCATCACACTGAATAACTAACACAACAGATACACAATATAAATGAAAAACATAAAAGCTTATATGTATGATGTTACCTTGGAAACGGTAACGGATTTTAGAGAGTATATCTGTCAAATATGTAGCCCTCCGAAAAATCACGCTCTGAAAGAATTAGTGAGCAGGGAAAAAATCTGCAGACACAAACTGCTAGTAAGCTTGTAATCGAACAACATGGAACTAAGTCGCTAAGTATGACTATCCTAGCACTAACTGTTTCATCGTACAGGAAAACAAAGTTCAAAGCTTCAAGACCAATACTTTTTGCAAAAGAATTTGCCATATGCTTCTATTGATGATATACCATCGGTTTGCATGGGTTTGCATTCCCAAGCCGTAATAGAAACATGTTTTTAGCACAACACCATGCTAATTTTTTAGGCGCAGAGCTCAGATTCAACATATATCTCCAATGTTATCATTGTCATCTCAGATCTATTGAAGGCTCTACAGAGGAAAAACATATTACACTTTGTGAGTAACAATTATAGAATAACGACTACCTGAATATGATTGATTTGCACCATAAAGCAAGACTGACCTAAGCACACATGGTTTACCTACCTGAATATCTCTCCATTAGATCACTTTTCGAATCGTATTTCCTTTTACAGTTCTTTAATGGAAAGATCAAGATAATTAAGGTTTGAACAAAAAAGCAAAATTAACGTCAGAATGGATTCGACATATACCTGGAAATTCTTGCACATGGCTATGATTCTATCAAAATCGGTATCGATTGCCCGCAAGAAATGGTCAGATGGACTTTATGAACAAAACCAATTATCAAAGATAAATTCGCTGACTCATTGCGGTTGACCTTCTCATGAGATGGTATGTATCTGAGTGACAGGATTAACAGATTGAATTTATGAACAAAATCAATTGATCAAAGGAAAATTCGCTGATAAAGACGATTTGGTGAAATAATACCTAACTTGTTGAGTGGCAATAGGAAGATGTTACAGTAAAATACCATATACAACCCAATTCTGGGTTTTAAGAAATTGCTGGAACACCTTTACCTGTAAGACACAAAGAAAACAATACTTGACAAGTTCATCTTGTAAAAATTAACATGTATCTTTTTATTTTGGCAAGACAGAAAACAATAAGATTTTAAATGAGCAGCAAAGTAACAATCATACTGTGTTTAATCAAAGGAACACACATATTCATAACATTGAACAAGTATGCGAAATGAGAAAGGAATGTTATGCTAGTGATAGGGCGAGGTTAGAAACCATCTTGATCTTCTTTTAGTAGCATTTAGAGAGACAATCGCATCTTTTCATTCGCTCACTTCTTTTCTTTTAAACATTGCGAAGAAGTGAACACATATTCCTCAAAAAGAAGTAAGCACATCAATAGATTCTGAATTAATCACCAAGTTCATTGTGCTCACAAACGAAGAAAAGAAAAGATAGCCTTACATAGCGACCATTTAAAACAAAAAAATCAAGAGATCGATTCCAAACACATACGTCAATCTGAAACAAAGGAATTAGGCATCCATAAATCATGCACGATCAACGAAAATTATTATAACCAAGTAGCTTAATGGAAAACCCAATCTCATCCTTAGAAATTGAAGAATTCTATGAAAAACGTACCCAATATGACTGACCGATCTCTGAAAGGCGCGACCAGCTGCTCCACGTCACCCATGTAGCTAAGCATGAAGAACAGAGAAATAATAAATATAAATATAAAAATCATTGTACCTGTTATGGGCTTTAAATGCCTCTCTTTCAGCCTCTGAACTGTCAAGTCTATAACTGCATGAGAGCTAAAAATTCAGATTAGTTGGTATCATAGCGCAACAAATGCACATATCATATATACATCTATATACTGAAAGAAAAATGAGAAAGCTTTCTATTGAAGACTGAAATTTAGCATGTCAGTATCATCTTTTCATATGTGGAAGCTTGGAACCGGTAAAATGCTACGTATTTCTGCATCCAAGTTTAGCGTTCATGTGATCTACAAAAAACAAACACCAAGGTCGTTAGCTAGGTACTTCATCTACGCAAAAAAATGAATTAGAAAAGGCGTTCCTTTTTAGCAGAAAGTACAACAAACAACAGAAAAGTTTCTTATTGATTAGCCTTAAAACACATGACTTACCCCATCTCCCATGGTGAATATACATACAGTCTTAGGGTTCCACAAAGAACGTCTAACAAGATGCGCGTAAATCTCCACAATGGCCAGTAAAAGGCTCCATAAGCATTCCCAATGGCTGCTGTAGCAAGTTAACTGATCGAAGGGGCAACCATCAGGTAATCTTTTAGTCCAAAAAAAAGGAAAGGAAACACAACGTTCTAAGCTCCGACATTAACATTCTGAGTGGCAAATCTTGGACTTTTATGCTGCCTAAGTACATCTCAAAAATAAGAAAGGCGAACATTTTTTTTATGTAGTTGTCAGTACTGTCCCTAATGCTCCTAACCTGTGGTCACTACATGTAAACCAAAATCTACAAAAGGGATTAATCTGCGCTGCACCAACACTCTAAAAAAACAGTCCTTATCTGCACTGCACCGAGACTTCAATTCCATGTCTGCTTACCACAGAACTCAACCTTCCTTGAAACTGCACATTAGCATCCTCATAACTAAAACTAAATAGTTGCTGGAAAGAGTCACAAGGCACAAATGACATACAAAATCGAGCCAGCAAGTACTAATATGCACTGATATACCAGTAGATTAACATGACTATGTCACACTCTGGTAGAAAGAACGGCGAGAGGCTCATTGGCAAAAGCATATCAGCTTAAACTAACAGTCGCCAAGAAAACAATTCCTAAGCAACACAAGAACCTAGCAGCTCCTGTGAAGCTGAGCCGCTGAATCTTCTTTGGAGCCCATGACGCCAAGCCCTCCAAGGCATCGAAGTTCTACCAAAATCAAAACCCGTAAGCATAGCCTACCTCCCCAAGCACACTATAAAATCTAGGAAGAACAAACATAACTATCGACCAAGCTTAATATCGTAATTGCGAGATACATCTATGATTATTGAATCGCAAAGGAGCAGCTCTATTGCTTTTGACCATCATCATTCTTTTTGTCCTCTAAGCCCGGTCATCATGTCAAAACATTGATTGATATAGGTCAGAGACATTACTCGCATGAAGATCTAACTATGGAATAGCTCAATCGCAAGACATGGGAACAAATCCACAAACCCTAGAATCTAAAATCGAAACCAGAATGGCACAAACCAAAGCTAAACCAATATATGAAACTAAGGAAAACATCACGGATAAAAAAAATCATACCTCGAAATTTGCCTCCCAAATAGCCTTGCACCCCAAATCATTCAAGAAGCGGGAAAGCAGAGGCAAAAGCGGGCCTGCTCCTTAAAAAGAGGAGAAACGGTAGGAGGCGCGGCACCGGAGGACGGGAAGGAGGGAAGGGAGGAGGCGGCAGTGGCGCAGTTGTCTCGCCGATGGAGAAGGGACGAGTCGCTAGGGTTTCGAGGGACGGGGTAGGAGCTGGAGCACCACCGCCAAGCCGATCTGTCGATGAGGAGGGAACAGGACAGTAGGGTTTCGAGGATCGGCAGAGGTGGAGCCGCACGGGTGATGGCGGCAGAGTAGCGCGAGGGTTCGGGCGAGGGCGGAGGACGTGAGGAGGCAGGCGCACCGGTGGAGACGTCGCCCGCCTTGCGGAGGGGAGGTAGCGGGGGCGAAGAGGACGCGCGCGTAGGGCGGTAGGGACCGCATTGCGCGATGGGGGAGACGGAAGAGGCTCTCAAGGGCTCATGGCGCGCGGATTTGGCGTTACAAAGCTATAGGACTTCGCCCGGTCGTGGGCAACGGATCGCACACACGCAATGGATGGACGGCTGCGAAAATCCGAGTGACGTGGCTACCCTGATCGCGTCTGGAATCCTTCGGCTTTAATAGATTAGATATATGTGATTGTAACAAAAAAGAGCTCTTATTATCTCATCCATTATATATCAATTAAAAGCTCGTGATACACGTTTTACGGCTGCTAAGAAAAAAATAAGCATGCTCGAAATTCTCACATAAAAGAAAAACATTGGGCCCTTGATTAGGTGAACCTTAATTAAAGATTGATGAACTATATCAACCATCGAATGTTATTAGAGAAAAAAAAGAAATATATGGCAGGAATCCTTGTCTCTATAGCCATCTCCGGAGCAGCAGGCTCAATGGCATCGATCCCAGACACTCTGAGCAAGCAAGTAGGCCCTTATCCAGGCCCGTCTAGGACCCAGCGCAAGTGGGCCGACCGCACATGGCCTCCAAATTTTTGGGGTCCCCAACATATGCTGCACTACTATAGCCTATTAAGTTTTTTGAAATCTAACGCATCAACGCATCGTATTCTGTTGATTCCGTGACTCATCGTGACTCGTGTCTCGCACGAAGCCGCCGTGACGGGGTGTGCCGCCGCCGCCCGCCGATGCATGATCGCCATTCGCCAGTAGTAGCATGTTAGCGCTAACGATCCAACTGCTTCTTATGTGGTCTGTAGTTCTGTACTAGTTCAATTATTCAAATCAACGATCAATCTTAGGGTGAATATTTCTTGCCTTGCCCCTTGGAATATAAGTTGTATATTTGTGCATCGGTTCTACTAACTCCGCTTCATCGCATCAAGGTTCGTTCACGAGCAAATTGTCCCATTTATATTGGTTCCATGAATTGTCTTTTTTAATTAGTTTTGTTGTGTTTGTGATTCATAAAACAGAGAGATCAATTTATTCATCATGTCTTCTAGAGTTAGAAAATATGATTCCGGTTATGAAAAGCGCAAGAAGAAAAAAAGACTAGAACAATTCGCACAGACTCAGAATTACATGTGGAGTTAAAAGTTCCTCCAAAATTTTATCCCTAAGGAAGACATGGACCCTCTTGATATTCTGAAGTTTGTGAAACGGATGGGTTGTTTTTCCTAATACCTTTATTGCATATAGAATTTTGTTGACTATTCTTGTGACAGTTGCATCTGCAGAATCTAAGCTTTTCAAAATTGAAGTTGGTAAAGTCCTACATACTGTGAGACTATGACACAAGAAAGACTCAATGGATTGGCAACAATTGCACTTGAAAATAATGTTAGGAGAAGATTAAATATGAAGATATAATTGAAGATTTCATTTGAAAGAACACCAAAGCATGATGCTTTTACTAGAAGTTAAAAGATATCGGTAAGAAAGATTCACCCTTTACTCTTTTAATATTAATGCCTATTGTAGTTCTAAATATTGGGAAAAACATATAGTTATATAAAAACATATAGTTATATAATGGAATCACATTTTGGTTATTTGTATTTCCCTAGTATAGGGCTCTGTTTTGTGTTTCGCATCAGGGCCTCAAAAACTTAGATACAGCTATGTCCTTATCTTGATAACCCACACAGTATAGTTACTCATAGAAAGTATTAGGTACTATAGTGATACTTCCCTGCTCCGTGGCATTATCTTGGACATACACAATCTGAAGCTTTGATACCAAATATTGGCCTATAAAACTCTGACGCACGCAACCACGCTGGACACGCATGCACAGACATTGTCTGCCGGAGTTGGGAACGAACACACGCAGAGGATGACCTTTTGCAGCGGTGAACAACCTGCGCCTTTTCTGTTGTACTTGTTATTATCACCTCATTAATCTGGTATACAATTACTATGCAAATGCAAAGCAACGCGCTGATCAGGCTGAGCCCAGCAACAGCTTGGACCGATTCCTATGCCATGATCCCGGCTCGATGTGAGCTACAATATGCACTAGACCACTTCAAACACAAGCAACCCAACGCATGGCGTGCACACAACAAATATATATGTCACATCTACTACAAAAAGTGCTACTAACATGCATGATTAACGTGGAGAACAAAAGATGCAACAAGATTATAATTAACGAGGGCTCGATACTCGAACCCAACTTTTCTCGTAGAAACAAGTGCATACGCGTGCGTACGTGTGTGTAGAGGTGTACGTGCATGCTTGTGGAACGAGTCTATTGTTTTTTATAATAAATGTTAGAGCTCCAGCCAATTGTTCTTTTTTAAAAAAGATTATACTTAGGGGGTGTTTGGGACAGCTTCAGCTCCACTAAAATCTATGGATTTGGTGGAGTAGGGTGTTTTAGCTCTAGAAATTTATAGAGCTGAAGCTGTGGGTACATTAAAAGTGTTTAGATAGATCATCTTATTTACATTTTAGACTAAAAATATAAACTTAATTCACTTTATTTTAGGCTATAATTTTAGATTTAAGTTGAAACTGGGAACTGAAGCTCTCCCAAATAGAGCCTTAACAGCGTACAGCTCGTTGAGCGACTGGAGACACGGCCATGAGGAGCACCGCACGCGGAGGCGTACGTAGACCAGGACGCGGTGCGGGTCGCAGGACGTGCGCGCCGACGAGGGCGAGGTAGACGGCCGGCCACCATGAGGTCGAGGAAGAGCACGGCGTAGAGCAGCATGCGTGATTCCGATCTTGGCGCACGCGTGGCCGGCGAAGGTGACCGTCCGGTGGTCACCGTACGTCCCGCCCCGCCTCCTCCTCATCATGGACCTCCTGCACGCGCGTGTGACAGTTGCAGTAAGTGCTTGTGCGCGTGTGACGGTGTCAAAATCGCGCAAACCTCAGCACGTTGCACGGCAGCGCCGGCGCCGACGTACACAGCGAGCTAGATTCATCGGCCAGCCGTTGCGAGAGCGCGGCATCGCCGGCGACGGAAGGCAGAGCTCGTGACTGCAACGACAAGGAAGGGAGGAGGAGGCGGGGAGCTAGGAGGGGAGTGAGGTGAGCGGGTCCGAGCTAATTAAGATCGTCTCACATTTCCGGAGTTGACCGGCCGGTTGACCCCAAGGAGCTCGGAGGATAGCTATCTAGTGTCTACCAAGTTCAAATTTTGTTGTCTTATCTATTATACACACACACACACGTGATTACAGTTTATAAAGAACTTTATGAGTCGCGAGTTTCTCTCTAACCTTCTTTTGTCCAAGAATAGAGCGTGTGCCCATGTGTCTTACTGTAATCGGAAAAAAGAAGAAGAATTGTTTCTGATTCGGAGTTTGAAGTAAGCACGAAAAAGCTAAGAAAAAAAATATCGCAGGATGGGATGGGATCGAGCAGCGCCGAGCGGGACGGGGAGGGAGTTTCCGCGTCACCATCCTCATCGGGAAGCGTGCTGCGAAAAGTCCTCACCCGTAACGAACGAGAAAGGAGGGTGCACTAGAGCCATCGCGTTACCCACCACTTCGATATCACAGACTGGTGGGACCACAGGTGGAGAGATAGCCGCGGCCTCACCTGTCAGTCACGTTGCGTCTGTGCCGGGCTAGCGTGTGAAAACAACCTTATCTCCGCATCACCGCCCCTTCCCTGACACGTCATCGTATATCACCTTCCCTACCTTCGCCGTCCTAACTAAAAAATTAGTAAATAACCCCTGAGAAAGCACGAATTACGTACTACTCCACACTGATAAACTCTTCGTGCGCAAAAGTCACAACATAAGGGTTAGTATAGAATAAATAAATCTTGTAGGAACATACCTGTAAGCTTCGCCTACGGTGCCCATTAAAGCAACGTCCTAGGCTCCTAGCGTAACGGCACCAACCATCGACTTCGCCTCCTGTCCCACTCCCGCACACGTTTCGTCGAACACCTCCCCGCCTTGCCATGGCCAGCACCTCCCGCTCTGGCTCCGACGAAGAATCGGCGCCGGCGATCCGCCGCCTCCGCCACCTCTCCCTCCACCTGCTCCAGACCTCGGAGCCGGAGGGGGCGGAGGCGCTGGCCCTCGCTGCGTGCGCGGGGAGGCGGCAGGCCGCGGGCGCGGACGCGGCGGCGCTGGCCGCGTACCTGCGTGGGAGCCACCGCGTGACACAGGAGCAGGTGTACAAGTTTCTCGTCTCGCGGCCGGAGCTCCAGACGCCGGTGGAGCTGCCCATGGCCGCGCACCGCGAGCTCTGCTTCCGACAGATGGCCGCGCTGGTGCGGGAGGCCGGGGTGCGGCCGCTCACCCTCATGGCGACTGACCCCGCTGCGTACTTCGCGCTCATGGAGGCCACCGGCGGCGTCGACATCTCCCTCGGCATCAAGCTCGGCGTCCAGTACAGGTAGGAGCGCGCATGCTTGCGTTTTTTACAGCGTGTTGTAATCTGGTAGATGCTTACGCTTCCATTTGTTTCCTATGTTCGTTGTTAGTTGTTAGTTACACAAGTGTTTGATGTTGCGAGGGGTCATTGATTATATTGAACTTCTGGTTTACTGGAATTGACAATTTATGATGTGTGATGACTTAAATCATATAATCTACTTCATTTATGGATCAATTGATATCGTTGTCGGTATGAGCAAGTAACTAACTAGGATAGTGCAATACTTGTGTGGATGTTGATGTTAAAACTTGGTTTTTCGAAAGAAGATTTTTACTCTTTGGAATGTGAGCTAACATAAAGCATGAGAGGTGAGTACTGTCCTTGACCATGTGATGTGCCTGCTATTGGTTTTTCATATTCATGAGAATCCTACCATGGTCATTGTGAGGGTGGGGCTTGGATCTATCCACAGCTGTCCACGGCAGGATCACAGTCGCACTCTTTCGTGAGGGCAAGTGCTTTCCAGTCCAGTGAAAGGGACTATGAAAATGAACATACTGAAGTACTGTATGTACATGTGTTTTCTGTTTTGTACTAGTTTATCAATAAATGGTGGTCTTCTGCTGCAACTTTCGAATGTGGACATGCTTAATTGAAATGATGTAACGAGCCACATTAATTCTTGGATAGCAATTGTGTTGATGGTTGGTTTGTGATGTTAGTCATTTGATTGACTATAGGGATGAATTATCAAATTATTATTGCCAAATTCCAACCAACAAAGGCACTTTATGTGCCCATGTTCTGTAATCAGTAATTTTGTTTGAGTCTTCTTGGGATTGTTTACAGTATACATGCATATGCACTCTGTAGTTTAGTTTGTTGGCTCATACGCCTTTAAACTTTGCAGTTGTTTCTTCTCAGTTTTATACCTCAATGTATACGAATTTATTCAAAAGGTCCTCACGGGTGTGTCAAACGATTTTGTGGTTTATTATGTAGTTTGGTGATCTTTGCAGGACAATAACACAACATTTGTAGTTATTTCACTTCTTTTATGTACTAGTTTTCTCTTGTCAGTCCATTGTTGAAATTCACTAGCCTAACCTGCTTGTAAATGCAGTCTCTGGGGAGGTTCTGTAATAAATCTGGGAACCAAGAAGCACAGAGATAAGTTCTTCGACAAAATTGACAACTTGGACTATCCTGGCTGCTTTGCAATGACAGAACTACATCATGGTTAGATTCTCCCATATTTGTTTCATCAGCAATTACTGAGCTCTATTGTTTGGTTGATTTGCATTTTTTATCAAAATCCAGATCAATTATGTAGTCTTGTTTGTACAGAGCACCTGAAACACTGTTTACAACAATTTGAAAAGATTCCTCACAATTTTTCTCTTCTTGTCTTGTTTTTTTTATTAGGATCCAATGTCCAAGCCCTACAGACTACTGCTACATTTGATCCAGTTACTGATGAGTTCATCATTAATACCCCAAATGATGGAGCTATTAAATGGTGGATTGGTAACGCAGCAGTTCATGGAAAATTCGCTACTGTTTTTGCAAGGTTAATTTTACCGCTTCAAGGAAAAGGAGGGGAACCTGCTGATATGGGCATTCATGCGTTTATTGTCCCAATACGGGACCTTGAAACCCATGCTGTTCTTCCTGGAATTGAGATCAATGATTGTGGGCATAAGATAGGCCTAAATGGTGTAGATAATGGTGCACTGAGGTTTCGTTCAGTTAGGATACCTCGTGACAATCTTCTGAACCGATTTGGTGATGTGGCGCGAGATGGAAAATACACAAGCAGTCTCCCAACGATTAACAAAAGATTTGCAGCAACCCTTGGCGAGCTTGTTGGGGGACGAGTCGGTCTTGCATATAGTTCTGTTGGGGTACTCAAAGTTGCAGTAACCATTGCTGTTAGATATGCTCTACTGCGTCACCAATTTGGACCACCTAAGCAACCTGAAATCAGTGTGCTGGATTACCAATCTCACCAGCACAAACTAATGCCTATGTTGGCATCGTCATATGCATTTCACTTTGCCAGAGCATATTTGGTGGATAAGTACTCGGAAATGAAGAAAACCAATGATGAGGATGTTATCGCTGATGTCCATGTTCTTTCATCTGGGTTGAAAGCCTACATAACTTCATATACAGCAAAATCTATCAGTATATGCCGAGAATCATGTGGTGGCCATGGTTATGCTGCTGTAAATCGTTTTGGTGTTCTGCGCAATGACCATGATATATTTCAAACATTTGAAGGAGACAATACAGTTCTTTTGCAGCAGGTACCATATCTCAGACTGACCTATGCAATATTTGACCGACAGGTTTTCTGATAGTTGGAGGAGTAACATATCTTAAGAACACACATACATAATTTATATTTTATGGGTTAAAGGAAAGTTTGGATGAGTCACTAAAGATTGCTATGAAGTTGCTTATCCTTCAATTAATGTGCCTTTTATCATGCTATTGTAGGTTGCTGGAGATCTCCTGAAGCAATACCAGGAAAAATTTAAGGGAGGGACACTCTCAGTCACCTGGAACTACTTGAGAGACTCTATGAGTACCTACTTGTCCCAGCCTAATCCTGTCACTGCTCGATGGGAAGGGGAAGATCATCTACGGGATCCCAACTTCCAGCTGGATGCATTCAGAGTGAGTCGTCTCTTCGTAATAAACTCAGTACCAATTGAGTAAAATTCCTGTACTGACTGGATGAACTTTCTTCGCAGTACCGAACATCTCGATTACTGCATAGTGTTGCTGCTCGACTCCAGAAGCATAGCAAGACGCTTGGAGGTTTTGGTGCGTGGAATAGATGTTTAAACCATTTGCTCACACTTGCAGAGTCACACATTGAGTCCGTCATTCTTGCGAGGTTTATAGAAGCAGTGAAAAGGTATATTCTTCTACTGCATTAGTGTTTCTACGTGTCCTCAGTTACACTGTTGTTTCCATCATTACTTACTAGTAGCTTCATACTTTAAAAGTTAGTTTTTTTTTGTTAAATTAGTTCTTCTTACGATTTGTTTGGTTGATTTAATGTCCTTTTTTACTTATATCCAGTATTATATCCAGTAAAGTTAATGCGACAACAATGACTTATAATGCTGCATCATTGATGCATCTGTGCAGTTGCCCCGACGAAAAAACACGGGAAGTGTTGAAGCTGGTGTGCGACCTTTACGCGCTCGATAGGATCTGGAAAGACATTGGGACGTACCGGAATGTAGACTATGTTGCCCCAAACAAAGCCAAGGTTCGTTTCTGCTTGTCACTCTCGTCGCCTCGTACTGAAATTTCAGCTCTTACTTCACCCTGGAACCAGAGCCTGAGTGACAGTACTCCATGTCATGCCTGCAGGCCATCCATAAACTGGCAGACTACCTCAGTTACCAAGTGAGGCTTGTGGCGCGAGAGCTCGTCGACGCGTTTGATCTTCCGGACCTCGTCATCCGTGCCCCAATCGGCTTGCAATCGGAGGCCTATGCGCAGTATACCCAGTACGTAGGCTTCTAGATAACAACAGTGTATAACTACGTACCATACTACTGCCAGTCACCAAGATGAAGCAGGGTACATCAAATTCATATACAGCCAAACTTCTACGGTATATCTAGTACTAAGTCAAAATGAAGTGTATAAAGTAAATAATAGATGGGCAAATACTGTATATTTAGACAGCCACCTCATTGAGAAGAATAAATTTTGTCAGATTTCGTTTTGGCACAACTGGTGCGAACAAAGTTGCTGAACTGTATTAGACTACTAAAACGTGGAGTTCCGTGAGAAAAACATCTGGTGCATATCATTTTCAGTTGAAACATTGGTTCATCGTTCGACTGTCCCTGAATTTCGCTGGGTTTCATGCCTGATGAACAATACCAAACGCCAATTGTGACTGTTACTTGGCGCTAGACAACGACGTGATTGATGATGAAGAAAATCAGAGACAAGTGAGCTAAATATTCCGAACAACGTACGAAGCATAATTGGCAGTACTAATAATTAGCCAAACATATGGATTTAATCCGATCATTAACGAGCTATATACCAAAATACTCTCAGTTCTTGGACCAGAATAGAATTCAAGGGGGGCAAGGCAATATTTATACAACAGAAACAAACATCTGGCTGAGCAAGATGAGCATTTGACCCAGCTGTCTAATACGCATCGCGAGCTCTCTCATACTCGTGCTTGAGCTCCTCGTAGTGCTTCAGCGAAGCCTCCGAGAACTTGGTCAGGCGATCGAGAACCGTCGTCAGTCTTGACTGTAACCCTTGGTCTGCTGCTACGCTTCCACCCGCTTCCTGTTCGTTGTTCTCCAGCATCCCACATTCCTGCGCCTCGCTTTTCGGCTTGTTCTGGTCGGCCTGGTGCTCAAACGAGTTACGCAGGAGCTGCATTACGTCTTTAATGGACTTGCATAGCTCATCGGTGGGGAGTGAGAGTGACCCCTTCATGTCAAGCCATTCTGTGCAGAGGACGAATATTGGAGGGGAGAGGGCCTGGCGGGGAGGGAAAGAGACCTTCCGCTTCCGCCTGCGTCGGTCCTGGGGTGGCTGCAGGACACATTTCTGGAGCCATGCGTTGAGGGCAGCAACGTATGACCAGTGAGCGGCGACCCATATCTTGAAGCTGGATGAGAAGCAGTCCATCTCGTTCCACAGATGCATTGCTGCCTGGTGGTGGTGCTCGCCTTGCCGTGCCGAGGTTGAACTTTTGACGTGGTACGCCAGCGAAATTGTGATGAATTGTTTGTGGTGGCATTCCAGCATTGCTTTCCACATTCTGATTAACCTGCATCAGGTATGTATGGTGGTCAGTTCAAGGTCAATATGGACAAGAAAAGTGTAGCACGGTGTTGTAAAATCAACAAGTCCAAAAATAGATTTTGATCAGTCCGGACTGAGGTTGAAATGTAGACATGGGATTGTTCATCAAAACTAGTGTTCTTTCAAGAACAACTCATAAATTGTAATCTTCTGAGTTTTAGCATTACACCGCCATTAAATTTATAGTAACATCAACAGTTCAAAAATTATATAACATATACTAAAAAGAAAGTATTGAGCAGCAACGAAGGCATTGCATTCAATGGTTTAGATAATAAAAAAATGCAAGACCAAGTCTATGCCAAAAATGTTTGTTATGTGCTATATTAGGTGTATATTATATACCCTTGAATCAACTCGACAAGTTGTGGCTGCAGTTCTTCATCTCTTATCTTCTCGATTCTTTTTGAGATTGCATCAACAGCCTGGATTGCAACAGATACCCTGGAATGCAGATCCTTTACAACAGCTCGAGTCTTATCAATGAGCTGTGCATTTAGACCTCGTGCAAATTGGCGCCTGAGAAGGTTACACTTCTCGTCGTAAGTCTTTCTGACATTTTCACTTGCCTATAAAACCAAGTAATGCAGTATCAGCGATTCAGTAATTCACTGATTCGTTATGCCAATGACACTCCTACTGGCAGGGCAATGGTTTTCCTAATAGCTATACACAACTCTCAGCCTGCATGCTATTCTTTGCTGCTTAGCATACAACAATTGATAAAAAAAACTACACTTCAACAACTAAGGAGATAAATTCTAGGATTAATACACTTGAAGGATTGGAATGTATTGAAAGAGTTGGCGTTAGATACGAGTGTATGGAAGTTTGCAAAGCGATTCACGTACCAGAACCAGGATCGATTGGGTTTCATTCCTAGCCTACCCCAACTTGTTTGGGACAAAAGGCTTGGCTGCTGTTGTTGTTGATTAATACAAATCAAATACTATGTATGCTCCAACTTGTCAACACTTCTAATAAGGGACAGCATTTGTCTCATAAACATTCAAATCTTGAGAATGGCAAGATTCAGTCGCACCAATTTTACTTGAATATACGAAACTAATGATGGATTCATGATCACCAGCGAAGAGTTCAGTTTCACACATTGTATTAGAAGAGCATCCTACTACATATGTACTGAAAATGTACCTTGATTTCATCATATAGTTTTCTCTCCCATGCGAGTAGCCTGTCCAATGTAGAAGAGTGGCTTCCAGATACCATGGCAAATTGCTCAACAAAATCGCTATTACTATCACCCACATCATCTTTAATTATCGATGTTGTAAGTGGACTCTTAGATGATGATGACAGAGATGATACTGAGCGTTTCCAAGTGACAACCTTCGAAACATGCTGTGCAGTTTCTACAGAAACCCTCAGAATTAGTACTTCAAGCAAACATTATGGTAAGTTGGTAAAAATAATAAGAAGATGCCAGTCGGAACATCCTTCTTACCCTGGTTAAGAAGAATCTCACGATTGCAGCAGACTCGAAATGCTGACACGAATCGGGTAGTAGGTGGCTTGCCTGGAGAACCTACTATTTGCCGAATAAAACAGATAAAGTTTCATCAGACAATGCTGGCAGATTCCAGGAAAAAAGACAAGATAATGAGTCCCCTCATGATTATCACCTGGTATTTTAGCACATATGTCAAGTCTTATCTTCTTTGTTTCAAGCATTTTGGAAACCTCATTCCCTGCTTCCGCTGCACGTATAAACCTGATTTCAATGTCCTTCATGCTTGACACAAAATCTTTTGCTCGATGAGTGATGAACTCTGAAGGATCTTCTGTCTCTGTGCGCAATTCCTTTTCCATCTCATCCTCCACCTTTGCTATAACCTTCCCAGAAGAAGCTTCAGCTGAAGCATCAACCGATCCACTTGGTTTACTCATCCCACTTTGCTTTGGTCTGGTTTCCTGCTTAGGTGCCACATTATCATCAGGAAGCTCTGGATGCATTCTATCAGACTTGTTTGCTGCTGCTCCTCTCGATGACACTACTTTGGCTTCCCTAGAATCTCTCAAACCCTTCAATCTACTAAAGTTCAAGGTCAGTCCGTTATCATTGTTTGAGTTAGCACTACCAGCAGCATCAATGGGATCAAAGAAATCCCATGAGGTACATAATTCTGGGGGCAATGGCGGCGGCGGTGGCGCAAAAGCACAGACCGGGGACTCTTGGCCCACAAAATCAGCAGCAGATGGATCAATCGTGATCGTCAAAGGAGTAGTTCCTGCTGCTTTCATGTAATGGATCTTTGTTGAGGGAGGAGTCAATTGACCTCCTCGCACAGGGGAGCCAATGCTCTCTACTGCTCGGGAAGGCGAGGGAGAGGCCATAGAGGAATGTGATGGCGACTTGTCCACTTCTGAAATGGATAGCGACGACTCCAGTGAGATCTCAGACTCCGCATACAGCCGCAATGCAGTCCCCACACTACGGAGAGATTGAGTATACGATAAGTGTGCTGCCGAGAGAGCATCTCTTGAATCAATGGCTCCCTTGATACAACGCATTCGCTCCTTGCATAGAACAAGGGCATCCTCACCGGTGGCTTTGGAGGGTGAAGAACCCATTGAGTTTCACAAACCCAAAATATTCCTTGCAGCTAGCAGTAGTCTACGCTCCTCAGATCTTATCAAAACAATAAACAAGATAGCAATGTTGGTCAAATTACAGAACATCCAAATGCAAGTAAATCAAACAACATGGTCTTAAAACATCCAAATGCAAGTAAATCAAACAACATGGTCTTAAAACAAAATTCAGAAAACATAAGTAGACCGGTAACGCAACACTTCACTCGGAAGCACAAAAATTCACACATTTCCTGCCAACTTTGAGCTAAAGTGGTGCAGTAGAAAGCCCCATAACAATCTATTCATTCAGGCAGGCAACTAGCTTACTCATAAAAGAGAAAACATTGCACAGAAAGCCATTGTTTCAAGAACTCAAACTAAAACATTGTAGCTGGGGTGGACCTAACGTGGGGCATGGGGGTTCAGTTGAACACTTGAACCCCAAAATTTTTGGAAAATAAACTGCTACTAGTACCCCACCACACAGCAAACAGATCCTTAACAAACTAGAAGGACTGGACTATCCATCTCAGAAAAAAAAAGATTTTGATTAGATTGCTAACAGCAAAGAAAAGATGAATCCCCCTGGACAAAGCCCAATCTTTGAACATTAATCCAAGCAAGCTAGGGCTTCCTTAATCCTTACTAGCGAAAGAAGAAACCAATCCAAGCCCGGATGGATCTCCACTCCATACCAGTACGGTAGAGCGGAAGAGGAGGAGGAGGACGAAGCACGAAGCCTACGAGAGGAGATGTTGGCGTGAGAATTTTAGAAAAACGGGGAAGCAATAGCCGCCGTCGTCGCAAGAGAATTTGAGGATGGGCTGGAAGGGTTGTTTTGGCTTTTACAGTTAAGCCATTAGGGTTTGGGCCTCCGTGCTAATTGTCAGTTTGATTGCACACATCAGAGTAGTATGGTGGTTTTTCTTTTTTAATTCTGCAGTGTTCTACATTGATGGTTGCCTAGTCGGAGGCATAAAAAATTATCATATTCTTTTACATGTTCGATGTGGAATCAATCCTCCTAGACGTTGTTAGCTCGAGTCACTCATCCAATTTAGTTGTCTTAAAATTAGACCATGAACTCAACACGCTAATGATTAAAGAAACCTTATCATAACCATCTAGGTCACATATGTTGTCTGTCATGGCACCATGGAAGTAGCTGACACTTCAAATACAGTAATTTCTCCAATGCAGACATCAGATCCTGAGGAAATGATTAACAAAACTAGATTCTTGGCAAAAAAAAAAAAAAGAGTGTCGTACCAATAGGACAGAAATGGGCAAAAGGGACTAAATATTCCCCCCATCTCCTCTTCCTTGAGACCTTAATCCGTCATAATGTGGTCCTCAAGAACCATCATTACCGCACAATCATCGATGAACCCACCCTGGAGCTCAAACCAATCAAAATGCAGTAAAGAAAGAAACCAAGAACCCAGCATCCCCAAAACCCAGCGAGAACATGAAAGAGGAACCCTCCCTTTCTCCCTAGCTGGCCACACAAACCAAGAACCTACCACACGAGAACCGCCAAGAAGTAATCAAAATGGCAAGAGAACTCACCAGAACCCTCCAAGAAGCGGCGGCGGCGACGGCCAAAGCCCACGGCTCACTGTAGGCTCAATGGGGGCGGCGATGCGCCGCAGCAGCGGCCGATCAATCTCGGTCACATGCGCACAGTACCATCGATTTGTTCGGTTCTAGTAAAGAAAAGTAACCGTCAGTGGTGGAGAGGGCAGTGGGGCGAAGGGAGGAAGCGGGTTGAGACAAAAGAATGAGAGAGAGCAAAGGAAAATTAATGGAGGTGGGTGGGGGCAGGAATCTGCTGGGGCCTGGGGTGGGGGCATTGAAAGCTGAGACGATGGGGTGAGTGAGTGACATCTTTTCTTCCTTTCACCTCGCGGCTCTGCATTGGTGTGTGCGGTCCAAGGCTAGGGTTTTAGGGTTGGAAAAGGATTTACTTGCATGCTTTGTGCACAGCAGGGTTCAAAACTCTCTTAGATTTTCGAAATCTCGGCTCTTAGCTGGGCCAGGATTCTAAATCTCGATAAGATTTTTTTTTTCAAAATATGCAAATTGGTACAGTGATTTCAGGATTCCTCTGTTTTGGGTTTTTTGATTGAGATGATCATAAATTCGACCGATTTTCATATTTGTAGGATCAGATTTAGCATCAAATTTTTTACGGCAATTCTAATGTCTTTTTTTAGGAATATATGTGAAAATTTTGCCAAAAAAACATATACAAATTATGTAACCCTAAACCCTAACTTAAATTATGCAAACATGTTAACTACAATTTTTGGGATGGATTGTATATGTTGGAATTTTTGGGATTAAGTCATTATTTTGCCTGTAAGCTTTGCAAAAGTTTTTTTTGGGGGGATTACATTTAGCTTATTTCTACTGGATAAAAAAAACCTAGTGTGGAATACAATTTCGTATGAATTTTAGAGAAAATAATATGATTTCAAGGTTTTTATATAGAATCCTTCATTTCAAATTAGTGTTTTATTCATCAGACTGTAGTGGTAGGGGTAGGCAGCAGGCAGGACAACCCTAGGATGACATGGGTTCGTGGTCTAGCAGCCAGTCTTCGAGCTATTGGGGCTTCTCTAGTGAGCAGCCTAGATACCCCATGTTAGGATATAGCTTGATGCCCTACGGAAGGGATTAGGGTGGGTACAGTCATTACTAGAGTTATAACAGATCGAGCATGTCGTCGTTGTTCGACTACGTTGATCCCTCAACTGATCCGTACACATGGCATATGCCTGTCAGGTATCTGCACCAGTCAGAGAATTATTCGGGCTGGATGGCGCATTATGAACACTGGAAGTCAGCCTGGCTGCCACGAGACATGAATGGGAGGAGTACAAGCAAGCGCACAAGAGGAAGGATGGCGAGATCATTGTCAATGACACAGTGTTGGAGGTTGCACCATCCACGTACTACCACTTATAGGTGCGTCAATTTGATTGTTCACGAGATCCTTTTACTCATGTAGCACATCTTCATAAAATACATATTTATACTCCTTTAATTATGCCTATTGCAGGTGGTTTGGGCCGACCAGTGGGTTATGGCGTCATCCTTGCTTTGACAAATATTTCTCTCATTTATTATGTTTGAAACAATTATGATGGATGAAATGCACGGCATGAATGTAACGGGATTTCAAATGTGTTTACAAATTGTCGATTGTCATGCAATGGGATGGGCGCAACGACATGTCGGTGAATGTGAATGTCATCCGTGTTAATTTTATTTCATGTTTATCATTTGTGACCATAATATATATTGATTGTTGCCAAATAGAAATATTAGAATCTGGAAATCAGGCGAAATGCTATCTAAATTTCTAAATTTAGGGTATCTTATGTACAAATACTTAGTAGTTTACATCCAAATAGATAGAAAACGTAGATAAACAATTGCATGATTTTTTTTCATATGTTTCCTAATTTTTTCTAGTCTCGGAAGACCATTTCACAGGGGTTGAAAAGGACTGAAATTTTGATCATTTCGGCCAAAATTTTGGTTTTGTTGACCACTAAAATACCGGATTTGAAATTTGGTTTTTCCATGTTGACTGGATTTCGACCAAAATTCCGAAATCTTGCTGAAATTTTGGATTTCAGTTATCCTGAGATACGGTCCAAAAACGAAATTTGTAACCTTGATGCATAGCAGCAGATGCAAGTGGAACGCAAGAGGATAGCAAATTGTGCGGACTTGGTGAATTGGGATGCACAAGGAGCTTAGGACCCGTTTGCAGCTATAAATTTTTCACAGCAAATAATTCAATTTATACGGGAATGCAGAACAATTACCGTGTTCCAAACGTAATCTTAGGTTATCGATAGAACCACCTAGAAATTTCACTTGTATCAATTGCTTGTGTTCTGTATAGAACGCAATACGGCTCGTTCAGAACTATCAATTCCATAGGAAATAATAGGACGTACAGAAATTTCTCAAGAAGCTCCTATCCTCTAGGGTTCCTTAGGAATCTCTCCCAAATGGCGCTAGAATCCATCTTGAATTCGTAATTAGGAAGAGCTACGTAGAACACTTGGATAAACCATTGGTCAAATTACAAGTGGTCACAGGATCAAATTTCAGCAATGACAAGCAAATAGCTCATACCGTACGTACCGAGATGTAATTTCTTAGCCAACGAATAACAAAATTTAACCGAGTGAATCGGTTACGGATAGCACCAGTAACCAGTCAATTGGTACAGCTAAAACCTTAATTGGAGCGTCAAGTAGGCATAAACAGGTGTGTGGGGTCATCATTTGATCCATCTCACACTACATCCACTCTGTACCAGTTCCACCTAGGGAAATATGACTATCAAGAAAAAGAAGCAGATAAAGCATACCAAGTTACCAACTGATGCGCACATAGGCAACAATACGTCGCCAATGTCACCCTATAGATGAGAACCAACTGGCATAACCCAGCTAATGTAAACTAGGAGCTAGTAAAAATTCATTTCCACATCCAGCCACAACAACCCCAATTCTCTAGTTTTGATTAACTTGGTTAACACAACAAGGAATACATAAATCACAAAGTGCTTTTGAGTACTACAGTACAGAACAGACAAACTTAAGGTTACAAAGAGTGGATCCTCATTTTATTTTCATTCAGAGTCAGAATCTTGAGCGGTTGATGATCGAATTCTCCTGTTCTTTGACATGTCAGCATCGACATCTTCATCATCATCCTCATCTTTCTTCTTTTCGTCAATTATACCTATATTTGTGGACATTAGCATATTTGTTATTCCAAACTGTGAACAAATGCTTTGCGGAAAAGTAACAGTGCTAACCTTTCATTTTCAGAATATTTTCCAATGTTCTTGTTGGAAAATCATCTTTAGCCCCAAGGTCTTGAAACCCGACTAATCGATCAACAGCAATACCCTTCCTGAGGTACAAAAAATCAATTGGACCACAAGAACAACATATCTTTGATTCTCAGGTTGGCTCTTACATGATGAAATCATTAAGTGGGAATAGCAAGGTGCACCAAACAGTTAATGACACAATATCCAACGTGTAGAGGGCATGAAAAATTTATGCACTTACTTGAACAATATAACACATGGCAATGTTTTGATTGCCAGTTTTGCCACAAAGAAGGGAGCATTCTACAGTAGTTATTATCCATGAGATTAGCCTAAATCATCGTAGTAAAATGGAAATAACTTAAAGCTAATAGTGATAGCATACGAACTTCAGCATCAAGCTTGACGAATTTTGTTCCCAAATAGACCGGTGCAAGGGCCTTCAAATGCTTATCCATGATCCTACCAAAGATTTACAGAGATATCTGTTAATATCCATCAGGGTCGAGAGTAAAGCAATTTATGTAAAAGATAAATTATGGCATACTTGCAACGGTAAAATTCCCGGTGGTAGAAATGGCAGATGACCTTTTCACTGCCAGTGACCTCCCCTAGGAAGTCCCCTTCAGTTATCTCTCTGTATTCACCATGACCCTGCCTTTTCAACACTTCACGTTTCTCGACCTCTTTCTGTTGTGTATAGAAAATTGAGAAATCTAATGAAATAGCACAGCACTTACATAAGCTTCAGAAGTGCAAGATGCAGATCAGTACCTTCAGAGCAGCAATTCTCTCTGCATGCAACTTCTCAAGCTCTGGGTCCTACAGAGCAGTTCCACAATATAATGAATGTGATAGATACAAAAATACGCAGTGCTCTACACCAAAGGCAAAAAACAAGAGATGGTGTATACTCCAACTCACATCCAATAACTCATCAAGATCAACTTCATCATGGCTTGCAGCTGCTGCTTGAGCCTTCTCTTTAGCAACAACTTCCTAAGATGGTGACTGTGTCAGTGTCACAAAAAGAAAAACTATAATGGAGCAGAGAGTATAATGATATGATTGCTCCACAAACATTTTTTTTAAAAAAAAGGTTTACAGCCATCCAACATAGAGACCGCCAGTTTACAGAACGGAATTCATCAAAAGCAACTAAATGTAAGAATAAGAATATAGTCTTTTATACAAACAAATGGCACAAACAAAAAAGAAAAACATTACCTTACCAATCACATTACAGAGAGTAAAAAAATCACGCATCAATAAAAGAAACAAGTGATGTGGACTAAAAAACTGAATCTTTTTTAGTTTGTCGTAGATCCCAACAGATTGTTGCTCTCAGAGTCTCAGTATATGGAAAATCCATCTTGATATATAAAGGGGTACTTAAAATGACACGACATTGCAATCATGCTAGAGCATAGGCACCAGAAATTACAAAGTGAGGAGGTATAACGAGTAACCTATCTTCATATGTATACAAATGCCCAAATGGAACACCCTCCACTCAGATCATCGTATGGCCGATACTTTGATGGTTCCGAACTTGCCAATTTTAAGCCATTTCTAGCCATGCCTATTGGTTGAATTTAAATTAATTTTTTGTAAGGCCCTGTTTGGGAGAGCTCCAGCTCCCAGCTCAGATCTAAAACTTATAGACTAAAATAAAGTGAATTAAGTTTATATTTTTAGTCTAAAATGTAAACAAAATGATCTATTTAAACATTCCTAATGTACCCACAACTCTAAATACCCTGCTCCACCAACTCCACAGATTTTGGTGGAGCTGGAGCTGTCCCAAACACCCCCTAAACCTCTTGCTATATAAACCCCCTGAGATATCATAAAGCCTCAGAATTCACAAGTCTCGTATTCAGAATGAAATAAACACAAAACAGATGTAAACATTTTAGAAATAAATCTCTCCCAAGTATTAAAGATGTAAACATTTTGTGAGGATCTCAAAACAGAGCGCAGTCCCAAAAATCAGGACTTGAAACGAACTACTGCAACCTACTTGCCGAATCGGACGCATCAGCCTTTTTCGCAAGACGAAAAACCGCATTTAATTAAGCGAAGTTGGATTGTATAAATCGATGGAATGAGTATGTTGGCAAGAACTAGATGCACATCAAGAGTCATCAGGAGTCAACGAGGACGGGTCAGTTGCAGATTCCAATCAAGAACCTGTGGACTGGATCATGCACGAGAGCTCTGTTGCGAGATCCAGGACGCCGGCGTCGGTAGCTCGTCAGTCGATCCCGCGACCCATCGGCCATGGATCAGAGTGGAGGAGCAAGAATCGCGACGCGCAAGGTGTGTGGCATCTTGCAAGAGGAGGAAGAGGAGGAGAAGGAGAGGTGGTTAAACTGGACAGGAGCGTCGGGAGTTGGCAAGTCACCTTCTGGTAGTCGCGGGCGGCGGCGGCCATGACGTTGCCGAAGGCCAGGCCGGACAGCGTCGACTTCACCGCGTCCGGATCCATCTCTCCTACTCGCGCGCCGGTGCCTCCCTCCTCCTCCTCCTCCTCCTCCTCCGCGTCCGCTTGGGCTCGACGGTAGGGTGCACTGCAAGTCTGCAACTGGCGTTTTGGAGAGCGAAGTGTTACAGGCTACAGCCGCGCCCTCAGGAGCATCGCTTTATACTCGCCTCACCAAAGTTAAGCCCAACAGGCCCGGACCCCCTGCAATTGCCTCAGCAAAGTTAAGCCCAACAGGTCCGGACCGCCTGCAATTGCCTCAGCAATTTAAGCCCAACAGGCCCGGACCGCCTGCAATTGAAGTTGAGCATGCAAAATTTGGACTCCTTTGGGCCTGTACATTTTAAACGAGTTGTGAATCACGCTTTGCTGATTTACATAAAATCATCACATCCTTACAAACAATCTATCGTTAAAAAAAGAAAAATTCTAGTTTGAATTTCAGTTCAAACTTATTTGAACTAGTTAAACTCAGCATCCTATATACTCCCGGGAGTATCTCTACTAATATAAATTTACAGTTAGTGGCAGCGGTTCGTCATTCTTCCTAGCCCCCCTCCCGGTCATATCTCCAATAATAGCAGGTCATTATAGCTAATTATTCTTTCTTGATTTACAGCCAGTCATATCTCTCTAAATATGGCTGATTATTATAGCAAAATCTCTGATTATTGCTGGCAATTAATAGCCGGTCAATCATTTCTTTTGTACTCTATATATACTGTACAGTTTTCATAGAATCAATCAAGAGAATTCATTCAAGATCTCCCATGTCGTGCCGCCACGGTGAATAAACTCGACGAACTGATTAATAAGTGACGGACCGACGTACATGGCCATGAGGCGCAGGAGGCCGAGCGCCGTGGTCGTCGAGTAATCGCGCGGCGCGATGACCAGAGCGCGACGCCCACGAGTGCCGTAACCCCAACGTGGGCCAGTTGGACGTGAACAAAGCGTACGACGCTTCGGCGCGGTTGCCCGGTGACACCGGTGGGACGTCGTCGGCGGTGAGAGAGTCATTGGCATACCCCTTGGAGATAAACGGGTTGTGATCCAACTGAACGTCGCGCGAGAGAGGAACGACGCGGCGACGCATGGCGTGGAGAGCGCCTCAGCGCTGGTGTTTTCCGGTTTACCTTCATGAACTCCGGCATCATGGCTGGTGAAGCCAGTGATGGCTAGGTACGCTAGAGACATGGAGATGAGTAGGCCGGCAAAGGTGAGAGGGTCATCTGGGAAGAGTAACGAACCGGCGGCGATGATCCAAAAGACGCGAAGGTGCAAAGGCTGGGTGGCGGCGGTGGTCTCTTTCTCCGAGGCGACTAACCATACGGCCATATTATGCGCGACGAAGTGGGCGACGAGGAAGACGGACTCCACAGCGTGCGCTGCGGGCATGGCGAGAGAAAGAGGAACGCGATCTGGTAATATAAATTGCAAAAAGGGATAAAAATGATTGATTGATTTTTGAGATTGGTAATATATATTGCTACGTATAATATATTCGGTTTTAATTTGTACCGAAGAAAAAATTATAAAAACTTTTGTAATTGGGAGAAATAGATGTTTTGTAATTGAGAGAAATAGATGTTTGATCTTGTAGCACAATTTTTTTATTACTAGATCTTTATGTTTCGTTACCAATTTTATTTTTCGTAGCAACGCACGTGCATTGATCTAGTATAAGATCATATACATAAGCCTCTTTTCTACTTCAGGCGTAATTACTCCCTATATCATATCTCGCAACGTATGAAGTATCTCGTGTGACGGAGGGTATGCACACGTAGTATACGAGTATATAAGATCTAAGTGGTATGTACATTTTTGCAGAGGTGGTATGCACATTTTTTAAACTTACTCCTTTTTATATGCATATATGAAAGTATTTGCAAAATATGCTAAAAATCATGGACTCCTTTGCAATTTTTTTTATGTGGCTTGCATTGGAGTATGTTATTGTTAATGTATGAGTGTACCCAAAGTGATAAACGAGTATTTTAAATTTATTTAGGTGGTATTTCAGATGTGAGAGTAAGTAAAAGATGTGGGAGTAGGTACTCCCGGTAGTACACAATTATTTTCCTATATATATATATATATATATATATATATATATATATATAAAGCCTCTTTTCTACTCCTGTGAGTAATTACTCCCTATGCCAGATCTCACAATGTATGGGGTATCTCAGACGACGGAGGATATGTACACGTAGTATACAGTATATAAGATTATCTTGGTGGTATGTACATTTTTTCAGAGGTGGTATGCGTATTTTTTTGGACATACTCCTTTTTATACGCGTATATGAAGGTATTTGCAAAATACGCTAAAAATCATGGACTCCCTTGCAATTTTTTCATGCGACTCACATTGGAGTATCTTATAATTAGTGTATGAGTATACCCAAAGTGATAAAGGAGTATTTTAAATTCGTTTAGGTGGTATTTCAGAGGTGGGAGTAATTACTCCCGGGAGTAAAAGATATATTTCCTATATATATATATATATATATATATATTACATCAACCGGACAAAATGTAAAATAGCTTAGAATTGCACGATGTATCACCAAATCTGAGTAAAGTAAACCAACTACAAGATCAGTAAATTTCCCAAAAAAAAACTATGAGACCGGTAAACGCATGAAAAGGCAACCACGGATTTGAGCTCAGTAAAGTAAACCATTCACTTGGTATAAAATTTAAGGTGTTATCATTTTTCGAGAAATATATGATATTCCCCTGTACAGCTGGGTAGTGCCGCGCGGGCCCTAAACCTAGGGTCGTCATCGTCAGCCATAAGCCTGATCTGATGGCGTGGGCTATAGAAGTCCCAGAGACTTGAGCTGCTGGACGTGCTCTGCAGGGAGTGGCGGCGGACACCAATCTGCGCGCTCGCCATCGACATCTTCTACGACGTATTCCTGGAGAACACCAGATCGAACTTAAGTACAGGAGGAGGGGAACTACGATAAATAAGCTGAGAAAAGAGTAATATGAGCGATGCTTGCCTTTGTTAGCATTCGTTTGGCAAGAATGTGGTAATGACGCTGCCAGATCCGCTGGCCTACCATTGTCGCCACCAGAACGCTGTAGAAGATGCCAACAACCGTGAACAGCCCGAGCACGATCACTCCCATGATGAAGAGCAATGGTAACCCTGCTTCCCCAGCGCCTCCCAAGCAACCACCACACTCACCAGCTGTAGTTGCGCAACCTTCAAAGCATGTTGTGCAGTCTGTCCACATGCAAAGCGTGCCAGGAAGATGGCAATCAGCACACATTCTGAAACAAAACAGAAAAGTGAGTGCACTACATACAGATGAACCAAGCATGTAGCGTTAACGGCTAATTAATATAGTCAACAAATTAATTGAAGCATACCCTGGTTGGCAGCAACAAAGACATAATTCTCGACATGGCTGAGCCAAGTCATTCCGCACTCTTCGATCATAGCAAGTTATGAAGCATCCTGATAACCCAAGCAAAGCAAAAAACAACAATGCCCCTGTAGCCAGAAGAAAAATGCTCAATTCAGTTCAGAATTTAAACACAATGTGCAACAGAAGGTACGTCATAAATCTTAGCAACATAGTGTTCCCACAGATTTTGTGACTATAGGTTTTGCACATGATATAGATCATCACACATACCCTAGTATAAGTCCCTCATAAGTCACACTAAACCTCAGAAAGCAGTAAGTGCACCCGGTAGGAAGAAAACATGCATATATGGACATTTTTGCATGGAACCAAGCAACAAGCAATCTATGATGACAGGTCAATATCCTAACTCACACCAATAGTCATAATACAGAAGGTTCAACCATTGAATCATGATTAGAAGCATGTTCCTGATTCCTACAACCAAGAGCTAGTTTGGCTGATGTTACTTTAGTTTATTTATTGAAAGGAACAGACTTGAGATCTCTGTCCAACAAAATTGTTCATTGCCATGTTTTAGGCTTTTAGCATGAGCTCAGAAATTATCGAATTAGAGGCACTAGCAGAGTAGAAGTTTCTGAGCTTGGTTTTGTCACATGCCTGCGCTCTTTTTATGAAGCATACATACATCATAGCATGTGAAGGTGAGCTGAACATTACAAAATTAAACAACTTGATTGGGCAACGGAACCTCACGACAAGTTGCAAGCAAAGCTTGACATCGCAATTTGCAAGTGACCACTTCAATCATTACCATGCATCTAACTGGCAAAGACATGCCACTCTTTCCTATCCAACATATGTATTCTTTACTCTCATATTTTCTTTTCTACACTCTTTCTCATAAGATTGAGGATTGTCAAACAGTGTGTACTGTACACTCATTGAAGATTTCACTTTGTAAAACCTACCACTAACATGCAATTGAATTCTAAGGATGGATGGTCAACTAAAATAGAGAGAATCCTCAAAATTAGGGCATGATTTCATCGAACAGCCATGCAAAACAGGTAGAAGCAATAACAAAAGAAGCAAATGATTAAGTGGTTTACCACATATATAATAAAAACTAACTTCATTATCAAAACCCCAGGCCGTCCTCAACCAATATTGTTGGTAACCATCAATAAAATGTACCAAATATGCCAATGCAGAGATGACCTGAACAAAGGAATAAGAAATACTCTTTATCACTCAATAGAATGTAGATAATGGATAAGTAACAACAACAAAGAAAGATCTCAGAGACTTACAAACTGGACTAGAGCAAAGATGAATAATATATCTCTAGTAACAAAGAAACGAAACTTCAGTGTTCGCCATTTCCTGTCAGTGTGGACATGAACCCTCAAATAATAAGGAGCCTTGCAGGTAGTGCAATGAGAAAATGCAAATCCCTCCTGTATAAGAAGAAGCATCAATCATGGTTAGTTTTCTCGCAAGACAAACAACTCCATTACAAAAGCAAGCTTCAAATAACTCAAGCAACAAAATGCAATGAGGCAAAACGCTGAATACTTTTACATTTACAACAGGAAAATGTTCGGTATTTACTATTCGTTTCATAAGACAGTTCACATCTCTGAAGAGTTGAAAGAAAGAAAAATGTATCCTTTCTACTCTAAACTATTGATCTTTCCATTTGCTCAAAGTAATATGTTTTAGTGTTATAATCTAAATTATCCAACCTCCATCTGCCATTACCTACAAGCACAACTTCCTATTGGATGCAAACATTCCAACAACCTAACAGAAAGCAGACTTTGCAATACTAACTACCAGAATTAGACCTGGAAACATCTACCTAACAACCTGGAATACCTTCAAATGAAGAGTATAGTATAAGCCAAGAAAAAGAAATTGACCTACCTGTTATAGTTCTATGAAAACTGTATCTTGAAAGGGAAAAAACAAGGGCCAAAAACAGCCTACCCAGAATGTTCAGGCTATACAGAAATTAATGAATGTATATTCAAAAGCATGCCCTTTTCGGTCAACTCAGGTAATGTCATGTCAATTTTGTGTTTCTATCTGATTGTGCGGGATCTTTATTTCGTTATATGTAACTGGCTCACCAAAAACTATTAGATTTCTAGTGACAAAATGCACATCAGCAAGATGAAAAGTTATATGTTTGCTTAGTTTTTATCTAAAAGATATGTTAATATTGTATAGTTTAATGATTGTCTTATACATACCAACATAAGCATGCCCTACTGTCAATTGTGCAATTTCCCTACAAAGTTGAGCCGTGTCACCAATTAAGAGTTACTTATCTATAATCAGAACGGCAACAGCATAACACATACATACAAGACAAAGGTTTTCACACATTTGTAACGAACGAAGAACATCTAAAAAAATAAGCATGCCAGATTGCCAAGATTTTATCATCATATTAAATTATTCATGAAAATTTGCAGCACTATATATTGGAACAACTAAACCACAGTACTTCAAATTATCAGATAGCCAAACATTTCGACAAGAAATTACTTCAAATTAATATCCTGATGAATCAAATAGAATTATGCAAACAAATCGTGTTAGAATTATCTCAAACAGGCTCACACCAACTGAAATTTAAGTTGTGTTTCAGGGATACTAATGGTAAAACTATGCAAATATGCAATGCACATTTGAAAACCAAAATTTTCACACATGATGATTTCAATAGGATTGAAAACAAAGCTGCAAACTTTCACAAACACATGAGATAATTCCGTTAGCCCATTACACACTCAATACATCATTATACGGCACTAACTAAACATAGGAAGATATGCACAGATTGACTCTAACAGAAGTCAAGAGCAAATTCAACCCAACCCAAAAGACCAAAAATGTTGAAGGGAAGAATTTTGGGTCTCTCACATTGTACTTGTCTAGACGATCCCATCCAATAAATCACCACTACACCGTGAAAAATCGCACCAACAAGTACATATAAGCACAACACGCATCCAGAAGGTAATGCCTCCACGCATTCATATAACTAAACCAAGAAAGTCACAGCTACAATCGTTAATGGATTCATCACATGATTACATCGCTTCTTAGCTCTCAGATAGCAACAAATTAGCTCACGGCTATCTACAAAGAATGTCGCTAAAACCCCAACCTCTCCCCAACAGACGGCAACACCATTCCGCCCAATCCTTCACGCATAAGTAGACCAGGACACCCGCACCTAAATAATGGGAAAGCGCTTTACCTTGACGGCTCTCCAGTGGTCGAGGCAGTCGCGGTGGACGTACTTGGACGTCCCCTTGCACTTGCACGGTGCGATGAAGTCCCTCCCTGCACACGCACACCGAGACAAGCAGTCAGATCCCCCTGCGAGAAACCGCGGCGGAATTAAGTGCAGGGACGCTGCGGCGGCGGCGGCAGCTCTCGCGAATCTGGAGCCGCACCGTCGGTCTCGAGACAGATCCGGCACTGGAACTGGTCCCCGGCGCCGGCCTCGATGTCAATCTCCGACGGCGGCGGGATAAGGGGCGACGTCGCCGACGACCCCCTCGACGCCAGCTGCTCCTCCATCGGGACGCGAACCCTCCCTCACGCCCCCGGACGCCTCTAGAACCTTCTCGACCCTCCCATCCGAAACCCCAGCCTCTTCTCCCTCCCTCTATCTGTCTCGTGCTCGCGTCGATCGAATCGACGAGTCGCGGATGGAGAGGAAGGAGGCGGTTGGGTGAGTTTGGTGGGGAGGGGAATCAATACGCGAGACGGGGGTGGAAGCGAAGCGAGGTATATGGGACCGGGAAAAACTTTTGCAACTCGACTAGGGCGTACTTGCAGGAAGCTGACGCGTGGGGCCCAGCCGCTCGGGTTGGTGGGTTGGTGGTCGTGCAGGTGAAAATTGACCGGGAAGCGCTGTGATTTGATTGCACGGGCGCCACCGTGCCCCGCCACTGTCGCTGCCCTCGGCTTCCTTCCCCTCGCCGTCGCCGGCCTGGGTTTCCCCACCCTCAAGGCCGCTGAAGCCGGCGATAGGGAGCTTCAGCTCCCTCGATGGCGGTGTGCAGGATACACATATTACATCAAGAAGAATGAAAATACGATACATTTAGGAGGAAGATACGTTGACACATCAAGCCTCTTCTTCGTCTTCTGGTACCGGAATCAATTCATTGCTTATTAGCTCGTCAAGGATCAGTTCATGCCTCTTCAATTTTGCAGCGTCATAGTTCGAAGTATCTTCCTCCAACAACTTCAAGGAAGTTGTCAACTTCGTCACCTTTGTCTTCTCCTTTGCTGCTTCTGCTGTGTTGTGGCTGTCTTCGCAACAACATCATGAAACAAAACAATGTTTCCATCTTGCTGGTTACCCGAAGGAGATTGTGTTGTGTTGTGGCTTTTCCTTTCCCTTTTCGCCTCCTTTTTGCTGCCTTCTGCCCCTCAGGACGCTTTTCTTTGTTCAAGTTTGCCTCCTCGCAGTCTTGGTTGGAAGATGATGTTTGTATATGCTATTGATTCATACGCCCTAGTCCTCTTGATATTGTCAAGATCCATGTTAATTAGACACCATTTTGGGTTGATCCATGACTTCTCTCCACATGTACTCTAGTGTAAAGGGTTTATCACCTGCTCCTACTCCTCCCTCGCCTCCACTGCCAATCTCCTCCGTCGCTGTGTCGATCGTAGCTCCCCCTCCCCCGCCGGCAGCCATGCCTCGCCGTGCCGCCAGCTGCCTCTCCCTCGCCGGTAACCTTGTCCAACCTAATATTCTCTTCGCCCTCACCTCGCCGTCCTGCTCTCTAGCACCGCCACTCACCGCAGGGTCACTGCCACCGCAGCCTCCCTTTAAAACCAAGGGAACGGTGAACCCTGTTGAGAGTGACGACTGACGACCCCCTATTTGTTGGCGACAGCGAGAGAGAAGAGAGAGAGAGAGAGAGAGGAGTGAGAGAGCTAGAGTGGAGTGAGAGAGATGGGGAATACCGTTCCTGGTATTTCTCTTCTCTAATTCGACCGATCATCAAGGGCGTTCCCTGCACTTCTGCCTTGTCACTTTTCAACACTTTTGTCGCGAACATGTTCTATCGAGTGGTGCGCACAAAGGTGCACTGAAAAGCGAGACATCCTACGTTGAACTAGAGACAGGCACACCTTATATGGTTCTAGTACAGTCAGGGGCGGAGCTGGGCCTCGGGCCACTGGGGCCTGGGCCCGAGGCCTAGCCCAAGTTATAGTGTAGTTATACTGTATATATTCATTTGGGCCCTGCAGCGGCAGGGCCGAGCCTTGTCACTTTTCAACACTTTTGAGCAACATGTTCTAAGGTGCCAAAGGATCGAGCCATTAATCGCTGAACTAGAGACAGCACACCTTATATGGTTCTAGTACCATGAGAGCTGGCCTCGCCCCTCACGCCAGCCAAGTTATAGTGTAGTTATCCATTCATTTGGGCCCTGTCGGCAGCCCAGCCCGCGCCGCCAAAGGATCGAGCCATTAATCGCCTCGCGCCGCCGCCACCGCCCGAGCCCTCCGTCACGCCTCACGCCCTCGCCCTCGCCTCGCCGCCTCGGCCGCACCGCCTCGCCTCGCTCGCCACCCTCGCCCCGAGGCCCGAGCCTCGACGTCCCGACCAGCGGTCGCAGAGGCGCTGAGGCGCAGACGGCAGATCGAATCCTCCAGAGTCCCGGGCCGCCGCCCGCGCCGACTTCGCCCCTGTCGCTCCGCGCCTCAACTCCGCCTACTCGGTGTGCCGGCTCTGCTGCTGATCTTGCCATTGCCGCCTCGTGGCTCGCCTGACGCAGCCGCCTACTCGAGACCGGTTCGCAGATCCGCCATGGCCGAAGTCGCTTCGACTTCTTCGCCGATCTACACGGCCATGGTACTGGTCTGGCGCTGAAGGCCGTCGTCCGCTTCTACCGCTTCGCCGCTCGAGACTGGAGGCCCGAGATGGCGAGATTGAATCGGTGATTGAACCGTGAACAAGAACAAGTGAAGTGTGGATAGTGATTGTCTGATACAGTGATACTCTGATTGATCAATCGTCTTGATGCCACTCTGACTCTGGAATCTGAAGGTAGACTGGTATTGCTTTTTTGCTTATTTGCTTGATGGTTGATGCCTTGATTCAATGCTAGAATGACTGAATGATAGTTCATAGTTGGTAATTTACTAATTTAGTTGAACTTTTGAAATGTTGAATGATTATAGATTACTAATTGTATTGCTTCGGTAATCGGTATTATCTGCTATTTGTTAGTTGTATACTTGTATGATTGTATATTTGTATCTATGAATTAGTTATTATGAAATGTATAAATTGTTCAAATCAATATACTCAAATCTAGCATCAGTGCATAAGCATAATAACTAATTCGTAGATACAATCATACAACTATCCTTTTCAACAGTTCAATCAATAATCTGTAACAACTAACAAATAGCAGAAGTTGTATGATTGTATCTACGAATTAGTTATTATGCTTATGCACTGATGCTAGATTTGAGTATATTGATTTGAACAATTTATACATTTCATAATTAATTGATTGAACTATTGTTGATGAAAATATGATAGTCTCGGATGCACCCAACATTCCTTAATTAGTTATTAAGTTTTCTATCACTCCACTGCGTTATATTATTTTGACATATTTTATATATTTTATTAAAATGTTAAATATTGAATTCAAATTTATCTTTAATTGTGTATTTGTTTAGTGTTTTTATTGTACCTCGGTGTGTGTATATTTTGACGTTAGTTATTATCGCTTTATTTTCGGCCCCAGGCTTTGACGAATCCTGGCTCCGCCACTGAGTACAGTGATACCCCGTGGCCTCAGTAGTACTGAGACGTGAGACTGAATCATTCGACGAACACCATCGAAGAGAAAGGCATAGAAAGAACAGGGAGAACAGAGAATAGAGACAAAAGAGTTTGTTTCATTTAAAAATGAACACGTAGGCTGTTTTTGAATTGTCACTTAGACTTAAGTGAATCCGATTGCCAAATATGCTGGATAATTCTTCCTTCATGTAATTGGGGGCATATTAGCAGGAACAGCACAGAGGTCAGAGTTGGATGGTATATAGTATATCTCTACTAATATAAATTTACAGTTGGTGGTGGTCCGTTCTTCCTAGCCCCCGCGGCTATATCTCTAATAATGGCAGATCATTATAGCTAATTATTTTTTTCTGATTTACAGTCAGCCATATCTCTCTAAATATGGCTGATTATTATAACAAAACCCCTGATTATTACTGGTAATCAATAGCCGGCCAATCATTCCTTTTATACTCTATATATGTTGTACAGTTTTCACAGAATCATGCAAGGGAATTCATTCAAGATCTCTCACGTCGTGCTGCCGCGGCGAATGAACTCGACGAACTGATCAATAAGTGACGGACTGACGTACATGGCCGCAGGGCGCAGGAGGCCGAGCGCCGCGGAAGGACAGCCAGAGCGCGACGCCCACCGGATGCCGTGATCCCAGCGCCGGCCAGTTGGACGTGAACAAAGCGTACGACGCTTCAGCGCGGTTGTTCGGCGACACCGGTGGGACATCGTCAGCGGTGAGAGAGTCATTGGCATAACCCTTGAAGATAAACGGGTTGATCCAGCTGAACGTCACAAGAGAGAGGAACGATGCGGCGACGCACGGTGTGGCGGGCGCCTCGGCGATGGTGTTTTCTGGTTCACCTTTATAGGCTCCGGTGTTATGACCGGTGAAGCCAGTGATGGCTAGGTACGCCAAAGGTATGGAGACAAGTAGGCCGGCAAAGGCGAAAGGGTCATCTGGGAAGAGTAGCGAACCGTCGGCACAGTGGACCTCCGCCGAAGCGGAGAAAAGCGCGACGCCGAGGACGGTGGCAATGCAGAAGACGCGGAGGTGCAAAGACTGGGTGGCGGCGGTGGCCCCTTTCTCCGAGGCGACTGACTACGCGGCCATGGTGTACGCGACGAAGTGGGCGACGAGGAAAACGGACTCCACAGCGTGCCATGACGTGCTCGGCAGGAGGAAGAACGCAAGCGAGAGGAGGACGGCGGATGCCCCGAGCGTGACCACGTAGCGGTCAGTGGTCCGGAATGGCGGTGGCTTCGGCAGCAGTGCCTCGTACTCAGGGAAAGCCCTCGTGTCGCCCTGCGAAGGCGGTGGATGACGAGGACGAGCGAGGCGACGAGAAAGACGAGGTCAACGGCGCCGAGGAGCGCGCGCTGCGGGCATGGCGAGAGAAAGAGAAATGCGAGCTGGTAATATAAATTGCAAAAAGGGATAAAAATGATTGATTGATTTTTTAGATTGGTAATATATATTGCTACATACAATATATTTGGTTTTAATTCATACCGGAGAAGAAACCATAAAAACTTTTGTAATTGGAAGAAATAGATGTTTAATCTTATAGCACATTTTTTTTTATTGCTTGACCTTTATGTTTCGTTACCAATTTTATTTTTCATAGCAACGCATATGCATTGATCTAGTATATACTAAGTTGAAAGAATGAAAGTGATAGCAGCTAACTCATATGCAAACTGAAAAAAATAACTTACATGTGAAGGTCAAAGAATGGATAATTTACTACTATTAGTACACCTCCACTGGCAAAATTTTTAAACAATCAAAGACATTTTTTTCGAGAAATAAAAAAGAAGACATTTTGTGTCTGAGCCCAGGTTCGAACTGGGGACCTCTAGTGTGTGAGACTAGCGTGATAACCAACTACACCACCCAGACGATTTGTTGATACGGCAGAACTACATCACTCAGATGATTTGATAATAGAGCAGACAGAAACATGTCATGTTAATCATCGCTGCAGTTTTTTGCCCATGGGTGGTGACTAGGTGGGGTCGGTGCCACGCAGCCTCCACTCCGCCGTCACTCCGTAGGTGGTGTTTATTAGCTTTTAGTAGTTTTGCCCTTCAGAGTCTTGCTTCTACCATCTTGTGTTAATCTGCTCTCTTCATCAACTGAACTGATTCTTGAGAAAATAGATCTGGACTGTGAATGTGCTTTCTTGCTACCCTTTATTTAGCTCTCGCTTTAACATTGTCTTGAGAAAATAGCTCTGGACTGTGGATGTGGAAGACCTATTTTTGCATGTTAGTGAAACAGTGAAGGATGATATAAACTATAGTGGTTGTACAGTTCCTCGGTGGCCATCTGATCAGCTGATCGAGCAGCGGATCATCCTTGGACCTGAAACGGTTTTGCTAGCTTGTCGGAAATTCAATCTCAGTTGATCGTTCTCGAAGCTTGGGCTTGCATTGTTTTGACAGGTGCTTTATACCCTCCCCGCTGCAATGACGGTGTGAGGAGCGTCATTAAAATATAATATGCTATGGTCCTAAAGGGATGGAGATCCTCTGCCGTACTGTAAAGGACATTGAGCTACTGACATATGAGCCCCTAGCTGATAGGGTCTATATGTCAGTGGCTCAACTGCCCTCTACAATACGGCAGAGGATTCGCATCCGTTCTGGAGTTGCAGCTCTGACTGATTTGTAAGTTGTAATGCTCTTTACTACATTGTATAGCTACTTTTTTTTTTTTACCATGGGAGTAAATACTTTTTAAAGCTCCCTTTTCTTTTAAAAAATGCTTTATCCTTTTTACACCATTGTCCATGCCATGTAATATTGTAATCTGGTGGTCACTGATTCACTGTGCAGATTGAAGGTCTTTTCTATGTTGTCTGTTCTTCCGTTTGTTAAACATTCCAGCATTTACGATTTTGATTCCGCGGAATTCATTCATCACAAATCATTAACAACAGCAGAAACTATTAGTTGACTGTAGTTTATTCATGTAGCTCACCATACATCAATCCAAATCGCTGCAGGATAAACAAATTTGAACCATCCTGTTTTGCATCCTTTATCTTCAGTAGGTACCAAACGGTGCAGATTTACATGACAATAGAATTGCTCAACAGCAGCGGCTATTTATTGTACAATTTGTGATTCTGTGGGAGTGAAAAAGCTGGAAGAACAAAATGGCATTTCTATTCATTACAAAATAAACCATGCCTCCATCAGAAACTGCCTGTATTATGTACAAGGACACAAATCATTTCCTGCTTACCTACAGCATCTGGTCTTATGCTGCCACTAGGATTAGTTCCTTGCTGATGTATGTATACCAGTGCTTCTGTTGATGTACGGGTTATAGCATTACAGCACGCCCGGCACCTGCCCAGCACCGGTGTCTTGGATGGTATACGGCACTGTGAATGCCACTATAAATCAGGAAGCATGACAACTCACTTCCACCTCTTTGCGTTTTTCAGCGATTTTGATTTTTGCTTGCTTTGTTGGAAGGCCTGCATCTTCTGTTTCTTTCTGGCAATTTTCTCTGCCTGCGTTGCAATTCAGGAAAAGGAAACATAAGTTTGGCAAACTAAACCATAGAAAATTTACTGTAGTTTGCACCTAAGTTTGCATTGCGAACAGATAGTAAAGATATTCACCTTTGACATGTTTGACTTGGCTTTTACTTTGGGGGCTTTCTCCTCAAGCTCTTCCTCACGTGCAAGTTCCCTTTCTCTGGCCTCAAGGTTCCTTTCAAGATAATACTGCAAACATGAAGAAGAAAATTTCATCATTCTGGCTTTTTTTTTCCGGGTGTACCTATGTTCTGAGATTAAAATTCATGGACTTGCTAATTTTATCACTGAATAGCCAGCATGGGGAACTTCTGATTAAACTGGAGACTTCTTCATTATCTTACACTGCATATGATTGTCACTGTGATGCCTGTGATATAATCTATATCTTGATTTATACCATTACTATTCCTAAAGTTGCTGGCATACTACTTTGGCCTGCGAACAGCTAATAATTTTGTAGAAAAGATAAGCACTTAACTCCGTATTAAGTGAGAACACTAGATTTTATTTTATTTTTTTGAGAGAAAGAGAACATTGTAGATAGATGCAATGAGTATGTTGCTGAACTACAGGAAATAATTATAAGCAAGAAAGAGTTCAACATATTTCACTCCCAATGCAATCAGAAATTTGAAACAAGTATAGGATGTAAGATAATACAAGTTATTAAGATCACAGGAGAACTTACATTGTAATCTCCTTGGTAGTCCTGGATAGTTTGATCTTTCACTTCGATGACTCTGTTAACAATTTGTTTTACGAAATACCGATCATGAGAAACTGTTATCACAGTGCCTGTGTATTCCGATATTGCCTCCTGTCATGCACACAAAAGCATTCATTAGAACCGTATGCTCAAGAAATATCCACAGAAAAAACAAGGAACTGCATCCAACCTCAAGCATTTCTTTTGATGGAATATCAAGGTGATTTGTTGGTTCATCTAAGATCAGCAAAGTAGATGGAGTTACCAAGAACTTGCAAAAGGCAAGCCTTGCCTGAGGAAACAACAGATAAAGAATGAGTAAATGTACACAAATCAGTAACACTGTTGTATACAAATCAGTAACTCTGTCATATACAAATCAGAACTTCGGTGAAAATGAACATTACCTTCTCTCCACCACTTAAAAATTGAACCTTTCTGTCCAGCATGTCATCCCTGAAGTTACAACGACCAAGAAGACCTTTGATATCATCAATTCTCCAATCCTCTGCAGCTTCTGCTACAGTACCCAGCACTGTTTTCTCCAAATCGAGAGCTTCTGCCTGGTAAAAGTCACATCCCATGAATCTAATTGGGGAAAATAATCAAAATTTACTAATGAAATAAAGCAAGACTGATGAGATGTTGCAGCTATTCTATAGGATTATGACCAGACCAAGTGCCCCAGTAGCTAGATCTTTTTTGAGGCAACAACCATATGATACTAAAGTCATCGTAAAAGAATATATCCATTGGAAAATTTTGGTGTACCTGATTTTGCTCGAAATAGTTAGGCAACACATTATGTTCCCCAAGAAGCACTTCACCTCCTTGTGGCTTCTCCATCCCCAATATAAGTTTAAGAAATGTACTCTTCCCACATCCGTTGGGGCCAATAATGGCTATCTTTTCGCCTCTCTCGACTATCAAATTAGCATTGTTGAACAATGTCTGGACACATTACCAAAGAAACAAGGATATATTTAAAACAGTTGGGGTACAGAATATCACACTTTGTTAATCAAAAGAAAAAAATCTCGAAACAGTTTGGTATAGAATAATGCTGACCTTATCCCCGAACCCAAATTGGAGATTCTTTACTGTTAGCACAGTTCTACCGCTTCTCCCACGCTCAGGAAATCTGATCTTTAACTGCTTCCTTTGGAAAGGTTTCTCAATCAACCCTTCTTTTTCAAGCTTTTCCAATTTCTAGTGTTTGAAATAAGACTGAAGTTAGTAATTACAAGAATGTGTAAGCAGAAATAGATGAAATGAAATAGTGGCTGAAAGTACAGTGATCGATCACGTTGATATGATGCAAGCGATCAACATGCAGTTCAAGTAGCTACCTTCTGCTCGCTCGAGGCACGCCCCGAGTTAACTCCAGCCCCAAGTCTATTTATCAGTTCCTTTGTCTGCTCAATCTCCTTCTGCTGCTTCTCCCATGCAGCATACTGAGTCTCCACCCATATCGCCTTTGCCAGAACATATTCTGAATAGTTGCCCTTGTATGTTTTGGACACACCAAATTCAGTTTCCACTATCTTCGTACACAGCTGATCAAGGAAAGCCCTGTCATGAGATATGATGACCATCGGCACCTCTTGCGTCTTAAGGTAGCTCTCCAGCCACTCAATGGTATCCAAATCGACATGGTTTGTGGGCTCATCAAGTAGCAGCAAATCAGGATCCTGCACATAACAAAATTGCAATGCTAATATACACAAAACGGTACACCGTACTTGAAAAGCTTAAAAAAAACCAATGGCCATCAACAGTCCAACAATTCAATCGAAATTCATCACTTTCCTCTCATCAAAATTCCTCACAATCAGTGGTTCACAGGAGCTGAACGTCTCTACCAGTGCAACCACTACTTGCTACATGTAAAGCTCAAAATTTTATACCACACCTGAAGAAGTATTTTGCCGAGCGACATCCTCATCTGCCACCCGCCGCTGAAGGAGGCGACGAGGCGGTCGGCGTCCTCCGACGCGAACCCGAGGTCGGGCATGAGCTTCTGAATCTTGACCTCGACCATGTCTAGGTCCACGTCCTGCGACCGCCGCTGCAGCAGGTCGAGCTCGTCGAGGAGCCTACCCATGAGGTCCATGTCCTCGGTGGCGCCCTCGAGCGCCGCCTGAACCTGCTCGAGGCGGCTCTTGACATCCATCTCCTCCTGGAACGCGCTCAGGAACTCCTCCCTGACGGTCCGGGAGGCGCAGACCTCGAACTCCTGGCTGAGGAAGGCGATCTTCATGTTCTCCTTGGCCTTGACGACGTTGCCGCCGTCCGGCTCCTCGAGACCGGCCATGATGCGGAGCTGCGTGGTCTTGCCGGCGCCGTTCACGCCGACGAGCCCCACCTTCTCCCCGCGCTGCACCTCCCACGACACGTCCTTGAGCACGGTCACCCCCTTGTAGGACTTGGAGATGTTCTCCAGCCGCACCCCCGACGGGATGCTCGACGCGCCGCCGCTCGACCGCTTCTTCTTGCCGGCCGCCGTGGCGGAGTCATCGGAGGAGGTGGAGAGGAGGGAGGACAGGTCCTGCTTCGCCTCCTCCTCGGAAGTGTCGGAAGTGGTGGTGGTGGTGGTGGTGGAGGGGGAGGAGGTGGTGAGGCGGCAGTGGATAGCGGAGGTACGGCGGCGTCGGGAGGGAAGGGATGGGGAGGCGGAGGAGGGGAGGAAGGGGGAGTGGAGGAGGAGGGAAGAGCGGAGGAGTTTGGAGGAGAGGAGGTCCATGGCAGCCATGGAGTTCTTGGGGCTGTCTCTCTGGTTTGGGTGGAGGGAGAGAGGCCACACAAACCCAAGAGAGGGAAGCAGAATGTATGGTACGGGTGAGGAAGGAACAAGGAATTTTATCAAAATTTTGGTTGATTTTTTGGGGAGGGGAGGGGTTTAGATTTCAATTTCTTTTCATCTGAAAAGGATTTTCACTTTTTTGTTTTGGTTTTCTTCAGGTACTCTTCTCTGTCTTGTTCTAGAAAGTCCAATTTTCTTAGAAGCGTAGCTCTTCTTCTTCATCATCATCTTCTTCTTCTTATTATTATGTTTATTATTATCATTATTATTATTATTATCATCATCATCATCATTATTATTATTATTATTATTATTATTATTATTATTATTATTTATGAGTGTTCAACACGTAGTTGACGTTTGTGACAGCATGTAAAGTTTTACTCTAAAATTGGGTAGTTGTTTTATTATCTTTCTCTTAGCGCCATTGCTGTTGTTTTTTTCCTAGCTAATGTCAGAGAAAATTGTATAGAATAGGTGTAGATCATGTACTTTGTTGTTGTAATTATGTACACCACAAATTCGCATTGTTATTTTTAAGCCGTAATTGAAAAAACTGATATCTCTAAACGTCACTGTTATACATAAAAAAAGTTGTTTCCTTGTTCACAAAACTTGCTTGGTAGTATCAGTTTGTTAAGATGGCGTGGCTTGTGTTATTATTCATATTTGTCATACTGTAATAGCTATCACGTAGCTTTAGATGGGTTTGAAATAGCCGGATTTTGTCCTTTGGATACATGAGAGCACATTTCGTATGTTAATGACTACCGAAACGATTATGCTTTTAACAAGCACGCGATTATATAAGATTGTAGAACACTACTACATCGACAACTGATCAAATACTTTTCCAACTTTAACGTATAAAACAAAACATGTCAAAAAAAAAAAGATAGCTCCGCGCCTCCATGCATTTAATCACGGCATAATAGTCTTGGACTAATATACAATGAGTTGATTTATTACTCGATAGGAAAAAAAAATATGAAGCTTTTGTAGGTTGAATGGGAGGTGAAAATTTTGTGGCTTAGGTTCATAGGAAGAATAATAAGAAGAAGCCATGGGTCGTCGTCACCAAACCCGGCGGATGGGAGACCGAGCGTGTGGTCCTCCACGGAATCGTGAGAGGCTTCGCGGCCACCGGCGATCGTCCACGTGTCGCGCGGAAACGGCGCTAGAGACGAGCAGCAGCTAAAGCTGGCTCTTGCTTGCCGATGGATCTACACATGCAGCGTTAATTTCACAAAACCATGAAAGCGAACGCAAATAAAGATTTAACATTTGAAGTTTTATACGTTTCTTTTAAAAAGCTACTGAATGAATTATACATTACACCGGAACCACACTTTAGAATTAGATGAAAATATGCTCTCACCTCTCCCGTTTGCCGATTTTTATCAGATGGGCTACTGAATTACTATGTGTTAAGAGAGGTTCGTATGTTAGTGCTCATTTTTGCTGAGTACTCTAGTTTTAGCGCTCTCGATCATATGCCAGTGAGACCACTTCAATGATGTTTTATCACTTTATTTTTCTATTGCCAAGTTTCATAATATAAACAAAGTTGACTAATGAAGCTATTGCCAGGTTTCATAATATAAACAAAGTTGACTAATGAAGCCTAATGGTTGCACCCATTATAAGCGCAGGAATTTGGAGGCAACCAGAGCTCCACCTGTCAATTGCACGTTTTGCGAAAAAGTCCTTCTATTTCTTCGAAATTACGGATAGGTCCCTGTGAAATTTTCTGTGAGACAAAGATATATTTTATTCTTCGCGTTTAGGTCCCTGGCGCGGTATTTTACGGAAAAACCTCCCGTTAATTTTAAATCGCGAACAAGCCCTTTTCTAATTTTTCAGGATAGCTAATGTGTCCAAAAAATAAAAAAACAGTCCTCGCTTCTTACGTTCGGTCCTTTCTCCGTTTTTCGAAAACATTGTTTTCACACGAAAAAACAAGAAAAATTGTTTTCCCACGTCAAAAACCGAAAAAATATTTTGTCAAAAAACAGATAAATAAAAGTTTATAGCAACTTATGAATTTGCCAACGAGTCATAGCCGTGGTTTTTTTAAAAAATGTAGATTAGTCCGAAGATTTATAGCGACCCATAATTCGCCATTGGTCCTAGCGACCCATTTTTTTAACAAACACAAAACGAAAAAACAGATTCGTCGAAGGTTTATAGCGGTTCATGGATTATTTCATGTCCGAGCATTTAAAAACCAAAAAACATGATTCAACCGCAATTTTCTAAATAAAACACGATCGACAAAAAAAACACTTGATTAATCAAGGTTTATAACAACTTTGTATTTGCCAATTCCAGGTTAACAAGTGGATTTTTTTTAAAAAAGTTGATTCGTCCAAAGATTTAAAACACGATAAACGATAACAAAAAAAACACGTCGAAGGATTCGTTGAAGGTTTATAACAACGATGTATAATTCACACAAGTGTGTATTTGCCAATGGGTCATAACAGTGATTTTTTAAAAAAGTTGTTTCAGTCCAAAAATTTATAGTAAAATCGACGTAGATTATTTTCTGATACTGTAAAAAAAACAAGGCTCAGAGTGTACACAAACCTTTAACATTTGTTCTGCTACGAAGAGAGGTGTTCCCAGGTGTTTTAACATTTGAAATTCATTCCAGTCGATGTTTATCAAGTTATCTTTTCCATTGCCCATTTTCTGACGCTGTGGATGAATCTTTTGACTGAAAAAGGTCTTGACAAAAGAGGGAGAGAAATAGTTCTATACAAAAGGTATGGGGCATTATGTAGGTACACTAGACCAGGGTTTATAAAACCGAACGAAGTTGAAAATCGAATCCTAGTCAACACCATTTTTTGTCGAAAATTGTGAAAAACCGAAGGGTTTCGAAATCAAACTTTTTAAAATTGTTGTAGAAAATTCGGAAATCAACTGATTCCGGTCGATGTTCAAGGGAAATTTACCGACGGCCATTTTTGAGCGATTTTCACCGATAATCGAGCGGTTTATGTCATATAAAATTTTCTAAATTTTTTGAATTTAATCGGTTTACCGACCACTATAGTTCATCAAACCGGTTTGATATGGTCAAAAATCGCATTTTTCGTCATTTGAAACCCTGCACTAGACTACCCATTTTGCTAATAAGTGGGCTGTATTTGCTAAGGAAAATACAAGATTACAATGGCGTAAATGATGAACAGAATACCAGGGCACATAAACTGGATTGAAATATAAAGACAAACCCTGGGCAGGGACCCTCCAGTGATAGAAGGGAAAAAGAGGTGTAAAAGGTGAACGAACCATCGAGGGCATATCCGCAATGCAAGAGAGCATAAGAGGCGTGGCTGTAAAATACAAGGACCTGTTTGTAAGGGAAGGAAAGACGCCTAGGGCATAACTGGAGGGAGCCAGGGACCTGGCGCAAATACTCAAAAAAATTTGGACCATTTCTCGATTTGTGCGTGTCATCCTTGCGCAGGGGCCATGCTAATCTTCTCTGTATCGTTCCAATTTTATCGGATGTCTCCGAAGAGACGCTACAGGTTGCGGCAAGCGGGCTTATAAGTTGTCATCTCCTTCCTCGGCTGTTCGATGTGGTATTAAAAATCGAGTCCATCGCTGCCCTCAGACCTCAGCGCCCAGGCAGGCAGGCAGGAGCCATCGGACGTCCAGCTCGTGGGCCGCATAATGGGCCGAATCGATTGATTTTGCCAGATTTGCTGAGGCCCAGCCCCGTCTCCGCCTGCATGCCCGTCGCGTGGGCCGAAGCTAATCACCGCGCTGCTCCGTGGTGGGCTGCCCGTTCCGCGGCGGTCGCCACCCACTAGCAATTACGACGCGGAAGCTGCCGGAGAAGGTGAAGAAGGCGCCAACGGTGGAGGCGGCTGGCATCGGCAGAGGAAGAAGAGGAGGCGGTGGCAGCGGCAGGGGACCCATTTTTTAACAAACGCAAAACAAAAAAACACAGATTCAACCGCAATTTTCTAAATAAAACACGCATTAACAAAAAAAATACGGATTCGTCGAAGGTTTATACGACTTATGGATTTGCAATGGGTCATAACTATGGGTTTTTAAAAAAGCGTGGATTCGTCAGTGAGATTTATAGCGACCTATAAATTCGCTGGTGGTCCTAACGACCCATTTTTTTTAATAAACACGAAAAACAAAAAAAGATCAAATATCCAAATCGTAAAAAAAACAATGATTTTCTAACACAGATTCGTCGAAGGTTTATAGTAACTCAGAGATTAAACGCGATTCATCGAAGGTTTGTAATATCCTATGAATTCCAATGAGTCCTACCGACCCATTTTATTTAAAAAATACGAAAATCGAAGATTCGACAAATTTTATTAGACAACGGGTGTATGCTTTTCTAAAAAACGAGATTCCTTGAAGGTTTATAGTGGCGACCTATTTTTTTAAACAAATGTGAAAACCAAAAATACATCATCTATGGATTTTTGCCGGGTCCTATCGACTTCTCTGAGCAGTAGCGACGAAGCGCTTATTATTGCTAGTTTTCGACATCGTAAAAAAACAAGGCTCAGAGTGTACACGAACCTTTAACATTTGTTCTGCGATGAAGAGAGGTGTTCCCAGGTGTTTTAACATTTGAAATTCATTCCAGTCGATGTTTATCAAGTTATCTTTTCCATTGCCCATTTTCTGACACTGTGGATGAATCTTTTGACTGAAAAAGGTCTTGACAAAAGAGAGGGAGAGAAATAGGTCTATACAAAAGGTATGGAGGCATTATGGTGGTACACTAGACCAGGGTTTATAAAACCGTAATGAAGTTGAAAATCGAACCCTAGTCAACACCATTTTTTGTCTAAATTGTGAAAAACCGAAGGGTTTCGAAATCAATTTTTTTAAAATTGTTTTATAAAATTTGAAAATCAACTGATTTCAGTCAATGTTCAAGCGAAATTTATCAGTGACCATTTTTGAGCGATTTTCACCGATAATCAAGCGGTTTACGTCGTATAAAATTTTGCAAATTTTTTGAATTTGATCGGTTTACCGACCACTATAGTTCATCAAACCGGCTTGATATGGTCGAAAATCGTATTTTTCGTCATTTGAAACCCTGCACTAGACTACCCATTTTGCTAATAAGTGGGCTGTATTTGCTAAGAAAAATATAAGATTACAATTGCATAAATGATGAACAGAATACCAGGGCACATAAACTGGATTGAAATATAAAGACAAACCCTGGGCAGGGACCCTCCTGTGATAGAAGGGAAAAAGAGGTGTAAAAGGTGAACAAACCATCGAGGGCATATCCGCAATGCAAGAGAGCATAAGAGGCGTGGCTGTAAATTACAAGGTCCTGATTGTAAGAGAAGGAATGACGCCTAGGGCATAACTGGAGGGAGCCAGGGACCTGGGCGCAAATACTCAAAAAATTTGGACCATTTCTCGATTTGTGCGTGTCATCCTTGCGCAGGGGCCATGCTAATCTTCTCTGTATCGTTCCAATTTTATCGGATGTCTCCGAAGAGACGCTACAGGTTGCGGCAAGCGGGCTTATAAGTTGTCATCTCCTTCCTCGGCTATTCGATGTGGTATTAAAAATCGAGTCCATCGCTGCCCTCAGGCCTCAGCGCCCAGGCAGGAGCCATCGGACGTCCAGCTCGTGGGCCGCAAAATAGGCCTAATCGATCGATTTTGCCAGATTTGCTTAGGCCCAGCCCCGTCTCCGCCTGCATGCCCGTCGCGTGGGCCGAAGCTAATCACCGCGCTGCTCCGTGCTGGGCTGCCCGTTCTGCGGCGGTCGCCACCCACTAGCAATTACGACGCGGAAGCTGCCGGAGAAGGTGAAGGAGGCGCCAACGGTGGAGGCGGCTGGCATCGGCAGAGGAAGAGGAGGCGGTGGCAGCGGCAGGGGGCCTTGCCGGTGCCGGGGAGGCGCCGTGAAATTTCTCTTTTATATAGGATGGATGATATGATCTGTACCATGAATTAATTATTCATCCGATGGTTCGAAATGTGATTGATTTTGATCTCACTAATCATTCGCATCGTCATTACTTCTGAATGCACACATTATGTATAAACCTCCGGGTGTTCTTATCTACACAATTGTAGGTTGGAATACGGTTGCATACATTAGGGAGGAAAACGAGCACCATATTGTTAGTTAGACGGCATTATATATGCGACGGCATCTTCGCAAGATGATCCTGTATATGTAAAGATAAAACAAGATACATGGAACAATTGCTGCATTGCTGTGTGCTGTGTCATATCATAATCATATGCAAGATAATGAAGGTCCAGTCTAAGTACAGGGCACATCCAATGCCGAGACAACTCTCTTCCAGGCCATATCATGCTGTGCTCTGCCGTGCCCAAGACGTGGCCGGCCTCCAAATCTCAGGCACCATTATATTAATTCTTCTGACTAATTTGCTTAAATTCTATTGTTGTCAAGCCGTCTCAAATTTATAGCCTCAATGACTTGTGTAGTTATATATGTTGTTCTCTTGCATATGTATCGTGGCCTGCAATTAGCTTTCTTCTCGTGCATAGATATCCTTAGTAGTTTGCTTCACAAAATCAAGAAATAGGTTTTTTTTCCAAGTGGTGAATCAATCAATGGAGAACAAAACGGAGGTGAGAGTTTCGCAATTAATGTCCATCGATGATCGATCCATGCATTGCAATTCATCATTCTATTCGGCTTCTGAATTGCGCCATGATTAACCACATGCATGTTTCTGGAGTGTTAGATGGAGCCAATGATCGATGTATTTGGTTTGTGCGTGCGTGTGCAGGGGAAGCTGGGGCAGCGTGCGTCGGTGCCGGCGTTCGGGGAGTGGGACGACATGCAGGCCGCCGGCGTGCTGCCGGACTACTCGGTTGACTTCTCCAAGATCCGCGCCGTCAGGATGCAGCGCAAGGAGGCACCCTCCTGGTCCAGCGCCGGCAGCGCCCAGGAGGTCGCCGGCGGCGGCGAGCGACACCAGCGCTCCTCGGCGGCCGACCCCGACCGTGATCGCTGCCTCCTCCACCACCACCGTCGCCAGCACAGCGAGGCTGACGCCCGCCGGCCGCTCCGGCTGGACACTGCAGCTCCCAAGGTCAGCTTAATTACGTGCACCACCTTCTTATTTTTTTATTTTATTTTTTTGAAACAAGACATGCACCACTTTTCATACTTGTCAACTTGTGATATCACAAATCAAGTGAGAAACTAACGTTGAGCACTGCATTGTTTGTGGTATTACTGGTTCAAATTACCGCACCAAATTCTCTTAGCAATGATACAATGCAACTGATGAGTCCAAGATATCTAAGTATAGCAATTCTATGTTGCACATTCTGTGCTACATCTTTAATTATTTAAAGAAAAATCAATGAATATGCTAATTGGTGATTACTAATTAATTAATTCGCAGAAAACGCCCAGTTATCCAGTCGCATTACGCCTTGGATAAAAACTATTAATCTGATCTGCGTATGATTCGAGTCAGAATTAATTAGCCGGAGAAAATGGTTTCAAACTGCAACGTGCTTCTCACCATCCCAGTTGGGTTATCATCTTTTTTCTGTTGGGGGTTATACATCGGATCCCTATCACAGCTGGTTTCAATGAATTAAACAGGGTCATCGGATGAATGTTCTTGCCGCCCAAATTATTTACTAAATTTTGCTTCAGCAGGGGAGGAGCAGGTTCAAGGGCTGCTTGTTTGGTTGCATGGGTGGATGGTGAGAGGCGGCATCGCCCTTAAGAAAGGTGTTTCAAAATCAAGAAAACGGAAAAATACATACAGTATTTGATTAGTTGCAAAGAGATACAGACATCCATCTGCTGGGCTTGGTGTCCCAACAAGGACCAGTACAATATTTGTTTCTACCGTTCGAACATGCATTTGCATGCGTGTAAAAATGATTCTTCTTCAACCATTGGAAGTCATTCTTGATCTTTTGTGTGTAATTGTGTAAATAGCAGTGCAGAGTTTCCATGCCTACTGTTGAACTCTTCGTGCAAAAATTAGTGCAATTCTATTTCAGGCTGCTAGCGTCACTGCTACGTTGTTCTCCTCGATGTTTTCTCGAGTGAACCTCGGAAACTAATTCTCAAGGATCGATCTTGTATGGCGAGAAACAAGGGTTCGAGGCTTCTAGTTAGGCTTTCATATGGAGAATCTGAAAGACATTGGCGACCCAAAGGATCTCTCTCTGTAACGGCAGATAAATTGCGAGGGGCAAAAAGTAAGACTCTCCAAGGTCATATTTGCAAAGGGAGAGAAAACATGGGACGCAACCGTACTGCGAGCAAGCGAACCAGGAGGACTTGATCGTAAGGGAAGGAAAGACGCGAGGGCGCGAAAAGAATGCACAGGGGCATATCTGCGAGGGACAAGCTCGCGGCCAGGGACCGGATCGCGAATCCGCAAAAAAATTTGGACCATTTCTCGATTTGTGCGTGTCATCCTTGCGCAGGGGCCATGCTAATCTTCTCTGTATCGTTCCAATTTTATCGGATGTCTCCGAAGAGACGTTGGAGAACGCAGCGCGCAGGCTTATGAGTTGGTCTAGTCTTTGTTAGCTAAGCAGTGTGGTACTAACGGATCGTTCTCTATCAGACTATCACGTCCCGCTGCGCGATTTGTTGGACTGGAACCCAACCACCGATCGCTCGTTTTTCGATGGGCCGCGCTTGTACGTGGGCTAATCTATCGCCCACGGCCCAGCTTAAACGCAACTGCACATGGCGATAGCATCGATCCAAGCCGTTGATTCCTGACCCATCGTCTCATCTAGCTCGACTACTTCACATTCAGAATCCTAGCTTCCAATGGAAGAATCCAATCCATGCATATGAAGCCATAAACCGTCCAAGTCTCAAAATACATGCATACGCAAATCAATCCATAAATGAAAAACATATATCGATCATATAATTCAGACGTCGTACGTACTCGATCACGACCAAGTGATGTAAGAAATTTACGTCTAGTACACTACGTACATGCAACGCTGCGTACACCTGTACACGTACGCTGGTGAATTGAGACTGAGAGAAGGAATCTACAACATATACGTGCATGCGTCACAATACATTAACAGGCTACGAATAAGCTGGGCCGTCGATGGCGTGATCGCACGGCTCCAGCAGCTCGGAGAGCCTCTCGCTCAGGTCGTCGACCTCCCGGTGCAGCCTCCGGATGTAGCTGCACGTCTCCCGCAGCACCTGAGCCCTCGACACCTGCGCACACATATAAATTTCACGGTAATTTTTAGATCAATAGGACAAATTTCACGGTAATTAAACGAGATAATTTACACATGCAGGTAAAATCAACCGCCATTCCCTCGCTGCATCCCCATCAGTTCAAATTATATAAATATTAAAGAATAAATAAAAAGTAGATGGTGATTAATTACTTTCTACCTCATTTGTGTCAAGATTTATACAAATTATACTAAAAGGGTTATACATAAAAATACTGTTCATATATAAAATTAAATGGATCAAATTAAGCTGGTTCAACAGTACCTTGCCATTGGCACCCCTAGCAGCAGCTGCGGTAGCCTTGGAAGGGAGGAGGGCTTGCAGTCCCGAGATGAGATCCGCCGTTTGCTCGCCGGTGGCCGGCGGCGGCGGCGACGATGACCTCTGGCGGCTTGACATATTTGATCTTATAATTAATTTATAGCTTGCTCCTTATTACTGCTTGTCTGATTACATGCACACACGGTTATGTACGTATATATCTAGACAGTAGCTAGGTGGAAGTCGAGATCGATGTGCATGCATGTATAGTTCAAGTCTGAATATCTGAACTGATGGATCGACAGAAATGGACCAGTAATGTTACACTCTATATATAGGAGAGATCAGGATGTGCTTCCCACCGTAGTATGTGTACACGTTGGCTTGGATATGTATATGTAGCATATATATGCAGCTAGCTAGCTAGCTAAACTAATTGACCGTATGTGTCAGTGCAAGGGAACCCATGTTAGGTGCATGTTACCGGCCAGACAGGTTAATTTGCACGCGTAAGGCGTGCGTGCGTGCATGGTTGGTGAGAATCGAATTAATTAAGAAGCGATTTTCTTTGTCCAACACACTGATCCATGCAAGTTCTATATTGGCCGGAGCCAAAATTAGTTTTTTTTCCAGTCAATTACAGTTGATGCGAAAGTTTTGGCACCTCTACTATTAGTGTAGATAGAGAGATATATATGCGTGGAGATAAAAAGGAAACAGACCAGTTTCGGCATATATATTGGAAACCAAAGCATTTCTAGCCCTTTCGGATCATTTTTTTTAAAATCTAGTCTCTGTATAAATGCAATTATAAAAATAACCTCTTCTCCGACCACGAAAGCGCTAAGATGACATGTGTCACCTGCCGTACTATGAGACCGCCACAGGAGTTGCCGTGGAACGTATACTCGCTAAGGGCTAAATGGACTAATCAATAATTAATTAATTGGTTAAGGGGTTAATGGTCAATAAATTGATCGATTAATCATCAATTAAGTAGGCAAAGATTTCTACTAAGGAATGCAAGCTCGGTAGAGATCTGCCGCGCAAGCTCAGTAACTCCTGCCGTGGTACGCGAGCACGACAGATATATCTATGCTTCTTCAGTCGAGAAGAGGGCAATTTTTGCAATTGCTTCATACGAAGCCTGGATTTGCAAAACAATTGTACGTGGGGGCTAGAAATGTGTTGGTTTCTATATATCGCATGTTTTTTCTATCTAAAAATTAGGCTGTAGTCAATGTCTGCATGCCAGTCGTACGTGCCGATATACGATAGCTGTATACTATCCGTCGTCGCTCAATGTACTGCTGCTGCATTGACTAACATGCATGCATGCGCATGTATGGTAAGATTATATTGCGTTGCATGGCATCGCATGTCATGACATAACCATGCGTGCATTCAGCATGCGTCGATATTGTTGTGGAATGCATGCACAGCTGCTGCTTTAAACTGATCAAGAATGAGCTCTTAACGAGCGAGCTAGCGATCAATTAAATTTTGCATCGCCCCATGGTTCAGACGTGTGTGTCCATGTATATATGTGCATCAACCATGCACTAAAGTCTAAAGGTTCGGAGCTTCAGAAGATAGCTGTTATAATTAATTAAAGGTACTGGTGATTTGGTTCGTCCTTAGGGTCTGTTTGGTAGAGTTCCAGATCCCAGCTTCTCCTGAGATCTGAAACTTGTAGGCTAAAATAAAGTAAATTAAGTTTATATTTTTGGCCTAAAATATAAACAAAATGATCCATCTAAACATTCTTAATGTATTCACAGCTTCAGCTTCACGGATCTGTGGAGCTAGAAAAACCCAGCTCCACCAGATCCACGGATCTGGTGGAGCTGGAACCGTACCAAACAGGCCCTTAATATATAAGAGAGATTACACATTAATTGAACTACACAAGCAAAGAAAAAGGCCTCAACTCTTAAATCAATCGTTGTTCTCGTCGATCCGGGATCGCGATCATGCATAAACAAACAGTTTCGGAGATAAAGATGTGTGGTGTCGATCGATGAACAAACAGATTTGATCTGGGTAAACGTGGCATGCAGATCAGAGTAAAGGCAGCCTGTACGTACCTTCAAGAGATCGAGCAAGCGTGCACATGCAGATCGGATAATATGGAGATTTGATCTGTGATTGCGTATCATCATCACAAAAAGTAAGTATATTTGCTATCAGGTAAGCTGCTGGTAGAGTAACTATCAGTAGGACCACTTGGATTCGTGGATGGAAACGGTGTTTCTATGTATCACTATTTAAAAGTTATAAAAATATTAAAGTATAAATAAAAAGGTAGACAATGATATATGTATGTATACATATATATGTATATAAGTATATGTGTATGTATATTCATATGTATATATGTATGTATGTATTTATATGTATGTGTGTGTATATATATGTATGTATGTATATGTAATATATGTACATGTGTATGTATGCACACGACAAAGACGGAGAGGCTTGCTTTGCAGTTTGCACACAGATCAGCAAATCAAGTTCCTTGCATGCATGTAAGAGAGACAGCATGATTGGACATCGTGGCGTATATGTGAACAAGCTAGGGGCATGGATTGATTCATTGCAACTTGCAAGCCTTGAATAGGGATGGAGAAATAGGTAAATTACTGGGACAATTGATTGATTGATTGGGGGTGTTCCAAAACTGTGTGCATCCACTTCACCATGTTCTAGAGAGCGGATGCCAATGGGATACGTCTCTGTCCAGTGCTCACTCTCAAATTTTCAGATTAAGCAATATATCAAATGAAATATACACATGTATTACTTGTAAAATTGTATTTAATTAAAATGAATTCATGGTGGCTTTATTAGCTAGTTTGCGTTTTTTTTTTCTTCTCAAATGTCTTACGACTGTAAACTAAAACCCAAAACAATCCATGTTTCTGAAACATTTGCTGTGAAATACTACGGATTCGTATTCAAAATGTGACATTCTCATAGACCAATTTCGTTCAAACATTGTGAAGTTTGACCACCGTTTAAATTGCCACAGCCATATATACCCACTTACGCAGATCATGCTTGCATTGTATATACAAGGATCATACTTCTGGTATCAGTTCATCGATATCCCAAACAGCTACATCACAAAAGTTCTTTTTTTCTTATAGAACCATGGGCACAAGGAACACAAGATTCCCTGGTTTCATGCATGGGAGATGCACAATATCAGATAATGGTCGAGAAATCAGAATAACGCCTAATCTTCCGTGATCATAGCCGCCATAGGCTCTTGAGGCTGAAAACTAATTAGTTGTTTGTGGTTTCGGGATTGGCAAAAGTTCCGTTTAGGTCTTCTGCTAGTTCCGCTTAATTGGTTTTAGAGTGTAATTTGAAATTTCTCTGTTTGTACCTTTTTCTATCTCCTTAATGCAAGGCAGAGCTCCTGCCATTTCCTTCAAAATAGCTGCCTGATATGGGGCGACATGCATCAAGTTGGAGCTCACTATAGTTCATTGAGATATTAGACTCCCAGCTGATCTGAATCTGGTCATGCATACACTCTGATAGTCACATGGATGAGAAGAAGACGACGATGACAGGTACAATTATTAATGCAGACAGGTGAAGAAGCAAGCTGAAATGGGAAGATAAGTTCAGCACTGAAGACAAGAACCAAATATGCATAGAGGGCTAGAGGCTGTTAGTAGCTAGCTCCTTATAAAATGGTCATGGCAAAGTGCCCAACATGTTGTGTACCTGGAGGATACTTCTGTAGCAAGTTGCAACTACCATTTTAGATATGGAAAGAATGCTACTACTATACTGCTGATATTAGTCTTTTCCTTGGCCATATTTCAGTAACAATTAGATTCCATCATGCGAGGAGAATGATACATAAGTACATCACTGCAGCTATTTTGCGTAGTAAAAAAAAGTTACCTATGTTTGACCGGTCGTTGTAGACCACAAGCACAAAAAGAATATTATCCTTTTTTTTTCTTGTATGATTCTTAGTCAGGCCAATGCAGAATTCTCCTCACATCAAACATGAATCATATGCTAATACATTCATTTAGTGGAACTTCACACATCAAAATTTAAATCCAGCTTCAGCGCTAGATTATAGCATCAAGTTGGCCATATGTGATATATTAGTGTCACACTATTTTGGGGAGCAGATCGCCTGAATTAAATAACACATTACCCAATTTTGTGAAGTTACATACATTCAAACATAGGCACCAACATCATACGATGTTTGGCAAATCCAAGGTGGGAAAAATATAAGCTCTCGATTATAAAAGGTACATTCAAACTTTAACACCACCATTACAAATTATCCATAGTGTGCTAAAAAGATCCACAGAATATCTATCCACATTTATATTGGTCTGTTTCAGCATTACAGCTGTAACATATACTCATTTAACACCTTGTTAAGATACATACACACAGCATACACATTCCAGGGGTTCCCCTCCATTAACTGGCCCAAATTCGTCCTGCATCAATCCCAGGAGATGGAACCAGTTCTGCATCACAGGGAAGACAAAAATTACATGGATAAGCAGGTAATGTGCAAAGATTGATGTTTTTCAGAATTAAGTTAATTAAAAATCATTCCTGCTTTAGTTTCATAAGCATTGCACTTTCGAAGTTCATAACCAAAATAATCCACACATCAAGTCATGATAATAACACTAATAAATAATTTGTGTTTACAGGTCTTACCATTTATCAATGAACTATACGAAAAGGTGTTCTGGCAGGGTTATTGAAGGAATAATAGATAATTTGAGTTTTCTGTTAAACAATGTCCAACCTAACAAACTCAGCATATATATGCATGTAGATAAGCACAAAACAGTTGGAATACCCATTTTACTTGAATCAGGGATGAAGTAGCCACTAAAAAGTCGTCAATCCCTAAAGAGAAAGCTCATTTCAGCTAAATTTTACTTAGTACAAGCTTGATCAGAGTGGTAAACCAGCAACTGCACTCTGGTGGCATGTCTGAAATTATCATTAGAACCAGGCAATAGTGTACTAGCAACTACTACAAGCATGATACCAATGTTCATTTGAAGATGCACGAACTAATTAATCAAATAATCGATGAATATACCATTTGGTTAGCTCAGTTGTGAGATTAAACATTATGGAAGTCTATACTACAGAGGTGTGAGATGAAACTTCAGGTTCACTTATATCTCAAAAAAGCAGTTTAAGAGTTGGCAAATTGATCATCATCTGACAAACAGGACAAAACTGAAGGTAATACAGGAAGATCCGATAGTCCTTTTAGCAGTATTAATATCATGTGTATAGTGTTTCCATTCCAGCTTTGTTGCACACATACAGCAAGTTGCTACATTGTAAAATGTTATTCTGATATTAACAGTAAACAAGCAAATCACCTAACATAACTCCGGCATCATGTGAAGCATTTTCTTCTCTGCAAACATAGAAGCAAGTTACATTAGTTGATCACTAGGGATGTCTCTCTGAATTGAGGGTTGTGTAAGAAGAGTTGTCTTCAACATTTCTGAAGTGAGGTTCTCACCCATCGCTCAACTTCTGATGCTGATTCAGAAAGTCTCCTCCTAAGAATAGATTTCTCCGCTTCGCAACTCTCTACTTCAATATCTGCATAAGTTAAAAATGTTGAGAACTGTGAACACTTCAAATTTGAAGTATATATTTGTAACATAAAACTAGCCCAGAGTCTACAAAACAGACTAGCAAGAATCACCTTACAATTATCACAATTATCAATGACAGATGGATAAAATACAAGCTATGGATGCACCGACAGAAACTAGAGGCAAACAGAGGAAAATGATGCAACATGGAACCTGTCAACACTAAACAGAAATGAGGAGCAAAATCTGTGGAGTTTGTTGATCTAAAGTCTTAATCGGAAAAGATCTAACCAACTTATTTAATGAATTACCAAAAGCAATCTGGTGATGCTTTTTCACTTGATGGGATAGCCCTATATGCCCTTTGAAACAAGGGAAAGAAATGTACTTAGGTTCTGAATACATGGAAATACACGTCATAGTAAAAGTGCTGGGTAGCTTGGCGGAATGGAAATCATGCTTATACTTTGGCAGTAGGTCAGAAACACATAATCTCGCAGATGGTATGAATTCACACTTCATTATAAGACACAGGCCAGACCTTTCAATGCCTAACATTTTGCTCGCAGGTTAGTGTTGCTTCATCAGCAATCACCTCTATCATGAGAACGGTAGATGGATTTGGGGTCTATAATTCTATTTAATGGAGATCTAAAAGCTTCAAATTGCCATCTATGCTAGTACTATAGAAAAAGTCGACATTTAAATGATATAGATAAAGACCAACTCGATAAAGATCCTATAAACTTTATGAATAAATTTTATAAAACATCACAAAGATGATCTCATCTCAAGGGCACGCATTGTAGCAAGAAAAACACAATATTGTCTAAGCATGATAGGTTTGCAAATCTACTATTGTATTTGGTTTGCATTACAAGATTCCAAAAATACCAAAATAAAAAAGGCTTTAAAAACAAGAAAATTTCAATTAATTCAGTTCTTACCATAATAGTATGTTGACAGAATGTTGATACGTTCAATCGGCTGACAATGGCAACAATAAATGTTAGGCCTTCATTTGTTAGGTGAACTTTAACACAAATACAACCATATAATAACAGTGACAAGATTGTGGAAGAATTCAAATAATTAAGATATGCATAAGCATTGAGCATGTATGGCTGTACTGATGAACAGAGAACACTACTAATGAGGCAAAAAAGAAAGAAAGTGCTATATCCAGCCACAAACTTCAATGCCATCAAATCCAAATAACATTATTTTATTTGACACAAAACATTATTTTACCACAAACTATTGCCAGATGGTCTGTAGAGGATTTAAATAATCATATAAAAGAAGGTAGATTAAAAGAGTAGCCTACACAGAAGAAAACTATGCAATTGCAGCACACATACCATTACAAAAATGCCTTCTCTCCGGGTTGGAAGGCGCTCTAGTTTTCTTAATGTATCATCACCCTTAGTGACCCTCCCAAATACAGCATACTGAAATCCATTATGCATCAATCTCGAATCAGTTAAGTAGCTGATATTAATCATAAATCTTTGAAGAATTATTAAATACCTGGCCATCAAGATGTGGATCATCACTACGAAGGATAGAAAAGGAAGAGGAGCCACTGTCTGGGTCAGAGTGCCTTGCACAAGGAAAGAATAATTAATATCATAAGTTCATAACATATCAATGCAGATGCAAAATAAACTTTTTCATGACATTTTCTACAAGTACACTATTCAGGAAATATTGCATTCATCTGGCTTTGTACAGAACGACAGAAGTTAATATGGCAAACCATATGAAGCAACGGTTACAGAATGATGCTACATGTTTGTGTTGTTTTGGCCAGAACCAGAAAACAGCAAAGTGATTTCATAAAAGACAGATGCGTGCCAAAACTTAACAGAGGGAGTACCTTCCCATGGAGAGAATTCCCCTGATATGTTTGACACTACTAAATTCACCAACAATTGTTTTCTCTGCCTATTTTTCATGTTCATCATTCATAAGAGCTGTTCTACCTCCCACAACAGCAGCAACTTGTGCAATGAAACCCTTGTCGACCTGCAACCGGCAACAATTGAGTATTCCCAACCGATAAAAGTAGTTCATAACAAACAAAAAGTCTGTGTCGGAAAAAAGTAAAGAAAAGAGTAGATAAAACTGATGATACCCGGAAGACGTGATTTGTATTGTAGCATCCCAGTCGCACAAGTTTGAAAATGTGTTCAACTGTCTTAGGTACAATAGAGGAAAGAAGCCAAACTCGATGTCTCCATGGTTTGTCTGCAGGTGCAATTGAAATAGAAGTAGGTGATATCAATCAGAAATGGGAACAGGCACTACCGGCAGGTAAGTAATAACTGCAAAAAGAGTCACTCAAGAAAATTTTGGCCATATGGCATAACTGTGTTAGTGATGAAGGACCTGATTTGCCATTTGACCACCCCAAATGTGGGATCTAGAATCTGAAATGGAAGAACATACCCAAACTATCCCAAGAACCCAGTATTTTAAATTCTGAGTCATCTCATCGCCGATTTTCCCTTAGAATGATTGCATCGGTTAGGCGATTTGCATCGATGATAAGCATTTTATGTAGTGGTGGCATTCATGTAGAGCTATTGTTTTATCACGAAAAATCCATTAACATACTTCATTTGAGGAGTGAGTAACGTAAGGACATAAGGTTTGCCGCGCAAGTAGACTATCTGGGACACTTTGTGCCATGCACAGCCATACATTATCTCTCAGTTGTAGTTAATTGCATTTTGTGTAATCGATGACATGCGAAACCTGTTTGGAACAGAACTCGCAGTTTAATGGCATAATGGGAGTAACTGAGAAAATCATAAGTTTGTAGAGAAATATGCAACACCCACTAATCCTGGATTCCTAGCATACAAACCTTGCGCTCCTCCCAGCGCTTAATTCCAATTCAATTCTGGCCACATCGTCCATGCTATACCAATTCTTGAACGAATCTCGCAAGAACAATGCCAAAGGCCCCGAGATTCTAGCGTAGATCCTCTTCATTCACAACTCACGATTCCCAATCTCTCGAAAAATCTAGCGAATCTAAGCGAGCAAAAAACGATTTTTGGACCTCCAAATTCTAGTAAAATTCGCTCCTGTAGAACGAATTTAGGGCCACCCGAACATCTGGGGGCATATCTTGCAGTAACAGGAACAAAGAACAGAGAAGCAGGGAGGGAGATCATTGAGGACCTGGAAGACGACGCGGGCGGAGCCGAGGTTGGGGTCCGAGGCGTAGAATGCGGAGGCCGCAACGAGGAAGAGGAGCACGGCGGCTGTGGCGACGTGGCCAGCCTTCACAATATCGATATCGCTATAATCGATCGTATCGAGATTTTCAAAAATCAGAAAAATTAGATAAAAAAAACATAGAAATAAAAGGGTTTTGAAATCAAATTTTTTAAAGAAAAAATTGAGAAAAAAATGGATATTCACCAATAATCTCTCGATATGTCTTGATAATCGACTTGAGTGATTTTGTAAACTTGTATTCTTCGGGGATCGATTTTGTAAGTGATCTTCGCTCGATATTTAGCGATTATCATGATATTTAAGTCACACAAATTTTTTATTTTTTTCAATTTTTTGAATTTAATCGGTTTACCGACCGGCATTATATACCGTACTGGTTTGATACAGTCGATAATCGTGATATTTGAACGGTTATCGATGATATTGTGAACCTGATTATGGCGGAGCAAACCAACCAATTCGCCACCTCTTTTTTACTTTTTCCTTGGTTTAGCTGTAGTACAGTAGCAGTGGTAGCCTGGTAGGAGAGTGCATTCCTTACTACCGTGGTCATTTTCAGAAAAAGTAATAAGAACTAAGAAAACTAGAAACAACAGCTTAGAAAAAATATTTGCAAGCATGAAAACAAGGACTCATCTGCATTTTAATTGCAGGTAGAAATAAAGTTTCATGTCATACTTCTCTTTTATAAAGCACTTAAGTTCCAATCTTACGCTCGAACAACCAACATTTTGACTACTTTGGTACCACGAGTTCAAATCTTAAATTTTTGTTGGAGATTACAATGAATGACGCAAATTTAGACACACTCAACTACACACGCTGTCTTAATTGAGTTCACTGAATAAATTCAGGATTTTATCAAATATCCCATGAAGCAAGGGCACGGATTTTTCTAGTAAATCCACATATTTGTGTGAGGTGAGACGCTCAGTCGTCTCCTTTCAAAGCTCAACTTGAGTTCAAGACGAATTCAGACCTCGATATGAGATTGAGAGTTTGAACTCGATCTGACTAGGTTCAGTTATCACCTGAAATAGAACAAGGATTGGATAGGATTAACCGGAGCAGATCAGATACACTCAAATCACCATTTGGAAGTAAGCTTGGTGTCAAAGTTGAGACAAGCACGAATTAGTAATCGGGCTCTGACATCTAACCGTTCTGGCTCAATCGTGAGGTGAGTTTGAGCCCTATCTGAGCCAATCTCAAGCATCTCATAAGCCTCGAGCATGTTCGGCAGCTCTAGCCAAAGGCAACAAGTTTTTTTGTTTTGAGTGAAACCAAAGGCAACAAGTTGAACACTTGGATCTGTGTGCCTGAACTTTACTATTATAAAAAAAATTCTAATGGTGATTGGTGCGTTTTTCGTTCACAGCTCCACTCGTACAGAAAATTTGGCGCGACAGGTGAGCCTACATTCTAAAAAATTCTCTAACAAAAAAATAACAAACTAACTTAAACACAACAATAATATCTCCTTTGCAAATTAACTTAACCATCTCCTAAAATACCCCTAACAAAAATAGAGCACGATACAAGCCACAACGAACCTCGATCAGATGTGGTTGCAGAGCTAAGGATGCGGTGTAGGCCGAGCATGACCACAGAGACGTAATGCCCGAGAGGAGCTTGGCCAAGCGTGGCGGCGTAGCTGATAGCAGTGTAGGTTGAGCCCAATAATAATAACTTGATATACTAGTGTAACATATTTTTTATCCCTAGCAAAGCACAGCTGTTTAGCTAGTCTTTACAAAGGAATTTGTGTTTGTGAGTCTAATCCCCCCACCCACGGGGGTTGTGGGCACTTTATACGGGCTGTAACAAGTTCTTGGCCTTTTTTTTTGCGCTTTACATGGCGTCCCTCCATGGACTTCTTGGCCCAACAAGATCTCATCCATGGGCAGATGTCCATAGGCCGGTCAACATTTCCAGCCCAGTATACGTTCTTCTCACTCTGGAGTCTCTCTGTCTCTCCCTCTCTCCCCTCTTTTTCTTTGGAGACACACTACCTTATTACGTCTCCTTTTGTTTGGACGCGAGAAAAGAAGAGCAGAAATAATAAAAAAAGAGCTAAAGTTTGCACGCCCAGGCCATGCATAGTCTGTCTGCAGCATACGCGTGGCAAGCTAGAAAGAGCTTTTGTTTTTTTTGTTCTTGTTCTATATATATATAGTATTTGGCAAAGCAGCCTCCTTAATTGCATGAATTTTGGCTTTTTTCAATTGTTATTGGTATACCCGTAATTCCTAGTCTCTAAGGGTGTGTTTAGTTGTTTGTACTAATTAAGTGATATATGGATATGATGGTTTAAAAAAAGTCATCAATATGTTTAGTTGTTTGAATGGAACTATCTCCTATATTTTAGATAGTGAGATACAAATTTAAGAAATATTTCTTATAGATACTGAACTATTTTATTCATCCAAAACAATAGAACTAAAAATAACATAATTAAAATCATTCCATCCTATTCAACCTCATCTCACGAATCAAACACGCTTTAATAGAGCACTCTAATAAAAGGAAAATGAAGTAGCAGTTAGGCTATGCGTATGTTTGGGTGGCACAATTTTGAAGGGCAAGCATGTTAATCAAGGCCTCGAAATGGGAAATTGCTGTATCTTACTAGTTTCTCTCACATGTTCTTGTTTCTAAAAATTATCTCTCGCGCATGTTAAAGCCTTTTTTTTACCAGACGCATGCTCAAGCTTAATAGTCTAAATTTCCAAACAATTGATCAGCGCACACAGTCGGCACACTGTTGATTTTGTACGCATTGCTACTTTTTGGTTCTAGGTATACCTGTTTTTTTTTTTTTTGGCCATTTCCCTTGCGATCGTCACTAGATATATGGTTGTTTCTGGCTGAGTCAAATATATGTTCTATCTCTATGTGACTACATTTTTTGTCATATAGTACAATGATGTGTACTATCTCTATGTGACTACATTGTTTGTCATATAGTACAATGATATGTACATATCTACTTTTGAGGCTACTCCATCGTCCATGGTATGACCAAATGGTGGGACACTCCAGACGAAGGAAAATGGTTGTTAGGCTATGTTTGGACAGGTGGCAGCAATTTTGGAAGAAAAAGAATATTAACCAAGTTTGGCAAATAGGGCCTCTGAAGGGCAAATTACTAATTAGCTCCATTTCTCCACGTGTTAACACCTATTAAGCGTCTAAATTTACATAGCTGGTGATTATGAATTAATATATATGATTATCCCATCATTTACATATAACGAACGTCACTCTTCGAAAACTAGCTACACCGTGGGTATGTATGCATATACGGTCGATTTTTGGCTACTTTTTGCTTCTTGGTAAACGTGTAATTTTGGTTTTTGGTCTTTGCATGCCTTGTGGTATAGTCTTTATGACTTTATGGATGTTTCTTGTGGATCCAAACGATCAATCTGTACATGGGTGCATCGCCGCTGTCGCATATATAGCATAAATTATATACGAATGTGTATCTACATTTTGGGGCTATTCCATAGTCCATGGTACGACCAAATGGAACACCCTGGATAAAGAAAAAGAGAAATGTTTTTTGGTGCTTAGGAGGTGTATATATTAATTTTTGCATACATTGCTAGCTACTCTTGCTTCTCACCTGTATTTTTTGTCTTCTCCTTGACAACGCCTTTATTTATGGTTGTATGTACCATGCATGTGGAGTCAACTTGATGATCGATCTATCCGTATATATGTGACTGCATCATCGATCCCTGTCGTATAGCACAGTGGTCGATGTGTACGTATATCCACTTTTGAGAGGCTTCTCCATAGTCCATATATGTACCACGTACGACCAAATGCAAGTATGCAACACTCAAAACAAAGGAAAAGATGCATGGTTATTAGTAGGGCTATTTGAAAAGATGCATGGTTAATTTTGTGAGACGGGGGTAATTAATTACTTGCCTCAATTAATTTCTCGCACATGTTAACAGTCTGTATTTCCGACTAATTGGTCAAGAGCTTCGATACCACCTGAACAAAAAGGGAAAAAGAAGAGCAATTCCTCCTCACAACCGTCATGCATGTATGTACACATTGCAGTGTAAACCTACCTGCAAAGTATATATTCCACACGCAAATTCTCGATCTCTTCCTCTCTAAGAGGAAGCATCCATAATAATGCAAGGAAAAGCTACCAGCCAACTGTGTTTTTGGAATTTTTGGGAGACGGGAGAATAGGAATTTTTGGCCACTTTTTCGCAGAGGTGTATTTGTACACACTTGCCGTGGGGCCCACTTGCACACCATGCTTGCATGCATCGATCCTAGCTAGAAAGCTTCCTTTCACTCTCCCAACGGCGCCATTAAAACCATGAGCATTTGGCAGGCCTTGAGGTGTTCTTGGTTTGTAAGCAACTAGAAATTTTTTTTGTCGAATGCCCATGGTCCTTTTCGTGATTTTTTTCCGACGTCGGTTTAGTTTTTTAATCGTCGAAATAATTAAATTTGAAAGAACACAAAATATTTCGTGGCGTAACACGACGTCGGCGTGTCGTTTTTCCTAGAAAAATTTTTTTTTTCGACGGTGATTTATTTTTGAAATCGTCGAAATAACAAGCGAAATGGGGGAAAATAGAGAGATAGAGCTGTAGAAATACCTCTTTCGATGAATTATCCGGGAAATATTAGAGACTGAGCTGAAAAACCGCGGTGGGGAAAAAGTTTAGAGGGAAAAGGGCGAAAAACTATTAGAGATGACAACATTTTTTTTGTCGAATATAACACTTTATGCGTTCGCCGAGCAATAACACATGTTTAAAAAAAATCTCAGAGGCTCGCGGCATATGCGCGTGTCGTTTTTGCGTAGAAAAATTTTCTCTTGCTCTTACAAGGTGCTCTATTTTTTAAATCGTCGAAATAATAAGCGAAAACAATGAAAGGATACAAAAATTATGACGTAATACGTCGCCGCTCGAGAAAAATTACACTTTTTTTTGCATGATTCATTTTTTTGAATCGTCGAAATAATGAGCGAAAGGACTAAACGAGGGAAAAATAGAGATAGAGTTGTAGAAATATCTCTTTTGCGAATTTTTGGAAAATATTGGAGACCGAGGTGGAAAATTGAGGAAAAAGTCTAGAGGAAAAGGTTGAAAAGCATTAGAAATCGACAACATTCTTTTGTCGAGTCTAACACTCTACGCTGCTCATCGAGTAATAATACATGATTTTAAAAATATCAGAGATGGAGATGAAAAATCGAGGTGGGAAAAAAGTCTACAAACATATTTCTATTGACGAAAACAATTTTTCCCGCGAAAAACGGAGAAAGGACCGATTTTAAAAATATCAGAGATGGAGATGAAAAATCGAGGTAGGAAAAAAGTCTACAAACATATTTACATTGGCGAAAACATTTTTCCTCATGAAAACGGAGAAAGGACCTAAACGTAAAGAGCAAGGACCGATTGTTACGTTTTGGACCTATCCGCTATCTGAAAAATTAGAAAAGGACTTCTCCGCGATTTGAATTTAACGAAGGGTTTCCTGTAAAATGGCGATCGAGGACCTAAATGCGAGAACAGGGAAAAATCTTCCTCACAAAAATCGTGAAGGATCTGTTACGTAATTGATAAGGACCTATCCGTAATTTCAAGAAACGTGGAGGTTTTTCTACACAAAACGCATAAAAGTGACAGTGGCTACGGTCTCCTTCTGAACTCTCCAATCTTTAGTAAGGGTACTAGAAACGATGTCGGCGTATACGCCGCGTGTATTTCACGTGAAAATTTCGTTTTTTCTGTTGGCATTTGCTAAAGAAATCGCTGAGAAACGCGAAACGGTTAAAAACAAGAACGCGTCTGCGTTTGGCGGCATAATATGGCGAGAAATATCTACTTAATTATATCGAAATATCGAGGCCGATTTGGAAAACCGGCAGGAAAAAGTCTAGAGGAAAAGAGCGAAAAATTATTAGAGACGATAACTTTTTTTTATGAGTCTAACACTCACTGTGATCATAGAAGTAATAATAGGCGCTCTAAAAATATCATAGATCGAGATGGGGAAAAAGTCTAGAGATAGAATGCACACATATTCTCAGTGACGAAAATATTTTTCCCGAGAAAACGAAGAAAGGACCTAGACGTAAGGAGTAAGGACTCAATGTTACGTTTTGGATCATTCGCTATCCTTAAAATTAGAAAAGGGCTTGTTCGCGATTTAAATCTAATGGGAGGCTCTTTTCAGTAAACGGCGCACGAGGGACCCGAAGCGAATTTGGACGAAAAAATCTTCCTCTCGACAGATTATCGCGAAGGACCTATCCGTAATTTCGAAAAGGACCAAATCGCGAGGATTTTTTTTGAGCCGAGCCGGCCGGCCGGCTCGAGCCGAGCCGCCGGCTCGGCTCAAATGAATGTCGTGGCCGGAACTCTTCCAGTAATAATGGATTGGATGATGATGATCTCTCTTCTTCGTCTTTACGTGCCTTGCTAAACTACAAGGCCCCTTTTATCTATCTCTTATTTCGTCCTGTGCTCCATGGAAAAGACAGATAAGGGTAGAGTGCCTGCACTTTAATTAGAGTTCTTTGAGTTGTCATGACCCAAGAATGGGCTCGAAAAACTTTTCAGAAAAAAAGGTTTCATGGATTAGTTGTGAGTTTTCAGCGTGGGAGAAAGTTTTCTCTTCTTGTTTGTTTAAAAAAAGGAATGGATACATGCAGAAAAATAAAATATTTTCCTTAACTTTGATACTTCCTAATGTTACTTTGATACTTCCTAATTTTGACTCAGACTGAGGTGGTAATTGATTAGGTAATTAACCGCGGTAAATGTATGCGCGGTTGATTAACAAATATGCATGCATGACGGACGGGTTCTATATGTGTGCGTATGTCTAAGGGCGAAAAGAATCTATGTATCTATCAACACTCATGTCACTGTCGATAACTAGTCAAAAGTGAATTAAGAGTGCACTTACGCGCACTATGCCAAGCCCCCTGCCAACAAGGTTAACTAGAAACTAAATCCTTTCCACAATTGTTTCCGCTCCCCCGTTACCACATGTCACAACACCGCCCCATGAATATACACTAGCACTCCATCCGTCTAAATTTATAAGGCATATATTCTCTTATTACGTAGGCCAAAGAGATATTAAACGTACATTACTAAACTATCCCTAATTATTATCTCTAAACACTATATTCAATACATGTATGTAGAGCAAATTAAGCTAGATATTTATTAGAGTAAAGAGTGATAACATCAGACTAAATTTATATTAAAATATGAAAAAGTACACCTTAATTATATCAGTGGACAAGCGATCATTAAAAAAACGTTCTATATTTTTAGACGGATGGAAATGATTTTCCCTGAAATTGTTCGTACACATACGTAGCAGTGCTCTTCGTTACGCTTCTTTCTGGAATAGGAGCCAAGACATGCACTATCATGCCATACCACGCATGCATGAGTGCGACCAGCCAATCTGTTGATGCTGATTAAGTTCGTGAAAGCTCATAGTCCGATTTGATGGCGGCTGTGGAAAGGGAGGCCTATGATTGCGTCTTCCATGACCGAAAGTTTTTGACGTTGGGGTTAGATGGTGTGGATCATCGATCCAAGCTGGGTCGATCGATGGAGATGGCACGTAGGAGGGTCAGTCAAGAGCCACACAAGGGAGATAGATAGAGAGAGAGAGAGAGAAAAAGCATACACAGAATTTGGCGCCGATGTATCTATATCGCTCTATCGAATTTAATTTGGTGAAGAAGAAGTCTTGCGGCGCGTGCATGGATGGATGAGTTCTTGGCTAACCACAAGCTAGCTAGCCAGGCATGTAACTTTCACCAATGACGACTAATTAGGATGCCATCTGTGATGTGTGATCGTTATTAGCGTTTTTTGTGGTTTCTCTGTCTTGACGATGTCAAGGCGTATTCCTGTTCGTAGGATTGGTGATCTTGTGATGACTCGTGGCCTACGAATATATAGATGATGAAGCTCGTGGTGGATAACGACGATCGACTAGCTAGGTTTCTTCCGTATGGCACAAGTTGAGCCGTAGCCGATCGCCTCAAACTCTTTTAGGAGAAAAATCGAGGGAATGACGCACTGAGACTCCATGCATTGCATTGCATGTTTACCGAGACCACCGATGAAGAATCCAGACATAAAGAGCGCAAACAGCATATGGTAATCTAGTTTTGACCCATGCATGCATACATTTCCCACCTAAACTTACTTATTTGAAACACGTACGTCTTAGGTCCTAAGCCTAGACAACATACAGCATCAATCAAGAATTAATCGGTCTCGTGCGTCGGTGCGTGAGTAATCTTCGGCCTCGATCGTGATTCAACATTACATGTCGTAAAATACTCAACCAAGACATGCATGGATGCAAATTTCAACCAAAAAAGAGAGACACGCACGCACGCATGCATATATATGAACGTACATACTCCAATCATATGCACAGTGTCATCTCTGAAAATTGAACTAGGAATAACCCTACGCCTCCCTGGTCTCTCTCTAGATTCCATCTCTCTATATATATTAATTCCATTTCTCTCTCTTTCTATATTCCATTTCCATATATCGGCTTGTGGAAAGCAAGATGCCCAACTCTTTTGCAACCTTAGCAAGGAATAATCAGCAGCCAATCCAAAGGCCCATGCATGCTATCAGCTGGCGCTCGTTCAAACTGATCAGTGTAAAAAAAATATAAAGGCAGCTGCGTCACCCTCATCCTCCCAAAGGCTCGGATGCCTCACAGGCCAATCGGGTCGAGCTCCAGGTGCGCGCGCGAACGTACGTCTTCCTTTTCCGTCGTGTGGCTGCCGGCCGGCCTCCGGTTGCTGTCAATGGAGAGCTGCCCCCAACCTCTTCATCCGACCTCTAGCTTGGAGCAAGCGTCGACTCATCTTACAGTGACGGCTAGCTAGCTGCTTATTTATGCATGCATCCATGGCGGTCGCGTTGATCCTTTCCGCCGCCGCCGGCGATGGGTCACGAAAAGCGCGCTTGTGGCGTCGCCCTAGCTAGGTGGGCGGTTCGTCGAGGTGTTTTAATTTTCATGGCGATCGAGTTGGTGTGCAAATAAATTAACCGTCCTGCTGAGAGCATGCAGTAATATAATAAACGATATCAAAAGATACTGTGTCTCTTTCAAGCACGTACTCCAGTGACGCAGGAAGGTAATCCTAATTAGAGACGATCGATCATGACGTACGTGAGAAAACTTCGGACCTTGCAGTCTTGCAGACGTAATTGTTAGACAGAGGGTCTCTGTTGGAATCTATTAATAAAAGTTGTATGAACATTAAGCTTAATTAATAGTTCGAAAGAGAGTGATCGATCAGTTAGTGATCGAAGATGAAAACCTAATATTCGTGTACTTATAAGTAGTTCAATTACAATAATAGCAAAGAAATTCTACAATCGATCAAAGATGAAGCTTCAAGCTAGGTGTTCACAGAGGCAAAGCACCTCAGAAAATTGTTACATCGCCCTCCTTAACAACCCCCCTTTTCCTTGTAGTTTTTTCCCTTTCGCAGCAAATCTCTCGTCATTTGACTAGGGTAACTTTGTATTTTCTCCCTTCTCAATATAATCACAGTGCGGCTGTTCTTTAAAAAAAATTTACAATACTAGCAACAAGAAATGTCAGCATCAAGTACACTACGATCTATATTGACGCTCGCAAGTCAAATAAGCTAGTCATTTTGAAAAGCATCGCTCACTTGCACTTCCAAAGGTGCACTTTATTAAAATTCCCGAATTTTAAACTACTAATGATATATTTACCAGCAATTTCTCGTTACATCTCCGAGAAAATCAAGAGGTATTTTAAAGGACACTGCGAAATGGTATATAGGAGAAGTATCTTTATTATTTCCTTTTTATGCTTTTTTTAAACTTCGAGGTAGTGTGCATTGGCAACTTTTTTCCCAGCAATTTTTGGGAAATGAAATCATCCGATTGTATACGGAGGAACAAAAACGGCAGCTCGTACAGAGTACACTGCCAAATTCCACCCTTTTTGGGAATGAAATGCCATCCGATTTCTACCTTGGAGAAAGGTGCCTGAGCTCTGATATGCTGTCCTTTTTGCCCTCGGACGATGAATAGCTAGGCAAGGACCACTCAAGGAGTGGTGCAAGGCAGACATACAACACTGCAAATTAGAATGCCACATTTACCAACATTAATAAATTCTTTTTCTTACCAAGAGGAAAACCAAAGAAATGTCATAAAAAACCTATTTAATAAACAAGTGCAGACACCAACAAATGATGATGCGAATGATAATAGAGCCTAGGGATGTCATGGTTGTTGCAATGTAGCATTTGGAGAATCATAATTTAGATAAAACATATCTAGTGGCTGGGACAATAACATTGTGTGTTGCTAGTACGATTCACATGACAATCAAAACACCAAAAGGTTCTGTGAATGTACTTAAGCCTCGTACTTCGCAATAAATAGCTTATTATATTGTTGAAAACAACAAGGGCGCATTTTTAGATTAAAAGGGAACACCAATGCTAAATTCTTCTTACATTTTTCGTTTTTATTTTGCTTTTTTATATCCATGTGCTAGATGGGAAAATGCAAGTTGGTAAGGAGTACTCGTAGTCATAGATAGTAGTTTGCTTAATTTAAAGATCAGTGGACATTAATTCAAGGTATGCGTGTAATCTATGTGCTATGACTCATAGTTAGGTGCTCAAAGGTCGACATAGACAAGTAGAAATATCGTTTTCCTTCATCTAACTATGCTATTAACACGTCATTGTACTTTGCATAGTGATAGTTTTGACGTGTTAATGGGAGTATGAGTCCTTTTGCGATTTTATTTTCTACATTACAATTCCTAGAGTGCTATTGGCTCAATTTTCCCTACAAAGATTGGTAGTAGATAGAAGAAACACTAAAAATGGTGTAGAAAAAAGAGAAAGACTTGAATTATACTATATATATTTGAAAACCTAGAGTTGTTTTGTTTTTGTAAGTGCCACAATTTTGATAACTCGTTCGACCGATCCCTTTATATGACCACTTCAACAATGGATTGGAAACTATGATCCTGTGAGGTGAACAACCATATGCAAATTTGGCTTAAACTTATATTTTCCTCTGGAATAAAGTATTTAATATACGTTTTCACATCGAAAGGAGTAAACCCTATGGATCCGCTAACTGTCACAATTAATAATGCAAGTCGTCTACCGCTTAGGGATTGTGGATAAAAAATCTGCAACAATGAATAGAGTATTACTCTACTCCGCTGCCTTTTAACACCTTCCGACTTCTATTTAACGTCTCCTGTACTCAGTGGCTTTGTTCGCAGAACCGTATGGGAGGGAGTGCTTTCCCTCCTCTCGCGCACATCCCTCCTTCACCTCATCCCTTTTCCTTTATCCCCTTTTCGCATAAGTTTTCCTCATCTTACATTGTACTTCAATTCCGACGCTACCTATTTCCTCTTATATTCTTCGTCTTCAACATCGGGAAATCCCTCTCTAGATCCTTATGCCTCTTCTATTGAAAGAATCGTGTTATCGGGAAACCCATCTAGTTTCAAACTCGTCAAGACATCCAACCGCACCTAATGGTTTGGTCTACCAGGTAACCCTTGTTTATGTAAAATTCTCTTCTTCTAAAAAGCCCCTCTAGATCTAACTTCGTCAGGCCAATTGATCTGCTTGCACTTGAAGCTATATACACAATCGATCTCGTCACATAGTTTTTCACCCTCCCATGAAAAGTAGCTTGATGGCTATATAAAAGTAGCTTGACGGCTATACATGTGCTTCTTCAACCAAGGAGACTACTCACCATCAGAATTAGTTTTTTTTGGGGGTTGGCATGGTAATTTTGCCATGACTTTTGAGCATCAGGATCTACACAATGATTTCAGGTATTTTCAAGCTATATGCTCGTATTTGCTTCTATTTTCTTAGTTTATAAGTAAGGGTATACAATTTACATAAAACATAAATCGCCATTATGTTCTTATTTGTTAATATCCAACAACCTAGACATTTCTTAATAATAAGGTTATTCAGTCAAAGGATTGCAAATCATCATGGAAGATATCTGGTCAAAGGATTTCAATTCATTGATGGATGACATGATCCGGAGAGATGAAATATGCAAATGCATACCATTTATTTTCTCAAAACTTTGATAGCCAAAGATGTAATCCAACTAATATCTACCTATTATACCTCTAAAATTAATAAGTAGAGATGGAATACTCCCTCCGCTGATAAATATAAAGCCTATAGTTTGAATGGTCTTGTTTAAAAATGTAAGGTGTGCATGTAGATTTAATGAGCTTTTCCACCTATACCCCTATTTATTCTCTCTCAACCATATGCATTTATTCATTACTACCTACACAAAGTATTATCTCTTATCTTCCAATACAATTAAGAGAAGTATATAAGTCATTTTCTCTTATGTCTTTCTCAATTTCATCACAGTCTTAATCCTTGTACAAAGTCAAAATAAGCCTTATATTTATCAATAGAGGGAGTACCATGTATACACACCGACCACACGTTGTATAACTTCAAAAACATCGATAGCCAAAGATATAATGTAATGAATACCTACCAACCCACGTCGTGTATATATTCAAAAGCATTGATAGATAGAGATATAATCTAAGAAATACCTACCTACCCATATCTATCTTTAAAAGCATGGATAGCAAAGAAATAATCTAACAAATACCAACCTATATCTCCAATATTAATAGACAAAGATGAAATACCACGATATACCCGCCACATCTCGTATATCTCTAATAGGTTGAAATACCTACCAACCCACGTCGTGTATATATTCGAAGCATTGATAGATAGAGATATAATCTAAGAAATACCTACCTACCCATATCTATCTTTAAAAGCATGGATAGCAAAGAAATAATCTAACAAATACCAACCTATATCTCCAACATTAATAGACAAAGATGAAATACCACATATACACACCCGCCTACATCTCAGTATATCTCTAATAGGTTGAAATACCTACCAACCCACGTCGTGATATTGTTGAAAACAACAAGGGCGCATTTTTAGATTAAAAGGAACACCAATGCTAAATTCTTCTTACATTTTTCGTTTTTATTTTGCTTTTTTATATCCATGTGCTAGATGGGAAAATGCAAGTTGGTAAGGAGTACTCGTAGTCATAGATAGTAGTTTGCTTAATTTAAAGATCAGTGGACATTAATTCAAGGTATGCGTGTAATCTATGTGCTATGACTCATAGTTAGGTGCTCAAAGGTCGACATAGACAAGTAGAAATATCGTTTTCCTTCATCTAACTATGCTATTAACACGTCATTGTACTTTGCATAGTGATAGTTTTGACGTGTTAATGGGAGTATGAGTCCTTTTGCGATTTTATTTTCTACATTACAATTCCTAGAGTGCTATTGGCTCAATTTTCCTACAAAGATTGGTAGTAGATAGAAGAAACACTAAAAATGGTGTAGAAAAAAGAAAGACTTGAATTATACTATATATATTTGAAAACCTAGAGTTGTTTTGTTTTTGTAAGTGCCACAATTTTGATAACTCGTTCGACCGATCCTTTATATGACCACTTCAACAATGGATTGGAAACTATGATCCTGTGAGGTGAACAACCATATGCAAATTTGGCTTAAACTTATATTTTCCTCTGGAATAAAGTATTTAATATCGTTTTCACATCGAAAGGAGTAAACCCTATGGATCCGCTAACTGTCACAATTAATAATGCAAGTCGTCTACCGCTTAGGGATTGTGGATAAAAATCTGCAACAATGAATAGAGTATTACTCTACTCGCTGCCTTTTAACACCTTCCGACTTCTATTTAACGTCTCACATACTCGGTGGCTTTGTTCGCAGAACCAGTATGGGAGGAGTGCTTTCCCTCCTCTCGCGCACATCCCTCCTTCACCTCATCCCTTTTCCTTTATCCCTTTTCGCATAAGTTTTCCTCATCTTACATTGTACTTCAATTCGGCGCTACCTATTTCCTCTTATATTCTTCGTCTTCAACATCGGAAATCCTCTCTAGATCCTTATGCCTCTTCTATTGAAAGAATCGTGTTATCGGAAACCCATCTAGTTTCAAACTCGTCAAGACATCCAACCGCACCTAATGGTTTGGTCTACCAGGTAACCCTTGTTTATGTAAAATTCTCTTCTTCTAAAAAGCCCCTCTAGATCTAACTTCGTCAGGCCAATTGATCTGCTTGCACTTGAAGCTATATACACAATCGATCTCGTCACATAGTTTTTCACCCTCCCATGAAAAGTAGCTTGATGGCTATATAAAAGTAGCTTGACGGCTATACATGTGCTTCTTCAACCAAGGAGACTACTCACCATCAGAATTAGTTTTTTTTTTGGGGGGTTGGCATGGTAATTTTGCCATGACTTTTGAGCATCAGGATCTACACAATGATTTCAGGTATTTTCAAGCTATATGCTCGTATTTGCTTCTATTTTCTTAGTTTATAAGTAAGGGTATACAATTTACATAAAACATAAATCGCCATTATGTTCTTATTTGTTAATATCCAACAACCTAGACATTTCTTAATAATAAGGTTATTCAGTCAAAGGGATTGCAAATCATCATGGAAGATATCTGGTCAAAGGATTTCAATTCATTGATGGATGACATGATCCGGAGAGATGAAATATGCAAATGCATACCATTTATTTTCTCAAAACTTTGATAGCCAAAGATGTAATCCAACGAATATCTACCTATTATACCTCTAAAATTAATAAGTAGAGATGGAATACTCCCTCCGCTGATAAATATAAAGCCTATAGTTTGAATGGTCTTGTTTAAAAATGTAAGGTGTGCATGTAGATTTAATGAGCTTTTCCACCTATACCCCTATTTATTCTCTCTCAACCATATGCATTTATTCATTACTACCTACACAAAGTATTATCTCTTATCTTCCAATACAATTAAGAGAAGTATATAAGTCATTTTCTCTTATGTCTTTCTCAATTTCATCACAGTCTTAATCCTTGTACAAAGTCAAAATAAGCCTTATATTTATCAATAGAGGGAGTACCATGTATACACACCGACCACACGTTGTATAACTTCAAAAACATCGATAGCCAAAGATATAATGTAATGAATACCTACCAACCCACGTCGTGTATATATTCAAAAGCATTGATAGATAGAGATATAATCTAAGAAATACCTACCTACCCATATCTATCTTTAAAAGCATGGATAGCAAAGAAATAATCTAACAAATACCAACCTATATCTCCAATATTAATAGACAAAGATGAAATACCACGTATATACCCGCCTACATCTCGTATATCTCTAATAGGTTGAAATACCTACCAACCCACGTCGTGTATATATTCAGAAGCATTGATAGATAGAGATATAATCTAAGAAATACCTACCTACCCATATCTATCTTTAAAAGCATGGATAGCAAAGAAATAATCTAACAAATACCAACCTATATCTCCAACATTAATAGACAAAGATGAAATACCACATATACACACCCGCCTACATCTCGTATATCTCTAATAGGTTGAAATACCTACCAACCCACGTCGTGTATATATTCAGAAGCATTGATAGATAGAGATATAATCTAAGAAATACCTACCTACCCATATCTATCTTTAAAAGCATGGATAGCAAAGAAATAATCTAACAAATACCAACCTATATCTCCAACATTAATAGACAAAGATGAAATACCACATATACACACCCGCCTACATCTCGTATATCTCTAATAGGTTGAGATGTGCCCCAGCATATTCGCACCCACCTATTATATCTCCAATACTAATAGATAAAACACGAAATCCCACGTACATGCATCGATCACCTACATCTCCAAAGTACATGACAGTCAAGGGTGTGATACAATAAATACATACCAGATATAAATCTCCATTAATAGATAAAATACGAGATTGCATACACACACATCACCGTGTATATCTATCTCCAGCAACAACAACACAACATTAATAGTTGGAGATGGAATCCTACGAAAGCACATCTCATGTGCAGCTAGCCTTTGTTGGCATTGATGACGGATTTTAGCAAAACCGCGAGTGAAATCGCCGATATAAATGGGGGGCCAGCGGGAGGCCTCTCCATCGCCACCTCTCCCTTTCTCGCTCATCTCGCAGTTCCGAGTTACCAATAGAATACAAAAACAGGATTAGCAGAGGAGAAAAGAAAAACTAGTGAGAGAAAAAAAAGGGAAGGGGGGGGACTGGAGAAAGAAACCGAGGGAGAAGGCGGGGTGATAGATAGATAAACACAGCGCCCAAGCCTCGAGCCTGTGGCTCGGCGGCGGCGGGGATGCTCCTCCGCAGCTCTCCTCCGGGCTGAGCGCCGCAGCCGGAGATCCCAATGGCGCAGGACTGATCGGTGAGTGGTTTCCTTTTTTCTTTTTTTTGCCGGTGAATTTTCCCCGTGATTTCTTGTTGCTTCTGGCTCGGTTTGTTTGGGATCTTTGTGCTTCCGATTGGCCCCTGAAGGAAACGCCGGAGCTTTTTGCGGTTTTGCAGGTGTCGGAGCGGTTTCGACTGCGAGAGGTTGGATCTTGGGCGGTGGAATGCACGTGCGGCGAGGTGGCAGAGTCGGTTTCTCCTGGCTCCTTTCTTTCCCAATTCGAGATCAGTTCCTCTGATTGCGTCCGTTCTTTGATTGTTTCTTGATTGCTTCGGGGGGGAAGGTCGGTTATAGTTGGCGATTTGTTGGTTTCTTGGGAGCAGGGAGATTTCGGTTGGTGTATTTGATGCAAGAATTAGGTCATGTGGATCTTTTAGCTGAAACGCTTGCTGTTATTTGCGGTTTTTATGTTTGCTCTGATCGTTATGTGCTCTCTCGCCGCAGGATCCTTAATTTAGGGAAAAGAAAGAAGGAAAGTTTGCAAGAACCCTCCTATTGGGTTCTTTCTAGCTGCTGGAAGATCCATCCAGCCTTTAGGTTTGCTTCTGGTGAGGATTTTGACGGCTACTCTGATCATGTTGGGGGACCAGCGCATGATATTCTCGCTCGAGTCAGCAAGCTCATCAAGTTCGGCACTGGCCTCGGTGCCCTCCGAAGAGCTCGCTTCTGGAAGCCGGAAGCTCGTGCTTGAGAGCTTGGAGGTGGTGGGGGTGCAGAAGAGAGAGCAGGCGGAGGGCCTGGTAAACCGTCGCAGCAAGAAGAACAAGGTTGCCCGTGGTTTGGGGAATCCCAGAACTGAGGGTTGGGGCTCTGAAATGCAGGATGCCGATCAGAATGGTGAAACCAACACAAGTGAGCTCATAAGCCCGATCGGGCGGGAGTTGGCCATTACCTGCCTACTCCACACTCCCCGATCCTACTATGGCGTGATAGCATGCCTTAACCAGTCTTTCTGCTCCATTGTGAGGTCTGGTGAGCTTTATAGATTGAGGCGGGAGGCGCGCATTGTTGAGCACATGATCTACTGCTCATGCAATGTACTCGAGTGGGATGGTTTTGATCCGTGCCACCAACGATGGTTCAGCATCCCTTCCATGCCTCCCATAGAGTGCTTCACGCTTGCTGATAAGGAGTCCCTTGCCGTGGGCACAAATATCCTTGTCTTTGGAAGGAAGGTGGAAGCCCATGTTGTGCTGAAGTATAGCCTCCTAACTAACTCTTGGGAAACGGGAGATATGATGAACTCACCCAGGTGCTTGTTTGGCTCGGCAAGCTTTGGTGATAAGGCAATTGTAGCTGGTGGCATTGGTGACAATGGTACATTGAGCTCTGCTGAACTGTATGATTCTGAAACGCGAACATGGACCACTCTCCCAAGCATGAGTAGGGTGCGAAAGATGTGCTCAGGTTTCTTCATGGATGGTAAATTCTATGTTATTGGCGGGAAAGCTGACAACCATAACGAGATCCTTACTTGTGGTGAGGAGTTTGATTTGGAGAAGGGCACCTGGCGGTTGATCCCAGATATGGCACGTGGCCTTAATGGCGGGAGCGGTGCTCCACCACTTGTTGCTGTTGTGAATAATGAACTTTATGCTGCTGATTATTCAGAGAAGGAGGTCAGGAGATATGACAAGGTTAATAATGCTTGGATCACTCTTGGATCATTACCTGAGAGGTATACGTCAGTTAATGGCTGGGGCTTGGCGTTTCGTGGTTGTGGGGATAAACTCATTGTGATTGGTGGAATGAGTGCACCTGGAGGTGGGGTGATTGATATTTGTTCCTGGGTACCCAATAATGGACAGCCAGAGTGGAAAATCATTGGCAGCCGCCGTTCTGGAAGCTTTGTGTACAACTGTGCTGTGATGGGCTGTTGACATACCAGGGCTATTGCATTATCTACTGTACATCTTGATCTAAAGGAAGAACAAAAGGCTCAAATTCCTGAGCTTGTTTAGTGATTCTGCCTTCTCTGGCATTCTAGGCTGAGCTGAAGATTGGGTAAAACTTTCTCATGTAGCTTCTTACTTGCTTTTGTCTAATCTCTTCATTTTAATTCCATTGGAGGGCCTGCAAGTGATTTCCAGAAAGTGGGACATGCAGTGCAGCATTAGATTAATAATTTGGTGCAACCTCAAAACATTTTGATCTGCCTTGGATACATTGATGAAAGTTTTTTAGCTCCAGAGAGTAGCCTTACATTGGCAACCATTTGCCCATAGATTGTAAGAAATAAAGGAAGAAAGAAATATGCCCTTGTTGGCAATTGTTGCCTTTTCTCTGTGCCTCTTCTTGGTTAATTGTGAGTTGTGACTGGCTCCGATACTCGGATACTTCATAAAACTTGTATCGGATACCAATATGCCCTGATATAGCCGGATATGTATCCTGCCCGTATCGATGAATTTCCTATTTTTCAAAAAAAGAAAATAATTTTTGATATTTCTCTGATACTTGCCTGATACTTCCCCGATACCTTTCAACCATAATAGCTCAACCAACTCAGAAGAAGACGTCGAGATCTTTTATTCTCATTCCACAGCCCCCTCTTGCTCCCCACACCATCAGTCCATCACCCCTATTCCTCTCCTCTTATGCTCCCACGCCAACACTCCTCTCCCCTTGTAAACGGTAGCGTGGAGCACCCCACTCCCTGGCGGCGCGACGGCGTCCCTGGTCCTCATGCACAATGAGTCCTACTAGTCCTCTTTTCCCCTCGACTGTGGTAGTGTGGTATACTCTTAAGTAATTAGCGGCAACTAGAAGCTGGTGAGGGCAGCAGTGGCTAGTAGGCAAGGCATATGGTTACGGCTGGCATGAATAGAAGCACACAATTATAGAGACGTTTGGGGCAGTAGTAGACCAGATGCCCTAAGCAGCTTGCAATGGGCTGATGAGCCTGCAAGATGATCGAGCTCATTTGCTTGTTCATTTTCTTTGTTATTATCTCTTTTATCGTGTATGACATACCATATCTCATGTATGTTTTTCTATTATTTTATGTTTATTATATATATACATGTATCACCATATCGGTGTTTTTGGGGAAACGACGTATCGTGGTATCGGCATATTGCGTATCTGTATCAATATTGGCGTATCCGAGCATCCTAGGACTGACCGGTGACAATTGTGAATCATTTCCTTTTGTTTATGCAATCGTTTTATTATATGTATTGAGTAATGTGCACTCATCGACTGTGCCGTTGTATGAAAACCATGGTGTCTGATTTGTTGTTTCCATTTCATCTTGGTTTCTTGAGTGGAAAAATCTTTTATTGGCCATTTATGATCTTATATTCTAATTTTGGAACACATGAATGCCTTGGGAGGTTAAATTGGCATTTAGGACTTGCTTAATGAATTTTTTTCTTTCCTCATTGTTTTGGCTGGACCTAGGTGTTTTTACTATTCACTGCACTTGATCAATAAAAACGCAATTGTTTTGGGCATGCCATAGTTCTGAGCTTATTATCATGTGCAGCTCACTAGTCCTTTGAGTAAAGTTTTTTAGCTTTAATGTTTGTCAAAAGATTTGCAGCGGCTGTAGTATCTTCTACTGTGATGTATTACATAGTGCCACTTTATTGATCAGTTGTATGCTTGGGTTTGAAATTCAATGTGTTTCCTCGCTTGTTGTAGTTCTTTGCTAATATTTTATGGTCCCATAAGCTCAGCTGTCAATTCCCTGTTTCATGTCCAATTGCAATAATGGAGTAAGTTGTTTCTGTTGTTCCATATTCCAGCTTTATTGCAATGTCTAGCGTAGGAATGACAGAACTGACATGCATCTAGGGTTTAAATTCCTGCCCAAAAGGGCAGTAGTTACTCTTGTCGAGCACAACAGAATACAGGATGATGAAGGCTGTGTTTTATCATCACAGCAGCATTAAGCAGTGAATCCTTTTCCGCGCACATGGTGTTAGATTTGGCTCTCTGTATGTTGAGGGGGGTTTTACTGGGTATTTGTTAACTACCAAATATTTTACTTTTAAGAGTGTGATCAATTTAAGATAGTTGTTCTTTTAGAGGGTATACTTATCAATAGCAAGTATTTATTTTGTTGAGATCTATGCCTAAAATGGGTTTAACCTTGCTTCGACTTCAGCTCTTATGGGCTTACAAGTTGTGGCTAGGACCAAATAGGCGGCTTATCAGGATTCAGGAGCTTATCGAATAAGCTAAAGCTCTTCTTTCATTAGAAGCCAATGAATAAGCTCAAGCTAGTAAGAGGTGTCTTTTGATGTTTATTAGCAGAGGACCTTATAAACTTGCGACTCAGAGAAACTTCAAAGGGCTCCATGTTTAACATGTTTGCAGAACTATACATAGGGAATCCAGTATGTGTATTTTTCTCACCTAGTCAAGGGCATACTAAGTGGCTGGTAGGTGCATATAAGCTACTACAAACAAGAAGGTTGTGTCTGCATGCATGCATTTACTCCCTTTTGTGAGTTTTTTTCGTGCGCTTTTATCTTTGTCCTCCTTTTGCGTCTGTGTGTGTGTGTGTGTTTTTTTTTGGGGGGGGGGGGGGTTGTTATTGAAGTCAAATTTAAGTTTTGTTAATATGATATTATCAGAGAATTTTGTTTGTCTACTGTGTTTCCAAGTGATCAGATTCTTCTTACATGGATTCTTGTAGAACACCACTCTTTTGAAACGCATCATCAGCAGTGTGTGCCTCCAGACTGCTGTATGATAGTATGGAACTACTATTCTATATTAATTAGATGTTGTAAGTTCTGACCAGAAACGTAATTGGTGCACTATAACAATTGTGCAAGTTAGTGTCTATTCATTGTTTAATGTGAGGGGCTAGGAGTGTTTTAAAACAAAATTGAAGTTGAGGAGATAATATAAATGAGTTTTCATGCTTGTATTGTTATCAGAAATCACCTAAAAATAAACTATCTGCAATTTTTCATACAACATTTTGTGCCTTTGTAAGACAAAAGTTTGTTGGAGGATAGATGGTCTTGATGAAGCTTATATATTTCCTTGGTATTACTCTCTTGAAGTAACAATTCTATTTGGTTGTATCTGTGCCCGTTTTCCCCTTTTCTTTGTCCATGCATATATATTAGTGGCATTTTGTGGTAATATGGGAGAGATTCTTTTTTTCTTTCTGAATGACATTTCTAGGGGATAAGTTCTTCATGTCTACTAGACTAATTTTGGAGTTGTCCTTTTGTTTCTAGGAGCCTGTAAACTGTAAAGTAAGTCATTAGCAGCAGTGAATATTTTTGAAAATTTAACACCTGTGCATCACTCTACTTAAATGCGAGGTGGCTCAATTCTTTTTCATAGTACTTGCATGGTTATTAAATCGTTGTTTAAGCGGTAAAGCCATACTTCCTTTGCTCTAGTGTGGGAGCCACCGCGCCGCACTACCTCCTCCTCTGCTCCGGTGCCGCTGTTGTTGCCTCCTCTGCTCTAGAGGCTAGATCCAGCCATCAAGTACGGTTCCCCGTCGCCGCCAGCCTCTCTTCTCCCCTTGTCTCCCCCTAATCTCAAGAGTCCAAATCCGCCTCTCTCCTCTAGTCCTCTCCCCTGCCAACCTACCCCCCTCGCCCGGTCTCTACCTTGCAGCTGCTCTGCTCCTTCTCTGTAGCTGCCTTGCCTCCCCTCATAAGCAATATGCCGGTGAGGATTGAGGATTGACTGACAGAGGAGGAATGACCGAATGAGGATATATTCATATATATGTATTGAGGATCGAGGAGAAATACCTATTAAGGACCGTGTGTTACTGTGTTGGTGTGCTACTAGCTACTTATCAGTGCTCTCAATTATGCTGCTATGCTAGGTTAGGATATGTGTATGGCGTCGCCTCGCCGCACACCTTAAGCGCTTTGATGGTAAAAAGGTTGTGAGTCATCTCGTCTTGCCTTATCGCTTTAATAACCTTGAGTACTTGTCGTGCTTATGGAAAACCTTTGTAATGCTTAAAAGCATATACTCCCTCCGTCCAAGTTTATAAGACGTATTTTTTGAATGGTTTTATCCATAAATATAGAGCGTATTTTATATTTCAATACAAAATTAGTATGTTCTCTCTGTACCCCTAATAAATATCTATCTTTACTTTATATTCTCTGCATGCATGCATTGAGGATAGTGCTTAGTGATAATAATTAGGAGTAATCTAGTCATTTTCAATATCTTCTTGGTCTCTGTGGCAAGAAGAAATACGCCTTATAAATTTGGACGGTGGGAGTATACTACATGCCTCAACAAGTTAAGCTATCTAGGAGGGCTCTCAAATAGAATGCCACTCCCCTAGTGATGTGATCCTGACAAACCAAACCACAGCAAGGTTTGCACACATAGTAGCAAAAGATAAATCTTTATATCGCAAAAACAAGACTTTCGTTCACTATGGTCAACTGAGCTGTACAGCAGTTTTCAGTTTCTCTCTGACTCCTATTTTGAGCTCGAATATGACCCTTTCTATATTTAGATGTTTCTTGCCTTCTACAGCATATGCTGAGTAGAGGATTCACAATCTTGAAAAAGTGTCTGAGATACGTTTTGTGTTTCTCTGACATGCTAAAGTAGATGATTACCACTTAACATTTTTGTTTGTTTATGCTTCATAGATCTTGTTCTGTTTTTTTTTACTATTCCTTTTCACATATGGTGCGAGTGGCATCATTTCATCACATTTCTTTAATTGTACATCAATGTCAAGTAGTAGATCACTCGGTCCTTTGTGATCTCCTACCATCAAGCACTTTGCCATCCTCCACGTTGACATTTGCCAATGCCCCTACAGACAGTTAGCTGATATATGGTTTGATGCTGGCTGGAGATCGAAATTAACTTATGTTATATTTAACCAAGTTTGGCTGATGTTTAACCATTTGGGGGTTATTGACATACATAAACTTCAAGATGTTCAAGCTGTCTAGAACTGTAACTCTGATATTTAATTGACATTTTTCAGTAACTATGCGGGTTTCTTTAGGCGTTTCTAGTAACTGTTGTGAGCAACGTGTTATACATTTCCAGTCAATAAGTACTGCTGAATGGACATCACAATAGTACATTATTTTGAACTCCAAGTTCATCTTGATACATCTAGAGTCATTATTAATGCTTCCGTGATTCAGAAATTTTGCAACCTCCTTTATTAGGTCTACTTGAATATACCTGAATTGGAATGTTGATATCCATATGGCTCAAATCACAATATTTTGTTATCATGGAATCAGGACCAAAATATAAGCCATTTTTATGAGTTTTGAGGTAATAAGGGTTTTAGTTTCATTTTTTTTTGGGTCATGTGAAGTGATATTTTTTTTATTCTCCAGAATTGTGTATTAGGTTTTAGCCATTTATCTGGTTGGTGTGAGAAGACATGACTTGATTATTCAAAACCAATTCAACTCAAAATATGGTTCAAATGTATTGTAGTACAGTTCACATGTTAACTCCTGTAGTAGAAAGGGTTAGGAGTTTAGGACATTTTATGTAGTAGGATTTATTTCTGCGTCAGTAGTGTGAAGTTTTTTTATATCAAACGATGGAAAATTCTTGTTTATTCAAAGCACATGAATTCAGCATGCTTGGATCGACTAGATGTAGTTCTATGTGCATGTTCATTCATGAGTTTGGGTATGAATTCCTTGTTGGCTCAAGTTCAATTATGTAGCTCAAAATTTGTATATCCCTAAATGCAGACATTAGCAGTTAAGCATTAAAGCTTATTGTATTTATGACTCCCAATATATTATGGTGATATTCAATAAATTTTACTCACTTCCATTGCTACCTGTGCTTTGTGGCTTGAAATCCCAAATACCCTTTATAGATATTCTATAAAATAACGAAATTTCCATCTTTTTTTTATGAAGATTAATCTGTTTCATACCGTTATTCAGAAAATTGCATTGGACCCACTTGTACTTTGATATTTTGCAGACTTACTGGCTATGCCTTTATGATTTAGCTCATGAATGAGTGTTTACCAAATTGCTCCTGTATCTTAGGTGGCAAATTATGCCTGTGTGAGCAATTTTGAAGTAAAGTGTAAACGTGCCAATTTGAAGTATATAGGCAAATAACTGCAGTCCCAGAAGAACACACTGGTCTGTTACAATTTACCTTAAAATTATTAAGTTTCTTTGTATCAGCATTTAGTTTGTAAACCCAGCATTACTTCACCAGAAACTTTCTGTTCAAATATAGGTCAAGCTACCGTATTGGAGTTTTAGTATTTCATTGGAGCTATGAACAATTATATATTGCCAATTTGACATTTCTTCTTTCTTTGACACTTGAATCTAATTACATGTTTGCTCTTTTTGATGCCTCATAACATAATTTGCAGTTGTTTTTGGTATATATGCTGCTGTGGCATCTTTTGGTTTGACATCAAATATCAACTCTACATATATCTGTCTCCCATTGTTTGAACACAATATTTGTGAATTGGCTGGTTTTGGTCCCAAAAGCAACTTCTAGAATGTCAAGTTGATGCTGGCGTTCTTGGATTGGGGGCAATATATCCCTGGTTTGATCTTTTCATTCATGGGGAAGTGCCTTCTTCACTAGGGATAGTGTCAGTGGAGAACGAACTAAAGTATGGAACAAGTGGTGTTGCGAGTGCGACAAGCCTCTGAAAAAAGAATCAAATTCTTCCCCAAAATTTTAATTATGTGCCGTTGAATTTTTCAATAATTATTTAAGCCAGAGAATCGTCATTCCCTTCATATGCACTGCAAGATTCGAGTTTGGTAGAATCTCCGAAGGAACCACTCCATTAGCTGCATCTGTCTTGGTGGCAACATGATGATGAAGGTTCTGATAGTAAGGACCGTAATTTCAAGTTTCAGCACTATGAATTATCTATTCATGGGAAATCGAATGGTGAGTATGTAAAAGCTTCTTGTTTACTTGATTGAAAGCTAATTTAGTTACAATTGGTATGATGTAACTCAGCCATTTGGCATTTTAGAAATTCCCTCCAAAGAAAGCTGGGAGCATAAAGTTATTGCTAAGGAATTTGTCCTGCCCTAAATTGTTCTTGATACGCACCTACTTTGGAGCATAAAGTTGCTCATGTCACTGCTTTATGGTCATGATGTGTCTATATTTTGTTGGCATGTAGTCCAATGATGTGTTTTTCTCCCTATCAATTTCAACAGGTCACAGCCCACAAGAATAGATTGGATGCAACTGAACGAGCTGAAGGATTGTTTTATGTGGACGCGGCACTAGTTAAGAGTCTAGTTCTTGAGGTGGCCTGCATTACCGAACATGCCAATTTCTACTGAACCATACGCGAGGGAATGCACCTCGGCCGTCTCAACGCTATAGATCTCTTCACTTGCCATTTGCTGGTTGAGGTGAAAGGCGATGCCGATGAAGACTTGTAAATTTTTGTGAGAGTTACTGCTTTGTTGGTGATGTCATGTCCTAAAACCGGATGACTGTGAGTTGCCGAACATTACCTGTTGGGAAAATGGTGCTCTTGTATTGGCACTAATGACTTTTTGGCAACATCATGGCATCGTGTGCCTTCTGCAGTTCCCTCACTCGTGGTCCATAATAGGGTGCTCATTTTGAATGTATACTTGTAAACTATACTATGTATACTACATATTCAGGTGTCCCTTCCCTTGGTCTCTGTAGTCCATAGTCCCTTTTTTCATAGGTTTGTACTGTGTACCTGGCAAATTAAAGTGATGTAATCTTATTCACCACTTAATTACTACATGGTTGCATTTGCACACTTGCACATAAATCAAGATGGGCGTTTCTCCTTTTGCCCTTCAAATGCCATCTCATCTTGCCTTTTGATGGACTTGGCATTCTGTAATTCCTCCTGTCCAGCCTGCTCCACCTATTTAAGAACTGCTACCGAAAGAATTTCCAGATATTCCTTGTTTTACATCTATGTTCGTCCAACATTCCTGAACATAATCTGCATTGTTTATATTTGGGGATTTGTGTCTCAGGGCCCTCTGGCCTCCCAGAAATGTGACATGCTTGCCATTTCTCATATTACATTTTTTTTTTGCCCTATTCCCATTTTCATTGAGAGAGAATTGTGACATGCCTGCTTATTTTATATCCATTTAGATATTTTTAGGAGCCTATAAGATATAGTGCATACACATTTGATAACGTAGGTGATGGGCCTTATTTTAGATGATGATGATGGCAACATAGTAATTTTAAGATCACCAGGTCCGGCAAATGAATCGTACCGGACCACAAAAATAATTCTAGGTGGTTTTTACAAATGAGAATTTTTTATGCCCTAGTTTATATTATCAACATACAAATCCTCAAAGATGTCGCAAAAGACAAAACGATTCTCACTTGAGGACAGAAAAAGAAAAGGCGATACCGATGTCGACATGAGTTCTCCGAGGCACAATCTCACCTGTGCTGTCCTAACCACAGAGGAAAGAAAAGAAAAAGCTAAGAAAAATGGACGATTCTGAGGCAGTCCATGTGACGTGATAATCACTAAAGTAGCAAGTTAGAGTGTGTTTCGTTGGTGAGATGAGGTTGAATAGGATGATCCTATACCATTTGATTCCATTATTTTAGATAAATGAAATGGTTCAACATCTATATAGAATATTTCTTAAATTTATATCACATTGTCCAAGATAGGATGGTTCCATTCAAATAATCAAATATATGGATGATATTTTTCTTAAATCATCTCATACATATACTACTTTACAAGCAACCAAACACACCCTTAGCAAATGGCCAACATTGGTGACGTCTTGTGCCTTTTGCACTTTGCAGTTATAGCCTATGTATACCTAGGGGTGAAAACGGGTCGGGTAATACCCGACCTGTATCCGTATCCGGGATAAATTTATCCGAAATTGCGGATACGAGTTTGGGTACTTTTGGTTCGGGTATGGATTCGGGTACTACCCGGATAATTTTTGTTCGGATACGGGATAGAATATACCCGACGAAAATGGGTCGGATACAGGTACTCAGCAGGTAATTACAACCGGGTACCCACTGTCACTCCCGGCTTCCAGCTCAAACGATCATAACTTTTTATTCCGAACTTCGATTTAAGTGATCTTGGACTCTATGCGAAACTTATCGAGAAGGCTATAATCTCTACCCATTTTCAAGACGCAATAATCTCTACCCATTTTCAAAATTTAAGCAACCATAGATATTTTTAAATATCATAAAAACATAGACTCTAATGTAGTCACTCAAGCCTAAAATATGATTTTCAAAATCCTTCACAAAGACTTGATCAAAAGTGTGACTATAAGCTAGCAAAAGTAAATAATATCCAATATTGAGCCATATGATGATCAACTCATGATCAACACAATTTTGCAATACACATTTGCATATAACCCGAGAAGCTATGAGATCAATCTTCTAGCTATGTAAGGATCAACACATGATCCCGACACTATACAAGTTGAGACCTTCATGCACGCATAATGAACTTTATTTCGTTTGTTAATTATACTTTATATGTTGAACTATGTGTGCCGAAGTCTATATGTGAATTGCACTCCCCGTGTTAGACTATATGTGTTAATTGGGCTTTATGCCGAACTATGCATATTTATTGGCCTTTATGTGTTGAATTATGTATTAATTATACTCTATATTGGACTCTATGTGTTAGATTATATATCAATTAGACACTATGTTGGAGTACGTGTGTTTATTCTATTCCATGTGTTGTCTTATATCTTAATTTGGCTCTATGTGTTGAATTATGTATGATAATTAGACCACATGTGTTAGTTAAATTATTTTTATCACATACTTTGATCCTAGGTAGTTTGTGTACTATTCGACTAAGTACCCGTTAACCGTATTGAACCCGTTCGTATAATATCCGGTATCCGTTTTCTACCCGTTCGTAAATACCCGGTATCCATATCTGTATCCGTATTCTATCCGATTTTTCACTATCCGTACTCGTACCCGTATCCGAAAAAAATAATTAGGGTAGGATATAGGATAACCTACTACCTGACTGTATCCGACCCATTTTCACCCCTATATGGTAGAGCTATTATCCATTCGTATCCGATCCGTTTTTACCCCTACTGAGGACCTTGACGCGTCTGCAGCTCATACTTTTCTCTCGATGGCCCAGTCCAGGGTTTGCTTACCGATCCATGCTAGGAAATCCTTCTCGGTATCGATTTTCGTCGAAACCGAATAAATTATAAAGTTAAATCATTTTCACTCAACGGTCAAACTGTGATCAAAATAAATAAAAAACTGACCAATTTTTGATCGATTTTCCATCATTTTTTCAGTGATTTAAAAACCGGTTTAAATTGAAAATGGGCACACTTAGCGAAAATTGGAAAGCATTCAAGGAAAATTTAAAAAAATTATAGAAAATGCTGAATATTCAAGTTTACATTGAAAATGGGCACGCTTAGCGGAAATTGGAAAGCATTCAAGGAAAATTTTAAAAAAATTGTAGAAAATGCTAGATATTCAAGTAAAAGTAATGTGAGAACTCAAAACAATAACCTCTTATGCTAAAGCTCTATTTTGTGATAACATGATAAAATGTTAGGGTATTTGTAGGACAATCGAGGATATTCGATGAATGATTAGCACTACTATAAAAACAATTGTTAATGATGCGAGATGTAGTCATTAAAAGTCGCTAACAACCACAGAATTATGGTCTTTAGCTGTTGTTAAAGGCTCCACTGTTAATAATACTAATGACCATGTACAATTTTTTGAACAACAAGATAGCGTTCTTACAAGGCTCCACTGTTTCTTTTTACGAGGTGGTGTTCCAATGTGGCCTGAGCCCTGAGGTGTTAAGGCCATTCCTAGTGGAGAGTTTCATTTCACGGTTTCCAAGATTGCCATGTCATCTAAAGAGATTTGAGTAGATGAATGAAACAAGGGGTACAATGCACAGTTTCATTTCACGGTTTCATATACTAACTATCGCATTTAATTGCAAGACACAAGATTGGGCAAAGTTGGATAAAATGAAACTCTATAGCCCCCAGTGCTAGTTTCAACAGGTTTCATAGTCTTGAGAATAGTGTACACCCAGTTTCATCCTAATGAAACTCATTCTCTCTCTCTCTTCATAATTATCATGCTATATCATTCAAATTGCTGATGTGTCACATCATTTAATGGGAATGAAACCTTCACTGAGAATGGCCGGAGCTTGCATAGCTTGGATCCAGATGGGTGGGCAGCCGAAGCTTCATGTTCCGTTACCTCTGCAAGACAAGTTAAATCGAGACATAGGAATACGGTAGATGAGGGCTGAACGATATGGCGTATAAGGTTCAACTAACTACATTGGGTCTTGCCCATAGCCAAAGTGGTAAGTATACCACGAAGTCTCGGAAAAGGAAATATAACTTCCCTCTCGGAAAGGAAATCACGCACTGAAGCCTGATTGATTGCATGGCGCTGTGAAGCGCTAACACCGGACTTGCTATCAGTGAAAAAAGGAAAGCTGGCGCTGTGAAGCAAGCCTGATTGCATGGCGTGCATGCACTTCCCGGCATCTTCCGAGGGGCAATGCTGGCCTTCTAAATCGGAACAGAGGGAGTATATCGAAAGTGTACACGGCTAAAAAAACGCGTGCCTTTCTACTGTTGTGATAGAAACTAGTAGGAGGAGCAGCATGCTGCAGCAGTAGTGCCGAATGCCTGTTCACTACTAATGGGTGACTTGAAATCCAGACCGAAAGGGTTGGACCAATTAATGGTAGCTAGTGGCGGAGGGAGGAGAGGGGGGGCCAGGGGGGCCATGGCCCCTGCCAATATCAGCGGCAAAAATTTTTTACTCATCGCTAATCATTCCTAAGAATTCATTCAGCTCATTGAAATATGATCATAACACTTTAGGTTATTCTGCTAACAAGATTCATATGCAAAGTATAATGAAATGAGGTTATTTCTTCGTATTATGGTAGTACATACTTTGGAGATTCATATGCAAAGTATAACTTAATTACAATTTCCTCTCTCTCTGGTTATTTCCCTTCCCTGAGGACTAGGGTTGAAAACGGTTCGGATATTTTCCGATTGATCCGGATATTTTCAGATACGGATTCTGTCGGATCGGATATTTTCGGATAATATCGGATCGGATACGGATACGGATATTTTTTTGTCGGATACGGATACGGATTCGGTAGCTCATTATCCGTCGGATAGGGATACAGATTCGGATAATCCGGATAATAGTGGGTCGGATATCCGGATAGCATATGGGCTAGGCCAAGACTACTCTTTTGGCCCAAAAAGGTTTCTTAATTTCATAATTGTTTTCAAATTTAGTTAATCTCTAAAGAAATTTTCAATTATTAAAATTAGCAAACCAACTCTAAAAATTATGAAATTTTTTAAAGAAAGTTTTAGTAACAATATAACATTTAAAAATTATTTTCAAGATGTTATCAGATTTTTATTTTTCTCAAAAATTCAAAAACTCCTATTCTTGATAGGAAAATATATTAAATAACTAGCTAAAAATGCATAAAAACTCATAAATACATAATTTGTTATTTTAAACATAATTCAACTAAGATTATAAATCTTGAGTCATTACATGTAATTGTTATATACTTTTCCTAGAGATATGATATCTAAGTATTATCAAACTTTTAGTATGTTATGTGTTTGCTTCTATTAGTATCTCCGAGCAAGGATTACTTTTATTTTGTATTTTAATCTATGTGTATGATTAACTAATCGTATGTGTGTGATAAACTAAACCTTATATAATTTTGTTTGCGATATGGTATCTAACTATTGTCTAAGTAAATGAAAATGCTTACATTTGTTCAATTTTCAATAATATTTTAATCAAATCAATTATTTATGTGTTTCTATTGATTTTTTATGTATAATTTAAGGGGTTATCATGTTCCAATAAATATTCGAAATCGTATCCGATTCTATCCCATATCCGATCCGTATCCGTATTCGTATCCGGACTATCCATATCCGTATCCGTATCCGCATCTGAGAAAAAATATGAAAACAAATATGGTAGTAGGGGTGAAAACGGGTCGGGTAATACCCGACCTGTATCCGTATCCGGGATAAATTTATCTGAAATTGCGGGTACGAGTTCGGGTACTTTTGGTTCGGGTATGGATTCGGGTACTACCCGGATAATTTTTGTTCGGATACGGATCGGATACGAGATAGAATATACCCGACAAAAACGGGTTGGATATGGGTACTCAGCGGGTAATTACAACCGGGTACCTACCGTCACTCCTGGCTTCCAGCTCAAACGATCATAACTTTTTATTCCGAACTCCGATTTAGGTAATCTTGGACTCTATGCGAAGCTTATCAAGAGAGCTATAATCTCTACCCATTTTTAAGATTTAAGCAACCATAGATATTTTTAAATATCATAAAAACATAGACTCTAATGTAGTCACTCAAGCTTAAAATCTGATTTTCAAAATCCTTCACAAAGACTTGATCAAAAGCGTGATTATAAGCTAGCAAAAGTCAATAATATCCAATATTGAGTCATGTGATGATCAACTCATGATCAACACAATTTTGCAAACACGTTTGCATATAACCCGAGAAGCTATGAGATCAATCTTCTAGCTATGTAAGGATCAACACATGATCCCGACACTATACAAGTTGAGACCTTCATGCACGCATAATGAACTTTATTTCGTTTGTTAATTATACTTTATATGTTGAACTATGTGTGCCGAAGTCTATGTGTGAATTGCACTCCCCGTGTTAGACTGTATGTGTTAATTGGGCTTTATGCTGAACTATGCATATTTATTGGCCTTTATGTGTTGAATTATGTACTAATTAGACTCTATGTTGGACTATGTGTGTTTATTGGACTCTATGTGTTAGATTATATATTAATTAGACTCTATGTTGGAGTACGTGTGTTTATTCTATTCTATATATTATCTTATATCATAATTTGGCTCTATGTGTTGAATTATGTTTGATAATTAGACCACATGTGTTAGTTAAATTATTCTTATCACATACTTTGATCCTAGGTAGTTTGTGTACTATTCGACTAAGTATCCGTTAACCGTATTGAACCCGTCCGTATAATATCCGGTATCCGTTTTCTACCCGTTCGTAAATACCCGGTATCTGTATCCTATCCGATTTTTCGCTACCCGTACTCGTACCCGTATCCGAAAAAAATAATTAGGGTAGGATACAGGATAACCTACTACCTGACCGTATTTGACCCGTTTTCACCCCTATGTATACCATGTTGTAATCTGCTCCCAATTATGCACTTTCGCAGCTTGTACAAGTTGTATATTTTTCCACCAGTTCCCAAAATTCTTCTTTGGTAGGCAAGTTTTTTCCCCCCCAGCAAACTAAGATCGGAAAATCAACAATTGATTACAATGTTAACTTGAGAGATTCACTGTTGTGAAAAAGAGATATATTAATCTAGTTTTCAGAGTTAAAAAAGATCTAAAATACTGCAACATCACAACAGTAGGAAGTTGAAAGAAGTACTGGACGGTCATGCCAATCATGAGAAAAAGTGTAAGGAGCAGACAGCCTAATAATAGCAGATGTCACTTGAAAAAAGCTTTTCATTTGCTAAAAAATGTAAGTTACAAACAGGACTGCATCATTGGGTGTCTGAACCTGAAGTCAACATGTCAATGTCACCATTTCTAACATCATACAGATAAGTGCAACTATAATCCCAACTAGAAATTTTTTCGCGGCGTAACACGCGGCGTGTCGTTTTTTCGTAGAAAAAATTTCATTTTTTGACGGTTTTTCATTTTTTAAATCGTCGAAATAATGAGCGAAACGGCTGAAGGAACACAAACGAAATCACGTTTTTTCCGCATCTATCTGGGGTTCTCTCATGAAGGATCCGCGATCGTGTTAAATTAAAAAGGTCCTTTTCGTAAAAAATAGCTGGAATGATCGAAACGGCACCACATTTTTTTCCCGGTATCTATTTAGGGGCCTCTCACGAAAGATCCGCAATTTTCTGAATCGGATCCGCGATCGTGCTAAATCGAAAAGGTCTTTCTCGCAAAAAATACCCGGAATGATCCAAACGCCACTAAGTTTTTTTGGTATCTATTTAGGATCATCTCACGAAAGATTCGCGTTTTTTAAGGCCCTCTTCGTAAAAAACGCGAAAAGGACCGATACGTAATTACGGATTTTCCAAAGGATAAGCGCGGCGCACGCCGTGCGCGTGAGCGGAAAACGAATTCCTGTTTTTTTTTTTTGAGAAAAAACAGATCAAGATGTATTTTTTATTTTTTTTGAGGGGCTTTCGTTTTTTTCCTAGGAAAATGAAACAAGACGGTTTTTTAAATCTTCGTAGGATCTTTTTAGTTTTTTTTTGGAAAATGGACTAGAACGAGAAAATAGACAAAGACGTAGCTTCTAAATCTTTGGAGTTTCTTTTTTTTGCGTTGGCACTCGGACACTCTCTAAGGTCCTGCAACCTCTAAACTTTAATACATAGTATATATTTTCTCGGGAAAGACGGAGAAAGGATCTTCTTTCACCGAATTTGACACTCTATATGTTCACCCATCAATAATACACGGTTAGAAAAATACTATAGATTGAATCGCAAAAAAAAAACTATAAAGATACAATCGCATACATATTTCTCACTTCGGGAAATATCAGAAACCGAGTTACAGGGAAAAAAAATAGAGAGATAGAGTTGTAGAAATATCTCTTTTGACAAATTATTTGGAAAATATTGGAGACCGAGCTGGAAAACCGTGGTGGGGAAAAAGTCTAGAGGGAAAAGGGTGAAAAATTATTAGAGATGAAAACCTTCTTTTGTCGAGTCTAACACTCTACGCGTTAACCGAGTAATAATACATGTTTTAAAAAATATCAGAGATCGAGATGGGAAATCGAGTTGGGAAAAAAATCTAGAGATAGAGCTGCACACATATTTCTGGTGACGAAAACATTTTTTCCCAGGAAAAATAGAGAAAGGATCTAGACGTAAGGAGTAAGGACCTGATTGTTATATTTTTGGACATGTCCGCTATCCTGAAAAATTAGAAAAGGGCTTGTTCACGATTTGAATTTAACGGAAGCTTTTTCCCGTAAAATGGCGCACGAGGGACCCATACGCGATTTAGAAAAAAATATCTTCCTCTCACAAAAAATCACAAAAGATATTTTTGAGCCGAGCCAGCCGGCTAGCTCGAGCCTAGCCGCCGACCGGCTCAAACGACGGAGAGGCCGTGGATTTTTTCCACATTAGTAGGGGTATGATTTCCGAGTTAGTAAGAGTACTCCCAATGCTCCTATATCCGCCGTTTCTTAATATCTGAGCAGTACTCCCATTCTTTCCTCCCAATACAAACTACACAACTCTTAAAGCAAGTGAATAGGTAAATAATCACTATCTATTGTTTATTCATATTTTAATATTTATGCAATTTTTTTTAAAAAAGTATAAAAGCATCTTTCTGTTTGTTTCCATGGACAGAAGATTAAAGAAGAGTGAGATAGAAGATCATCAAAGAAGAGAGATTAAAGAAAGAGATAGAAGTTATTTCTTGTATGAAAAATAACTTAACATACAAACCAAAAGAAGATATAATAGAAATATGTATTGGGAAGAGAAATGTTGTATCCAACTTTATTCTATATCTTACATGATATTTATTTCATATTCTCTATGTATTTGTGTTAAGATACAAAGAATTGAAGGGATAGTATCAGTACTATTTATCAACAATATAGATGTTTTCAGATATGCACTGAGCGTGACCTAAGGAACAAGCAGGACTAACCAGGAGAGTGCTGTCTGGGGTTCAAACACAATTCATGATTACCAAAAGGTATAGATAGATATAACAATAAATTGCATCGTTTAAGTCCAAAAGCGAAAAACATATATAACAGCAAACCAGGATCAAACATCTCCAAACATATCTTGAGCTACCTAGCATAATGCCAGATAACATAAACCACCATCTGAAGGAAACCCTGCTGAAATTCTGAAACCCTACAACACGGGCAGCAAGCTGCGGATCTCGGGCATAAGTACTCATGGCACAGAAATTCTAAATTTCTTATGATGATTACACATCGGGAAATAACTAGTTGCCCCTTCCCTTCTCATTCCTCTTCTTCCTCACCACCGCCACCACCCCCACTTGCCTTCTTTTGGTTCTTTCTCTTCACCCTACCAGGGGGGCCTCCACCGAATGGGCTTGTCAGTGAAAAGTCAATGTGCTTCTCAGACTCGACCCTCACCATGAACGAGGGGATGTTGACAATTTGCCTGCCAACCCTGCATAGTGATTTCAAAAGTTAATGATTGGCCTTTAGAAAAGACATCTATTTGACAGTGCAAAAGATTATCAATAGTAGCATCGTGTTTGCATTATGGTATCGAATATCATTGGATAAGTCTTCTAGCCAGATATTTTAGTGGGATGCATCAGAGAATATTGTTGCATCAATAAGTTTTCAGAAAATTACTATGAGACATTGTATGTGTTCTCATCACCTTAACAAAACACTCGAAAATTAGGCCACAACCAGAAGCTAGCCACCGAAATACATCTTGAATGGAGCGTATCGAATTGGCTTTTAAAATGTATAAAGTTTAAGCTTCGTTACCTGAACCCCAAACCACACAAGTAACATGCATGCATGAAGAGAGTAACACCACCACAGTTCTACTAAAGGAAGAAGCGTCAGAGACTACTAGTAGCATCAAACATTGCAGTGTTTACTGTTGTCTAATGTTCAATCCAATGTAATTAACTAGACTCACGGTTCCAACACACCAAAATGAGAGAATATGAAACAGCTTGAATATCAAGTGCTCAAGAAAGGTTAATTCATAGTTACCGGATTCGCTGTCTGCGAATCTCAAACCGGATTTGTTGAACCCAAACCGGTTCAGGGTATGGGGTCCATGTTCGTAGTGGAAATTGAAAGAAAAAGTGGCGAACCGCGAATCTGAATCCTATACCATAACTCAGACAAACTGTGTTTGTGGCACCTATGGGCTAATTTTCCCATTTGGAAAAAAAAACATCTACAGTTCTGCAGCCCAATAGGATCAATCAGGGTTCAAAAAACCAACAAAAACCGTAGTCTTTGACCTTACCGCTGCGGTTCGATATCCAAAACCGCATCGTAAACCGGTCTAATTAAAAAAAATTCAAAATTTTTGGAAAAATTTATGTGTTGAAAACCGCTCGAAAACCGTTTTTAAGGAACATTCAATTGGTCGGTGAAACGGTTTCTCGTGAAAAACCGAGCGGTTTCTCGCAAAAAACCAAACGGTTATTTATTTTTTTAAATTTTTCCCAAATTTTTTTGATTTCTTAACTCTTCGGTTTCTGACGGTTTTTTGAGCGGTTTTTGCAATTTTCGAATTTCACATGGTTTTTTCAAAAACAGTTTTAAAACCCTGGGATCAATATTGCAACTAATAGTTGGTAGATAGCATACCAGATATGGACAATTAACTAAAACACTACTAGCATACCAGATATGGACATTTAACTAAGACACTACTGGATCAAGAAAACTTATGGAAGAACATAGCAAAGAACTAAGTGTGAGGAACACACTGCTAACACACAACAAGAACTCAGAACATACTGGTAATGAACTACAAGAATTCAGACAGAACACAGAAGCATACTTAGGAGTGAACAGAAGACCACACTGAGATATGGAAATCAACAAATAAATTTAGAGCTAGTTAGATTTAACAAAACAAGAGATACACAATGAGAATTTTAAGAAACATACCTGATGTGGCGTTGCCTAATCAAGACACGAGCATGGTGGATGGACTTGGCCATACCAGCCTTGAAGACAAGAGTCTGAAGACGCCTTGCAAGGAAGTTCTCCACAGTAAGGGCCAAGACATAATCAAGCTTGTTCTGCCCATCAGCAAGAAGCCCATAGCGGTTCATGCGGCGAAGTAGTGCCTCACCTTCAAAGATGCGGCGAGGGTTCTTCTCATCAAGTGTAAGCAGGTGCCTTGCATTGTTACGAATCCGACTCAAAGCATACTGAACCCGCCACAGCTCCCTCTTGCACCTCAGTCCATACTCACCCACCAACTTCAGCTCAGCATCAAGGCGCTCCTTCTCATAAGGGCGTCGAGGTTTCTTAAATGTCTTACCATCTGCAATGGAAAGCATTACCGATAATTGGTTCATTTTCACAAGATAATGGAGAAAGTAGCCATTCTTGATAAAATTGCTTATTCAGGGACCCATAAAATAACAGAGAAAGATAGCCCCAGAGATCCCTAATACTTAGGCCTTCACACAAAAAAGACAGAAAATAACCCCCACACAACCAGAAAGGAAAATGAAGCAGCTCTGCAAAAACAATTTCCTTAAATAGATCAAGACCATAAAACCTACTATAAAAAATGTTAGAGATTATATCCCATGTGAGTATGTGACGAACAGACGATTTTAGAGTCAAATGAATGAATGATAGTAACTAGCAAGGACCTTGTGTAAATAGTAAAAACTCCAAATATACCATACCAGCTCATTTGCAATTATTTATAAAGCAATTTATAACTTCGTGTCAGATTAACTCATACAGACAGCTTAGCAAGTGCACCGGCTTCAGTTCCCTCTCTGTGATCCCACCAGGGTCCAACATACACTTCTACAGTGTCCCTACTTCGCTCTAATACTACAGAAGTTCAGAACTATCAACTTCAAATACTGGTTCAAAGATCTCATCTGGAACTATCATGCAATGCTTAAGAATACATCAATACTACACCTCTATGACTAAACATTCAAATAGTTAATTACAACTTGTTAACAGTTTATAAAACTTAAAAGCCTTTTCAATAAGCATTAATATATTATAAGATGAAGCTCAAGAGTCAAGATTTACCATAATACATGCATCATCTAGTAAGTACAGCGCTCTATTTTCAAAACAAAGTTCAGCACTCTATTCTCAAAACAAAGTTAACATCCATGGATCAAAATAGTGTCGTTCTATCGAATGACATCATAAACATGTTGTACTTAAGAAGAATACTCTTAAGTAACACCTATCATAGTTATACTATTTTTGTTGCTCAACCACGAGGGTCGACGACAACTAATACTATAAACTGGTCTTCAGTGCAAAACCTGAACATCATTAAATTTTGTATTGTTATCAGACAAGAACAAACGTTTCAAACCCCATTGTCTCACGTGGCAATAAAGGGACACCCATCTGTAGTACTCAATATACACTAGCATTCCAATACTCAGATTCTGTGTTCCATGTGGCACACCACGAAAATACACACAACGGGGATAAAGCTCCTGAATAAGCTTATAAGTAAAGTAATGCTAGCACTAGCACACCAATCCATTCGATCTACACCTACTACTACCACCACGCAAACAGAGAAATCTGAACCAAAAAATAGCCTAAATTAGCGCACTTCTTTTTTAATTGTGTAACACGCTGAACTTAATTAATTACCTACAGACTGACATGTAAAGCACACAAGTTTTGAGTTACAGCTGAACATTAACGCAACAACAGCACGAGCTCCTATGCGAAACACACAGATCGCAGCCTCGCCCACAGACACAACCTAGAGATAGACGCACACTACCGATACTGATGGCATGGCTACGAGCATCATCCAGGACTTAGTAAAGATAAAAAATTCTAAGCACCCTTCGCACGAACTGATCCCGCGTACAGCTGCGCTGGATCTAACATTAACGACGCTACCATCGAGGCATCTCTACACGGCAAATCTTGATCCAGACCATCTCAACAAGCGAATTCATCACCGCGCTGCTCATCCACTAAATAAAGGAAGTAAAAGAAATCTTTCGATACGCCACTCGCAAGATAAAATCGTACTACAAGCAATAGAACCAATCAAGAACTGAAAAGAACTTAAGAGCCATCGCTGGTCCGTGACTTCCACACAAGCAGCATCCACAGAGAGAGGGGGGGGGGGGGGCACGTACAGTTGCGGTAGAAGCTGACGTGGACCATCGTCGGAGCTCTGGCTCAGCCTCGCCGCCGCCGGTTGGTGAAGCTCTTCTTTCTTCCCCGAAGATAGAGGCGAGGAGAGAGGAGAAGGTTTTATAGGGCGGCGGCGCGAGGAAACCCTACCTTTGATGGTCCGAGGCTGAGGCCTTCGGATGTTAACAGGCCGGGCCGGGCCGCTAGCGACGTGCGCATCCGATAATGCGTTGCCGGGTGCGATCCGCTACATCGCTCGTCGTGTGAACAACTTCGCGGAGCATAAACCACGCAAAATTGTTAAGAAAAAAAATCATCCAACATTTTTTTTACCATAAAGTTCTAGCTGTATGTGAACAATCTAGAATTTGCGGCACCTTGCAAAATTCCAATATTCCAACCGGGCCTGAAAGTAGCGCTGCTATACTGACAGAACAAACCTCGGCAATTTTTGTTTGCATTTCTCAGGAAGATTTTGTGAACAAGATGGCAGTGCTTGCTACTAAGAGCCTGTTTGGTCGAGCTCCAGATTCCAGGTTCTTCTGAAATCTGAAACTTGTATGCACTGATAATTGATATCATCTAAATTCTTACGGCTAACAAGGTTACTACTTCAAAACAGCAGCACCAGTTCAACACCACCACCTAAATAGCAGATTACTACATTACTCATGTACTGGTATATGAATATTGGACAAATATATTACATGACAAGTCAGAGCAATCAACAGACGACAAGCCGCAGCAGGTGAGCTCCATTTCCTTGGTTGACAACGAAATGGGTCCTTGCCACTTCTAATGAACCAAAAATCTACACCGAGCTGCATTTGGTTTGTACAAGAAATGCAATAGTCAGAACACAACTTATGGTTGTACAATGTAGCTGTGATGGGATGAGTTTAGGGGTTACCAGTCTAGAGGGCTCTAATTCCAGTAACTATTTTCATCCTCAAATATCATGAAGCTGCTATTCCATGAGTTATGCTCAGGGTATGTGCTGTGATAATCGGAGGTTGGATGCCAGTCACTGGTGGAAGCCTTGAATTCCTTTTCAGGCTCCACCTCAGCGAATGTCACCCGCCTGTTGCTCTTTGGTTTAGGTTCACCTGAATCTTTCAGTGATTCCAGTTCTTTTGAATCTTTCAGTGCCTTCTTCAGTTCTTTTGAATCTTTCAGTGCCTTCTTCTGTTCTTTTGTATCTTTCAGTGCCTTCTTCTGTTCTTTCGAACCCTTAGATGGCTTTGAATCTTTTGGTGGCTTGGGCTGTTTTGCATCTTTTGGTGATTTCGATTCTTTTGAATCTTTTGATGATTTCCCAGCCTGTTTAGATAACTTGCCAGCCTGCAACGCATAATACAAGACAACAGAACAATTATAACCAGCTTGACATTTTGAAGAGCAATTTATGGACTATAACACTTTCATAAGCAACAAGTGTACTCCTCAAAGGAAATACTCAAATTTGAGGGGAAAGCATTGCTTAACTAGCAAAGCTGAACTAGTATGACTGGAGGTTAATGAGTTAGCTAAGAGAGTACATCATTTAACCATCAAGCTTTAGCCTTACAACAAGGTAAGCATACTCGAAAATGCTGTCATCATATGCATTGTGATGAACATCACGACCTGAGTCCTGAGGATCACAGCAAATTAGATTTAACATGAACAAGCCCGCAGAGCATTTGAAACTCTAAGTACAACATTTTACATGATTGTTTAGTTCACAAAGTGGGGATATATATAGAGAGAGAGACACACACATCTAGGTCCATGTACCTTGTTTGTCAATTTCTTCAGAGCTTCAGCACCATTTTCTTCAATGAACTTATCAAGTGCCGTCAGGAAGTCATCAGATTTGCCAAAAATGCCCTTTTTCTGAGGGACATACCAAATGTTGACCATCTGGTTCTTTACAAACAAGGGTCTCACATAATTTTGGTACATATAGGCTGCGCCATTGAAGTATGGCAAGACAAGCCAGCAAATAAACATCAGTTTCATAGAGGACCAGAAAGGAAGCCTGTAAAAATCAAAGATGGGAAGACCATGGAATTTACCTAGTCAGTGTACCATGATGACCAATAGTAAATTTACACAGGCTAAGACAAAAAAAATACAATATTAGAGTACCTTAATATTATGTTGAATAATTGCCATCTAACAAAATGTGCAATAACAAAAATATTAACTGCATTGTTCCAAACCCTGGAGCTTAGATATGAGAGATGGTAAACCTTTCATGACACAACATGGACGTGGATAGAACCACAGAACTTCCGTACACTAGCAACTTTTTTGGAGGGAAACACTTGCAAGTGAAAATAGATCGCTAGCCAGTCCTATGTAATATCGCATTGAATTATAATCTCTACTATGAGAATTTGGTTTTGTAATCAATTGATCATGAATATGTGAAACCCTGATTTATGGTAAACACAATCTATCTGCCCTGAAGTTGAACTCTCTGTACTGGCCGTATCTTGCAAACTAAACAAAGCACCAAAATCTTGCTTCGAGGATCATCAGAATAGTACGGATATAGATATTTCGCACTGCGAATGACCCAATGCTGAAATATAAATTCTACAAATGACCTAATGCTGATACATATATACATTCTACTAGTTCAAAATATCAGGGATCAATTTCCAACAAATACACTAAAGTTCAACTACTTAAGTGGTCTCACATTAAAAAATATTGAAATTACAACAGTACTTACCACTCAATAATTGATGCGAATGTAAGCTCAAACAGTGTTATTAACGAGTACAACACCCAATACGTTAGCCATTGTTGATCATCCACAGGGGATTTGGTTTCTATTGCCTTAACTGAAGCATACCTGTAAAAGCACTGAATTACATTTGTGTTTACCATTAACAAATAACTTCTATAACAAATGAACTTGTAGCAATAAAGTAAAAATGACAAGCCACTTACAAAGGATAAGCTAGTGCAACCAAAGGCCTGCAAGAGATGTAAGACAGGGTTAAACTAAAGGCAAAATTTACTCATACTGAATCTATTCAACAATAATAGCATATAAGCAATGCAGGAACTTAAAAAGGGACCACTGCTAAATTCAGAAACGAACAGGTAGTATTACCTGGTCATGTCTCTAGTTCTCTACCAAAGCAGCAGGAAAAGCATCCTTTGGACGGGAACATATGAATAACAGAATAACTCACTAGAAACATATTCACATCCTAGATTGTATCATGCTGCATTTGCTTTCCAATAAATGTCCGAAATATTTGTTCAATTGCTTTACAAATTACAGCACAGTAGAACCACGAAACATCTATGTTTTCTAGTTCAACATTGCAAAGTAATCACGATATCAACACTTGAATGGGACATTGGCTACATAAATTAGTGAACGGCAGTGTGCCTTGCTACAATATACATTCCACCACACTAAGAATTAATAAATTCTAGAGCCCAAAACGACACTTCTTTTTTATAATGCATCCTGGTAAAACAGCACCAGATTGTGCAGAGCCATTCTTCCACATGTGACCTAACCTACCGCATGCACAGGAATGTGAAGCAACTAATAAAAAGATATAAACTGGACAAAGAAAGAACCAAAAAACTAATCTTGAAGGTGGAATGGACCAACCAACCTACAAACACACGCACTAGCAAAACTACAAATCTAAAAGCAATAACTTTTTGAAAAGGACTGAAAAGAGGTCAGGCTGTAGAAAGATATACGCATTGTCACAAGGAGTGGCAAAACTCTACAACTGATCTAATATTCAGATTTCAGATTTGTTGATCTACAATAAGCACAACAAGTGCATCTCAGGCAGTAGCTTTTGGCAAGCATTAGCATTCAGAAAATACGCAAATCGGATTAAAAGAAATGTGTTTCTTGCATGACAGGAGTAAGTAAAAACTGTAGGCCCAAAATAAAAAGGTCAGTTTGTTTTTCTTATCCCCCAAAGAAATGAACACTCCCAAGTCCAAGCACACTGAAGAACGTAAAAAAAAAATAACAAAAGGCAAGGTTTTGTGATTTTAGTAAATGAGGCTCCATCTAATCAATGCACTCCGCAATAAAAGACCGATTCATGAGCACGAGACTATGCGGGTTAAAGGTTTAAAACTATACCAAGAAGGGTTTCTTTCTTTTGAAAACAAAAGACTTTTCCAAACATTATATCAACTAAAAATCGAAACATTGTGCTCCTCACTAACCAACGGGGCTCGATTTCAAGCCTCAGCCAATGCAAACCACGGTACGCATCTCATAAACCACGGTAACAACCACAACAACGCCAAACGAACACCGCAACAACTAAAGCCAAGAACCTGACGAAAACTAAGGCATCGCTCCACTTTAGCAGCGAACAAGGAACTCAAAAGCAAAGGGAAAAAGTCTAATAGATCAAGAAAATGGTAAGGAAAAACACTGACCCCGCAAGAACATCGAAGTTCTTGGCAAGAACCTTGAGCAAAGATCCGGACCCCATGCTTCTCCGCCTCCGAATCGCCACTCCGAGGACCTGTAATTGTGTCCGCAGGGGATAGAGAATTATAGATGGAGATAGAATACGATGACCGGCTCTTGGGGTTCTTGAGACTTGCCCTTTTGCTCCTTTTCGCTGCTTTTGGGGTCTCGAGGGGAGAGAAAACTGGAGAGGAAAGCGTGGTGGTGGTGGAGCAGAGCACAGCAGGCGAGAGACTAACCGGCTTGGAAATGACGAAACGGAACAGAGCAGCATTGGCAGCACGCGTAGAGAGGACGGATTTATGCAGATAACCCTTGAATTTATCTGGATTAACTTGCTAGTGTAATGCCGTAGAATTTCTAAGTTTTCGTTATGCATACGTACCGTATAATTTAAAATCTCCTATTTTTAAAATGTCCATTTCCTACCTCGACGAGATGGCGTATCGAATTGCCAGAGGAACGCTCTCAAACCTCATAGCATTATTTGTTGTAATTCCGTCTTAGCAACATAGTAGGAGTTGAAAGAGTAACCGGCTGGGCAGCACCATGCTTTCAGTCATTAGCTGTCGTGACCTGCAGCCTGTAGGTCTGCTCTGTGAAAAATGCAGTGGCAAGATATTGTAGAAATTAATATGGGGATTGCTAAAAATCTATCGTCTGTTTTTCTCTTTAATTTTAGTCACTTTTTTGTTCATCCGATTTACATTTAGATAGGTGATTTGATTTATTTATTTTCTATTAGGGTTTACCGATCCTATTATTCTTTATCTAGTTTAGAAAAATTATTTTTTATTTTTCTCTGTGATTCATTTATTTTCTATTAGGTTCACCAATTTTATTTTCTTTACCTAGCTTAGAAAAATTATCTTTTACTTCTCTCTGCATAAATTACTATGCGTACCTTTAGAGTGGTGCCGTAGCCTGCCGACCTAGCGAGGACTGGATCATCTTGGTAGCTGCGGAGCCACGACGGGAACTGTCCTGCTGCTGCGCCGACGAAGCCTGGCCACCCCGTCCTTGAACTTGTCTCACTAGCTTGCTAGTTGCTGCTCACTGCAGGAACAAATCAAGAAGGGCTTGTCTATGTATAAATGTATAATCACATCACATGCACGTTAAACGAAAAATTAACTGGTGATTAAATTGAGGGATGCGATAGTATGCGACACTCACACTCTCCTTTCAAGCCAGTACCTGTCGGGAGGCTTAATACGAGGTCGCCGTCCGGCACGACGATCGGATGTAGCTCCCAGACTGCAAGCGCCGTCCATCGTAGGAAATGAGGAATATGGGTTTTGATTCTATGATTCAAAATTTGATTAATTTATTAAAAAAATCAGTCAAATGTTAAGTAGAAATCCTAATTAATACGCAACATTCAAAAAATTACACAATGAAATATTTCATATGAATTAAATTTGTTGATTTAATTGTATATCTTTGTGAACAGTGCGCTATGTGATGATTTATTTGTCTATGTTAGTTGCAGGTAGGGGTCAGGTAGGGGTGTAAAAGGCTCGCGAACTACTCGAGCTCGGCTCGTGAGAAGCTCGATTCAAGCTCGGCTCGAGCTCCGAACGAGCCGAACTCGAGCTCGCGAGCCTAACCGAGTCGAGCTCAAATAGTTCGCGAGTCTACTCGAGCCTGGATCAAACTTCTTTAAGTCGAGTTTTCTCGAGCTTGTTACCGAGCCTACCGAGTTTACTCGAGCTTACCAAGCTTATCAAACTTAGTCGAGCCGAGCTCGAACCTGCTCGAGCCTGGATCGAGCTGAGCTCGAGCCTAAGTCGAGGCTCGAACCCCAACTCAAGCTTGGTTCGAGCCTTACCGAGCTCGAGCCTGGAGGGTCAGGCTCGCTCGAGTTCGGCTCGTTTACAGCCCTAGTTGCAGGACTCCAAGGCTAGGTCGTGGTGAGGCGAAGGCGAGACCGGGACTACACTAGGAGATCTGAGATCAAGAACGGTTAAGAAACACCAGAAGATGACTGAGTCCGGAAAGTGATTGGCTGGTTGCAAGCCGAGAAGACAAGAAACCAGAGCGTGAAGCACTGGTGATGGATATGATAGGCAACGATATGGAACGAGATTAGGCTCAAGGAGTAGTTAAGGCTCAGAACGATCAAGAAAGCCGGTGCCACCATGATGAAGCTAACGAGGACATTTGGCGGTCAAGTGACTTGGGTTCGCTTGCAAGTAAAGACAGTTCGAGGGAGTCCGAATGTGTGAGATGCTTGACGTTAAGTTATTGGGATCACGTGAAAAACATAAAGCATAGCGATAATTCGAGGAAAAGAAAGACCGGTCATCAGGGAAAATTGGTAATTTATCCAATATGGGCGGTCAAGGTAGTTTGAAAAACTGTGGTGGTGGCCTAAGTGGTTTAGGTCATACCAAAGTGGTGTTGAACGTAAATTCGGGCTCTCGAAGCGGATTTGACATCAATATAATGGCCGCTTTGAGAAGCGTACTTATGTGAGTGGAAAATCCGTTAAGAGTTTTAGGTTAGCCTATGTAAGAGTGAATAGTATCTTGTGATGAAAACATATCGGATAGTTTCCGATCGATCCGAATAAATTTTAGATACGGATTCTACCAGATCAGATATTTATCGGATAGTGTTGGATAGGATACGGATACAGATTCAGTAGTTCACTATCCGTCGGATCGGATACGAATCCGAATAATCTAGATATTTATGGGCCGGATATTGGAATATGCAGGTGAGTTAGGGCAAGACTACTATTTTGGTGTAAAAAGGTTTTTTGAATTTTAAAATTGTTCTCTAATCTAATTAATCTATAAATCAATTTTTAATTAATAAAATTAGCAAACCAACTCTAAAAATTATAATTTTTTTTGGAAAGTTCTGACATAATTTAACATTTAAAAATTATTTTTAAGATTTTATTAGCTTTTAAATTTTCTTAAAAATGCAAACACTACTATCTTTAATAAGAAAATATTTTAAATAAGTAGCTAAAAATACATAAAAACTCATAAATACATAATTTTTTATTTTAAATAAAATTCAATAAAGAATACAAATGTTGGATATATTCATATTTGTATCTGTATTTGTATCCATATCCGAGAAAAAAAAATAAAAACAAATATGGTAAAGCCATTATCCATCCGTATCCCATCCATTTTCATCTCTAATGGTATCTATTTGTGTGTCCAGATCTAGAATTAGGGTTGCCCCCACTATATAAGGAAATGTAGTGAGAGGTAAGGCTTTAAGCCTTCAAGTCTTTAGACTCCAGATTAGAGTTTTCATAAGATTTCGGTGTTCTTGTGTGAGTTTGTGAGTGCTCATTGAGAGTTTTACCCTCAGGTGAGAGGATTTGTAATTATTCATCTTGCTTTGAAATAAAGATCAAATTCATGCTCAAGATTTTGTCTCAAGTTTTGATCTTCTTCTTACTTTACTCTTGATCTTTTCTTGTAGTTTCTTTCTTGCATGATCTTGTGCTGACAAGGATAAACGATTGATGGATGTATCATCTGTAGATAATCTCTCAATCATCTAGACAAGTCTCTTCTTAATCATCCAAGTTTCTTCAAGAAACTGATTATTTGGTTAAGAAAGAAGATTTTGAGGTAAATCTTGATCTTGAATATTTAGGAGCAATTTATTTGGCGTTCTTGCTTGCTAGGATATATGAGAGATCATCTTGATCATTAAATCCCCATAAGTAAGTTCAAGGTGAAGTTTTGGTTTTTGACACAGTTTTAGTGCAATCTATAGTATTTTTGATAAAGATCAGAACTTTGAGGTCAATTCTTGCTATTGAAGATTGGAATAGGTTCCTAATATTCTTAAAAAAGTGCATATAATGTTTTACGAGTTTTGGACCATTCAATCAAAAGTTACATTAATTTTTGATTTGAACTCGTGCTGAAATTATTGTTCGTATGCCTGATTTTACTATTCATGACGGTAGTATCGACCTTATATGGGCGGTAGTACTGGCTCTAGGCTAAAAACTCTGAAAATTGATTTTTATTTTTCCATTTGATCTCTAGGGGTTTTGGCTTAATTTCTTTGAGAATAAAAATTAATTTGTGATCATTCACTTCCTCTGATCGCTATTTCCAACCCTTCGTATGCATAACTTTAAAAGATCCTTTCTGGTTTTTACAAACAGCCTTTCTTTTTGTTTGGTTGATTTAAAATGATGCGACCGAGGGATTAGGTCATGATAGTACAAGGATAGATGTTAGAGAGGTATACACATGAGAGGGGAAAGAGATCCAATATAAACCTCTTTGCGACTACAACTTTAGCAGTTGTATACGGATCATTGGATCAACAAGTAATAACTAGATCTTTCGAAGTACTATTTAAAAAACATTGTAGCAATATTGTATGTGAGAGTTGTTGGGCAATCCAAACTGTTCATTATTGTGATCTAACGGTCCTAAGGGTTGGAGACTGTTTAAGTTGCAGTCTCTAACACAACTAGAACCCTTCATAGGAGATGGGGCGATAATTGCACGGCTTCAGCTTTGGCTAGATTATGGTGTGTTATTACGACCATAATCACAGTTATGAATTCCCTAAAAAAATTACATATAAGGATTGTAATTCAATTTTTGCTTCTTTTTTTTATGCAACTCTCTTGTGCTCTTGTAAATTACGCATTATCTTCTTTTCATTTCATTGCTTAGGAACTGATGTAGGAAGGTCATCTCCAACATTTAGTGGCACTCTCAACATTAATCGAGCAATGAATAGTTTTTAAGAAGAAATCCGTATAATACCTTGAACTTTGGTCAAAAGTCTATATAAGTACCTTGAACAATAAAGCTAGATATTTGATCCTACAAACTTTATAATGTGGTTCAAATAATACATTGACCCGATTTCGCATAGTTAGATAGTTTTTCCATGTAGAATGACACGATGACAAGTTAATGACCGCCAAGGAACACATGGGTTTCTCCCCTGCGGGGCACCCAACCATGTTTCTATGGCCGTTGGCCACTGTAGCTATATCCGTCTCTATTTTAATTTGAAACAAAAGCCCCTTTAAATCCCGTCTATTATTGTCCTAAATTTGACCAATATGTCCTCTTATATAGCAAAACCACCCATTCATCATCCCCACGCGAGCAATACCTCCATGTGAAACTGGGTCAGGGTGTTATGTGAACCGAATTGTAAAGTTCGAGAGTTAAATATCTAATTTTATAGTTCAAGGTATCGGACATTTTTTCGAGTAAAATTTAAAGTATTATATGTACTTTTTCGAAGTTCTTATGCTAGCCCCGCGTTCGTCACTCGCCACCCCTCACTTCCTCGCAAGTCGCTAGTGTGGTTCACCCGGCGCTATGCTTACTATCAAGAGAGAAACTGCCCCTCCTTCCGCAAGTGGGCATCAGGGCATGTTCTCAGCCGTAGATGCATATTCTCCCTTCTTTTTCCTCATGTACTATCACTGGTCGGTGAGATTTCTTGAAATCCGAAATTACAATTGAGTTTGTGACAATTTTCATAAAATGGGTAGTATATACTTCATATCGACATTGCTAGTTTTACAGACTACCCCCAATTTGCTTACTTAGGTCCTTTTTATTTGAAAAGGGTAACAGCCTAAATCCAGAAAATCATGTTAATTTCATAGTTAGTATAATTCGCATGATAGACTATAAAAATAGGACGCTATCATCAAGGTTTTAAATTTTGGATGAAATCTAAAAAACAAAATTCAAATCCGGATTTTTTTGAACTGGGATTTCTGAGATTTCGGCCAAAATTGCTGAAATCTCGGTAAATTTCAACCAAATAAAAAATGGTCAAACCAAATTATGAAATTTTTGTGGATGTTTTTGACACATCAATTATGTTCTCATAAAATTTTAGATGATGATTAAGTCTGAAGAATTTTTAAAAATTCTGACAGTACTACTATCCTGATAAAAGTCTGAATATATGTATTGCTTTCATAGATTTGATTGAGCAACCAAAATAAGTTTAGAATTTTTGAAAATTTTATATAATGGTTATGAGGTAATTCTTAAGCTTTCCTAAAAATTTTGGATTATGATCACACTCGAGCAAATTTATAAAATTCTGACACAATTACTATCTCATTTATGTTCTTTCTGTTTTTGATTTTTCAAAGATAACAAATGAAATTCAATTCTTTTAAAAAAATTTATGTATGATCTTAGACTACTAAATACGGTACCATAAATTTTTTAAAGTATGATCAAGCATATACACTTTTAAAAAAATGTGATAGTATTTTTGTTATTTTTGTAAAACATCTCAAAAATTCTTTTTTCAAAACATTTTCATGGAAGATGATATTTTTAAGACGTATTGTCCCAAACCTGGTCCAAAAAAGTTGAAATTCGGTCCAAAATTCTAAAATTTGGCAATTTTTTTAAAAAATTACTATAGCAATTTGAATTTTTATTTTTTTTATTCTGTCGGGATTTTTAATCTCGTTGCATACCGAAATCTGAAATCTCGGCTAAAATTTCCAAAATTTTGCGGGGATTTTGAACCTTGGCTACTACAACATTCTCATGGTTTATTATTGATGTTTAGAACGAGAAGCGTGATTTATCATGATGAAGTCTATTATCCATCATCCCAACATAGTATGGTCCATTCAACCGCTATTTGTATTAGACTAGACTGAGTTTAGAGTTTTAGGCCATGCGGTGACTTAGGCCAAGACAAACAAAAGTTTGGTCTTGGACAATACATGAATATGAATATACATTTCATCTAGCCTGAGCTAGACAAAAAGCCCATCATGTTCCAACTTCGTTAGTCGGAAACTCGGAGGTATTTGGGTGGTTATACGTTTGCTAGGTATATAGATGCTAAAGAAATATCATATGTCTTGAATACATGTTGGAATTGTATATATTATAGGTTAATGCATTGATGAGCCATAATTTCAACTTTTTAGGACAGTCTATAGGAATGCATTTGGGACACATAGCCTTTTCTAGTTATTATTGGGAAGCCTATCTCTTTCACTTCGGTGGAGCTTAGCTTTGGATTGTTTTTTCTAAAGTATAAGAACGTGCATAACTCATGCAGGCACATTATACTCACGCACACATATGTGCATGTCTTCTATACACACTAAGAAGTTTAATTTGGAGTTCTAAGAGTCTAGAGCGCGAGAACACGCTGTAACACTGAACGCGCACGTGTACCTATTTTTAAATTTTCACCTAAGACTTAAGCCCAGACGGAAAGACGAACGTGCGCATTTGACCAGAGTCGAACATGGACCGGCTGACGAGCGACCACGTGCTCAAGCCAACTGAGTGTAGCTCAGTTCTTAGCTTTGGATTGTTGTTAAGGTGCTCCAAAGTTGGAAGATCAAGTGTGAATCTCAGTGTTGAATTGGTCCACCGATCTAGCAAGGAAGGGATGCAAATTTGTTGGTCCATTAAACAATGAAATAGATAGGTGACGCCGTGACAGCCATTGATTGAGCTTAACATTGTTGTATCTGCAGAGTACTCAAATCTAATGTATTTTTGGCCACTACATACTCCTTATATAAACCGTAAGTTTTCCGGCCTCCTCCACACACCGTGTTGGTTTTGGGGCAACGTAGCCGCTCCGCGCTCTACCACGTCACGCGTTAGCGCTCCGCCGTGCGTATATATACAACGATACTACATATTATTATAAAGTTAGGCTTATAACCAACCTAACATGTTAAAAATGAAACCATACTTTACGCGGCGCTACGGTAACAATATTAGGCTTTATTTAGAATGCAGAAATTTCGCGAGAAATTAACAGAGTAGTTCGATTCTCGCAGCAGAAAACACTAAAAACTCCGGTGTTTCAAATGGACCAGTTGGTTAGAATGTACTCAAACTTTTCCATCATAATTCAGAAAATCGGAACAGAGAAACATACAAAGCTACAAAACATCAAAATCAAAATTTCACACTGTCCATTCAGCAGTGAGGAACAATACTCCCATCCCAATCCACTGGGAGCCGATCTGATCCAGGCATCCAGCGTCGGCATTCAATCTCATAGTCTCATCTCAATGAGCAAATTCCCGTGGGGCCGACAGCGATGGGCATCGCCATGTGTCACCGCGCTGGCGTCTGGATCGCACAAGTGTGCGGGTGGGTGGCCGCCACACGCTCGCTGCGTGCTCGCCCCCTCCCCACCTTCCCATTCTGCCCCTCCTAGTCGTCTCCACCCTCCCTCAGTCCCCACCCGGCGCCGGCCGACTCCAGCTGATCAAGATCCACCGAAACTGAGGTATCCGTGCGGCAAAGATCGTTTCTTGATGTGAATTCAGGTGGATTTGGTGGGGGGAAAGATGGGTTTTTGGTGGGTGGGTTGCGACTTGCGAGGGATGGCCATGGTGATCGTTCAGTTGATGTGTAGACGTAGTAGTAGGAAGAAGAAACTTGCTTTCTTGATGTGGGTTGAGATTGAGATGGATTCAGTGGGGGAAGTTTGGGTCTGGATGGATGTTGGATAGGATGAGCAGCTCATGCTTGGCATAGTTGCTGTTAATAGAGGGAAGCTAGCTTGCTTCTTGAAGTTGAGTCTAGGGACTGCTCATGGTACTCTGTGTGCTGCTGGAGTGGTAGAGTTGGTTTTTGTTGGTAGGTTATAGGAGCAATTTGATTGCATGATGTGGATTCAGATGGACTTGTGTTATTGATTTGATATTTCTCCAAATGGAGAGTGGGTTTATTGATGTGATTATGTGCGCAGCCTCGTACTATCATTTCTTGCACAAAAAATCTATCGGTTTAGTACATATGGTGCTTCTATGTTTTAGTGTATTTCTTGTGAAGGTATAAGTGTAGTAGTATGAGCTCTTGATGCTTCCACAAAACCACATCCAACGAAACTGTAGTTTTCAAGAGGATTGAACTTTCCTACAGTATTAGGTTTATATTAGTTGGCCTTGTTATACTTGGTTTTGAGCATCGCTCTTTTGTTGATTTAATAGAAATTTGTGTGATGCAGGAATCGGAATCTAGGAATGGTGGTTGACACGGAGAGCTCAGATTCACTGGCTGGCGGTTTGAATGCTGCTGCCGAGAAGCCTGTTGATGGGTCGGTCTTCAATCATCTATCTTCTTTTGTCCGGTTTTTATTTACGTAGCTTCATAGCAGTAATCCATGACATTTCATCACTATGGCCAATTAGCCTACGTGCATGACCAAATTGTTTTCATGTTAGAATGTCTTCCTGTTCTAATCGTGTCTAAAATATCCCCACCATGCAAATGAACAGTACCTTGAAAAAGGTTATCTGTGGTGGTTCATAACTGCCATCAGTGACGATTTTTGAACCGCCACAGATTTAGTGTCACTGATAATCAAGGATTATCAGTAACGGTTTTCGAACCGCCATAGATAATGTTATCTGTGGCGGTTCCAGCAAAAAATTGCCACTTATATCTGTGTATCTGTGGCGGTTCTAGCCACAAACTACCATAGATACACAGTTATCTGTGACGGTTCTATCCACAAACCGTCACAGATACCCTAGTATCAGTGGCGGTTTTTTAACAGAGCCACCACAGATACTCCTAGTATCAGTGGCGGTTTTAGCCAAAAACCGCCACTGATAACTCCAGAAAACAAAAAAAATAGGAAGCAGTCCTCCCGTAAACAACTTGAGGCGCTATAAATAGGAAAAATAAATCTCAGAGAGTATATAGAAATTGAGTGGTGTGAATCAATGTGTGATGTAAGCATGACAAACCTCTACATCATTGTCTATTATTGTAGAACCTAAGATTTCGTGCATGTATTGGCACACGAAGTATCCACATAAATTTGTGCCTCGCGGTTGCTTGTGACACTGTAAAAATTGAATAAACTAAAATGTCATGGAAGGAGTTATTTACTATGAAATGCAATATAAGAATATTGCTTGCGTGCGTATCGGAAATTTAGTACAGATTGAAAGGGATTTTTGGTATGGGTGGTATCTCAAGCTCTTTTTACAATATCTTTTGAACACCTCATTCATTAGAATTATCAGCTCTTCGTAGTCTTTTTTATCTTCATCTAGCGGGTCCATGATCAACATCTTGCTCTTTTCTGGAGTAATTAATTGATGTATACTTGATCATAATTCATCATCTAAAAAAGGTAGACAATTTAATTTAATGGAGCAAGATAATAAATTCATCATCTACAAAATGCTAGGTAAATAAAAACAAACTAAATCTAAACCTTAATTAAACTAGGTCTAAGCATTACATTGCAACAACATCACTACAAATGAAGAGAGGAGAACGAATCATACACCTTGGAACAATTACAGGAAATAGAAGCACAAAAATCTTTGCGAGACCAAATCTAAAATCAGCTAGTAAGGTTTTGTTCTCGGGGAGGAAGATGACCATAGCGTAGCTGCAGGGGTATTTATAGGAATATTATTTGTGGTGGTTTTAAATTAATACCGTCACAGATAATAATATTAGTGATGGTTTTAACAAAATACCGCCACAAATACTTTAATTATCTGTGGCGGTTTTTCTTTGAAACCGCCACAAATTATTAGTGGCAGTTTCAAAGAAAAACCGTCATAGATAATCTGTGGCGGTTCCAGCCAAAAACAATCACAAATAGTCCCGACATTATTTGTGCTAGTTTCAAATAAAAACCACTATAAATAATTAATTATTTGTGATGGTTCCAAACAAAAACCATTACAAATAGTCTTTCCGCCATTTTGAACTTTAAACCGACACTGATAAGTGTATTTGTGATGGTTCCAAAAACACCGCCACAAATAGAGCGTCACCTATGTGCTGTTTTGTGGTAGTGAACCTGAATGCATTTACTACCACATTTGCTAAAAGTCACTCCTTATCTTGGGTGATTGCCGTAGAACAATGCTAACGTCCACCAGACGATCAGATTCTCCTCATTTATCTTCGTTTCATCCACCAGCAACATTGCAGCAATAACAAATGATCAAAAAGAGCGTCGTCCCAAGATGAGACTGACTGTAATTTGTAAATAGACATTGCAAATGTTTAAGAAACTGTGACTTAGACAGTAGTTTATGGTCTGAAACTTGCCTTCTTCCTGATCAAGCTCCTAGTTCGACTTAGTTCTCTTCTTTTTGGTATTCTTTTACTAACCATAATTCTGCATGCTTGAATACGTTTTGTTGTCAAATATAATTGTTTGATAGCCCAGTGAAGGGCCGCAACTTACTGCAAACTCATGATCTGCGAGAGAGGTCATGTGTTATTACTACCTAATAGTTGAGAAGACTCATTTGCTCCCATGGACTGCACATTTTCACCTGCATTTTTTTGACACAAGTCATTTGTACCTGCATGCATGTCGCAGCTAGATTACTTGATGATGTTAGGTGCATGACCCCACTGGAGGTTAGTTTTACTTTTTACGTTTCCAGTTTTTTGGATCCTGTTCTCTGAACTCACCATAAGCTTTGAAAGAGAAAGTTTGTTATATATAGAAGCATAAACTAGAAGAAACCTTCTAGTACTAAAGACTAGTTAGGACAATAGAGTAACCACGGGATTGTGCAGTTGAGTACGTGCTTCTTTATCCTGTTGTATGACCACCGGGAACAAATTCACCATAGAGGTTTGTAGTTTGGTACCTGGTTGTCACATAAAAATCAGGTATATAGTCTAGAGTAAGCTCCTAACAGAGTGGTATTTTCAAAAAATTTCAGTGTAGTTGACAACCTCAAAGAAATGGGTGTCATTTAAGGAATTTACAGGCTATTTGATACTCTGAAACATGTTTCATGCTACTTTGATATTTGGATATCTGTCAAATTTCAGAGTTGCTTAGCCTTAGGTTTTGTCAATGAGTTGAAATTGACTATTTGTACATTTGCACCTTCAAAATTATTCTGAATCTTGTCGTTGTCCATTCTTTCCACATGTTTATTTTCTATAGCAGTGTACCTCCTCCCACAGTCTACTCATTTTATTGCTACAACACCTTTTTTTTTCTGAAGATTTGTTTGCTGCAGGTCTCTTGACAAAAGATCTCAGGAAAAGGCTCCAAAGAAAACTAATAAAGCTGAACGAGAGAAACTTAAGCGTGACCAGTTGAATGACCTTTTTCTTGAGCTCACTAGTATGCTAGGTTAGTAAAGTACATTATCAATCATTGAGTATGTCTGTAATAGATTTAATTTGCTCTTTGGGAAAAATATCAGTAACTACACTTAGATTCCATCATTCCGTGCCCCCACTCGAACTATCTGTCCTTTTAGTTACTTAATGGCAAGCAACAGAATATACAATCCTAATAATGCAAATATATACCTTAAAATCAGGTTATATTTTAGCAGTGTTCACAGGTATCTAATGTGTAGTATGTGTGCACCATTCAGAGTATTAATGCGACAACTGAGGGAACACATGTTGGTTCCTGGATTTAATTATCCGCTATTGTGTCATAAGCATTGCACAGCATGTATACTATCTATGCATATGGATGCAAACTATCCATGCATAATCTTTCTATTTTTCTTTTGGGTCAAACTCATCTCATCTTATATCCTAGTAATGTATTCGATTCTAGGATTCTAAAAGTCTACATGGATCCCTTTTTGTTGAAATTGCTAAATATTCCCATGTGAAGGGCTGACTTTCCTGCATTCTTCCAAGCTCACTTTTGAGTGGTCCACCACATGTTGCTCTGAGAACTAAATTCTGAAGGGGGAAGTTGTCATCAACTTGTTCTTTAGCTCTTAATTATAAAAGTTCACTATTTGTTATGAAAATATGTGAAAGCCATTACTTCTATTATTTGCGTTCTCCTTTCTATGGCCCTCATATTATTATATATGATGAATAAATCATGCCATGATGGAAGGAAATACTTATTTTGGAAACTTTGCTACATTTTTAGTACTCTAGTTTTAGAAATACAGGTTGGACACTTAGATGTATTAATCTGCACTTTCAGACTTTGAATGAAACACCACTATGCGGGTAATTCTTGCTGATTTACCGTGCAGTTGTGCATATTGATGTACAAGTACGGATGTTGGTGCCTTGCATCGTGTGCAATATAATATGCCTTGCATCTTGCCTTGGCTGTACAGTGCCGCAGCCTGCATGTTTATTGATGTTGGTTATACAAGAAATGTCTAAAGACCATATTGTTTTTCTAATCAACATGGTTCTGCTGTTACAGATCTTGATAGACAAAATAATGGAAAAGCTACAGTATTGGGTGATGCTGCTCGAGTACTGCAAGATTTGTTTGCTCAAGTAGAATCTCTTAGAAAGGAACAATCTGCTCTTCAAACTGAACGCCAATACGTGAGTTTTCAAAATTCAAGTGCTTATATATTCTTGATAAAAAATTTAAACATGTATATATTGCACGGACTTGTATTTGTCAAACAATGAGGACAAATTATAGACCAAAGGGCCAAAGGGGTTTAATGCAAACCTGTCAAAACTCAAAATCAAACAGGATTTATACGATCATTACTTTCTTTGTTCAGTTTAAGGATGGACATCTAGTGTCGGTTGCTCTTCTAAAAAAGCACATAGTATCTGATTTTGCTTGTAGTCAATGCCTTCATTGAAACTGTACATCTGAAATTAACTATGTAAAATCAACTGCCATTAACATTACATATTTCCCATCATAATTGCTTGATTTATCAAAACATTCATAGTTGTTTCAGGTTACTTTCTTCATTGGCTTCACTGTTACGCCTAGTTCACATTTATTAACAGGTCAGTTCAGAGAAGAATGAGCTGCAAGAAGAGAATACTACGCTCAAAGCCCAAATACAAGAACTACAGAATGAGCTTCGTGCAAGGATGGGAAACAACAGCCTCAATCTAAGCAGTCTTGGGATGTCACATCCAATAGGGAGCAATAACCCTAGTTTAGCAACTCACCCCATGCCACATCATTTATGGAGCAACGGTTCTAATTTAAGCACATCGCCCATGACGCACCCAACGAACTTATTATCTCCATTGCAAAATCAGCACCATCACACTGCTGATTCTGCTCAGGTTTATGCACCACGACCTCAGGAGTTGCAGCTCTTTCCAGGGACATCAGTATCACCGGAGCGAGAACTTTCCCGACATAGAAGCACCCTGGCTACGTCTTCGAGCTTGACAGATTCTTTGCCTGGGCAGCGTCGCCTCAGCCTTCCACAAACATCTCAAGAAGAAAGTAGCAGTAGTGCATTGGGCAGCAGAAAAGAACGGAAAAACGGTTAGCCAATCGACATTGCTAAAAATCAGTGCTTGGTGATAGCGATTCTCCTGTAATTACCAAGAAGCCACTCCCCCTACTTATTCAAACCTGTTGTGGTAGCTGCTTTGTATTGAAATGAGACTGTTTGTTGCGCTTGTTCTAAAAACGTCCGATTATGTTTGGCTGTAATATTGTTGCAAGCTAATCAAATTTGTAATCTAGAAGTCACCAGTCTTTGCGATATATTTTCACTGATGTTCTAAACTGTAAGATGGATCACCAGAGTACAAAATATTACAAATAGAGTTCGTTAGTTGGAAGACAAGGATGCAATTCGAAGGTCATTATGCCTGTTGTTGTTTTTCCACCAAATGCAGTCAGTCCTGTACGCAGGGGTGAAAACAGAGCGGATAATTCTTGTCTGATCCAACGCTATATCTGGAAAAAAAACCCTTCATGGAATACCTTTTTTAGTCCAAATCTGTATCCATGAAATACAGGTAAGGATACATGAAGAGCAATATCTGCTTTGTATCTGTATTTGATAGGATATTCGGAAGATATTCGACAAATCAAAAAATGGCTATCCGATAAACATCAATATCCTTTAATATCCTCAATGGTTTGCTAGTCGTTGACTAATTTATAATACAAATTTACATTTAATTATGTTCATATTGTTAAGTAGAATAAATAATTATCTATTACTATAATTCGACGCTTTTGTTGCAAAAGTTACTTCTTTTATTTTTGTGCATAGTATCCGTCAAATTATGCATGATTGATTCGAATCTGATTAGCATCCGTTTTGTGTCTGTATCCTGAAAAATCCATATTCTTATTTGAGATATTCGTATCTGATTCTAAATCTAAGGTAAAAATCTGGGTTAAGATATGGAAAGAGAAATATCCACCCATATTTGATCTGTTTTCCCTATATGATCTGTTTTCACCCCTAATTTTTTTTATCAAGTTTTCACCTCTACCTGTACAATCTTTGTATGTTCCCCAGGTGTTATTGATAACTTGTTTCAGTATTCCACATTGAATAAATATGTGTAAAGTTGTCCTATCTTATGACTATGAAAAGATCAGTTGAAATGAGAAGAACGCAACAAAAATGGTACAGTGAAAAAGCGAATTCTGAGCATCAGTAACACCTTTCTTAAATCTGTTACTCAACAGAAATGCTATTAGATTGTTCATCCTAGACAATATAATCAAAGGAATACACCTCTTGATCTCCCTGCTACACTCAGAAACTCACAAAAAGTTGAAAATAATCACACGTCTACCCTAATTCTTTCTGAAGCTCCCAGGTTGCTTCCTGAGCTTAAATGCAAACCACCGGCACGAACTCACTCACCCTTTATTCCTCTGAATCCTTGTCTTCTGAAGAACTTCCCTTCTTCTCGTCTGAACTCTTGTCCCCGGCGGTCCAGTACCGCTTGACGGCGTAAAGCACCTTCTCCGGGATGTGCGGGCTGTCCTCGTGGTTCGCCATCATCGTCTTCCACCGCATCCCGCTCGCCATCCTCTGCACCTTGAGCAGGACGTCGAGGTCATCCCGGAGGATCACTGTGCCCTCGGGCCGCAGAATCCGGTCCATCTCCAGCAGGATGTCCTCCATCTTGCACCTTCTCGACATTGATTCAGCCATCAGCTTGTCAGGCAGAAACATCACAATTCACAGCATTTAGCAGAGTAGTAGCAGTAGCATCTAAGCAAGAGCTAGCCAGAGATGAACACATATTGAGTGACTCACTTGTCCTTGTAGAGGGAGAAGACACCATTGGCATGTATGAGGTCATAGGTTCTTGGGTAAGTGGAGAATGCTTCACACCTGAAGAAGAAGAAAGAAGAAATCAAGAAACGAAAATTACAATCTTTGCTCCAAACTTCAGGTCATGGAAGGCAAGAGATGTTGCTGCTACTTACCAGTCATGGTAGATGCCGATGAGGCCCCTCTCGTAGATGACGCCGAGGGTGGAGAGCTCGGCAGCCGTCGGCACGACGTTCATGACCCATGACTTGGGGGAGAAGATGGCCGCGGCGAAGCTGCCAACGCCGGCGTTCATGTCCATGATGTTCCGGTACCGGTCGGTGTCCAGCTTGTAGTTGACATTCTTGTAGGACTTGACATGCTTCTCCCACAGCCTGTTCTCCTCCTCGTACGACTCGCCGGTGAAGCCCGGGACAGCGCCGGAGGATATCCGCGGGGGGACAGCCTTCAGCCGCGATGGGAACGGCTGCAGCTGGCCTCCATTGCCGCCGGGGGACGGCGTGATGCACGTCTCCATGTTCTTGTACCTGTAGCAAACATTTTCCGGTACTATTCTTACTATGTACTACCGAAGAGAGTGCACGCGGGATCCTGACCGTTGACTTTTTAATCAGACGGCGGTAGCATAAGGGTATAAATGGAATTTATTTTACCAGACGTCGTCCGGATTGGCCGAGTCGCACATCCGGACCGCCGGCGGCCTGGCGGGGCACGCCGCCGCGTCGGCCCGCTTCCGCCAGACGCCGATCTCGTGGATCTCGGTGACCTTCTCCCAGCAGAGCATCTGCGCATACTCCTCGATCCTCTTCTGCTCGCCGGCGAGGTCCGCCTCCGTGCGTTCCCACGCCTTGTGGTTCACCTTCCAGTTGATCGGTGGGCCGGAGAGCACCCAGTACCCGCCCGGCCGGAGCACCCGGTCGATCTCCATCATGTACATCCCGCCTGCAATGCGTGCATCAGAATTCGCGCTCACGATCGGTTTTCATGGCGTGGGTGCATCGGAAGTCGTGCTCACCGTTGCCGGACCAGGGGATGAGGCAGCGGGAGCAGTGCGCCATGTCGAAGGAGCGCGGCGGGAAGGGGAGCATGACGGAGCCGAGGACGCCGATGAAGGCCGGCACGCCGCGCTCCAGCGCGAACTGCACCTGCGCCTCGTGGGAGTCGCGCGGCGCGAAGGACATGGCGATCACGCCCCGGGAGTCCAGGTACGCGCCGAGGCTCGCCACCTGCATGCACGGGCGTGGAGGTGATCAAGATCGATGCCACAGTGCGAATGCAGGAAAAGTGCGGTGGGCTTTGATGGCTTACGCCGCAGCCGGTGTCGAGGACAGTGCGGACGGATCCGTCGTCGAAGGGGACGACAGAGGCGAGCTGGTCGATGTACTTGTCGGCACCGTTGGGGAACTGGGTGCCGCCGCCGGGGAAGCGGAAGACGGCGCCCTCGTACTGGACCCAGTTCTGGACGGCCTTCTCGACGGTGAGGCTCTTGTACGGCGCGTTGGCGAAGGGCACGTAGTCGCGGCTCCTGGGCCACGGGAACGGCGTCACGTACCCCGGCGGCGCCGGGACCAAGCACCGCAGCCGCTCGCCATCCGGCGGGCAGTGCCGCTCCCGATACACCATGTTCTTGCGCGGGAACTTCATGGCGCGCTCCTGGTCGTGGCACGGCGTGTGGTCGGCCAGCGCCGCCGAGCACGGCGCGAACGCTGCCGCCGCCTCACCATCACCGGACGCGTTGGCAGCGCCAGCGTGGTGAGTCTCGAAGCTGAGCCCCGCTGCCAGGGCGGCGGAGGAGGAGGCGTCGGTACAAGCCGTCTGCCGGGTCACTGCCACCGCTATGCTGTCGCCCTTGCCATAGCCGCTGCGCTGCCACGCGCCGAGCACGTAGAAGAAGCAGCACAGGCCGACGGCGACCACCATGCTCAGCGGGCTCCGCGCCTTGTACTCCCCCAAGTTGCCCTTGATCGCCATGGCTCATGCGCGCCTTCGCCTCCGTCTGGATCAAACCTACATTACACATCAAGAACAATCAAGGAAACAAGAAACTGAACACACGATATATAATTGTTAATGGCAAAATGCAATGCAAAAGTGATCGATCGATCGCATTGGTAACAAGAACCTTAATTATGATAAACTAGAACAGTGTTCTCGCATCTGATTGATCTTGATTGAGGAAGAGGAGAGGGGATATCAGATGTGATCAGTGTTCGAAATGCACAACAAGAAGGCGATCAGTGTTCAAAATGCACAACAAGAAGGCGAAAGAACCGGATCTTGGGTGAGGATGTGAGAGAAAAGAGGGGGAGAGAGAAGAACATGCAAGTGCAACTGAAAGAAAACTTCAAAAGAAAATGAAAAAGATCTGGTTTTGATTGTCAGTTGTCATTAGAATACTTATGTGCTTGGAAAGATAACAAGTACAATTTCTTACTTGTATTACTGCATCGTGGCACGAATAAGGCTCCGTTTGGAATATACGAATTTTGTAGAAAACAGTTCAGTCCCGTAGGAGTCAGAAAATTTTCTGCATCTCAAATGGGGCTTTATTGTCATTCTGGATATTTACATAGTCTCCAGAATATAATGTTGACCAACAATTTCTAATGCAATATAAATTATAAATCCTTTCAAAAATACGAAAATACAAAAATGTTTTTGAGAGAAACCTACCCTTATCATTGTATTGGATGGATCTTGATATATTTAAACACAATGCTAGTAAAATCTATAGTAATTTAACTACACGATATTTTAGGAGAACGCATATAATCCTTTCGTTTTTGACTGATGGATGGTGCTTGTCAGATATAAATTAGTGAACGGTGCGTGCTATTAGTTGCCAAAGCCAAATGGTAAGCATAATGGCCTGACGGGTCACAACACTGGCACTGGAATGCCAAGCCCATCCATAGCAAAGGCATGCAGAGCAGGGACTGGTCTGGATGGTCACACCTGTTGAGCTCTTGAATGAATAAGGATTAGCATCTAAAAAAAATTGGACAGTAACATTCAATTGCCACTCGTCCACACCATTCACGCCTAGATGGAAAGCTCCTCAAAAGTTTGTATTGTACAACAGTGGCCTTTTTAGTTAGTCTCTCTTCCTTTCACTCTCTCCAGAGTCCAGACACCTGAGATCTTTGTTCGAACATTGTAGTTCTTGAACACCTGCAGAATAAGCTGCCATGTTAGCGCAAGCTCTTCTGAGGAGGGGCCGTATGACGTGGACACACACGCACTGGACACTTTTAAGTTAAACTAGTTCAATGCCCGTGCGTTGCTACGAAAAATAAAATTGATAATGAAACATAAAAGTCAAACAATAAAATAAAATTTCGCTACAAGATTAAACATATATTTCTCCTGATTACAAAAGTTTCTATGGTTTCTCCTTCGATATGAATAAAAACCAAATATATTGTATATAGTACATAATGTATTCATGACATTAGAATATATTTAGAAATGATATTCTTAATATACATTCCTTTGTTCCAAAAGTTCCTTAAGTGGTAGATCTGCTTTGGCTTCTGAAAACAAATCCCACAATAAGCACAACATCGGTTAAAAAACCATTTACATTGTCTACATTTCTTATTTACAACAACATTTTCATGTATCCATGTGAAAGTACACCAACCAAAAAATATTAAATTCATCTCAAACCAATTCCGTTCAAATTCATACTTGCAAAGAGTAGTATCCAAAGTAGCAAAATAGCAATCATAAGTTAATACTCCTCAATTTGCGATAAAAAGTTTATTTGCAAAGAGCACTAACAGTGGCAAAGGTGGGTAATTAAAGAGTAGTGGTAAAGGTGGGTAATTAAATAGCAATGACAAATATAGGTAATCTCTACTACTTCTAATTTTCAGTTGGTGGTGATGCGTCCGTTCTCTAGGACATCCCACGCGCTCCCCTGCTCCCCCGCTCGCCCTCGGCGCTGAAATCCGAATGGAGATCCCCACGACCCCGCTCCCTTCCTGATCCCCTCGCCCCACGAAATCCCGTCCGGAGATCCACCCCAAGGGCAAAATCCCCATTCGGAGATCACCCGAATGTTCTCTTCCTGCGACACGCTCTGATCGAGAAGCCCTTCGTTGCTCGCACCAGCCTCCCGTCCCATCCATCGCATCCTCCCACCCCCCAACCCACCGCCGCCGCGCCGCGCCGAAAAACATCCAATACCTGGATGCCCTCGTCGACGCCTCTGCCCACGCCGTCGCCCCACGGAGTTGCCCCGACGCCGACCCCCTCCTACCTCTCAAGATCAACCGTGCCATCTTCAATGAGAGCGCCGGCTCCCGCAAGCATGCCTTCTCCCGACTCCACCTCGCTGCCGCCGCCACCTACCCTCCACCCGCCCCATCGCCCCTTCATCCGCCCCAACGTCCGCACGAAACGACCCCGAGGGCAACATCATCGCCTACCACCTCCGCCGCCTCTTCACCCACGACGACCCCTCCCTCCTGCCCCGGCCCAAAACCCTAGCCCTACCTGCACCCTCCCCTTCTCCCGTGCGGTCACCATCTCCCGATCCTGATAGGGAAACGAACTCCAAGGGGGTTTTCGTTGATCTGGTGAGGTTCGCGGGGATGGTGGACCTGTATGACAGGGAGCTAAGGAGGTGGACAATCGGGCTGATTTCCGAGTCGGAGCTGATGGGTTTCATCAATGGCCTAGCGGGCAGTGGGTGAGCCAGAGGCGGCGGAGGAAGTTTGTGGACGCGGCGTTCTTTGGGGATCACCTCCCCAGTGGGTGGAAGCTGCAACTTGGGCTCAAGTGTAAGGAGCGCATTGCATAGGTGCATTGCGTCAGTTATGTGAGGTTTGCCGCTTTGCCTTGTCATCCTTCCCTACAAATGATGATATCTTAGTGGGTTCTATGGTTATAAAGCACAATAGTTATTGTTGATTTTCTTTACAGTAATCACCTAAAATTTTGGAACCATGGAAATCTTCTACGATTTTCGAATCATGCGAAGGTTGCATCTAATTTTTCTTGATGCAATTCCAGCATGGTTAATCTAACATTCATTTTTCCGACTTGCAGTATGGCCATATTAGTCTAGATACCAAGGACGGATTGCTTGACGCATTTTATGGAATTTATGAAAAGGGTCCTCAGAATGAGTAAGTTTCTTTGGGAATAGGTAGCTACCTTTTCTTGAAATGAGGCTCCTTTTTACTTACTCGCATGTACAATTTGTGATTGCCAAATGTGATGAACCGTGATTCTTAGCTTCATTTTGTTATGTTTATCAATTTTACAGCTTTGAAGAGTATCTTGCAGCTTAAAGAGCAGGAGAGGGAGGGAGGAGACAACCAACGATCTGGGATTTTAAAAGCAATTAAAGAAGAGGCAGAAAAGCTATCGATGATTGTTTAAGGCACACATGTATGTTTGCTTTCTAAGAAAATTTCAGCTTTTATGGTTTGATTTGTGGCAATATCAGCTCCCATGCTGGTCAATTTACCCGGGCACTTCCATTTGCAATAGAAGAATGGTGTGTTATTCGTACCGTATAGTTGTAGGCCAATTATGTAAATCTGGGAACCCAAGTTGTCCAAATCCTATTGCTATTGGCAGAATTTGGCCATTTGGATTTCTTACCTAATGGTATTGTTAGTATTCAAAATATTAGGGTAGAGTATGATTATGTTCAATTATGAAAAATTTATATCTATTTTTTCTTTTATGTGTACTTAGGAACATAGGGTCAACTATTCTTAGGAACTGAATCTGTCTTTTATGTGTGCTTAGGAATGAATATGTCATGGAAATATACATCACCTACCTTCAGAAAGCTTTGTCAGGCTTTCCAATTCAGAACATGATGCATTGTTCCTGTAGAGATTATGTTATTTTTCATGATTTAGGGATCTAGCATAGCAATAACTATTTTGTTCCAATCCTCAATGTACCACCACTAACTAAAACTATATGTGCCCTAATGAGACCATGCATGAAAGTCTTATATGGATAGCACCAGTGACGGTCACGAATGCAGAGTTGTTGAATGAGGTCAGCATTAAGATGGTGAAGGACATATAGAGCTGTGCAAGGAGGCTTGCTGAGCCAAGATGGTCTGTTCCTTCCAAGGTATGCTACTGCTCTCTTTACATGCTTTTGGCAAATCAGAAAATCATTCTGTGCAGGTTCAATTGCTTGAAAAATAAGACAGTTCTTACTGATGATGTTTGTTACTTTCTGCTATTTATATTAAAAAAGATGCATATGTCTTGCAACTCTTTATTTTTTTCACAAGGTGGATTCCCAAACGCATATAATATAGGGAATGCATTGTTTTTAAATTGGCATTTTGTAATAGTTCAGAACATTTCAATGCCTGTGTTTGAAGCAGATGTACTGCTGGCATGGTGTGCCAAAATATTCTTTAGTTCATATCTACTATTTGGATTTGGGCATATTATTGCTATTAAGATGTCATATGCGGAGAAGATAGCCATATAATAGAAGAACGGCAGGAGCTGCTGTGCTAATGCGGCAAAAAACTGATAATCAATTGTGTTCTTTGATTTTTCTCTTCTTTGTTTCGTCTGCTGGTATTAGTTAAGATTAGACAGTAACAACATCAAAAGATAACCTAAGTCACAGTCAATACATAGATTGCATTTCTTGATCATTTTTTTGAAGCTGTAACAATTTTTGTACCTTCGAATAGTTATCACACATAAGTTAGAGAGGTGGTAACAAATCTCCACTACTTATACAATGCAACATAACAGGTGTTCTCATAACTTTTTTGGTACTATTCTAATGTATTTAGATTTTAGAAAATGTAAATATGTATTGTACTATTGGTTCCTTTGGCTTCTTCAAGAACCAATAACAATTGTGGTATTTCTTAATTCAACTTGACTGGTAACTTTGTATTGTATTGTTCGTAGGAAACCTTTGGATAACGTCTTGACGTTCTATTATAAAGAGGACCACATCTTCTAGGACGAACTAAACCGCAGTTGCCTCTTGAATACGTCTTAATAATGCAAGATCCGAGGAGATAATAGATTGCAATGACATGTTAGGCAAGAACAAGGCTATTTCCATGTCCGGAGAAATCTCAACATTGAGATTTCCGGTGCAACGTTGCATATGTTGTGTTAATGCTCTTGAAGGCTCGGTAAATTAGTGACCTCTGGTGTCAAAGAGATGATAAGAGAGTTTTGTTGTTTGGTCACCATTTCTGTCATATGGATTATGTGCACTCGTGTTTTACCTAATCTTGGAGTATGTTATAGAAGGTGCACTTTACAAGATGAAATGTGTGATCAATTTCAGAATACTTGCTATTGCACACGTGCTCTCAAGATACTCGGTGCGCCGAGCTTAAATTCTGTTGGTGCATTTACAAAGAATATTAACTATAAATATGTTCTTTAGTCCTGGTGTCTTCTGTACCACATAAAGGTGTATTGTTTGTATTCAAGTTAACAAGAAACATCACTACTAAATTGTGGACATCTTTTCCAATTTGATTTCTTTACTACCTTGCAGATATATGGTTTGCTGGATGTGTATAATAGAAAACTAATGTGGTTGATATTGAGTCAACACTAACCCATGTCTGCCAAGCAGTAAGTCTTTTTTTCTCTCCTAATTCTTGGCTCAAAGCTTACATGTTACCATGCAGTTATGCTGTTGTTTCATTTTATGCATATCCAAGTAGAAAGAAATATGCCTTAAAAATGTAGATAGGGATATACGGATTACTTTAGTGCAAGAATCATGCTTTCTTGATCTCTTTGTTTCTTCAGGTCCTGAAAAATAACACAGTCTCAAAAGATATTCTGAAGTTGTGAGCACTTAAGACCTAATGTGGCTGTTTGGGGATCTCTGTTAGCAGCATGCTGGATGCATGGTTATCTTGACCTCGGTGCATTTGCTGCAAAGAAAATTTTGGAGTTGGATCCTAATCATGATGGAGCATATGTTCTTTTATCAAACATACATGCAAAATCTGGTAATTGGAATGATGCTCAAGAGGTGAGGGGAGCAATGGAAGTCCATGGGGTTTTGAAAGATACAGGCTGCAGTCGAATGGATATGAATGAGACTGTTCACGAGGTTGCAGCTGGAGGAGAGAAACATTTGGAAAATGACAAGATCCCTCTGTAGCTTGATGTGATAGTTGCAAATTGATGATTCATGGCTATGCTCCTGAAGTCGACGATGTTTGAGTTGATTTGGGCAAGGAAGAAAAGGGAGATGATGTTGTGCTGCACAGCGAGAAGCTTGTCCTTTCTTTTAGTCTGATCAATTTCAGAAGGGGATCTTGCATCCATATTGCAAAGAGTAGCAGGTATTTGTGAGGAATTTCACTCTTTTATGAAGTTAGTCTTGCAATTGTGCAAAAAGTGATTGTGTTGCGAGATAGGATTCTTTTGCATCATTTAAAAAATGGGAAGATCTCTTGTAGAGTTTTTTTTTACTGTTAAATTGCATGGAATTTATTTGCCCAGATTGTAGATAATTTATTAATCTTCCATGTTTGGTATGAGCAAATGTAATCTCTACTATATAAAGCAAGAGTTTCTTCCCGCGTCACCAACCAAGGCGTTATTTTTGTCCCCAGCATAGTAAATCATGTTGAAGTCGCCGAGCACCAACCAAGGCCCATTCAGAGAAGTCATAGAGGATGTAATCTCCTGCAGGAAGGTTGGCTTGTCGCAGTCCTCTGTTGGCCCGTACACCGTAGTAAGCAAGAAGGAGGCGCCATCACTACGAAGGGAGACATGCACTGTGAGAGAGTATGCTCAGACTATCGGATCTGACAGATGGACCATGTCTTCATTCCATAGAATTAAAATGCCACCCCTGGTTTGATGGGCCGGCAAAAAGCAGAATGAAGTTAAGCTTTGACCGCCTATCTGCTAGGCTATATTCTGGTCGACCAACTGCAATTTTGATTCCTGAAGGCAAGCAATTACCAGGCGGACATCTTGCAGAGTTTGCCTCACCGAAGCACGGCGCACCAGTCCATTAAGGACACGAACATTTTTTCGATAAAGGAAGTTTTTATTAATCTTAGTAAATTACATCAAGTTGATACAATTATACTAAGAAGATTCCCGGCCTCTACACAGTTAGGGTATACACAGCCAAACACACACACAAGAAAAGACAAAGGAACCGTCGCGGCAAACTACATCACGCAATATTGTCTTCAAGGCTATCCACCATCATAGCAACACTTGGACCACGATAAAAGCTCTCCAATGACAACGTCTCCAAGAAGGACTCGATACGCACACGCACCGCCATTGCTATGATCCAACCAGTGAAGGCTAGACCAAAGGTTTTCACCTCGGAGAGTAAATCCTCAGACTATAAAACAATGCCTTCAACAAGGCCATTGTCAGGTACAACCAACTAAGGTCAGACCTAGAGATTTATTAAGGACACGAACATTCCAGGTTAGAATACTGCAGTGCCACATGTGTTGGAAAGCACGCCACTTATATGGTGCAATTCGACCATTGGAAGCCAATTGCTAGGATCAGACATGCAGACATAATCTTCATATTGATAGTGAAGACCTGAACAGGATAATGATGCACAACTGGGAGACATACATGGATACAGCTGTTGAAAGCAAATCCCAATCCCTGCCAGCCGAAGATAGACAGGACATTGCATGCATACATGGGTTGATAGCTTCAGCATAGCAAAAGGAGAAGCAAACTTTTGGACGAAGACAGACACATAGCAACACAGTGGCATGAGGCAGCTACTAACAGCCAGCATAGCAGCCACAACGACAGGAGCAAAAGCTAATTGAGAGACAGATATAGAAGCAAAAGACATCTCTCAGCAGACCAGCCTACGCACTTGCCAGGCTCAACCCTGAGTCACTCGCCGCAGACTGCATCCTCTGCCCCGGCCACACAGCCAAGAGCCTGCATGACGCGCTGGCTGTGGTCATCGATACGGCAAATGTCTTTGAGGGCCGTAATTGTCTCCTCCGCAAGCGGCTTGTCAAAGAGGTTGATGAAGCGCTGCACAGCCTCAGCGGGCACCTGGTTTGCCTTTGGTGAACAAAAGCCGAGACGGCGCGCCAAAAGTTCCTGTGCCATTTTTGCCGTCGGGATGGACTTGGGCTTGGCCGCGAGGCGCACACTGCGACGCGGACGATCGGCAGCTCGCAAACATGAAGCGCTGGCCGTGCTAACCGAGCGACCAGTCACCGCCTTGGTTGCCTTCAGGGAAGCCTGCGAAGCATGCCCGGTGATTAGCGGCTCGGGCGGCCGGAGAAAGACCTCCTGGAGGAAATGTTCAGCAGTGTGATTTGCAGAATATGGATGAGCAGCTGGAGGTGGGGTCCGCTGGCTTGCAGGATTAGCAGTAGAGGAGTGCTCTGCTGATGACGATCGATGAAGCGGCAGCTCTACTGACGAGGCGCCTGCAGAGTTAGCGCGGCCGGAGGCGCGCAGTAGAAGGCGGGCCGGCGAGGACCTGCCAGCAAGGCCGATCGGCAGTGAAGCAAAGCACAGAGGGCTTGCCACTGGAAGCTTGAGCACCGCTTCCTCCATCCTTGGGTCGGACCTCACGCTGAGGGAAGCATTCGGAGGTGGCTGAAATAGCGTAGCCAGGACAGGATCCACCTTCATGAATTGAGGCGTTTCACTTGGAGGCGAAATGTCCATTGGCTCAGGGCTTTAACGACAATGAAGAGCGACTAAAAGTTCCTCACCGAATTACCGAATTCTTTTCTCTGGATTGTGTGTTACTAATATCAAATATTGTTATGTAAATGAATAAGCGGCCAGAAATAACAAAATTTCCAAAGAAAGAACTTCTACTCATGCTTCCTTTTCTTTCATTCACAAGTCACAACCACCCTCTATTAAACATCATATCCTCTCATATTTCATGTTACAGCTTTTATAAATCACACAAATTGTACAAGTCTCAATTCAATGATAAAGAAGAACTCCTTCTGTATCAACTTGTCCATCAAATGAATTCACCGGTCAATTCCTTCAATCTTGTCTTCAACCTCTGAGTACAGTTCCCGGAGCCTTTCCAAGTTCTCATCTGATGTCTCCCAGTAGCCTCTGCCACTGGCTTCTAGGAAGGTTCGAACCAGCTTCCTGAATACACCCGAGCAATTGACGACAACATCAATCCTGGGACGTCCAAGCTCCTCAAGGCTGACAGGCTCCACACGGTTGACACGGCCAAAGGTATCAGCAACTGGGCGGACACCGACCATCCACAGCACCTGTGCCAATGACTCGCCGTAGATGGAGTTGAAAACATTCAGATATGCTGTAGACCCAACATTGCCCTTGTCTGGTGGGAAGCTGAAAACAGTTATTGCCAGTTTCTTCTCCTCCTGCAGAAGACAATAAAAAAGCTAAGTATTTTTTTTGTTTGGTTGCCAACTTATACATACAAGAGTTGAGAAATGAGTATTAGTATATTCATCCACTAGGAATTTTTCATTGAAGTGCAGACTATATCACATAATTTGAATTTAGGATTATGCACCCAAAGTGTTGAATTTTGTCCTAACATGATCTAATGTTTCATTTGAAGAATTAGAATTTCTGTCAGTTGGCAGCTAATCCTTGTAATCTGTTCCTAATTTTCACTAAACTTTGTGTGATCATATGCATCATAGGAATGCATTATGTTTTCATCATCTATGTAATCTTTCATTCTCATAGTAGGCTTGCGGATATGAATAAGAAATTCTTCAGTCGATGAAGGGCGCGAGATGGAAGAATTAATTGATCAATTGAACGAGCAGTTCCAATTTTCAGCATGACACTGAAGTAGTTGAGCTAATATGTTTATTACCATGTAATCTTAAATTTCCCCCAAATATCTCAAGGAGAGGTAAACGTCAGAAAAAATCATGTGTGACATTTTGTTGCCTTTGCTCTTTAGCAGAATCAGTGCAATTTGTACAGTACTAATATGCAGCAACTGTGTGGAAATACATACCTTGGTTTTTCTCTTCAATTCTACCCACCACTCCCTTAACCTCCTCACCAGCTTCTCACTGCTCTTCTTCCTCACCGGCATATGCCTAGTTGTGTACGCCTCCAGCTTAATCACCAGAGCTATGCTCCTCAAAGGCAGGAATGCAAATACCGCAGCCGCAACGAGCAGCGACACTGCAACTTTGTTCGTGCTCTGGGACCAAGTAACATTGTCAGATTGGCTAAGTTGCGAGAACAGAAAGTCATATTTATGACTTAGGAGTGATCAAGGAGCAGAACCTGAGGGAATGCTGCAAGCATGAGGGACCGAAGCTTGAGGAGAAAAATGTTCCCAGCCAGCACGTGTGCCTCCAGCTGCGAGATGGCTTCTTGCAAAGCCAGGAGATGTTCCACGGTTCGTCTCCGAGGAGGAGTTGAGACTTCAAATGCACCTATCAACTGTCTGGTCCCGTTATGCTTTTGCCATAGCATGAAGAGAGTAGAGCCGAGCAAAAAGACAGGAAACATGTACCAGATCCAGCCTCTGCAGGTCTCAGCATACAAAACGCCGTAACAAAATCCTGAAAAAAGGGAGAAAATGTTGCAACTACTGGCGGCAATGTTTTCCATCTAGCTGATATGAAAAGCTCAGAGATCATGAATATAACCTGTAAACCATGTAGAGGAAACATAATAACAAGTCCTATGATTTAAGTGGATCTTCCCAATCGGCCAAAGAGAGAAGCCTTTTGCCTATTTCAATCAAAGGAAGCAGAAGTTCCTGCATATTAAGAGGGAATCAACCAACATTAATAATCTTAACAAAAGCTGAATTATGACCAATCTCTGACACATACTGTAATGACATGTTGCAATTTGCGGTTATCAACGAAATTTCACGTGAGATGTTTACTTAAAGCTTCAGTGGTTGTCTGACAGTAAAATCCCTTTCCTCAGGATTGTCCTCATCCTTCAGTATCAGCAAACCCATTCTCACCAGAGTATAAGCAGCGAGCAGGAATGAATAAGCAAGCATCAAGTCATCCGAACTGCTCTGAGCAAAATACTAATTTGCTCTGAATCTTGAGGAATGCTGCTGCAGTTGCCCGTACAGTGCCTCCAATATCTTGTAGGGGCGCTATTGAAAGATTCGGAAGATAGGATTCTCACCGCGGACAGGCTCGCGAGGAGAGGGTGGCCGCATTTCACCGTTTGCGTCCTTTGCGGCACGGCCCCGGAAACTTCCAACCATTTGCTGTTGCTCTGTTCATTCGCGAGACAGGTATGGCGGGCGGTGCTAACGAACATCCACGCTGGGCTGGCTGTGCGAGCGCCGTCAGACCAGTCAGATAACGTTACTTGGTGGACAAGCACTCGACGACAAATTCCACGGCACAGGCGGAAGATTTTCGATGGGGCTGTTACTTACAGTCTATGGAACATTTGGAAAGAGAGAAATAACAGGATCTTTGAGAATTCCTACAGAACGGTACAACAAGTGGCCGACAACGTCGCGCAGGACATTCGCAGTCGTCAGATGGCCTTCGGGATGGCCTAGTGCATCCTAGGAATTTCGTTTTCTGTTTTGGTGTTCCTTGTTTGCGCCCCCGGGTTTTGTAGGGGGGTCTTTGTACAGGGATTGTATCTTTCCCTCTCTCTCTCTCTCTCTCTCCTTGCTTCTGTTCGGAAACAATCCCTCCGATCTGTAACACTGTAATGCTGTGTTTTTTCCTATCTTAATGCATTTGGCAGAGCTCCTACCTTTTCTTCAAAAAAAAAAAAAAAGAAAGATTCGGAACCATTTGCTAACAAATTCGTATGGAGGAACTTTATCAACTGCAGAAGGGGCAAGGCAAGGAATTCCCATTAATTCCTAAACTGCATAATCTTTTTTGTATATCAATTATATTTCAAACCTAGGGAAAACTAAGAAGGATACCATCTCCCCAGCTAGCCATTGTGGGTTGCAAAGATAGCATCTTCTGGGCAAATGTTGAAAAGATAGCATCTTCTGGGCAAATGTTGTGATATCATCTAGAGTCATTTCGTCCATACATTGAAGAAAATAATCGATAGGCTTCCTGATGGCGATGTCAACAAAGAATAAAAAGGCATCAATGATTTTCTACGTTAGGCTTATGAAAAAAATTGATTCAAAGTGACGTAGATATTGGCTTACCTGCAGCCGTAAATCAAAAGCTGCCTCCCAATATCTTCTGCAACGATTACCTGCAGTGCAAAGTTAACAGAGGGATATCGAATCTTATTAACTGACAACACACAAGAAGAGATTGTGGACTTGTGGTGCGGTTTCAAAATTACCCTAGATTCAAGATTTGTTAATACAGAGGAAATTGTTGAAATTATTGAGTTTTTCGCGCATGTCAGTTAAACCTCTGCCACTGTATACATGCAAATCACATCGCGGTTTAGAACAGGCAGCTTCAGTGAATACACAAGCTGTTTGTCAGGACCTGCGAAAGAGGACAAAGAAAACGGTTAAGTTCAGAGACTGAGTTGGCTTTAAAACTGAAGACGGCGGAATGGGAGAAGACTGGAACGACTTCACTTAATTGGTTGGAGGGCAAGGATTACTTCACCAAGCGACTAAGCTGGAATCGATGGGAGTAGAAAGACGTAGTAATTACTGGAGATGTTTTGACTGTTGTCGTTTACTGTTGAAAGTAACTTTGTTTTACCCATGTAATTTTGAACTCAGGCTTATTAGCCAATCTCGGAAAAGGAAAAAGAATCACGAGCTGATTCAACAACTTCTTCCTCAAGTAGAGTAGGGCTTAACGTAGAAGTTCTGCTCTTCCTATCCCAGTTCCTCATCAACTTTCCGATTTGCCACAAATATATTACGTTGCCGATTTCGCTATGCTCTGGGTTTGACACTGTTCTACCAAGTATGGCATGGTCCACACGGCATACCTTGTCCAGGCGTTGCAATAGCAATCAATTCTTCGATTGCGACATTGACAGCCTTTGCAAAAAAATCTGATGGCTGCACTAATAAAAAATAGATGTAAAAAATTATATTAGACCACAAATAAAAAAGGAAAAGCCAAAGCCAGCAATTTTAACATATTAAAAGCCAAACCACTATGGTTCATGCTAGAATTAACTGCTATAAGATGGCATACATATTATTCTGCACATTTGCACTCCAAAATATTTTTTGGCCAACAAGATCCTCATCTTTGGTAACATTTTTGAAATCCATAAAATGCTCGCGGTCGTCCAGACCTACACAAGACAGAAGCAAAAAAATTATGAAAGCATTTCAAAATAGATAGGGAAATAATGTAAAGAAGGTTAACACCTAGAGATCTACTTCTACATTACTTGCAGAAAATTCTGCTTCTGAGTAGTTCTGAGTACTTCTACATTACTTGCAGAAAATTTTTATGAGGATGGCAATTTTACCCATGGGTTTGGGTACCCGTGGGTATCCGACCCGATAAGAGCGGGCACGGGTAACACATTAGACCCACGGGTTTTCGGGTTTAGGTACCCGATAAGGTCATAGGATGGGCATGGGTACCAATTTGTACCCATGGGCACCCATGGGTATCCTATGTCATGTGGGCCCCATTTAAAATATGCATTAAAAACAAAATATTACTTCCCCAATCCCCTGAAAAGTCTTGTGGGTTCGGGTGGGCGGCACAGTTTCGAGTTTCGGGTTCGGGTGGGCAGCAGTCGTACTCGGAGGTACATGCACAAATCCTTGTCTCACCCCTCTTCCCTGTGCAAGATGTTAGACATATACCTACGCCCCTGCCTGCCTTCAGTCCAGCATGGACCCGCATGTCTTCGGTCCAGCATGGACCCGCCATGCATGCATGCATGCATGCACCCGCCTCCTTTGTATTTGGCTGGTTAGTTATATTAGGCATATCCAAGATTAGATGCAATCTCTTTGGTTTGTTTCCATGATTGTAAACTGTCCTATATATATGCCTCAATGGCCAATACAAAGATCATTGCGTGAGATATATTTCCGCTCTCATGGTATCAGACCCTCGGGTCTCTCCCGAGCTCCTTCCGCTAACCCTCATCAAGGGCGGCGATCTCTCGATTCTGTCGCCTCACTGCGCCGAGCGCCCGCCAAGCACGCCCACTCCTGGCCGACCCTCACGGCCGCTCTCGGCTTGTGTTGTGCCCGTCTCGCCTCCTTCCCGATCCCATCTATATGCTCGATGGCTGGCGACGCCTCTGAACTCGACCGCCTCCGCCAGGAAGTCAAGGAACTCCGCGCGGCTGCTGCCCAGCGCACCTTGGACGACCAACTCCGCGCCGATGAGGAACGCCGAGTCGCCGAGGTTACAGCCGCTGCCGAGCGCCAACGCCTGGAGGCCGAACGCGAGGCCGCCGAGCGCCGCCGCTGCGAAGACGAAGCTGACGCCCTCCTCATCGTCAACCTCCACGCTCAGGCCGTCGCCCTCACCAACATCAGGGCCCTCGTCCCCATGGTTCTTGAGGTCGGCTCCACCTCCTACCCCAAGTGGCGTGGTCTCCACCTCATCACCCTTGGGAAGTACGCCCTCACCGACCATGTCCTCTCCGATGATGTCCGCCCCGAGGTCGCGCCATGGCATCGCATGGACTGTGTCGTCATCTCCTGGATCTTTGGCACTATCTCCGCCAACATCCTTGAGATCGTCATGACCTCCAGTGATCTCAATCATCAGCCCACCAGCCGGGCTGTTTGGCTCGCTCTCGAAGACATGTTCCTCGGCAACAAGGAGACACGTGCTCTCCTGCTCGACACCGAGTTTCGCACGTTCACCCAAGGTGATCTCAACATCTCTGATTATTGTCGTCTTAAATCCATGGCAGATCAGCTCGGCAGCCTCGGCGAGCCTGTCCCAGATCGCACCCTTGTTTTGGCCACTCTTCGTGGCCTTAACGACCGGTACGGCAACGTGGCCTCCTACACCAAGCGCCAGACGCCGCTGCCGTCATTTGACAAGGTCCGAAATGACCTCCTGTTGGAGGAACTCACTCTTGACGACAAGGCCAAGGTGACCCCCACGGCCCTCCTCTCCACCGGCCCCCGCCATCCTCCTGGGGGCGCACCGTCTGCCTCGACCGGTGGCAACAATCGCCGTCGCCGTAACAGCAGGGGGCAACCGCGGCAACAATCGCCGTCGCCGTAACGCTCGCAACAATGGCGGTGATCGGGCGCCGAAAGGAGGCTGGCCGCCCTCTTTCTTCAACCCTTGGAAAGGCACAGTGCAGGTCTGGCCGGCTAACGTACCACGGCCCGGACACGGCGCGGCTTCACCCCACCCCTCGGCGACATCCAGTGCGCCGCATGCGTTCACTGCGGTCGCCGGGCAGGGCGACCATCCGGTCGAATACGCCTGGCCCTTCTACGGTGGCCCTACGGTCGATCGTCGCCGCGGCCTGCCGCCCAGCTTATCCGGTGGGTGCTCTTCTTTGGTGCTCCCAATGAGCTTCCTCGGCGGCCGATCAGTCGCATTGGTGGCGCCTTCAACACCATGCATCTGTCGCCACCACCCTCCACTACATGGTACATGGATTCGGGCGCTAGTAACCACTTGACATCCGATCCCGGTAACCTTTCTGTTTCCCATCCATCTTCTACTCCCTCCCATATTGTAGTTGGCAACGGCTCCTTGATTCCGATCACTTCAGTTGGTTCTACTCACATTCCTGCTGCCCATGGTCCTCTCGCACTTCGCCACGTGATGGTCACACCTCACATTATCAAAAACTTAATATCTGTTCGTCAGTTTACCATTGACAATAACGGTTCTGTCGAGTTTGACCCATTTGGTCTCTCTGTGAAGGACCTTCGCACCAGGAGCGTGATCGCCAGGTGCAATAGTTCTGGCGACCTCTACCCACTGCTGCCGTCGTCCCCGCCTCCACAAGCCCTCCTTGCCACCAGCACCACTCTTTGGCATCGTCGTCTTGGTCATCTTGGCATGGATGCACTTCATCACCTAGCTCGCTCCACAGCTATTTCGTGTACCCATACCACTAGTGATACTCTATGTCATGCTTGTCAGTTGGGTCGCCACATTCGTTTACCCTTTTCTTCATCCAGTTCTCGTGCTTCTCGGAATTTCGATTTAATACATTGTGACCTATGGACCTCTCCCGTTGCTAGTGTCTCTGGTTATAAGTATTACTTGGTTATTCTTGATGATTGCTCTCATTTCTTTTGGACATTTCCCGCTTAAAGTCCGAGACTTTCGCCACCATCTCTAACTTTTTCAGATACGCCCACACCCGCCGCACCGCTATTAAATCGGTCCAATGCGATAACTGGCCGTGAGTTTGACAACCTGTCAGCTCGCTCCTTCTTCCTCACCAATGGTGTCTCTCTCCGCATGTCGTGCCCCTACACGTCTCAGCAAAATGGCAAAGCTGAGCGCTCCATCCGGACCATTAATAATGTTGTTCGCACTCTTCTTATTGAAGCCAGTATGCCTCCCCAGTATTGGGTCGAAGCGCTACACACCGCCACCTATCTCGTCAATCGGCACCCCACCAAAACCCTCGCATATTCCACTCCTCACCACACCTTGTATGGCTCACCACCATCATACGACCATCTCCGGGTATTTGGCTGTCGTTGCTATCCTAACCTTTCTGCCACCGTTGCCAACAAACTTCTGCCTCGTTCCACGCTGTGCACCTTCCTTGGCTACTCTCCTGAGCACAAAGGCTATCGATGTCTCGACATGAGCTCAAACCGGGTTATTATTTCTCATCACGTCACCTTCGACGAGAATTATTTTCCCTTTGCCAACCTCGCGACCTCACGCCTCGATGATACTAACTCGGATTTTTGATGAATATGGAGTCTACTACGCTGCCCATCGGCCTTGCTCTCCTGCAGTCCTCGACGATCCCGCACTGCTGCTCACTGGTCCTCACGGCGGTTGAGGCTAATCGCCCAGCGCCGCACCACCTCTCCCGGCCGCTGGCTCAACTCCACGCCTTCCGTGGTCTTGTACCACTGGCCGTTGCCAGCTGAGGCGACTAAGCCCGACGTCTTCCTTCGGTCCGTCTCGCTGGCCGCGTGCACCTTGTCAGGTCGCCGCCAGCCGAGCTGGCCCGACCTCGACGCCACGTCACCGATCTGCCGCCTTGGTGGCTGCAGACAATGGGCCGATGGTTTCTGCCTCGCCCCACGACTCCTACCGCGACGCTCGCCCTTCTGTGCTCGCCGCCACAACCAGACGCACCGTGGGGGCCCCAGTCGTCGTTCCCATCCTGCCGGTGGACAATGCCCATGGCATGACCACCCGGGGAAAAACGGGATTCCGTCTTCCCACTGACCGGCTGCTTCTCCATGCGACCAACCTCTCGCCAATTCCCAAGACGTACCGAGGAGCCCTCGCTGATCCCAACTGGCGATCCACCATGGCTGAGGAGTTCGCTGCTCTCCAGAAGAACGACACTTGGGACCTCATCCCTCGGCCGCCCGGCGTCAATCTTGTCACCGGCAAATGGATTTTTCGCCACAAGTTTCATACCGACGGGTCCCTTGATCGCTATAAAGCTCGATGGGTGCTCCGGGGCTTCACACAACGCCCCGGCATTGACTTCGACGAGACCTTCAGCCCCGTGGTAAAGCCGGCAACCATCAGAACGGTTCTGACTCTGGCTCTTTCTCGTGATTGGTCCGTTCATCAGCTTGATGTCAAGAACGCCTTTCTCCATGGCACTCTCTCCGAGACGGTCTACTGCATGCAGCCCTCTGGTTTTGTTGATCCTGCTCATCCGAACCATGTGTGTCGCCTCAACAAGTCACTCTATGGCTTAAAGCAGGCGCCCCGGGCTTGGTTCAGTCGATTTGCTACACATCTCCTCTCTCTGGGTTTTGTTCAAGCAAAGTCCGATCCGTCTCTATTTATTTTTCGCCGTGGCAGTGAGACAGTCTACTTGCTGCTTCATGTTGATGACATCGTCCTCACCGCCTCCTCCGATGCTCTACTCCGGCGTACTATCTCAGCTCTTCAACAGGAGTTCTCCATGAAGGACCTCGGCCCGTTACATCATTTCCTCGGGCTATCAGTGACACGACAGAATGGCACCATGCATCTCTCTCAGCGCCACTATATCCCTGAGATCCTTGAGCGCGCGGACATGTCTGAGTGCAAACCCTGCAGCACTCCGGTTGACACACACTCGAAGCTCTCTGCTACCGGTGACCCTGTTGATGATGCTACCGACTATCGGAGCCTCGCCGGTGCCCTCCAGTACCTGACGTTCACTCGCCCTGACATCACCTACGCCGTTCAGCAGGTTTGTTTGTTCATGCATGATCCCCGAGTTCCCCACCTCACCTTGGTGAAGCGTATTCTTCGCTATCTTCGTGGCACGCTTGATCATGGTCTTCTCCTCCACCGGACGTCCCCTACTGCCTTAGTTGTCTACACTGATGCTGACTGGGCCGGCTGCCCCGACACTCGGAAATCTACATCCGGTTACGGTGTGTTCCTTGGAGATAATCTCATCTCTTGGTCCTCCAAGCGTCAACACACTGTGTCCCGCCCAAAGGCCGAGGTCAATATCGTCTTTGTGGCAAATGGAGTCGCCGAGGCCACCTGGATCCGCCAGCTTCTGTTCGAGCTTCACTCTCCGCTTGATCGAGCCACCTTGGTCTACTGCGACAACATCAGCGCGGTGTATCTCTCCACCAATCCGGTCCAGCATCAGCGGACTAAGCATGTGGAGATCGATCTTCACTTTGTTCGTGAGCGCGTCGCACTTGGCCAGGTTCGGGTTCTTCACGTGCCTACATCGACTCAGTTTGCGGACATCTTTACCAAAGGTCTACCGTCGACTGTCTTCACCGAATTCCGGTCCAGTCTCAACGTTCGGCCTTCTACCGTTTCGACTGCGGGGGAGTGTTAGACATATACCTACGCCCCTGCCTGCCTTCGGTCCAGCATGGACCTGCATGTCTTCGGTCCAGCATGGACCCGCCGTGGATGCATGCATGCATGCACCCGCCTCCTTTGTATTTGGCTGGTTAGTTATATTAGGCATATCCAAGATTAGATGCAATCTCTTTGGTTTGTTTCCATGATTGTAAACTGTCCTATATATATGCCTCAATGGCCAATACAAAGATCATTGCGTGAGATATATTTCCGCTCTCACAAGAGACATACAAAGACTTGTTCTAGGTCAATGTCATACGAGAGACATTTGGGGTTGTATCGTCAACAATGGGGGTGTATCTTTGAGTATTGGGGTTGTATCGTCCAGTATCAGGGTGTATCTTCGAGTATTGGGGTTGTATTGTAGAGTATCAGGGTGTATCATCAAGTAACCAAAGAAACTTAACCTATCATAACAATCAGTTCTCCAAGTATGAGTGCATGACAAAACCTCGAGGCGACGAGTAATTGTATTTTAGGCAAGGGCCCAACACATAAATTTTATTTGTTGTCTCCCCTCAAGGTGTATCCGGGTGTATCGTCGAGAGGGTGGTTTTTGTGGGCGGTATCGTAGTTGTATCATTGAGTATCATCATGTATCGTCGAGTATCAGGGTCTATCATTGATTTTTAGGGTCATACAAAATGTAGGAAGTTCTAGAAGCCCATCTGCCAACCAACCAAACGGCCCACGACCCATTTGCCCACCAATTTAGATCGGACCAGTACAAAGTTCTCCTTAGCGAAGATCAGACCAGTACGAAGATTCTTCTTGCCGCCGCCCACCACCTCCCCATTCTCGCCACCTCTCCCGTGCCGTCCTCCCCCAGCTCCACCTCGCCGAATCTTCAGACAGGTCCGTTCTTTTCTTGAGCCATTCAAGTGTTAAATACATGCTCTTTTGTAAATTTAGACACAACTATTGAGTCGACGTTGGAATGCCGGCGGAGCTTTTGGGTTTCGGGGGTTTTGAGGAAGGAGATTCATGGCTTTCAGGACGCCGTCAGGACGAGGAGGTCAAGGGCTGGGGAGCGAAGCACTGCAGAAACATATAGGGAAGAGGAAGCTTAGCATAATTACAAGCTAAAAAAGCTCTCGGATGTCGCAAGGGAGCGAGCGGCTGCTGCAGAAACAGAGGAAAGAGGTTGATTTTCTAATTTTTTTAAAAAAATGGGTTGTTAGAAGCTATCGTCGAATCTTTGGATTGCTAGAGCTATCAGTGAATCGGTGTTTACTTAGTAGAGAAAAACGTAGAGGGACCTAAATATATTTTCGTTTTTTTGCGTAATTCCGGTTTATTGTGTTTCTTTTTTAAAAAATAGGTCGCTAAGATCCATTAGCGAATCTGTGGACTATTATAAACGGTCAGCAAATCTGCGGTTCCTGTTTTTGGGAGAAAACAAATGTATTTTTGTTTTTTTTCGTAATTTTGATTTTGCTTTCTTAAAAAAAATGTCGCTAGAACCCGTCGGCGAATATGTGAACCGCTATAAATCATCAGTGAATTAGTGTTTTTTGTTTTTAGGAGAAAACCGCGGAGGGATATAAATGTAATCTTATTTGTATTTTTATTTTTTGTGTCAGGACCCGTCGGCCAACATATAGGTTACTATAGACTTTCGACGAATCTATGTTTTTTTTAGAAAACCACGGCTAGCCAGAATAATGCGCTATATTGCGTCGCGCATGACGATACAACATGAAAAATCTGAGAAATTTGGTCGCATTTTTAGTTTTCATATTTTTTTAGAAAAATGAGTTGATAGGACCCGTCGGCGAATCCATAGATTGTTATAAACCTTCGACGAATATGTGTTTTTTTTAGAAAATTGCGGTTAGGATCCGTCGATAAATCTATAGGCAACTATAAACCTTCAACGAATCTGCGTTTTTTTTTAAAACCGTGGCTATTTTTTTACGTATTTCAGAAAATTTGGTCGCATTTTCGGTTTTTTATTTGTTTAAAAATAATGGGTCGTTAGGACCCGTCGGCGAATCTATGGGCTGCTATAAACCTTCGACGAATCTATGTTTTTTTTGAGAAAACCACGGTTACGACCCGTCGGCGAATCCATGGGTTGCTATAAACCTTCGACAAATCTGTGTTTTTTTTAACTGTAGAGGGATATAAAGTAATTTTTTTTCACAGTCCGTTTCGCTAAAAAAACACCCGAAAGCGAATCTATGTGTTGCTATAAACCTTCGACGAATCTGTGTTTTTTTAACTATAGATTGTAAGATCGAGAATGCCGACTAGAAGGGGTGAATAGGCGGCTTTGAAAATTTCTTCTTCAATTAATTAAAATCTCGCCTAAATACCGCTATGTGAAAACCTAAACAATAATGATGCAGAAGCGAAAACTTATGTTTTGACAATTAAGCCTAAGTCAACTAGGCTCATTAAGCATACTAACTATTTATGCCTCTACCAATAATTCCCAATACTAAATACAAGCAATCAAACCATCAATTCTATGAATACAAGTTGCTTGAGTATAAATAAAGAATATAATGCAAATCACAAGAGACACACCGATATTTTACCGTGGTGTTCGGAGACTTGCCGGTCTCCCCTAATCCATGTTGAGGCTAGTCTAAACCACTTAGGACCGGCTCCACGAATTGAGCACTCGCCTCTATTCCACTAGTGGTTGCTCTTTCCTGCTCCGAGTAGGCGAGCACCGACCTTCACAACTTGCCGGGACTTCTCACAACCTTTGTCGAGAAGCCCACCTTTGTCGACCAAGAGTAACAAGTTAAGCCCTTTTGCTTGAACTTCACCTAGTGCAACACATGCACTCCGGTGAACACCGAGTGCAACACATCCACAAGAATCCCCTCAAGTGCAACACATGCACAAGAGGCTCTCAATCCCCTTCTAATTGCAACACATGCAATTAGAGCTCACTCTTAGCTCAAGAATCAAATTGGAGAGTGAAATAAATGCACAACTCAACCACAAAGAGCAATGGACTCTCAAAAACCCCAACAACATGCAAATGCTAGCCCCCAAGACTCCTTATATAGCCTCCATAAGAAAAACTAGCCGTTGGGGGGCAAAATGGGCAAAAGTGCCCAGGAGACCCGGTAATACCGCCCTAGGGGTGGTACTACCACTCCTCAGAGTTCAACAGCTAAAAAACTAGTTGTTACTCAGAAAATGCGGTATTACCGCTCCTTAGGCCGGTACTACCACTCACACCCCGGTAATACTGGCCATCAAAAAGATAAAGGAAACCCTTCTCTGGAATTTTCATACCGCCTAGGGTGCGGTACTACCGCACTAGGGGCGGTACTACCGCTTCTTATGGCGGTCATACCACTGGCACAACACTAAAACGGCCATAACTTTTTTACTCCGAACTCCGATTTAGGTGATCTTTGATTCTATGCGAAGCTTATCACGAGAGCTATAATCTCCACCTATTTTCAAGATTTAAGCAACTATAGATATTTTTAAATATCACCAAAACCAAACTCTAATGTAGTCATTCAAGTCTAAAATCTGATTTTTCGAAATCCCTCATATAGACTTGATGAAGGGCATGACTATAAGCTAGAAAAAGTCAATGAGATCAAATATTGAGCCATGTGATGATCAACTCATGATCAAAATAATTCTTACAAAACATATTTGCAAATTTTAATCACATGCTCTAAGATCAAATGAACACCAATATTTTGCAAAACACATTTGCAAACAATCCGAAAACCTATAAGATCAATCCTCTAGCCATGTAAGGATCAACACATGATCCCGATACTTTGCAAAATACATTTGCAAATGCCAACACATGCTTTAGGATTGAAACCCATAACCTCTAGTTTATTTGCAAACCACATTTGCAAATAACAAATTAACATTTTGCAAAACACATTTTGCAAACACAAAGCATAACCTTTGTGATGATCAACACATGATCAAGTCACAAGTTAAAACACCAATGCATGAGCTCTTACTTTTTGCAACACATGCAAAACTTAACTCCATGCAAAACAACATAAACCAAATTATATGAGCTATCTCCCTTTTGCAACACATGCAAATCCATAGCTCCATGTAAAACCAAATCGATTAAGATTCAAATAAGATGCAAGCATGAGAACCCTTATTTGCAACATATGCAAATACTTAGCTCATGCAAAAACCAAACAAGAGAGTGAGCTAGAGTGAACCGGATTGAGTTCATCAACACATGATGAAGCTGAAGCTATAAGACTTAACCCCTCTTAATAGTACGGCACCTAACTAGCAACCCGGTCTCCCATCCAAACACCGAGACCGGTAAAAGACTAGGAACACATCCTTAGCCCTAACTAGTTATACCTTTGCTTCTCGCAACCACTTGGAGATTTTATGATTTCCATCATCTTCTCTCCAAGCCGGGTCCTCTCTTCTTGTCTATCAACACATGATAAACTTCCTCTCTTCTTCTCTTCGGGATAACTTCTTGAAGCTCATCAACACATGATGACTTCTTCCCTGATTCTTTATTTTTTTGGACTCAACTTACTTCACAACTCATAGAAGATTGTTAGTCCAACACACACGGTTGCCTCAATCATCAATTGCACTTCATTAACACATAATGGATGCCCCCGAGATTGATTGAGCACAACCCAAAGACAATTGATTGAAAGATTAATTGTGTCTTGAGTAAACTAATGTAACTAATGTTTCATTATACTCAAGAGCTTTCGATTGCCTAGAATCAACAAAGTGAACCATCAACTCATGATTAGTTCTTTGTTTATTTAATGGCAACCGAACACAATTTAAATTGATACGAGTATATATTAACTACACAAGTTTCATATACTCAAGAGGTTATTTCAAAATAATGATCTTTGATATAGAAAGATGAATTAGATCAATACTAATTGAAACATCAAGGTAAAGTATGAACTCCCCCTAAATGTGTGCATTCATGTATATATGGAATTGAAACATTTATGCACATCTCGAGGTCTAAATAATGGTAGAGTTTATTCTTTAACTTGAATCCAAAATATGCATTAAGATATCATAAAATGAATACGAGTGCATACCTTGGGTTTTCTATTTTTCTATGAGATGAGACTAATCAAAGATATTCTCAATAAAAGAGTTAGTCTCATATTTAGATTTATCAATATGATCATGAAAATTATATCCAAAGAATGCAACAAGATATGTAATATGAGCTCAAATGCATACCTTTGATATTTTCATCGTTTTCATCCAAAAGAGACTAATAAGAGTTAAGCTCAATAAAAAAAGTTATTCTCAATATTGATTTGTCATTAACACCAAAACCAAATTAATGGAGTTTGAACTTTCAAGGGACATAAAGCACTTTATTTTTTTCGGGGTTCGTTCTGGGAAAAAAAGCACCAGGAGGTCCTAAATGTAAACCGTGAGAGATATTAACGTAATTTTGATATTTGTTGGGTCTATTCTATTAATCAGGAGGATTTAAATGTAAACCGCAGAGGGACTCAAATGTAATATTATTTTTTTAGGTCTATTTTGCTAAAAATCGATCGGAGGACCTAAACGCGATTTCGCATTTTGCAAAGGGCCTCATCACGAATATGCTGAGGTGGCATGGCTGAGCTTCCGCCAATCCTTAGCGCTTTAATAATAAGTACTAGATAGATTTCACGCGCTACGCCGCTCCGTGTGAAATTTGGTTCATTGGTTCTTCTCGAAAAAAGAAAGATGGAGGACCCGTTCGCGAATATACGAAACTATAGGGTCCTTTGTGCAAAATTACCGTTAGAAGGACCTAGATGTAATTTTTGTTTTTGCAAAACCACCCACCGGAGGACCCACCCGCGAATATACAGACTGCAGAGGCTTTTTTGCAAAATAACCGACCGGAGGACCTAAACGTAATTATGAAATTTACAGAGAGTTTTTTCGCAAAAAAACGCGTGACATGTGGCCACCCTAGTTGGGCTCCATTCTTCCGGCTTTCATAGATAAGATTAAGATATATATATATATATATATATATATATATATATATATATATATATATATATATATATATATATATAATATAAATATATTCATGCGCATAACTAGACTTGTGTCTTTGTCGGTTATATCGAAGGGCAACAACACCACAGTACGCGGCGAGTTGTACCGTACACAGAGTTTTTGTCGTAGCAGTGAATGATATAGAGTATCAAGTTTTTTTCCGACGATATATATGCCTTTGGGTGAGACTAATTAGGGTTTGTTTGGTAGAGCTCTAGATCCTGATTTTTCAGCACTAACTCCTGATTCTCTATGGATTCGATTCTCTAGTGGAAGTGATTCCTGTTTGAGAAATAGTTATAAACTTGGTGGGGAGATTCATAACTGAGAGGTTGTGAATCAGGTGGGGAGCAGGTTTTTTTGGCTCCCAAGCTGCAAGTCAAAAAACATGAATCACTTCCTCGGATTCCTATGTGAAACTGGTTGATTTTTTATCATTTGGTAGAGCTCCTCAGCTTCTCATGGGAAAGCTGAAGCTGGGAACTCTACCAAACGGACCCTTAATGTGTTACCGCTAGCGCTCTCCACCTGTGACCAACCGCTATTATTTCGAGAGATAGAGGGCATGTTGAGACTTTCCAAATTTTATTATTGGGTGATTAAAATTCAGACTTGAGGGATAAGGAGGCCGCCCATGCTCCTCCTCCTTTGCGGCTACCATCGCCTTTGTCATCCAACATCGATGACACCTTTGCTACCTTGATGCCACTACCATCCAACAAAACCTCCAAAACCTTACTCGCCTCTCGACTTCTTCGACAATCACCACCATCCTTGCCCCATTGCCCTCCATCAATCCCGTGACTAGTGGTACCCTTGCCGCCATGTGTCTTTTGTATCTCCTAACTCTGTTGTTGGGCATTCAATGAACACCAAAACCTAACCCTCTGTCTGTTTTGTCTGCTATCCTCAAAGAAAAAAATGCATAAATACCGCATGCTTATCTTCAATGCTACTACGAATGAGCTCAGAAGAGTTATACTATGGTTTAATGTGCATGTCAAAACCTTATCATACAGGTGTGACAAGATATGGCGACTCACATAATTAGCTCAGGGTAATAACAGTAGTATTGCCATTATCTAAGTTAATTATACTGATCTCGGCATATTAACTAATAAACTATCGAGCGCACCTGATATTTTATTAGTTTATTTAGTTTGTTACAGCAAAACAATAATAAGAAATTGAAATGGAAGTTTATTACAACCCATTGCCACGCTGGCTACAAGTCCATCGTCATCAAGCTCTTACATATTACATATAGTACATCCAAAAATACTAAGTACCTAATGGATCGGTGGTCTCCACCATACAGTCTACTAACCCACCCAGTCCTCCTAATAATTCTTCGTTGCATCATCGCCTTGACCTCAGCCCATGCCTTGCAGGCGAATCTATAGTCCTCAACTTCTAAGTAAAGGAGTTAAGCAAGGATGAGTATAGAAGTCTCGGCAAGCATTAATAACAAAATATATTATATGAATTTTTTCTATCATCCATCTCATGTCCATAATCCTCTCAAAACCATTTTCTAAGAACACAGGGTTTTATTAGGAAAACGTGGGGTTTCCAATTTTAATTATTGAAATTACTACTAACACTCGTATATAAGGCAAATTTAGCTTCCGTAGCCTCTAGTCCAGTAGATAGGCATAAATTCATGATTTTCACCCTGCGCAGGTTTGTACCACTTTACCTATAGTGAATCCAATCTCAGTTGAGAACTCATAATGTTAGACGCTACTCAGGTATTATATCTCCAATGCTGGAACCATCGCCAGTTGTGTTTCGACTAACAGCGGCGACACTCAACCCAGGTGTTTAAATATAGCATCAAATAAATCAACCGTAGCTGATATGTGTCATTCACTGGAACTCTCGACATACCCAGCTTCACACTCCTAATCATCTACTCTTACCCAATGTGGAGATTGTAGCACTATCTTAGGACAATCTTTTTTATTTGTTTCCGCACACTATGGTTGGTACGAATTATACGGCTCATTGTTCAAATGTAGTGGTTAATCTTTATGTTCTAGCCATATGTAGAGGGGGGTCCACCAGCAATACTCATATCTATGGCACCTTCTACCCACCATACATAAATATGTGTCATCAGCTCCATTCGTTGGATGAGCCATTTCAACATATTAACAATTTACATTGGTTTGCAGTCATAATCAATTCCACATATCCATAACCAACCACTGTCGCTATAGTTCATCATCAAAACCATCTTTCCAACAGATTTGATTTAGAGTTTTCTTAAAAATGATTTCCCATACATTGGTGATATCATATATAAGTAAAGATGATTGATTAAAAATATTCAAATGTGATCAAGGAATTGCTTGCCTGGATTTTGGTACAAATAGCCATCTTTACTCAGTTGTTGTTAAAGATCTCCAGTCTGATTTGATTTAATTCTTGAAATTACAAAATACTATATTTTAGTAAATTTTATCATGTTTTATGGTGTCCAACCCACTCTTAAAACTTTATTATTTGACACACATATCATGCCTCTTTTAAATTTCTGGAATATTTTTAATTTGACATCTTTCATTTATATGCTCGATAACTTAGATGGTTTAAGTCATTGGATTTCAATTTGGTATATTCATTTCGGGTGATGCACTGGGGTAAACAAAAAATATTCTCCCCCTTTTCTTTTCGCTTCTTTCCTTTTTCCCTTTCTCTTTCTCTTGTCTTTTCTCCTTTCTTTTTCATTCTTTTCTTCCTCACCAGCCAACCTTATCCTCTCCTCCTCTCTACATCCCCCTATCTCTCTTCCTGCTCCCCGATGGTGCTACCCCTTCCCAGCTCCTCTCTCAGCCACCCTATGCCCTTGGTCGGCCTTCGGCTCTACTGGCTACCTCCTCGACCCATGGGCCCCGCACCTGGTCTCCTCATGCACGCTCGTATGTGAGCGGTCTGCACACTGTGGCACGACTTGGCGTGATAATCGCTTAGGCCCAAATTTTTATCGCCTTTTTAGCTGCTGCCCTAGCCCGTCCTGATCGGCCTTGGCTGCTGCTCAACCGTATCTAGGTCGATGTTGTGCCATCGCCTCTGCCCCACCGAGCTCCACCTCTCTCCCTACGGGTGCCTCTAGTTCTCCTCCATTCCATCTATCGGTGTACTTTGCACTGGGGTACCCTCTCCGCCGTAGAAGTAATAGGCCCAAAAAGTGGCCTGGCCCAGTTTGAAGCCCACGTGGCCCCCTGGCGATCACGCTCGCCTTTCGAAAGAAGCGGCGCGTGGTACTGGCAAGGCGACTTGGCGAGCTCGCCTTGCCCGCCGGCGAGAAGCCCACGTGGCCCCCGACGAGCAGTCTGGCGATCACGCCTTGCTCGCCGGGTGAGCGGCTCACGTGGCGGCCTGATGAGAGGGCCGGTGCTCGGGCCCCCCTTGTCGAGCCACGAAGGCAACCAAAGGAATGAGGAGGAGGGTCTCGGAACCCTCTTGGGGTCCACGCTAAAGCGTCAAAGCAACAGCCGCTTGCCTCACGCCCGATCACGACCGGATGGTCCTCGACATCAAGGGCCACGGGCCGGCACCACGGCGGGACCCGTGGAGTCCATCGCCGGGAAGGATTGTATGATCTGGAGGCGCTCCGCGGACTCCAGATCACAAAGCGACCGAGCGTCGGCTGGAAATTCCAAGCCGCTCGACACTGGCGGGATCAACACGGATAGCCATTGGGAGATGGCAGCGTTGCTCAGGTTGCCCTCACCTGGCGCCAAAAGAAGACAGAAGTATTGAATAACGAAGATCGCAGAGAAAAGTATGCATTCAAGAAGAAGGGTAAGAAGACTTCTTCGTCACGCATGCGTCGCGTCATGTCGCGTCCCTCGTATTGCCATGCGATGGACGCGACGACGCAGGGGTGATTCTCTCGAGACAAGTCTCGGACTACCGGCCCTAATCAGCCGCACCTCGCGTGCGATCGATGTAGGCCACCATTGCTCGAGCTCGCCGTCTTCTCATCAGGCGAGCTCCGGCTCTCGCTGAACTACGCCCTCGCAGGTACTCGAGAAGGTTGACCCCACTGTCGTCGTCGACATAAAGCCGATCACTCGCCAGCTTCTTCCGGTTGGAGCGGGCCGAAGGAATGTGGCGGAGGTCGACCCATCGCGGGTTTATGGCAGCTCCCGGCGACTCCCCCACTATCGGGGGTGGTACGGCAGGTGAAGAAATAGCGAAAGAGGTGAAGATTGGGCATTACCCCCACGAACGTCTCGCAGAGGTAAGCGAAGGTGGAAAGGAAGACGATGGAGTTGGGGGAGAGATGAAGATGGTGAATCTCATAGAAGTGAAGGACGGTGAGGAAGAACTCAGAAAATGGCAGCACCAGGCCCGCCATAAGCCCCCAGGTGAAGACAATAATCTCTCCTGGCCCACAGTTTGGCACGGTGGTCCCCTGGCGAGGACGAAGGGCACCCCCGGGTGCCACCCCGGTGGCGAAGTCCATCTGGCATGGGCCGGCGGTGGAAGAAAGGAGGGACTGCGCCATTGCAGCGGAAGTGAAGTCTCTCAAGCAAAGAAGACGAAAGGGCAAAGAGCCAAATCTGAAGAAAGCAGAAGGCGTGAAATGTCGCGTGGGGGTGTACGCATATATAGACCCCCTGCGAAGACGGTTCGCATCCAGGCGAAAGGCACGGTGTTTCGGGTCCCAAGAAAAATCAGCAGTCGTGGGGAGGACCGAAGCGGTTGCGTGCGCAGAAGTGGTGGGCCCATCCAGGAACGCACTGGCATTTAATAAGGTCTGAAAAGCGGCTGGCGCGCATTCCAGGACGGCCCCGAGGGCTACTATCGGTGTACTTTGCACTGGGGTACCCTCTCCGCCGTAGAAGTAATAGGCCCAAGAAGTGGCTCGCCCGATTTAAGCCCACGTGGCCTCGGGCGGCGATCTGGCGATCATGCCTCGCTCACGGGCGAAGGCCGCGTGGTACCTGGCGAAGCACGCTTCGCCTTGCGGCGAGAAGCCCACGTGGCCCTTAGCGAGCAGTCTGGCGATCACACCCTGCTCGCCGGGTGAGCGGCCCGCGTGGCACCCTAGCGAGCAGCCTGGCGAGCACGCCCTGCCCGCCGGGCGAGAAGCCCACGTGGCCCCTGGCGAGCAGTCTGGCGATCACGCCCTGCTCGCCGGGCGAGCGGCCCGCGTGGCGGCCTGATGAGCGGGCGGGTGCTCGGGCCCCCCTTGTCGGGCCACGAAGGCAACCAAAGGAATGAGGGGGAGGCTTCGCCTCAAAGTTTCCCTCCCCTGGCACCTCGTGTCAGGGTCATTAATTATGAAGGATTCGGCTTTCGACACGATGACGGCTTATCCCTCTGACGCCTCTTACCAACCCGTCGTAGAGGCGTCCTGTCCCGGGCGGACCGGGGAGACCTCTCGCCGACATTAAAGAGGTTCGAAGGACAAGGCCACGGAGGCGTGCTTAATAAATGCGTCGTGGGTCGACGTGGAAGCTGGAATGATGGGTGTAATTAATGTGTTGTAGATAAGTATAGCGCCACCTTCTCTCTTGCCCAGGGTGGCCCATCTATATAAGGGCGTCCTGGTGCATGAAAAAGGGGGCCGGTTGGCTAGAACAAGAAGCATAGAGAAGCAGACACTGAAGAACACCCTTGTAAACGCTTCCCCATTTTCTCAATGGAGAACTAGCAGGACGTAGGGCTATTACCCACATCGGGGGCCTGAACCTGGGTAAATCATTGTGTCCACTAACTTACTAATGCCCGGAATCCATCGTCGAGAGACATTAGGGTTTCCAGCCACGAAGATGCCCTCTACCGAACCATAATTTCCGTCTAGGGAGTAAACACCCTGTTAGCGGAATCTTGTCAGGCGAAATACGCCGACACCATCGTTGCCATTCTAGAGGTCGTGCTCACCTCCCCCTTCTCCTTTTATTAATCTTATATTGCAATGCATTGGATTTAACTTGTTTTAGCTGTAACTTTTTAATTTGAAGTGATTCCACTGGTTGATGATGATTATTGGGTGGACATGCTAGGGTTTGGTGGTGTCGCAATGATACCCATGACCTCCCTAAGCCGGGCATTACAAAGGGTTTATCGGGCACATACAACGCCACCCCTTCGACGGTCTTCCCCTCCTGGGACCAATGGTAAACCTTTGTTGTTTGTTTGTTGATCTTGACTATGAGTACCTTTTGATGATGGTGTTGCCCACAAAATGGATATGCTCACCTGAGAGATGAGTTTGGTGGAGATAGGATGATTCTAGATGGTCAGGTTGGTGTGGTTTGTGCTATGATACTAATGGTGATGTCGATGCCGATGTGGATGTGGTTGGCTCTCGGTTGTCCCTGGCTTGCTTGGCTTGGCCTTCCCCTAGCTCCTAGTCTTCTTGGCCTCCTTGCTAGAGCTCCTGGTGGCTAGCTTGTTGCCTTCCTGTCTTTAGTGGTGCTCCTTGCTGAGATGTCTTGGCTTCTTGGCTTGGTGTGGCCTCTTGGTGGTTTTGCTCCCCCTAGGGCTTGTGCTCTTACTTCCTTGTGTGTGGGGAGTGCTCTTGGAGCTTTGCTTATGTGGGGGCTTGCTACTGGAGGTGGCTTTGGCTTGTGCTTTTGTATGTTTGGGAAGTGCTCTAGTGCTTGGCTGACTTTGTGCTTGTGAAATGGTGGAGGTGACTCTTAATTGGCTCCTTTTAACCTTGTGCCTTGCTTGGTTTGGGGAGGTGGAACTAGGGAAGGTGCTATCTTCCTCCCTCAATAATTGTGGTAAATACACTTTTTTACCATGGAAGTCTTTAATTTCTTACCATGAGATGTTTCAGGTACTGTTTATGTACTGCATGGTTACCTAATAATTACATATTTGTATCATGCCAAATGATGAAACTCTAGATAGTGAGAGGTGCCGACTATACCCAGACGGTCAGGTATCTCAGTGAGCGATACCTTCACATATGGGTCTGACGGCACACCTAAACTTTTAAATTTCTGCTTTAATTGCCTTATGATTATATGAGTATATGTGAATGACTATTTTTTAGGGAATCAAAGTCAAAGATCAAGAGAACCTGTATATTGTAGGAATTTAAATTTTCTTTTAATATTTCTTTTGATATAATTTTGTTATTTAATGACACAACTGACAGATGGATAGGACTGGCTGGCACTACTACAAAGAAGGCTATTACAGATGGTTCAAAAACATCATCACGTACAATTTTCTGAACGGTCTGTAAGCATATGTCAGTGATAATATGACACATATCACAGATGGTTTCCCTACAGACTGTGATCACAAACGGTTTTTAAATAGAACCGTCTGTGATATGAGTTAATCACAGATGGTTTTTAGTCTGTGATATGTTATTTCCTTAACTCTTTTGGCAGAATTTTCATGATTAGTATATATTATTCAAAATTTTATTTTCCTTAGAAATTTTTACAACAGCATTTACAAGGCACAACCTGTTATAGATTTTGTAATTAAATATCAAAACATCCTAGATGCATAGAGGCAATAGCTTATCTGATGAGGATGGTCGTAAAATATGAACATCTATAGCACTTTCATCCCCTTTATTATTCTAATATTGATATATTCCAAGGCAAAATCTAATTCTATCCACTATTCATCCTGAAAGTTGTCATGCTCTTATTTATATTTTACTTCATCATCATCTCTGAATGACAATATCACAGGCAGCTTATTTTTACTCTGGTCTTATGTAGGAACAGGAACAAAGCAATCCTATTCATATACAAGACCAAAGTGAAGATAGGTTAACAATGGTATTCTCATTTAGGAATGATGATGAAGTAGAAGATAAATCAGAGCATAACAACTTTTAAGACAAACTATGGATGAAATTGGATTTTGCCTTAGAATACATCAACATCAGAATAATAAAGGTGATGAAAGTACTATAGATGTTCATATTTTAAGACCATCCTCACCAGACAAGCTGCTGCCTCAATGCATTTAGGATGTTTTGATATTTAATTGCAAAATCTATAACTGATTGTGTATTGTAAATGTCGTTGCAGAAATATCTAAAGAAAAGAAAATTTTGAACAATAGATGCTAATCATGGAAGTTCTGCCAAGAGAGGTAGAGAAAAAATATATCGCATACCTCTACTACACCAAGGTCATGTAATAAAATTGAACTACACAATTAACTAAGCCAATAAGGCCTTGAACTCTTACATGTGCCATTCATGTATTAAGGATAATGTCAGGTGACAATACATTAATAAGCTATGATACAATAAATATAAAAAAGCATACATTGAGAATTAACATTATTTGATATATCAACACAAGAAGACCTTAGAGATTTTTCATATTTGCTATCGTATGTGTCACAGCTTCCGCAATAGAGGCTTTTCGATTCTCCCTGAAGTTCCACAATTCTGGCACAGTGCCCATTTATTTGACACCAATAACCGATTAACTTCCAATCATATCTCTTAATCCCTACAAAAGCGATTATGTTGTTGGGAAAAGAGTGTCTTGGTATAATATCAGTAACCATGTCAAATTAAATACTAGAAATCTTTATATTACCTCTATATTCGCTCTATAGTCCTTAATGATGAGTGCCGTATTAACAGATTCAATATCTTGCAATTTGTTATCTGTGTCTTTCAATTTTTCTTTCATCTCATAAATCTATTATGTTAACTCATACTTTCCCTTCAGTTGTCTATCTCCACCCTAAGTTTTTGTTTTGCATCCAACAGCCATTTCATGTCATCTATCTTGCCAAATTAAATTTTAATCTTGTCAATTAATTTATATCAGAAATAAAATGATGTTCCCACATATCAGAATAATGGATTGATCAAAGTAGTGGCAATGAGAATTTCAGTGTTCTTCTATATTACAAACCATGCATATATTGCAAACCACATGAACAGTAGTCACAAATACAAAAAAAATAGTATAAGAGATCATCACAGATATTACATTTAACTAAACTCAATCATGCCTAATCACTAGATAAGTGTTCTAGCTAGCAGCATTGAAGTTACACATAAACTACACTATGCATGCATGTCCTAGGTAGATATTGATCTTTTGTATACTTTGTTCACTATGATGCCTAATCACCAGATATGGACATAAGTTAATTTGATTTTGCTATCTTCCAATCTGCATTTTGCTATTTATCTGCGACCGTTCTGTGCATGCATGCCTTCATTTTTTTAGATCCGAAGATCAAAGGATAAAATTGAGGCTCATAGTGAAACAATATTGAAGGGTAAACTAAACTATGTATGCATGCCCTAGGTAGAGATCGATCTTTTATGTACTTTGTTTACTATTTTACTAATCATCCATACAAATCATAGGATAAGGATCTACAAGGACATAGGGGCTCACCGAATCAAATGTACAGAGCACGGGCTCGAGGGGAGGAGGAGGTTGCTGAGGGGTAGGAGTGGAGGACGCCGGGGAGGAGGTTGCCGGAGAGGATGTCGCCGAGAGGGAGGTCGCGGAGGAGGAGGTCGCCAAGGAGGAGGACGCTAGGGAGATAGGATTTGGAGGAGGCAAAACGTGCTAAGTGCTAAGGTCTACGCGAGGAACCTCGGTATGCTTATATAGTGGTTTCAGTCGTATCACAAACGGTTTGTGGGTAGAACCATCTGTGATATCAGTATTTCCAAAACTTAAATGATCGCACTTAAAAACCGTCTATGATTATTTTAACACAGACGGTTTCTGAGAACCGTACGTGATGAAGCGTCTAATATAGGTTTTTCTGTAGTAACGTGGCTAGCTAGCTATCTTAATTGGCATTAGTCAAGATGGAGTATGATGTAGAGGAAAAGGAAAGCAAAAGGATGCATGGTCCTAGTAAGGACAGGACGGTTAAGCTACCAAGAGGGGGGGCTATGGACCTTTAGAAAGGAAGGGGTGCACTGCCTATCATATGATGACTGTAGTGAAGGCGGTTTGGGCATTTGCGTACGTGCGGTCGGGTCATTTTAGTTTATTTTTTAGTTAACAAGTTGTGATTTCACCAATCATCGAGAGGGTACAATCATGAATTAAACGACTACAGAGCATATATATCCGGTGAAGCCATGAACGCCGTACCACACTGCCTACTCTACCAAGATTGGTTTGCGTATTAGCGGTGTGCCCAACAGAGATGGACTCTTGGTCAGCTTATCGATGCCTTTTCTATAACTACCAAGTTTATTTAATTTGATGAGATCTTTAATTCGATCTAACGCAAGTATAAAAGGTCATGTAAGCCAGATGACAGCTACAGAAGTCTCAAATCCCTGCAACAATATATTCATGGGGCCAGTGGTGTTCGATTCGTGTCTGAGATGCCAGATGTTTTCATTATTGAGCCTTGTTCAAGATTACATCGAAAGAACGAAGAGCGATTGAACGACAACAAGCAAGTCGTCGTAATATACCCCGGCAATGGCGATCTTCTTCTTCTTCTTCTTCTTTGTTTTGTTTTGCCTTTTGCGAGTCTTCTGTACACGACGACGGTCGCCAATTCGAGCGGGTCGCCGTCGTAGTTGAGCTTCTTTTCTTCAACCGTCTCCATTACGTATTCAGGGCCATGTGGCGCCGGCGCCTTGATCTCGGGCGCACAGCGGCGACGCCGGTGCACGTCGTGTCGGGCTCCTCGTCCGAGTAAGACGCGTTCATCCGGGGAAGCTGGCACCGGAATACCTTCACGCTCCGGCGACGACGGCTCCTTGACGCCCGCTGCTCGCGCTGGTCCAGGAGCAGGCAGGACATGGACACGAACAGAGCGCGGTGGTACGCCGTCTCCTCCTGCCCCAGGAGCGGCGCGCAGACCTGGAGCGCGAAGCGCAGGGGATCGCCACAGAACCCGCAGCGGCAGGAATCACCGGACGGAAGGTTCACCGGGTCCAGCCACGCCGCCGGCCTTGTTGGGGAAGCTGTGGCGGAGCAGCTCCTCCGTTTCCTCCAAGACCGTCGTCGGTTTCGGACCTGTGAGTGATGCGCAGGCTCCGGACTCCGGAGCTCGTCGGTGTTGGACTCCGTCGCCGTCCCCGGTCGATCGCTTCAGCTTACGCCCGCCCGCCTTCAGCCAACACTCGATCGATCGGATCCATCGGATGTCAAACTGATAGTTCAATCTGTTTTAATACCGTTTTCAATTCCGGCTCCGGCTCTTGAGCTTCTCGGTCTCGTTCGGCTTTTGGCTCTGGCTTTTCGAGCTTCCAGAGGTCCTAGCTTCTCTAAATTGGCTCCGGCTCCTTACTCAACTTCCGGAGCTCTTCTTTGAGTCTTTTATTTTTAGCTTCGTTACATCCATCTAAGTTCTTAGCATTTTGGCTCTTTCGTCAGCTCGGTTCTTTTTATTGACTCGACTCTTTTTGTTGACTCGACTCGTTTTGTCAGCTTCACCGACTCGGCTCCTTCGTCGGCTATCCCCCGTCGACTTGGCTCCACCGTTGGCTCTACTTCGTCGAATCGGCTCCTTCGTCGACTTTCTACCGTCGGCTCGTTTATTCAAGAGTTGAATGCTACGACAGCTATTTTAAGGACATGACTTTGGATTTTTTCCTTTTTTTGGATAAAGGAAGCTTTTATTAATTTTAAGAACATTACATCGAGGAGATACAAGTCCTTGAAACTTCTCCCGGCCACTGCTTAGCTAGAAGCACATAGCCCAGAAACAAAAAATAACACAGCCCAGAAACAAAAAATAATGCACCCTCTCTAAAAATAATCAATCCGAAAATTAGACCGCTATCCAGAGGCCTGGGAGAAGAAAGCCATGGACACCTGCACCAAACGTTGCGTAGCCTGCACCAAAATAGTTCGCAATTCCGGCTTCTGCAGCGCAGCCCATGTACGCAGCCAATGGGAAGTAGCCAAAATAACCTGCAAAGGGAATGAGTTTGATTTCCTTTCAAATACAATATCATTTCTGTGTAGCCACAGGGACCAACAAATGGTTGCGGCTCCTAGTAACACAATATTTTTGATATCCTTGTCAAAAGAGACAAGCCATCTTCCAAACATATTAGCAACACTAGTAGGTCTTTCAATACCAAAAGCTAGATACAGAAAACCCCACACCATACGCGCAAAACGACAATGAAAAAACAGGTGCCTAATTGTCTCTATTTCGTGACAAAAGCAACACGTTTTACTACCTTACCAATTACGTTTTGCCAAATTGTCCTTAGTCAGAAGAACCCCCTTTCGAAGATACCACAGAAATACTTTGATTTTTAAAGGGGCTTTTAACTTCTATAATCTCATATTTAAATTAGGGACATCACGTTTAATTAGGGCCAAATAATGAGTCTTCACTGAGAATTGTCCAGATTGGCACAAATTCCAACAAAATTCATCAGCACCCTATGTCAACTGTAAATTAACGATGCGTGAGAGCAAATCATTCCACGCCATCAACTTAACTCCAATCAATGATCGTCTCCAGGCTATGTTTGGTTGGCAACCGTTCCTAAGAACTTCAGCAATAATAATGTATTTCTGCCTTACAATGCTATATAACCCAGGGTATTATTCTTTTAAGGCACTGCGTCCAAGCCAAGTGTCTTCCCAGAATCTCACCTGTCGTCCATTATTAATTGTGAAAGTACCAAATCGAAGGAAATCTCATTTTACCTTCATCAAACCCGACCAGAAATGCGAGTCTCCTGGTTTCCCCTCAGCTTGTACTAACGGTTTAGAATCCAGGTACTTATTTCTAAGAAGCTGCTGCCAAGTACCATCTGTTGTTAAAAACTTGAACAACCATTTGCTCAAAAGAGCAATGTTCATAACATTTAGGTCATGAATTCCAAGACCCCCTTGATTTTTGGGTTGGCATACAATATTCCATTTTACAAGACGATACTTTCTTTTACACTCATCCCCTTGCCAGAAAAAACGAGATCGGAAATAATCAATTTTTTTAAGAACACCTTTAGGAATCTCGAAAAAGGACATCATATACATTGGAAGGCTACTTAACACTATATTTATAAGAGTTAGTCTACCTCCAATTGAAAGATGTTTCCCCTTCCAACAGCTGAGGCGCTTTTCGAAACGCTCTTCTATCCTTTTCCAATCCGAATTTCTCAATTTTCTATAATGATTAGGAATTCCTAAGTATTGCAGAGGAAATTCCCCTTGTTTACAACTAAACAAATCCATATACTGCTCTAATGCACCTTGGGCCGCACCAAAGTAGATTAACTCGCTTTTATGGAAGTTAATTTTTAGCCCCGAAATTTGTTCAAAAGCACAAAGCAATAACTTCATATTGCGTGCCTTATCCAGATCGTGTTCCATAAATAAAATTGTGTCATCTGCATATTGTAGGATAGATAAACCTCCATCAACTAAATGAGGCACTACTCCACCGATTTGTCCCTTCTCCTTAGCTCTTCCAATCAAAACTGCCAACATGTCTGCGACAATATTAAACAACAGAGGTGATAAAGGGTCACCTTGTCGGAGCCCTTTTCTAGTTTGGAAAAATGGACCTACTTCATCATTTACATTAACCGCCACACTACCTCCCGAAATAAAAGTCTTGATCCAAGAAATCCACTTTGATGAGAAACCTTTCATTCGTAGAGTTTGAAATAAAAAAGGCCATTTAACTTTATCATATGCTTTCTCAAAATCAATCTTAAAGATTACTCCATTCAAATGTTTCTTATGCATCTCGTGGATTGTTTCATGAAGTATGACAACCCCTTCTTTAGTGTTAATCTTTCCAAATACAATGTTATTGCATACGCTTTGTATTTGTGGAGGGTATTAAAGGTATAAATATTGTCTTATATAAACTCTCCATATATATATATATTTCTTATATAAGTTTTTTAGTATAGGTATTATCTTATATAGGCTTTCTTTTTTATTCCCATTTGTACAACTATATATGATGTCCATTAGCCTCATATTAAATACAACAAATGCTATTCATAATAATAGTCACCTAGGATCAGATGCCCATCAATAGGTGCACAGCAACAACATCATGGGGCTGTTTGGTTTGCTTCCAATTATTGCCAATGTTTGCCTTACTAAATTTTGGTAGTGTTGACCAAATTTGGCAAGCATTTAGTTTGCAACCAATTTGGTGGCCAAATTTTGGCTAGATTCTCTTCTCCATTAGCACCCTAGTTCATTTTCTTGCCAATTGTTAGCCAAATGTTGACAACCAATTTGGTGACTAAATTTTTGGTATGCCAATTTTTGGTAAGATTTGATTTGACAAATTTGGTCTCAAACCAAACAGCCCCCAGAAGCGTGATGCTTTCTTTTCTTCACTAGGGTGTTTTCAACCCTGCATGGGCTGAAATTGCACACAAGACCGACGCTTGTGCAGCCCGCACTCCACTGGAGCTCATCCGGGCAAGCGTGGTGTATTTAGGATGTGTTTGGTTCAAGATTAAATCTATCCATGTGTTTGGTTGCTTGAATGGAACCGTCCCGTTCTGAATGGTGGGATACAAATTTGAGAAATATTACCTATAAATACTGAATCATTTCATTCATCTAAAATAATAGAACCAAGTGGTACAAAACCATCCCATCTTATTCAACCTCATCCCACCAACCATACACACACTTATTTTGGTTTAGCTTATCCTATGCATATGTGGAATGCCAAACCAATTTGTACAGGTTTCTTGTAACGGACCGCCCTTTTTAGGGGGTGCATATAAATACCTTCACAGCTACCCAGGAATTTAGCTGTAGCTAACCAAGTGTACATTGCCAGACATAAAAGAAAATGCGAATATTTTATAGATAAATTAAGGGCCTAACGGCTAGAGTTTTGCAAAAGGTGCGGCTGGCACCAGATACATTACCAAAACGCCCACAGGAAAGGCTTGAGCAGATAGATCAAGGTCTTTAAAACCAAATATCATCGCCATCTACATTCCTCTGGGCCTTGTCAGCTTCATTGAAATCTAAAAGGGGGATTGGAGCAAGGGTGAGTACAAAACCGTTCTCAACAAACCACACGGAAATTCTGAATATTACATGCACGGAGTTTCAAGGAATTGGCACTAGTTTAAATATTTGGTGGATGCATGAGCTTATGTTTAAGTATAGTACAAAGAAACAAAAATCATCAATCAATATTATCATCACAACACCACCATTGAGTTATTAGCACAATCCAGATTACGACAAGTTTATAATTAAAACTACTCGAGCTCAGTTACAGGAATCACCCTAAATTAACCCAGCTTCATTAACCGGAAGCACGGCGTATTCGAATACCATTTATATCACTCTGCAGAGCTACTCAACTTTACCCACAAGATATCTACGGTCGTTGATGCCACTCGAGAACAACATGCAACTTTTATGCATGCGACCAGACCGAGATTAACAAAACCTTTCATTGAATTTCCCCTCTTTAGCTCCTACCCGATGGCGGTGCAAACGGTCGGTAACTGACCGTGCCGAGGAGCCTCTTCATTGTGAGAACCAGCGAATGTCCCATACCATTCCCGTTCCACCCCAAACCAAAACGCTATCCATTCCTCCACAGAGAATGGGAATCCACCTGTAGGCATTTCAAGGGGAAAGATAATATACCGGGCTACGTGGATCGCCAACAGAGCCGACCGACCCAACTTGCGATTGAGAGAGGATGAGTTATTTACTTTGCCTGGGGTTGATCCTAATTGCGAAGACACTGACCGACGCAGCATCTGCACCTCGGTACCGTCACCCCACCACACCACACTGGGCTTGTCATCGGTTGGGGGTTGGGCCAGCATCCACCTTCCGTGGTCCGCCCAACAATGTCCCCCAAACTGTAACAGGTTTTAAAAGCACACCCCGAGTCAAGACCCAGGGGTTTTTGAATAACAAAGTAAAACGTAATGATCATTGTTTTAGCTACCCTACGGCAGTTCATTAATGATAATCTAGGGTTGACAAGTGAATATGGCGTAATTAACATGGTTTTAACAAGGGGGTGGGTTTTAACTAGTCAAGTCTTTCTAAATTAGCTCCTTTTTAGATTTCTACTCTATTTACAGACAAATGCAATAACTACATATATACAGTAATTATACGGAATAATGGGATCAATATGTTCAAGGAGTGTGGCTTGCCTTGCGAGGTTTGAGGTTCGCCTAGCGAGAAATGGTCGATGTCGTGTCTGGTCCCGAACGACGCTTGCTTCTAGCACGGCTCCAAGAACTGCTCCGGCTCTGGGTTTTGCTCCGAGAGTTGCTCCGACGTTGGATCTAACACGAGAAAACGCAACCAATAAATAAACGAATAAAAACAACTGAAGAAAGAAAACAGAAAAAGGAACAGGGGAGAAAATAGTCGGAATGGAGCTCAGGGGTATTTTTAGAATTTTTTGTACTCGATATGGTAAAACGGAGATCATTTTTGGACTCAGCGGCTCGAATTGGTCAAGAATATGTATTTTTGGCTATTTTTGGATTTTTGGGGATTTTTGGGATTTTTCTGGAATTTTAATTGATTTTCGGATTTTAAATACGAATTGAACCCGAAAAGAAATTAACCGAAATGGTTTTTGGGCTGCACAGTGCACCGGGCCCACGGTCCATGCGGCTGGCCGCCCCTACAGTTTGCGCATGCGCCCATGCGGCGAAAGCGAGCCTTTAAGCGTCTGCCCATGGTGCAAAAAGGCGCAGTACGCGTCGTCCGGCCCATGGCCTAATAGGCCTGAGTGGTCACCTGACCGATTGACAGGCGGGCCCGACGGGTGCGAGGGCTGGCGAGCGGGGTCCGCACGACAGAGAGAAAGAGGGAGGGGCGTAGTGGTGCGGCGGCGACGGCGAGAAAGAAGCGGCCGGAGCCGAGGAAGACGAAGGGCAAAATAGCAAATCGGTGGTTTGGACAGCAGAAGAAGTGGAGGAAACGGGAGTGCTCACCGAGGGGAAATTGGCGCAAGGCAAAATGGCGCGGGGGGCACTATTTATAACCGGAAATGGGGAAAACTACGAGGGGCTCGGCCATGATTACTTCGGTGACGAAGAGCGGCAAGGGGGAGGCTCGAGGATTGACGAAAGGTCGGGTGCGTCTTGGCGGCGGAGAGGTGCCAGGAGACGAGGTGATGGGAGGCAGAGGCGATGGGATGGGCGCGCAGTAATGAAATCTTATGTCGGGTAATGAAGTCAACAAAGACATTGAAGGTGAAGACGACAACTGTGGCGTGGCGACAATTTGCGTGCGAAGGCTGGGTGAGGCGCTGGGTGGGCAGTGCAGCAGGGAGACGGGCCGAGGCCGGAGGCGAAGCGGGCAAGGCGCGAGGTGAGCAGGCCGCGTGGGGAAATTTGGGCCGAGATTGATCGGGCCGAAAGCGGGGCGGAGGCGGAAAATCTGAAAAGGGAAAGCGGCTTTCCGGAGAACTTGCCAAAAACAGAAAGGTGCCAAAAAAATATGAAATAAAGCGAAAAAAAATCTGAGAAAATCATGGAAAATCCAAATAAATTAAATAAACCCATTTTTGAAATTTTTGGGATATTTCATTTCTCACATGTAACAAATGAGAATAAAACATTATAAACTACACCTCTCCAGATCCTTTTTCTTTTGAGGAAATCACCGTCTCCAGATTTCTCACAAGGCTAACTCTTCACACAAACACCCTACCATTACAGAGACACCAAAGTCCACCTCGATTAATTTGCATTGTACACGACATCCTGCCGGTGACAATCCATACCAATGTCATGCCGAATCATCTAGTCAGGCTAGACATGCTCGGGGGATGCAGAGGTGATCTCTTCCCACGTGTAACAAATCCTGCAGACAAAATTATTCCCATTGTGGTGGAGCTAACATTATTCTATATGCTCGAACTTCGTTCTTTACAGACATTGCTCAGCTTCCTCCAACATCTCACACTTCTATCCCTTTTTTTTTACATAAGCTCTGAAGTCTTAAGAATTCATCCACTGGCCCAGCTGATTCACGCATGAAACACAAAGAAGGCGACTCTTTTGTACTTGTCCTCAAAATTCTTCTTTCTATAGGCAAAAAACGTTGTTGATCTTTCATGGTAGGGTGATCGATCACACGCATGCAAAAGCTGCTTAACTTTGATCTTAGATGCAAATTAAGCATGAGGCAAGGAGAGGACCTTCTGCTGCTCATCCATCTTCCATGGGAGAAATATCGAATTTAGTACATGCAATTGATGCCACATTTCTTCACCCGACAGAGAGAGCACTTCAATGATTTCCTTTCCAAACATTCAAGTTTGTACAATCATTTAAGATCGTGATACTGGACAAGTCATGTTTTGAAGAAATTCAAGGGTCAAATAAATGGCTTGAATTTTGTTTCATTAAGCAACATCCATGCTTTGCTTGTACATTACTAGCTGATACTTGAAACGCAACTGCAGATTCCATTTGCTCCCACTTTATTGAACATGTAAAGCTTATGGTGGGCAGCAAAAGAGAAACTAGTGAACTTTATTTTCCCCACAGAAAAATATTGAATTTTAGTTCATCCAAAGCACGCATGCCAGCATATATGATCAAGATGCTCTTGTACATTCAGTCAAAAAAAAAAAGATGCTCTTGTTCAGACACTAGATTTGTTTTACAACAAATACTCCTGCAAGAGTAGCTTATCTACACTAGAATTTGCTACCCTTAACAATTTAACTATTAAGCTGATGTTATTCAATTAAAAATTCATCATGAGAAATGAAAATTGAAGTATTGTAGCAAAGATAATCGTTCAGAACTCTTCTCCGTCCCATTTACTCTTGGCTTGTCAGATCCCTTTTAGTTTTTCAATGTGACATCTAAAAGTAAAACTTGCTGACATCAAAGGAGGGCGATGAGGTTAGATATGTTGAACAACAAATGACGTCTTCAAAATACGCAACAAATCCATGTATGTAGTGGCATTGGAATCAGCACCTGTGAGCTTATGTCGTTGGTGCTTCATTCCTAGACGATAGTGTTGGCCTCAAAGGGCGTCCACAACAGCGATCTTTCGCATTGATATGCTTCTTCCGCCAGACAGACAATGATGCAAGTAATTATATGGCTGTGATGTAGAACTAGCTGAAGCTCTACAAGCATCCTGAAAAGTAAAGTATTCTCAGCTTCCTCCAACATCTTACCTTTTCATCTCAATTCTTTCCACGCAATAGAAACACAGAAACTCATGCAAGTTAGGCATGAGGCAACCAAAATACGTAATGAAACAAAATTCAAGCCATTTATCAACCAAAATAATACATGCATGCCGCATTTCTTCACCAATTTGATGCTCTAAGGTCTTAAGCATAAGACAGCAGAAACATCACCAGCATGATGCTTTTCCGCATATCTAGTAATGTGGTTGACATTGAACGAAAGAGCATCTCAAACATTTCCACTCCAAACATTTAGATTTGTCATACTGGACAATGTACAACTGCACAAGAAGATATCGTGCGTTTGAGAATTTGATGCAATCCATGTACCACATACAGGCTGGAGTTCTCCGGATTTCTATACAAAGCAACCTCCATCCTTTTCATGTACATAAATAGTTGAAACTCAACTACGGGTTACATTTGCTCCCAGCTTATTGGACACTAAATGCCTTTGAACAGGTAAACAGGATTAAGATATAACGGAATGACTTACCCTTCATTTGCCTATACACTATGATAAATTAGCTAACTAAACCTTATAATAAGTAACACGTTTGTAATTTCGCATGTAGCTGATACCATTTTCCTACAACAATGGATTACTCTTACAATAACCCTTATTAACCCTCTATAGGCAATTGTGGATTTGTAAAGATATTGATGTCAACTGAAGAATCTGCTGTTTACCCCAGCCCTGTACAGCTGCATGCACCTGGCACCAGAAGCATGGAGCTTGACCTTGGTGTACGCTGGCACAAAGAAAACATCACCTACCTTTGCTTTTCCTTCATCAGGAATGGAATCTACCTGGATCTCGCCTTCCCCTGTCATGACGAGAAAGATGGACGGGCTGGGCACAGGTGACATGGTAACCGATTCACCTGGAGGTAGCAAGTAGCGATCGACTTCAAACTCGTCAAACGGGGGTGTGTAACGTGTTACATACGGTTGTACCGGGACTCCTCGCAGAATTTCTGGGAAGATCTGCATGTAGTAGATCAAATATTTTTTACTCTATGGAATAGAACATAATGTTTCGAGGACACTTAAGCTACATGCGAAAGCATCATGGGTCCTTTGGGTATCCTGACTAAATTTGTTGATGTAATCAAACTCCAAATGTTTTGAAGAATCGCTTTTTATTGCTAAACTATGAACAATCGATGCTAGCACAATAGCAAGTGGCAACATAATCAATGAGAAATAACCTATCATGAAAACAATCAGAAACACTATTTGACTATCAATAGATGACGAACAGCTGCATGCTAACAACAAAAATGGATAAATATGTAAAACAAAAAAGCTGAATGCCAAAAGAACATGATTATAAACAGGAAACAGGTGGCTCTTCTAAATGAGAATGAGAAAAAGAAACCTGCTTGTATGTCAGCATTGAGCATAGAGTTTGGACATCTCTGTATTTAGGAGTCAGACCAGCACGAACAACATTGTCTGAGGTGGCCATACATTCGATGCACTCCCCTGAGAGATATGCGTGTGGTTCATTGGCACCAACATAAAGTGCTTCGCCAGGGCTGAGCTTGACATAGTTAAAGAAAAACGCTGCTAAAACGCCAACATCTCCTGGGTACTGCTTCTCCAGTGACAAAACTAGTTGCTCCTTCTTTGTTAAGGTTCTAATCTGAATGGAAGAAGATATTGTCAGCAAAAACAGTGGAATAACATAATATCAGGTTTGTCTAAACATATTTATGATTTTTTTCTTCAGATATAGAAGTAACAGTCGTACTGCAGTATCTTTGTAAACATGTTTACCAATGTGCTGAATTGTTGATCCTGCCTCAGAGACAAGGATAGGCAGCATGAGGAAAGCAGAAGAAAATAAACTAATGTGCTCTTCGAAGAAATGATGACAACAAAAGCACGAAAGACCTTCCACTTCCAGTGGCTTTTAATTTCTCTTATTATTCCATATGTGCTAATTAAATTCCATAAGATATTTCAATTAGAAAAATTACCCAGTCACAGGGGAAAGAACAGGTGGAAGACTTAACAGTGTTCTACATTCTGTCCCTTTACTTGGGGCTTCCAACAACCTGAAGTGCAACAGCAATCAAACCAACATGATGTTTGCTACTCAGTACACTACCAACTAAATACTTGGTTTCAGCAAGAAGCAATATCACCTCGTTAGCTACATCCAACCATATTTGCTACCCACTCAGATCCATTGTCTCATCTTCTCTTGAATCTTCATATCTATCATGTTCTTCCTTAAATACACAACCTAATACTATCAGAATCCTTTTTACTTGCAACACAAGGTGCTTCATTGTCCAGGCGTTCCATAGATAGGATACTCCACACAAGGTTAGCTATTATCTCAATCAAGAATGCGTCAATTTACTTTTGCTGACACATAGCAAACCTATTCTACACTAGTGTGTAGTAACAGCACTTCTGCTCCCATTGGAGTGGTTCAATAACCATGACACTGCACGTTCATTCAACACATTGAAATGGTACTCTGAAGCAGCCCATTAAATTCCTGTTCACTAATTGTATAGCATAGCACATACATGTGCCAACAGATGTTATTTCAAACTAACTTACAGACAAGTTTAATTTACAAATTCAGTGGATAAGTCATATCTATCTAATCTTTTTGACATTATACGGTTGTCCAGGGAACATTTAAGAACCTGGAATGAAACAAAGTATTGACGATCAAACCAATCAAGGCATTTTAACAGCTAATAACAGTGTGCATTTCCTTGTGCCTCTTAACAATTTGTAGTGTCATCTACCACAAGATTGGCCTACATGACTCTCAGATTTGGCAGCATTCAACTGTGATTTTCCTAAACATCCTTTCACTTCCAGAGTTCCATCATCATTTAGGAAGAAAGTGGAATAGCTTTCCATGATAGATACACAAAGACGGACAAAACAAGTTGCATAAAAATAGTGCATTGGGAAGGAAAGGCACTGACATCAACCTCCCAGCTGACACAAATTTTAGGTAATTCAAATAAACAGAAAATGTCTATTTAAAGAATAATTCAGAAAAGATTTTTACCTTACTCTCACCATTCAGGCGACCCTTCAGTTCTGTAATTGCTTCAGAAACTGCTTCTTTACTTGCTGTCATTAACTTAGTAAAAGCTGATTGCAGATGAGGCCTTACCCCAATGCCTCCATCATGCTCTTTGACAGTCATAAGCTTCGCAGCCTCTTCTCTGCCAACTAACTCTTGAACCTCAGGTACAGTCCTCAAAACATCCTTAAGCTCCTGGGCCACAGTATAAATAAGTCAGTACATAATTCTAAAAAAGATCAATGCTAACAGTTCCAAAAGCTCAGAGCTAATGTATAGTCCACATTGTCAACATTTGAGTATCTGGAACACTTTGCATTCCTTTTTGGAAAGAATGAACATATTCAAGCGACAGAATTTGTGGTTTTAAAAAAGAGACTTTACTAATATACTATAAAACGGGATAGTTCTCCCAAAATGTATATAGCAAAATTTTCTTTGTTCCTTACTTCCCACTGTAAAACACAGTCACTCAAAGTACCTAATTAACCATCAGTCAATACAAACTGGAATGCATCTACAAAAACTTCAGGCTACATGCTAACCAACAAGAATCTGAACTTCACTGTAAATACTGTACAAGAGTCTACTAATTATCCTAATAATATCTTATTTATGCATCCATTATGCAATCGAAATCTCCAACGGGCCATAGCAAATTCAGTCATAATAAACACTGGAGAACTGGACTATGCCCAGGAATGCTGGCTTTTGCTATCCACCAAATTTATGCCACCTACCTAACCAGCAAACACTTCCAAGCACTGCTGGATGTGATTTGGACAGAATCTATGTATGGGGCCAACAATTAGGGTGCTATTGGCCGTGGGGGTATCCACAACAGCTTGCTGGACAGCGTCAGTGCGTCACTGTTTATGGAGCACAGGATCACAGTACCTTATGAAAGGCGTGCAACTTGACAGCATGTGCATGCTTAGTTTTTTAACCTATTCTTCTGACATTTTTTTTATGAAAAACACAAAATGCTGGGAGGGATAAAATCGATACTTCAGCGAACAATGAGCACGATCGTTGGGCTGTCTGTGAGCAATTGCATTTTTTATATAGCTAACGAATCCCTTTAATTATCACTGAATTCATCAGCAGCCGGATCCCCACCCCGCTGGACGTTTAAACATTTGTCAACAGTCAACACCCTCCCACCCCACCCACCCATCAGGAATCATCCATGGAATCCGCTTGCCACGTCCAATAAACAACTCAACTAACCGATCGGACCACATAACTGATTCACGGGTGCCATCAGCTGATGCCATCCGTAATCAATCCCAAGTCAACTAACCCATCCATCGGCGGCACGGCAAGGAGAAAAAACAATAATAGATCAATCAGCAATACGCAGTAGCACGACGTGCGCACTCACGCAACGCAGGAGCACGCACCTGGATGCCGGCGAAGCCGCAGAGGGCGCGGAACTCGGTGACGGCGACGGCCATCTCGGGCTTGTGGTTGGCGTCCCGGTACGTGGCGGGCCGCAGGGCGTGGAGCGCCCTGGCCAGCTCCCTGTCCGGGTGCGCCTGGATGGAGAGAGCTTTCGCCACTGACAGCACCTTGAAGAGGAACGGGAGGTCGCCGCCCCACCGGACCGCGACGGCGCGGCCGAGCAGCGCGGCGGGGCCACGGGCCAGCCACTCCCTGAGCGAGACATCGTCGCCGTCGGAGGCCAGCGACGATGGGGCGGACGGGTGCGTGCCCATCCACAGCTCCGCATACGGCCGGTCGGGGTCAAACCCCCCTTCCCCTCCTCCGGCGAGGCGCGCAACGAGGGAGGCGCCCCCGCGCCGGCCCCACTCGTAGTGCTGCACTGCACCCCGTAGCCGCAGGACGCCCCGCGACGGCTGGGACGGCTCCGGCGGGGGATCGGTGGGAACGAGGAGGCCGAGGCCCATCGCCCCCAGCCCGAGCCCTAGCCCGAGCCCCATTTGGGAGGGGGCGGAGGAGGCGGTGGAGGATGCCATTGCGGCGGCGGGAAGGGGGAGGAGGTAGCCCGCGGCCGTTGTGATGGGGGTGAGCGGTTGGGTTTTATAGAGGCAAACGAAAATGGAAGCGGCGAGGCGAAGAAGACGAGGAAGGCGACAGCAACAGGAGAGGCGGGAAGGAAGGGGAGGGTAGGTATTCCTTTACCGCGGCGGTTTGGTTCTGTTTGTTGTGTGACTGGCTGGGGGCTCGGGTGGTGGAGCCACATGTCAGGCTGTGTTGTTATCGTGAAGGTGGGCCCGGTTAATCGCTGTTGATATACTTTTGTGAACCTTAATCCATCAAAACAAATTGTTGATATGTAGTTGACTAATAATGTCATTAAGCAAGCTCACTCCAAACACTTTTTTATTTTTCGTTCTTCGGCATGTCCCTCAATTTAACCTGATCAAGCAAACACCTTCTTGCACCGAGGACACTGCGTGATTGAACTAGGCTAAGTCGGTGCATGAAACAGATCTCCACCTACATTGATCTGTTACTTTGGAATTTGGATATGTTTGTCTAATGAAGGCGATGAATACGGACTCACCCGTCCAGGTGCACCAAGCCATTAGCCTTCCTTCTGTAGCGAGGGGCTCATCCGTATAACTATACCAGCCCAAGAACCGACACACCGTAGCGCAACCATTTTACCTGACCGCCACGTGGGACCCACGGATGAGTTCCACGAAGCCTTCTGTAGTAAGACGTTTTTGTCTGAGACTGGCGTGACCTGCTTCAGAGTGGAATGGAAGCAGCTAAGATCATCGGCCCGTGCAGGATACGTGAGAGATGGACCATGTATTCAATCTCTCCGTGTTTTTCCATCTTCTTAGGTAAACTATCGAAACTAGTAAGTTATCCGATAGCATCTCGCACATTGAGCTCTGTTTGGAACGCACGGATTTGACCTGGTAGCGTCTCTCGCGAGGAAGCGTGTACCATGAGCGGTATTAACTGTTGTACAGTGCTACTTCATTTTCTTAGCTGCCTGTTGCCATTTGAGAATTGATATCTTCCTCTTCATTTTTACTGGGCTTGATTTCTTCTGACATTATGTCGAAAACACGGCTTATGTAATTTCTTGTAAACACACGAGTATATAGAGCTCAACCAATAAAGCAAAACTGCACTTATACGATCAATTCGTTCGCAACTTGCAAGTAATAGTATTACCATATCGAGACAACATCACGGGCCTCGGCCTGGGAAAGGTACTGCCATGGACTCGGCTAGCAATTCAATTTCAGCTTCCCCTACCTTCTTTTTGTGAAAATACACTACCTTCCATAACAAACATTTCCTGGTTGAGCATTCATCAATTTACTTGAATATCTTGTCCTTAAAAAAAAACAATTCCATGTAAAAAACTGTACATGACAGTGTAACACTGAACCCGGGTTGCAACAATACTGTAAGAATGTAATATATATAATAAATTTACATTAAATCGCTTGAATTACACTGACAAATAGAGGTTAAGTTGCGTTGCCTGTGATAAATGGGACGATGACATGTTACAAGGATTCACCTGGCTTAGTCGCGTTCCTGAGCCAGTACCAACAACAAAATGGGCATCCGGACCTAGCTTAAGTATCCTCATCTGCATGTGTGGTCAGTAGTTGAAAGGAACTACTGGAGTCGTTAACTATTGTTGCTGTGGTTCCTGTTGTGGAGTGGTGGGGGAATCTGGGGCGATGGTGAACTGGAGGGCACGGCGCTGGGCTGATTGCAGGATGAACGCCACCTCTGCTGCCTCTTCCTGTCAGTAATGGAAGCATAAAAGGTTAGAAGCCACATCAATGATAATTGAACGACGATGCCATATTCTTTCCTTACCAGAGAATATTTGCTTTTGAATGGTTCAAAAGGACATAACCTAATTCATATCATGAATTGCAGAAAATTTTCACATGAATTAATGGGTGACACCTTCGATATTGGATCACAAATACCTGTCTTTGTCGCCGGTGATGCAGAATACTAAAGATCCATGCCATGATATAGCATGGCAGCAGAAATGCAGCAGCTCGAAGAAGAAAAAACTGCAAAACATTGAATGAGATTAAAAAGGTTTAGTCAACATGAAGCATCAACTGAACCACTAATATCAAAAGAAAAAAAAAACAAGACCATGTGGCTCACCGAGAACATGGTAGAAGCATCATCATCTCCTTCGCTGTCTGAGATAGACAATGAATGCCTTAGCAGCAACAGGACCATTAGCTGCAAAAGAAGTAAGGATCTTCAGATGTTTTATCATGAGAATACCAGAACTCTATACGAGCCATTTGGCCAAAATGGGAGGAGAGTCAAAGGGGGCAGATTGGGAACAAAGGATAGGCTTAGTTGCCTGTTTGTAAAGCAATTAAAAGCACTATTCTTCTATCCATAAAAAAAAACTGTAAGAGAACTGCACGATATCTAAAAGTACTATTCATCCATCCACAAACCGAATTTTGGAAGTGCTGGAGGCTGGACTAATTGCCCTGAAGTAGCTATCATTATATCAGTACAGATTAGTATGGGCAATAAGACAAGGAAGTACTTACAATAAGTGCAGCAGAACGGCAGAATGCAGCACCATTAGCATCAGTACCAGCATATTCATCATAGTCCGTTTCAAGAAGACGATGCTGTGCAGCTGCTACAGCAAGAATTCTTGGATCACGCAAATCCAGAGGAGTTCCTGTAATGGTCCAATCACCACTGCAAATCAATAGTCCAAGTTAGATATGTTCACTTGATCACTTCCAATGCACTTGAATATAATACCATGAAATGGCCAAACTGGTGAGTTAAAAATAAAATTAAATATCGAGAAATAACTTGCCTGATATCTATGGTGGTCTCATCTGTTTGAACACGAGGTGGTGCTATGTACCCAGGCTTATATTGCTGCAGGGTATCACCAAAACCTCAAAGTAATTATACACAAGAATAGAAAGGCACCCAACAAATCTACATACTGGAAGAACCAGGGAGTACGCTACAAGAATATAGCCATATCTGAAACATTTGATACCACCGCAAAAATAAGTAAAAGACAGACTTTCTTTGGAATTTTTTATTATCTATATGGTAATTAATGGCAGATGCCCGGAAAGACAGATTAAAATGGAATCAGTACTAGAGTATTTGTATCTCAGAATATTATACTTAGACTCTACTTGACCAAAATTGGAAAAAAAAAAGAAGAAACACGCCCACGCATGCGCACACACACAAATAACTCATATCTACCCATTTTGTTAAACATGTCAACACACCAAATTGTTTAAAATAAACAAATTGCTACTTTTGCCCTGGCAGTAACTCCTCTAGTGCAACCCCAAGCCCACAACACAGCAACTACCCATGGTCATGGTGCATGGATGACTGAGACAGCACTGCTAGGTGGTGACACACAAGGCATGAACCACCATGGAGCGAGGCCTTCATGCAACAAGGAACAATTAGTGCACAAAGCACAATAGTGGTGAGGTCATAGTGAGGACAAGACAACCCATCAGGTCATGGTCAAAACATTTGTCAAAAAAAAGTCTGAAGCAGAAATACAGGGTTTGCTATATTGGATGGATGTACACATATCAATATATGTACTATCCTAAATTTGGATCAATACAGAAAAGCAACATGTACCAGTGGAGTGAACTAGAGGGGAAAAAAAAAAGAAACCAACCTGATGGCAAATTTCACATGTAATGTCTCCTTTCTCGTTGCACCAGCGTTGCACACACGCTCTATGAGCATACTATACATGAAAAGTAGAATTGTCAATCCTAGAGTACAGCATACTTGACAGACAAAACATGCAAGCTACTTACTCACATGGTATACAAGGACAACTTCTATGTCATTAAAAAAGCAAAATATATAGCTCAAGGGAAGTTATGTTTAATAAGTTAAAAACTGAACAAACATCATGCCATATGCAAGGGCAACAGGATAACATGATTACACAATTAATGTACTAGGAGTTAATTGACTACACAGAAGCAGCATAAAAGATAACTGTGTAGGATCAGCAGTTCCAATGCCAATCATCATTACATTATGTCCAAAGAATAGTTAAGAATTAATGCTGACTTCAAAGAAATGAAGCAAATAAAGTTGTGGTGACTGATGAGTCTCATAAAATCAGATATCGAATTTCACATAAACTGAACTGGAATCATTGGGTTATGAATTGATTAGTGATGTAATCATGTAAGATAGCATGACATGTGAATGCACAGAGCTTAAGCAACTCATTTATATCACGAGTTTCTGTTAGCAATGTGGCAAGCACCAATAGAGAAAATTGGAAATAAGTAACAGGCTGTAGATATGGTTGGGGGCCTAGACAGATGATTTGAGTAGCCTTGATATGTTCCCACTAGGGTGTTAAGTGATAAAAGTGCACTTTTGTTTGTTGGATCAAACTTGGATCATGCCACGCTAGTAAAAGCTGTGCAGTTTTAAAAATTGAAATAATTGAAGTGAACCACCATGCTTTAATTCTTGGTATAGCAGCAACATCCAAGGAAAAAGAGGACATCTGACTTGCATGCAACAATCCAACATGACCATAGCAACAGCATCCAAGGAAAAGAGAGGACACGCACGAGCATGCTTATAGGAACATACATGCCATGGCCCAATTGTGCATAATTATAGGATGAATCAAATTTTTATACACTAAGTGTTTCCCGTTACTATCCTCCGAAGGTGGATGGTTATCCTTACAGTAAGCCATTGTTGTCATACGGATAGAGATGATACTATCCTAAACATACATACACAGGGCTACTACTTCTCTCGAAACATATCAGGGAGCCTAATATGGTGAATCAACTTGCCTAACATGCTGAATCAATTATGTGCACCAGATCAGTCAACTTATCCTACACGGTGAATGGCATCAGATGACAGGTTCATACTTTATAAACCATACCACATGTCAATGGAAAATGAGAAACACATGCTGAAGCCAAAATGGAAACTAGGAAGGACCCCCAGTGCATGTGCCTTCATGAACAACGAAGTGCCTAACAATAATTTCAGTGGCGCTGCCGCTGCAAGATTTGGAAATAACATTAGAAGAGGAGCTACACCTTCAGGCTGCCGCTGCAACCACACGGCTTCTCAAGATTCTTGACGCTGTCCTCCTCCTGGCATATGCGGCACTCCGCTGCCTGGATGAGTGGATCCTCCTCCTCATCACCCTCCTCGGCCAAATTAACAACCGCCGACGGGGATGCAGCGGCAGCAGCCACCGCCGAACCGTTCAGATCCTCCGATGGGTTCTCGGCAACCCCACCATCCTTAGCGTCGGCCAAACCTTCCACATTCACCACCACATGGTCGCCCATCCCAAATCCCTCTTCTTGTGACACCCTTCTCAATCCCCCCTCACAAATCAATCAAACTCCTGCAAGAAATCAAAGCAAGAATCATAAGAATGACCAGGTACTCGCAAGAGGCAAGACGGTGCGAACGACATCATATCAGCCAAGCTAGGATAAAAATGGAGAAAAGATGAAGAGAACGTATACCGAATTAGACTAGCTAGTCCACCCCTCATCCCCGATCCCTACTGCCTCATCCAGCTATGGAGCAAAGCAAACCAGCGCAAGAAACCCCAGAAAAAAATCCCCTTCCTCTAAGAATTGCACGAAGCGTCTAGACCTAGCCGACCCGCACCAAATCAGCGGCACAACGAAGCGACTCTCCCCGAAGAATTAACAAAAGATACTCCGAACAAAGCAATCCATTTCGGGGCGACGCACGCGAGGAACCCATAAAAAAATTCCCCGCAAGAAAAAAGACACTGAACTGGAGACTTCACCGAGGAACTTGCCATCTAAGGCCGAGCTGCGCGGAGGGAATCCCCGGATCCGCCGCGAGCACCAGCCAGGCCGCCTCGAATCGTAGGGCGCGGGGTACCCACTACCCACCCCACCGAACCGCACCATCTCGAACGGAAAGAGAACGGGATCGAGAAGGCAAAGCACGCACCTTGCCGGCGGCGACGACGAGGACTCACGCGCTCCGTCTACGAAAACTTCCTCTCCCTTTCTCTCTCTCTCCAATTCGTTGGCTTGGGTTTGGTCATCTAAATAACACGCAATTTTTTTTTCTTTTGGATTTAAGACTTTGTCCGTTGCTCGCGTAGAGGAAGAAAGAGTCAAGCGAAGGAAGCTGGTGGTAAACTATAGAATAATAAATAAATAAATAAATAAATAGTCGACACGGTGAGCGAGGAGGAGGAAGCCGGATGTCCGATTGTGTATGTTGTTGTTGTGGCCTTGTGGGTAAGTTCGGTATAATATTTTTGTTTAAGATTGTAATTTTTTTTTAATGTGTGTAATATTATTTTCGTACGTATATTTCTACTGTTATTGATGGAAGTGTCTCACACGTAGGAAAAAAAATTTCACGCGTAGAAAAAAAATGTTGCAGCGATCCGGATCGATATTTCTACCGTTATCAAAGAAAAATGTTTCGCGCGTAGGAAAAAATATTTCACGAGTAGAAAAAAAATACTGCAGTGTCCGGAAAAATCCGGACGTCCGACTCCTAGCAATTCCGAGAAGGAATGCTTCTGTTTGTTTAGCTCGGTGGTGCGGACCGGCAGACGTCCGATGACAATCGGACGACTGGGCTACTCACTCAGGGTTCTTTGGCGTCGTTTTCCTCCTCACGGGCGGCAGCCTCACTCACACACGCGACGCGCTCGCAGTACTGTCGTCACTGTTGACGTCGCCGTTGTTATCCGCCCCTAGTTTTGTCGTCGCCTCGTCGGAGATGGGCGAGGCCGTGATATTGGATTGGATCATGTATACCGCACTGCACACGTACACGGTCTCTTGCCGGCCGGCCATGCGGGCTAAGCAGAGCCGAGAGACCCAGGTGACTTCCAGTAGTTCAATGCCGTCTCCTCCGGATGGCGGAAAAGGCAGGATTAAATAAATAAATACGAGCTGAGCTTGTGGACGATGATAATATGGCATATGTATGTTGGAAGGATGATGCATAGAAGCACTGTCGTTAAACTAAATACGCATTTGCTAGGTTAACAAAAGCCAGCTGTGCTATATTTGACTGGTCAGGACTCAGGAGGAGGTTCGGGCTTCAGCTAGCTTCTCGATGCAAAATACAAACGTGACTTACGCTTCCTTCCAAAAGATGGAGAAATCTGAACCGTCTAGCGGAGTTCAAATTCTGGATGACTTTAGAGCTTAGGACGGGTTTGAAGTGGGAGATTTTCGCTAGGGACTTCCAAATTGCCACTTGCAAAGTTTATGTGAAAGTTTGGGGTAGAAAAAATATAGGTTCATGTCAGATTCCTGACTCTCCGCTTTAATACATGATAAAGCTCCTGATGTTTTTTAAAATAAAATATAGGTCGCGCCAAGCTGTGTGGCATGAATTATTTTCGCCGGTCCAAGCCGCACATGGAAGCCGGCAAAGCTTCGATGGAGATGCTTATTATCCCGAGCATTTCTTGCACGGAAAGATGCAACCACACAGCATAGAAAACACATCCATCATCACACGGGATGCAGAATCGATCAAAGAAAGCGAGATTATTCCCAAGGAAACTTTATTCAACACGTACCCTACGCCTTTACATACACGGCAGTTAGTTCAAGCCAGTCGCTGAAACCTGAACCAGTCAAGTCGATTCATTAAACATGCATATATATACTTCTACCTTAATTATTTCACCTGCCAAAGCGTATAAACAATTACTATAAAATCCCCTTGCAAACAACAAACCTTCTCGTTCATATACGATCTCGATCTCATGTAGTCATATGTCTCATATGTTACATACACCAGGAGTAGTAACGGTGCTACTGTAGCAAAGTTACAGTACAGATACATGCGCTAGAGCACAATACTGCTGGATATATCGGTAGCCTGAATGAAACTCTGAACAAGTACCGGATACATATATAGCTCCGGTGCAATGGCTCAGTTCCTCCTCTCCTGCCCCCACGGCGAGTGCCGGCCGTTGGCGCCGGAGCCCGGGTAGTCGTCAAGCTCCAGCTCCATCGTCCCTTTCACGTTGCCGGCCTTCCCTTCTCCGGTGAAGGCGGCCTGGTTGATCAAAGATTCAGGTCACAGTTGCACCTGACAGAACAGGCTCTGAAACTACTACTTGAACAGACAGTAAAACCCAAGCAGCACCCTACCTGAATAAATCATAAATGGAATGTAATAGAAAATAATTGAGATAGCATGTAGCTAGGCCAAATCACCTGATCATCTGCTCCACGGGAAGCTGGAATTGCCTCAGTCTCCTGAAGCATCCTTACGGCTACATATGTTGATGCGTATGGAAGTTATCAAATCCCAATATTTCGGTCAGAACCGTTAAATCTCTAGATGATATGTAGAAGAAAGAGAGGAAAGAGAGTGAGAATATTACCAGGTGGAATTGAAATTTCAGCACTTGAGGCATGGATGAGACAGCAGAAGGCCAGAAGGACCACTGCCAGGTGCAGTGCAGGCAATCTCTCCATCTGTCTCTTCCAGGCTTTCTTCCAGTGTTTCTACTATTCTTCTGCATCCATGAGGGTCATGTAGAGCACTGAATTGTAAGCTATTTTATAGCACCTTTGTCATGGAACAAGGAGCCATAGAGGCCTCTGAAGCACCTTCCACAATCATGCATACGTGGCTAGCTGTAGCCCATCTCAATTGCTATATAAGTATCTATATAAAGTGCTTCATTAGCTCAGAGGATGGGCTTTTTTATAACTAGAAAAGTAGGTGAGCATTTCATAGGCAATGCAGCTAAAGCTCTTGAAATGACTTCAATAATGGCCAATCGATCTACATGTGATCTTTCCTGCAAAGATGTATGCACATCTGATTTGGCGAGGGCGTCGATCGAAAGCGATGAAACTGAATTACCAGGCACGCGAAAAGGAGATGCAAGAAGATAATATCGCGAAAAGGGTGAACAAGAAAGGGCATCAAAGACAACTATGATTGGCAAAGAAATGATAAGATAATTAAGGAGGAGCTTGCGAGAAAGAATTAGAGCAGGAATTAGGGATCATGGGGAGAGTGTACCATGGCAATTGCTTGGATATTGGATGATGACATGGTGCAGATGATGCTGGGAATTTTTGCTGCCTGAGGACTGTACCTCAGCAGGCCACCATTCCGGTATCGGCTTTTCTTATCCTGATGCAGGCAGTGTGGACTGCAGACTTCAGGTAAACTAAAGTTAGTCCCTTTCTTTCATGCGCAGAGTGGATTCAGCACTTCTTCGACAGATAGTTCGTTAGCCTCCACTAAGCTAATTTATTTTATCTGATGAAGTAAAACTGTACTTAATAATTCATCAAGTTGGTTCTCCCCAGTTGAAGCTTGACACCTAGCAAAGGCCATTCTAACATCTAAGTATGTAGAGAAAATTACAGCAAACATTATCTCACGCATGCATGTTGAAGTATAAGTGAATTGTCCACCTTTCCTCATCAGCTTAAGCTTTTGGGTGAACTGGTGGTGCATGCAACTCAATATAGTATCGAGTCAAGAGGTCTCAAGTTCAAGACCGGTTGGCGCAATTTTAAAAATAATTGCAGCCCACTTCTATTCCACGCCCCAGGTCCGAGGAGCGCACGTGAGGGGAGTGTTGAAGTATAAGTGAATTGTCCACCTTTCCTCATCAGCTTAAGCTTTTGGGTGAACTGGCTGGTGCATGCAACTCAATAATGTAGACAAAACTTTTTGTTACGGTTAGAGTAGAAAGATTAGATATAGAGTTATCTCTAACAAACCTCTCCTTGCTCAAAATTCATAACAAATTTGACTTCTGAAAACCCCAAAGGGTAATTAAGTACTATGAATACCAGCTAAATCCAAGTAATGCTTGAACTTGGTATTTAAAAATGCCTTTGTGATCATATCAGCAAGCTTGTCATAATGTATCTTTCCCACAACAACTTATCCTTCAGCAACAATATCATAAAATAAAGTAGTACTTGATATCAATGTGCTTGGTATTAGCATGATACATACAATTCTTGGTCAAACAAATAGCACTCTAGCTGTCACAATAAATAAAAATAGTTTCCTATGAAATACTGAGTTCAGAAACCAGACCTCGCAACCAAATAGCTTCTTTAACACCTTCAGTAGCAGAAACATAATCTGCTTTAGTAGTAGAAAGAGCTATTAAGCTGTAAAGATGCTTTCAACTGACAGCAGAACCACATAAAGAGAAGATATATCTAAAAGTTGACCTTCTTTTATCAAGATCATCAGCAAAATCAAAATCAACAAACTCAACAATATTATTTGTCTTCATTTTATTCTTATCAAATATCAAGCCAAAATTATAAGTTCCTTTCAAATAATGAAGAATCTACTTCATAGCATTCCAATGCTCTTTGCCAGGAATATGCATAACTCTACTAACCACACTAACTGCATGAGCCAAATATGGTCTAATGCAAATCATAGCATGCATGAGATTTCCAACTACGCTAGAGTAAGGAACACATGACATATAGTCTTTATCTTCTTTATTAATTGGACACTGACTTGAAAATAATTTAAAATATGAGACAAAAGGTGTAGAAACATATTTGCAACCACTAAGATTAAATCTATCAAGAACCTTCTCAGTGTAATTTTTCTGAGATAGAAATAATGTACCAGCTTTGCAATCACACTGAATTTCCATCCCAAGAATTTTTTTGCTGGACCAAGATCTTTTATCTCAAATTCATGACTAAGTTGAGCCTTCAACTGTTTAATCAAGGATTTATCGTAAGAAGCAATAAGCGTGTCATCAACATAGAGTAGCAAATAAATTAAAAGATCCATTTGGAAACTATTTAAAGTAAAGACAATTATCATAATTACTGCAAGAATATTGTTGTGCAATCACAAAGAAATCAAACCTTTTTTATACCATCGCCTAGAAGCATGCTTAAGACCATAGAAAGACTTTTTCAAACTACAAACTAAATGCTCTCTTCCAGGAGTAGCAAAGCTTGTGTTATAAAAATCTCCTCTTCTAAATCTCCATGTAAGAAGGCCGTTTTAATATTAAGTTACTCTAATTCCAAATCAAATAAAGCAACATAAGTAAGCATAACCCAAATGGATGAATGGCATACAAGAAGAGAAAAAACTTCATTAAAGTCAATATATACTCTTTGGTCAAAACCTTTTACCACTAAACAGGCTTTCCATCTTGCAGGTTCAACTCCAGAAATACCATCCTTCTTCTTATACAACCATTTGCACTTTAAAGGTCTCTTACCTTTTGGAAGCTCAACCAAATCCCATGTACAATTCTTATGAAGGCTCTCAATTTCTTTATTAATAGTTGTCTACCACTTAGAAGAATTTTCACATGAGATAGCTTCAGAATAAGAAGGTTCAAAAGTATCACAAATATCTTGTGCAGCAAGAAGAGCATAACAGACAATATTATCAGTGTCACAATATCTAATAGGCAGTTGAATATTTCTCCTTGGTCTATCTCGAGCAATGCAATGATCATTAGTGATAGGAGATGTTGTATCAGAAATTGGTTGTGAAATTGAACAAGTTGAAAAATCATTATCAATGGTAAGTAAAACTACCTCAAATTCTACATTTCTTGTAATAGTTTCAGAAATTTCATTGTCACTTGTGGGTGAACAACCAACATTCACTACCCAATAAGAGTAAAGCATCTTTATGAAAAGTAACATCATGACTAATAATTAATTTACAAGAATTAGAATACCATAAATGGCATCCTTTGACACCAGAACCATACCCATGAAATATGCATTTTCTTGTTCTAGATTCTAATTTTTCATTGCTAACATGAGTATATGCAAGACAATAAAAAATTCTCAAATTGGAATAATCAACTGGTTTATCTGAGCAAACCTCTTTTGGAAGTTGAAAATTAATGATGGAATTTGGAGAGCGATTAATCAAATAACAAGCTGTAGAAACAGTCTCGACCCACAACGAACACTTATGCCATAAACCTACATTTAAAAGCATGCAACGGGCTCTTCTTAAAAGAGCGTGATTCATATGCTCTACCATATCATTCTGCTAAGGCTTTTCTGGAACAGTTAAGTGTCTTACAATACCATGATTAGCACAAAATTGTCCAAATTCACCACTACAAAATTCCAATCCCTTGTCAGTTCTAAGTTTCTTGATTTTTCTGCTAATTTGATTTTCTACCAAAACTTTCCAATTCTTGAACACTGAAAAAGCTTCATGCTTATATTTCAAGTAATAAGCCCAAACTTTGCAAAAAAAACATCAATGAAGATTATCATGTACTCACACCCTCCAATAGAAAAAAAATCTAGAATGACCCCCAAAGATCAGAATGGACATAATCAAGAATTCTTTTAGTCTGATAAGTTGAAACAATAAAACTAGTCCTCTTTTGTTTGCCAAAAACACAATGCTCACAGAAATCAAGTTTGCCAATGTCATGCAAAAGTCCTTTCTTGCATAAGAGATACATACCTTTCTCACTCATGTGACCTAAGCATATATGCCAAAGCTTGGTGATGGGAGGATCCAATGCAATAGTAGAAATAGTTGCAGAACCTATAACCGTAGATACTTGTAAGTAATAAAGACTATTGATTCTATTGATTTTCATAACAACAAGGATGTCTTTTGAAATCTTACGAACACTATTTTCACCGTTATACTTATACCCCAAACGTTCTATAGTTCCTAATGAAATAAGATTTATCTTTATTCTAGGAACATGGCGAAAATTTGTAAGGGTCCTAACAATACCATCATGAGTTTTAATTTGAATAGAACCAATGCTAATAATCTCAAGTGGAGACTCGTCAGCAATCACAACTTCGTCACTACCAATAGAATCATAAGTAGAGAACTACTCTTTATATGGATAGATATGAAAAGTACAAGCTGAATCAATAATCTATGCAGTTTGATTCTTTAAATTAGAGGTAATGATTAGAGCCTTACCATCAGATTCATTTTCAACAAAACTAGCCTTAGCAGGTTTTTTAGATTGTGTCTTTTTGCCTCTTTATGTCTTGTTTTAATAACTTGAAACACTGAAAAATATCATGACCAGTTATCTTGCAATAATGGCAAAAAATCGCTGGATTTACGACCTCTTGATTTAGATCTAGACTTTGATCTATAAAAATTGCCTTTATGTTAAGATTCACCTCTAACAATTAAACCCTCGGCCTTAACTTCTGAACGATAATTAATATCAAATTTCTCCTTAGACAATAAATTTGATTTAACACTCTCAAAACTAACGGTATCATGATTGCCATAAAGCATAATTTTCTTAAAGTGTTCAAAGGTAGCAAGCAAAAAGATGACCAACAAAATAACCTTATCTTCATCCTTAATTTTTACATCTAATTTCTCAAGATCAATGATGAGTGAGTTGAACTCATTAAGATGAGATTGTAGAGGTACCTTCCACCATGTGAATTGTGTATTGTCGTTCCTTGAGGCGTAATTTGTTGGTGAGACTTTTCTTCATGTACAAAACTTCCAATTCATGTCATAGTTTTGTGGCAGTAGTCTTATTAATAACTTCACCTGCTCCTCGCTAAGTTCACTTGTTTGAAGAGGCGGCCGTAGGTGATCAATGCGGGCAGGGCGACTGGAAGTGTGTGACCAAGGCGGTCCTCTGGGAGGCAGCAACGGTCGTCGATTGGCGAAGGCTGGCTGAGGCTAGGGTCGGCAGCATATCCGGGGTGGCCACACAGACAAGACGCGAAGGCAGCAACCAAGGAGGGCGCTGGAAGTGGCCGAGGCCATCGCACGGAGCGATGAAGGTGGCCGGGAAGGAAGCTGGCGTGCTCGGTGGTGCATCAGGTAGGCACACTCAATTGGAGATGGCAGCATCACGGGGGGTGGCCGGATCTCGGGCCTGAGGCGATGCCGAGGTGGTTCGGTGTTGGTCGGAGGAAGACGGCGATAGGCGATGGACTGTAGATCGGAACCAGGTGCGCTCTGATGGCTCTGATACCACTTGTTAGGGTTAGAGTAGCACAAGAAAATAGGACACAAGATTTAACGTGGAAAAACCTCAAGAAGAGGGAAAACCAGCGGGAGACAAATCCACTATAATCGTTCAATGTACAGGTACATAAGGGGTGGTATTATATAGCCAAAATAAGGAGTCCGAGCATGAAAAGATTTGACGTATGGAAATGTTGGATGTTGAGTTATCTCTAACACTTTTTGTGGAAGATCTGAAAGGCTTGAAGTAGGTATCATGTCACCGGTATAGGTTATCACTGAATTCCACAACGTTCATGAGTCACAGGCACTAGCATCTTGTGGGCATCCAAAAGCACCGATTGATTATTTTCTCCTTTAGTCAGATTTCAGACAAATGCCCATGCGATGAACTTGTCATTTCTCTGAGAACGACAAGCCGATAGAGAAAGAGAAGGATCTGTCAGAGATATATGAACACGGTACGTGGACGGTGGACTAGACGAAGCGACACGCTTTGTTTCATGAAATTGCAATATACATGGAAGACGCTGAAGAGAGAGAAAAAAGGGGGAAAAAAGTTGACTGTAGAACTCTGAAAATTACTTTGTCAACTGATAGTTTCTTCAGTCATATCGAACACTGGTAGCTCTGAAAGTTATTATGTAAGTTCTTGTAGTAACAATTGATATCTTCGATAATCAGATACACTGCTAGACATTTATATGATCCTAATTCCTAACCTGCAGCAAAGAACAAGTCTAGATATTCACTGCGGACAGTAACCAGAATCAAATTAAACAGAAAGATTAAAACAATATGAGAACAAAGACTGAATATTAAGAAATGAAGAAGTATCTAAAAAGAAGATTAGAATCAGGTAGTTTGCTTTGTTCTACACTTCTTCTCTGGTCTTGAGTCTTTTTTGAATAAGTATCTCAGGCAAGAGTCTTGTTCTTTTTTCAAAGAAATCTTGGCTTCCCTGAAATTTCGGTGCAACCACCATGCATATTCTACTTGAAAAAATTGTCAAAGGCTAAGTACTTTTTTTTTGTTTGCAAATTCTTCTTAATGGGACCTAACATAAGTACAAAGAAAAAACTTTGGGACCAACATCAAGGGCCTAAAAGAAATGACCCGCGCAGCCCAGCCTGGCCCATGGTCAGTCCATTTTAGGCCCGCCCCGAGCCAGTTCTGGCCCAAAGATCACAACGTGGATTTTCTTGATCCAGAACCCATATTCTGAGCTGACCTGATAAGTTCAGGCATTTTCTCTCTGCCCTATTCCGGCCCAGCCCGACCCGGCCCGGCCCACCCAGTTCATTCAGTATTCATCTGATATGAATATCTTATTTCCAACCATGTTCAGTGTGTTTCCCAACATGTAAACAACTAAGGAGGCCACAGTGTCTGAAAACCACTACATCATTACATGAACATGCATTAGACTATTACGTGTGACAGAGATAGAGAGGGAATAAAACTCTTGACTACTCTTTCCAGGAAGCTTCCAATAGAGTGAAGAATATTACAAGAATCAATAAGAGCTAAGACCATAGACTCTGAATCTGTCAGACAAACTGGTCATCTTGGTGCCCGCTCCTCTCCACACAGATTTTCAAAGGGGAAACATCTTGTGATCTGCTCAGATGTTTCAGATTGATTCTGTTGAAGCTACAAGCCTACAGCTGCAAACAACAACATAGCTTTCCTATATAACCTCCATTGCTACATGACCTTCCTCTCACCAAACAACAAGAGTTAAGATTTCAGAAACCAACAGGGCAACATGGAGAAGTCGCCAACCACTGCGGAATGTCATCTTGAACCAGCTGGTATTCTCATCTTATTCACCACCCTCACCTGGTCCATCTCAATGCTTCAGCGGTTCCTCCCTAGTTCTTGCCAATCCTGCAGTAGTCCTGTCACCAAGCCAACCTCGACACCGAATCTCGTCGACAGAAAGACATCTAAGACACTGAGTAAGAATGAAGATGATGAGATGGAGCTGACGCATGCAGATGCCGAGGCCGTCATGAGAAAGATGGGGCTTAATTTTGATCAAGAAAGCAATGTATTCTTCAAGGCCATTGGCTCTGACTATATTTCTCAGCTGTTTGACGACGATGAGCCGAGCTTGCAGGAAGTGAAAAAGGCATTCTTGTTGTTTGATGAGAACAATGATGGGTACATCGATGCATCAGATTTGCAACGAGTCTTCCAGAGCCTAGGATTAGGAGAAGGTGTAGGGGTCAACGAGTGTGAGAAGATGATTGCTAGATATGACATGAACAAGGACATGAGGATAGATCTGAAAGAGTTCACAATGGTTTTGGAGGCCAGCATTTGCTAAACCAATTCCTTTCTGTACTTGTTTTTCTATATTCATAAGTTGCATTTACACGTTGTTATTGACTGAATTACTCTATTTTCCTCAAGAGTTAAATTGTGGATGTTTCACTGACCCCATCCCATGAATGCAAAGCTTCGTCACGCTTAGACATATGGCACATAATGGCAAGAAATACTGTTTCAGCACATGCCCTTATCTCTGTACAACAGGACAAAGAAAAATACTTTAACCGAAATATAAGGTTTTAATCTCCACCTCTGATCCTAAAATTGTTCCTCATTCCCACTCTGGTACACAAAAGTAGATACGAGTAGCTTGAAACATAAGTGAAACTTGTCCTCGCATTTGCGGTGCAGCAGGGTTTCAGAATGGAGCCATTGCCCATGTGGTGCATAGAAGGGAGTTGCATGCTTTTGTTGAGACATAGAACATTATCAGTTACACACACACAGAGATGGATAAATATATCACAGTGGTTGCTTCCCTTCTAGCTATAGAGAGTTCTTGGTAGTTTGACGCTCCTAAAATGTCCAGAATTCATGGCTATCACATATCATGGATTGTCATCGCTGAATTGTTACGGGGCTATTTGGTTGGCTGCATCTACAGATATAAAAGACACTTGTTTGGTTGGCTGCACGAGGGGTGGAGCCTGTCCCCCGAGATGCAATTGCATCCACCGAGCCAGGCTGTGGGGAAACGTAGATTTTGATCGTTTCCTGTGGGCCTGGCTGGTGAGATGCAAACTAGGGTGCATGCAAGGCATGGGGAGGCACATAAACAGTCAACCAAACACATTCTCCCCATTCTTCTCACAGCCTGACTCAACTCATGCACTCAACCAAACACCATATCTTTGCATCTACGCAACCTGGCTCTCACCAGCCTGGTTGACTCGTACGAGCCAGGCTAAGGTGAGAAAGTAACCAAACAGCCCCTACCTGTCTGTGCTGAGATGTAGGCTTCGGAGGTATCAGGAAGTTTGGCTGGTTAGTTAAATGTTTTCCTCTACGTTACTCGGATACTTTAGAAAACTGGCATATCGGTATCGGATACTGTATCAGATACTTATTCGTATTCGATACTATCAAATATGTATCATATCCGTATCGATGAATTTCTATTTTTTGAAAAGAGGAAAATAATTTTCGATAGTTCTCTGATATTTGCCTGATATTTCCCTAATACCTCTGAATCATAATACCTCTACCAACTCAGAAGGAGACGCTGAAATTATTTATTCCCATCTCGCAGTGCCTTCTCACTCCCATCTTGCTCCCTACACTGCTTCTGCTCCTCACTTCCCCCTAAGCTCCCACGCCAATATTCCTCTCTCCTTGTAGACGGTGGCGTGGCACCCCTCTCATTGTCAGTGAACAGTGCCATTAGTCCTCTCACACGATGAATCCTCCTATTAGTACTTTTCCTTCCTCTTGACTGTGGTAGTGTGGTATACTCTTAGGTAACCAGCAGCAACCAGAAGCTGGTGAGGGCAACAGCGGCTAGAAGGCAAGACATATGGTTACGACTGGCGAGAATAGAATCACACAACTGTGGAGACATTTGAGGCAGCAGTTGACTAGATGCCCTAAACAACTCGCTACGGGCTAATAGGCCTTCGAGATGATCTAGCTCATTTGTTTCTTTATTTTCTTTGTTATTATCTCTTCTATGTCTATTTTGTGTATGATATATCATATGTCATGTATGTTTCTCTGTTATTTTATTTTTATTATATATACACACACGTGTTGGTGTTTTTGGAGAAATGATGCATTGTGTATCTGTATTGGTGTATCTGGGTATCCTAGGTTCTTGAGAGGTGCTTAATTCCGTGCCTTTTCTTTTGATAGTATTGGGAAGGAAAGCATCTTTCCTTTTTTTATGTTACATCGTTCCTTTTTTATGTTACACCTGCAGCTCCTCTCCGAGCCTTTAGACTAATCTTCTGGTTTTGAAATGACTGAAAAAGGGATAATACAAAAAGGATGGAAAAAAATCCGCTGCAAGTGTTCTTGTTCCATTTATTTATTTTTGGTTCCGCCCCTTCGTGGCATGAACAAATGCCGTCCACTTGGTGCACTCAGTATACATGCCAATATTTTAACATTGTAACTGCAGAAATAGAAGCTGCACTTTGTCCCAAACTTCCAATTGCTTCCGGTCACTGCAAGGGGTCAAGGAAAGATAGATCGTTGAATGCGTTTGATTTAAGACGAGTCATTGAGCTAATTAAGGCCCCGTTTGGCAACTTGGAACCGGACTGTTTCTCCTAGAATCTGAAATAAATCCAACCAAACGGAATAGAACTCGGAACGTTTCAAAGCGAATCGTTTCTGATTTTTACACGCCGTGGTCGAATCGGCTAGCAACCCGTTCCTCCGGATTCTGATTCTACCTGAAACGTTTCTACCAAGAATCCGGAACCGTTTCCGTTTCTACTAGAATCTGGAACCGTACCAAACGGGGCCTAAGCATGAATGTACATTGTCGCCTCACAAAATATGTTATTGATCAGACGAGCAAATGTTAGTAGCATAGGCCAATAGACACCAAACATTGCTGTGATCTATTCCCATACAGACGGTCTGGTATCTCGATGAGTGTGATCTATTCCCATACGGGTCTGATGGCACACAATAAAATCTTTTTAAGTTTTACTTTTTTTGCTTTTCGTTCATATGCATATGATTGACTAACGACTTTCAGGAAATTACGGCTGAAGATATTCAGAAGCTTTAGTCTTAGGTTAATTGTAAAATTTTTGTGTATTTTCCTTTTTTGTTGTGATTTGGTACTTGTGTACATTGCGATGTAATAATCTGTATGACATTATCGCTAATGAATTTAATGGTGATTACTCTTTGTGTTATGTTTTATTTATATGTGTCATTAATCTGTTAATGATCTCTTTTGCACTTCCAAATTTCTGGGTCGTTTCGTATAGGCTTAGGATGCGCCCGGAAACATTGATGCACCACTCGCAAACAAGTCTGCAGGCCCTATTTGGGAGAGCTCCAGATCCCAGTTCCAACTCAGAGCTGAAACTTATAGGCTAAAATAAAGTGAATTAAGTTTATATTTTTAGTCTAAAATATAAACAAGATGATCTACCTAAACACTCCACCAACTCCACGGATTTTGGTGGAGCTGGAGCTGTCCCAAACACCCCGTAAGTGATCATAAACTTGTTTGGAGTGAGGATCTCTTTCATTCATTACTCGTTAATTAACCATCAGGATTCATGTTTGGCTAAAACTGAAATAAGGCCCATTAGGATTTGTTAACGAAGGAAGTACAAAGTTATAATTTGAGACCAACTATGATTCAACGTTGAACAAAACTGCACGGTATACGATTCTTATTAAACCCCTCTTTGATACTGATGTTACATGTCCATGTCAGTTATTGTATCGAATCCAAACAGTAGATTACACCGGCTTAAGAAATTGGATGGTTAAGATTTTTTTCCCTTTTTCCTGATTATCATGAGAATTTCTAGCATTTTTTCTTTTTCTTTGATTAATATGATAATTTCTATCTTTTTTTTTTACCTTCTAGGATTAATGTGGGAGCTCATAGAGGAGTCTCCAATTAGTAAAGATAAAAAAAAATGAGGTGCTTCTATGCATCACTATTTCAAAGTTGCACAAATATTAAAACATTGTCGCAGAATGGATGCGGATTACTTAGTCCTTCACTTGTTTTAAGATGTGTATAAATTGTATTGGGGTTGTATGGAAGCACTAACCAAAAAAATAGCAAGCTTTCAACCTGCAGTACTTCATCATTTTTTTTTTTTGAAAAAACGATAGGAGCTCTGCGCTGCTTATCAATATAAGAAGGAAAGAGCAGTTACTTCTTCCATACCTGCACCAAAACAAAGAAAACAAACTACCCGACTTTAGGCTATGTCGTCTCCATTTTCGCTTGTTTGTAGATGACGACACTCCTGTTAATTTGCTCGTTTGTAGGTTGACACTCCTGCTACGCACTGTGGCGATGCCATCTCCTAATTCCAAGATGCACCTGATTTGGTTATAATGTTTCTAGCTGATTTGGTACTCCCACTAATTTCTAGCTGATTATGTTGAATCTGGTTGATTCAACGATTCCTCCTATATTGACTAACTCGTCTTGTTGATTCAGAAGCATAAGGCATGTCCAAGTTGGTAGCGTTGTAGTCTAGAACTCATGATGCTACAAGGTATTTTTGATCCAAATGTTCAAAAGTTTAAAATCTAGTTGGATCATACTATTTGAATTATAGGATCACTAAAATTTGGTATCGTAGAAATTAGGCATAAATTCTGCACCAATTTGAGTTTTTGGATGCTTAATCACCCCTTGTTCCAGCAGTAATGTGATATATATTTTGGCTGCCATGTGCTGCTGGTCCAATGGTCTTGCCCGTCCTTTTGCAGCAACCAATGTTTGTAATTACATGTATCAGGCAATCCTCCTCTAAGTCTGCCTTATATCTCCTCACATGTTTCTTTCTGTGGCTATTTCAATAGTGAAATCAATCACTAGCACAAGATACCAATGGCAATGATCATAGTGTTACGGGGCCCGCGGGGAAGAGGGAGGGGGGATAGTTCAATTTGTATCACATCTTGCTAGTTGTAACTCATAACAAACTGGGGCTGTGCACAAAGAACTTATGCCAAAAATCATGCTAGGCAGCTTAGCATCGCGCCCTTTTGATGGCCCAAGCTTTTACATGTATACATGAGAACAATGGACATGGGAGTCCTATACTATGCATCTTCAATGGCAACTACGCTTCATTCCTATAGTAATTCCAGAATGACTATACAATTGTAAGCTACTAAACAATTGGAAGCACATTTGTGTATTATTCTTTGGTGTAAGAACTTTATGCTCAAACAACTTGAAACCATTAACCATTACTGGTCTGACATTATAACTGATCGGCATTTTTTGCATAGTGCACAGCCAAGCATAGATAGGTTCCTGCGCTGTTGACCTATCATGCTAATTGAACAATACTAACAAGAACAGAGTATCACATGAAGCTAAGCTGGCACCATCCCACCAGCTAGCTCTTAGGTATCACATATACGCACATTACAGAGGACAATCTATTCAAGAACAACTATTCCCATCTTATTGTTAACGGCACCCATAAGCTTGCTGAAACATTTCCCTCGCGACCCAAGAAAGTTGTTCAGCACCTTAACTTATTGGGATAATCTATGATATATCACTCGAAAGAGTGGTGCGGCTCAAAATGCCACTCAAAAGATTGACTTCCACTACATACCACTTCAATAAGTTTAGATTCAGGATATACCATTATCTCGACTTTATTGCAAATTAAAGTTAGTTCCCCTTTTTGGCCATGGAAAATGACCGTTTTGCCCATGGATGGCACTGCTAGGATGGCCCTATAGATGGTTAGATGTTGTGTTTTATGCATGAAATGGCACAAGACACTGGTGCTCTTTATGTACTAATTTAGATGATGGCATGACAGTATGCTATTTAGTACTTCGTTGTTATTGTTATGACAGAGAAAAATCGGCAAAGTTTTGCCTACGGCAATGTAGTAACAGATAATAAAAGTTGTTGCAAGATAACTACTGCAAAGGACATGTCAAGTTAATTAGACAGCCATCCGTTGCAAAAGCTAATGATATATCCTAAATCGAGAGCACTTTTATAATACACTAAATTCAATATAGACCATTCATTCTTTTCGATCTAATAAATCAGATTAGCTATTATTTATTTATACTTACAGTGGTAGTAGAAATATCCTTAACAAATCAATGACTAGATTTGATTCTACTACACACTGTATACTATCAGTATAATGTATCGTAAAATTTCTCTAAATTAAACTACATCTTTGAGTGGTAGGTAGTGGAAGTCAATCCTTCGAGTGGAATTCTCAGCCACGTTCGAGTGGTATATGTGGATTATTCCTTACGTATTCTAGGGAAATCTTCGATCCTCAAAGCATCAGCAATACGCAAATCCATCGGTTGAAAGCATGACCGAGAAGCCGAAGAAATAGGAAAGATTTTGAGTCCGTTGGGCCGCATCGGGTGGGGTTTTAGGCCGGCCCTACTCTGCTCCACGGTTGGTTTCGGGCTTCCGGCCCATGCGGCTAGGCGGCCACGCGTGGGGCCGGGGGCCTGCGGCTGCGGATGCCCGGTGGGGGAGAAAGCAAGAAATTGGGCGTCGACCTTGACAAATCCAACGGAGGAGAATGTACATGGTCATCTATCCATTCCCCAATCTCATCTCTCTCCTCCCCTCCACTACTATGTATTGTATAAACTAGATGCGTACGCGCGGTGCCATGCTGCGCATTTGCGCCGTGATGCCGTGCGAGGGTAAGTTTCTGGGTAATCAGTGAAATTTAAATGCATCGTTAGCATTGTTAAAATTCTTAACAATTGAACAAGTCTGATCATGCTTTGAAATTTTATAGTAGCTGAGGCATACTCTCAGGCCCCACTTCAAAAAGTTTCAAAAATTTCTAACATGGTTTAACAGCTCAATTAAATCAGTAATGTTGCTTTAAATGCATTAGCACTATTGTCAGATTTTTTTAAAAAAAATTACATAAGTTTACTGTTATTAAAAAGTTTTAAAAAATTCTAACATGATTTATTATCTCAATTAAATCAGCAGATTTGCTCTGAATGCATTAGTAGTATTGTCAGAATTTTTAAAAATTGTATAAGTTTGATCATGATCCAATTTTTTTATGGTAGTTTAGGCATGCTTTGAGGACCCTTTTCAAAAAGTTTAAAAAATTTCTAACATTATATAATAGGACAATTAAATCAGAAAAAAATTACCTCAACTGGTGAAAGAACCTAACCATAATTAGGTACATTTTTTTAGGGGCTTTCATGGTGAGAGGGCACGTAGGGGCTCTCTGGCAGGAAGTCTTCCAACTTTAATAAAGGTAATATTCGCACGGGCCGCGGAAGGCGAGGTGTACAATGTTGCTGTTGGTCGCCAGGGTGAGGCACGAGCAAACAGCGACAGCGGTCAGTGACCGCGTGTTACAGGCAGGCGCACGCTGTGGCGACGAAGCACGCAGGCGGAGGCAGGCAGTGGCGGCCACAGAGCTTCTCTCTCTTCTCGCCTCGGTCCTACGTGAAATATTGAGCTTGGCGTGGGCGTTTCGATCCATCTTAAATCCAAAGATTTGTGAGACTTTCAATTGGTTCCTTGTTCCTAATGCCGCTTCCTTTTCTTCCAAATGCTGCTACAGCGGAAAAGAACTTTAGGGGCTCGATTTCTCCCTCTGGCTACATTTTTCCCATTGTCCAAACGGCCCATGAATCGGATCAGGACACAAAGGGGGCGCAATTTCCCTTAGATTGCATGTACGTGCCAGATGAAAGCTAATGAAACTGTGGCTCTCTCTGTTCGACCAGTTAACTGAGTTGCATCTAGGTAACTCAAGCACAACAAAAGAACCACACCAACGTACAAGACTTGCTAGTTCATAATAGCATATTGTTGGAACGACCGAACCCACAGTGCAAGACGTCAAATATGGCTTAAAAGTAAAAGGGCATCAAATAACATACATCATGGTAACATGCATGCAGAAGACATATGATCAAATCATCAATTAACCGCAAAAAAATTGCCAGGCAAAAACAGGAGACAAGCATTTGGATAATGATAACAATAGTTTAGTTCCATCCGAAACAAATTCACAGTAATATGCATCTTCCCAGGACAAAATCATCACAATAATTTCCCCCTTCTTCCTCTAAAACCTAGATAACTTAATTCTTTCCAGCCTCACCTCACAGTATATACATTACAATAGGATCTAAAGGACTACATATCCTCCTACCTCTTGTTCAACCTGGGTATCAAAAATGAAATCTCAAAAATCAAGCCGCAAAAGCCCCCTCGCCACAAGATCTACAATCAACCGGCCACCAAAATGAGATATGTACCAAGGAAAAAGCAAAGGTGGAAACTTCGCATCAAGCACTAAATGTCTGACTATCAACATCAGCTACTATCCCTAACTAGGAATTTCAGTCACTGGAAATCCTATTCCTAACTAGGAATCTTGTGTGTGCTTGAAAGTCCTCAAGGTGCACTCCATAATGGACATCTGAAAGATAAGACTACCACGGCAGTAAGCAGAAGAAAAGGGGGATTAAGCAATTCACCTTGCACTGTTGCTGTATACCAGCTAATACCAAAAATGTATTATCTAATGGGAAAACTAGAGTAAAAAGCAACCTAGACTTGACGAACCCTAATAGGGAGCAACTATAACATTAATCCCAGGCACTGGGAGTCCCAGCACCACCACCATAGCCACCACCCCCATATGAAGAACCACCATAACCACCACTGCTGCCTCCACCATAGTAGTCACTGCCGCCACCACCACCCTTGCCAGTGGAAGAATCCCTACGGAAGTCACGGCCACCAAAGCGGCTCCCACCACCAGCACGTCTGTTCCTTCCTCCACCACCATAAGAAGGGCGAGCTGCATAGCGAGAGAGCCACGCGGGTACCTCCTGATTAGATTCTTGCATTAGTTCAGCAAGAGACCTCGCCATTGAAGAATTATTCTCGTTGAAGAAAGCAGTTGCAAGACCACTTTTTCCTGCCCTCCCTGTCCTTCCAATCCTGTGCACGTAATCATCAATATCATTGGGGAGATCAAAGTTGACAACATGAGCAACATGAGGAATGTCGAGGCCCCGAGCAGCCACATCAGTTGCGACTAGAATAGGAGTTTGGCCACTCTTGAAGGATCTCAAAGCATATTCCCTTTCCTGTAAGAAACAAGTAATTCAATATACCAGGAAAAAATGAGCTCTTAATGACGCAAACGTCTTTAGTTTGTTTTAGCACAAGTATCCACAATGTTCAGCGGTATGTAATTAAGACTACAGAAATGCTGCAACTGGATCAGTAAGTTAACAAGGGGTAGGCAGTTTAAAGTCTGTTATGTGATAGCAAATATCTGGAAACAACACTAACTACAGTATATAACTTCCTCTTTTGAGTATGCCAAGCAAACTAGACAGCAACAGTAATAGGGCAATATTCATCTCATAACACCGACCAATATTATAACCATTCCAGAACAATGCAACTAAATGCTCTGAACAAAATGAGTGGTTCTGAAGAAAAAAAGAACAAACCTGTTGGTTTCTATCACCATGAATAGAAGTCGCTGGAAATCCATTCATACATAACCAATGCTCCAAAGAATCGGCGCCCCTTTTCGTTTCCACAAAGACAAGAGTGAGAGCTTGCTGTAACAGAAGAGAAATTAAAAAACAAAAATTGAGCACAACAGTACTAGGGAAAAATCTGCATTAGACATTAGTTTACTTGGTGAATGCCTAATGGTGACTACACAATTAATCACAAGGAAAACTAAAATATAGAAATCATCAGGGAAACTGATTGAATGACAGAATTAATAAAAGTGGCAATCAAACATTACCTTTCCTTGAGTGCCACTGTCTCTTTGAGCATGGAGTAGATCCATCAGGTGGCTTCTTTTATCTGCCTCCTGTACAAACTCAACTCTCTGGGCAATCAAATCAGTACTTGACCCAACTCTTCCAACAGCCAGGAATATGTAGTTCTCCAGGAAGTCGGAGGCCATTCTCTGTATTAATTAGAATAACCTCAATGGCTCAATCTCATTAACAGTGCAAACTGAATACTTTTCAACATAAAAAAAAAATAGAAAACAAACCACCAAGGTCAAATACAATAGTCTATCATATCCGTAAGAAACCCAATTTGACAACTAAAAAGTAATCAGCACCAGCACACAACTTGCCAAAGTTACAGCAATGCCATATCGTAATCACCAAAAGTTCAAAAAAGAAAACAAAAATGATGTTTCAACAAGGTACATGGAGCAAATAATGGCCAGCAAAAGGTAATCCGATGAGACTGACAAAAAAATAATATCCAATCGTATGACATCATATCACACTAGATTAATTACACTTCTCTCATCAAAAAATGTGTTTGTGATTGTATTAATACAAATGTTTTTTATCACAATACATCTTTTGAACCGAACCACTAAAAGTCTAAAACAATGGAATAACATACTCATGGGATTAAACCAACATTCTCTTCAAAAGAGCATGTGCAGATTACTAATTTTTTTCACACATAAACAAGAATTGAGTGCTGACAAGACAGAAAGGAACCAGATTTTTATGATGCTAAGGCAACTGTGGTACTTCAGACATGCTTCTCCAATGCACATACTAATAGATTAGGCATATTATATCCATTGTAAGCATTAGATAACAAACTAATGGTTTCCTCTACATTAACGCCACAATATCCCCTCAATATTAATAACATCATATTACACTAAATTAATAGCACATTGCACACTCGGGAATGGTGTACTATAAGTCCATAAGTAGGTCTTTCAAGGATGTAAATCTAATTGTTTTGTGTAAGCTCATCTAGCATAGAACCATCCTTCATCTTATTCAAGGAAAAGCTGCCAAACAACCCAACGCAACAACCAAATATAGGATATCTATCATAGGGGTGAAACATACCAACAAAGCCATAAGAAAAATATGGAAGTAAAGTGAGTGCCTCAAATTTATTAGCTAGAACTATCGTTTGCATTAATAGGATATACTTTATTCCGGAAATGCATAGCACTTACATAAGTACAGCAACATGAGATAAACAGCTAACCTGTATTTCTCTTGGGAATGTCGCGCTAAACAACATCGTCTGCTTGACACCTCGCGGAGGCATGTCCATTTGCTCAACAATTCTCCTAACTTGTGGTTCAAAACCCATGTCAAGCATTCTATCTGCCTCATCAAGGGCAAGGTATCTAATCGACTGCAAAGATACTCTTGCCCTTTCCAATAAATCAACCAAACGACCAGGAGTAGCCACAAGAATGTCAACACCCCTCTCAAGATCTCTCAGCTGCAAAAACAAACAAGAGAGAGAGAGAGAGAGTAAGTTTAGGATATGATAGAAATTTAAGCAATTAAGGTTATTCCCAAGTATTCCACACAGGATATGCAGCCAAAAAAAACCTAGCTATATGGCATCAAGGGATGTCTAGCAGCTCATAACTCCCACACTTCCTAGACTCGCCTTGACTAAATGTCCTTTTCCAAAAAAAAAAAAAAAAGTGTCCAATTGTTTGTGATGCATGAATCACAAGGCTCATAAGGAAGGTTGTTTTAACTGATAATTTGGATTAAACTAGCAACACATGCTTCACATAAAGCTCGGAAGTCTGTCCAAGGTTTCAACAGGTGCTTTAGATTAACCTAGCAATAAAGGTCATAGTTTGATGACTCATGTTAGATGCTTGAAGGAAAATTTTGAGGTGACAGCAAAAGGTAAAGACAACACATAAACAGCACCTACGCTTTCAACACAAACCTAAAAAGGGGCATAACTTTTGTGCACAATGAGCAATGAACCAAAACAATTCACAAGCCATGCTGATCTAACATAATTGTTAGGACTGAACCAAAACAAGGGGCATATTGCTTTAAAAACCAGATATCAGAGGAACGATGAATTCCATTGGAAAGCCTATAATCAACTAGGCACGGTGCTACATACACTACAGGACCAAAACTTTCTAAACATATGTACAGGTACCTGCCAAGGGATGCCAAATCATAACTGCTCAATTTGCTCAGCAGTACAGGATGCGGATGCAGGTACAATCGTTATTTGCTAACACAAAAACGTTGCATGTAGTCTGAACAAATAGCAAAGACCTAAACGTTCATCTCAGCAAAATCCACTCTTTACATTGCAGCCGGATTAATCATAACCATATGTGGTCTACGGGCAGTTGGGCACCCAACAATTCAATGCAAACCATTAACATCGGAGATCTTACATATCCTATTTGAAGAACTAACTGCCTATCCTACCATACAAATATCGCATCATTGTCGATTGGCTAATTGTTACACTCATTGTAAAAGGTTTATGAAGGCAGAAATTTTATGCCAAGCAAGCAATTTTCTGAACTTGAACGATACCAGAATTGGATTTCAAATTTGACATAGGGACAGAACCAGACCTGCTGATTAATTGGTGCTCCTCCATAAGCAACGACTACCCTGACACCAAGTCTGATATGAAAATTTTCTTGCCTCTTCATGAATCTGCAAGACAAGCCAACAATAATCAATCGCATGTCACAGGCAATTAACTGGGCATAATATCAAGCTCCAAACAAGAGATAAGCAACCATCACCTGCATGGATAGCTCTCTGGTGGGGGAGAGAATGAGCGCGAGCGGGTACGCGGTTCTCATCCCGCCACGTTGCGGCCGCGCAGCGGGTGGGCCCCGCATGATGCCGCTGATGATGGGGAAGCAGAACGCGGCCGTCTTCCCGGACCCAGTCTGCGCGCAGGCCATGAGGTCCCGACCTGCGAGCGAGATCGGGATGGCGTGCCGCTGCACGGGGGTGGGCCGCACATACTTGCACCGGCGGATGTTGTCGTTGAGCGCCTCGCCGAGGTCGATCTCCGCGAACGTGCCCACGGGCGGGGGCACCTCCCGGCCGCTGGTCTCGACGGGGATGTCCTCGTAAGCATCAAAGTTGATCCCCGTGTTCTGGTGCTCGTCGAACCCCCGGCGGACTTGTCCGCAGCCGCGTCCTCGTTCTCGAACGGGTTCGGCTCCCGGTTCCACCTCCCGGGGCGTGGCCTCCCCGCACCTCCGCCGAGGCCGCCGGGGCGGCCGAGGAGTCCTGGGGAAGCGCGTGGGGGCGGAGCGGAGGACGGGGGAGGCGCCGCGGCGGCGGAGGAGGAGGAGCGGTTGCGGAGGTGGGGAGGGACGTAAGAGGAGCGGTCGGGGCGGGCAGCGGGGCCGTTGGATGAGGGAGCGGAGGGAGGGGCGGGGTCGGCGTCGGCAACGTCGGCCCAGGAGGTGTGGGAGGAGGTCGCCATGGGCAGATCTACGCGGAGGCGGAGGCGGCGGCGAGGTGGGGAGGGAGTGTTTTTTCAGGGGAATTTTTCGGTGGATTTTCGATCGGTGGGGGAAGCAGGGGTGGGTGGATGGGAGTTTGTCTGCGGCGGAAAACGAAGGCAGGCAGCGTGGGAGGGGAGGGGAGGGGAGAGGAGTGGGAGACCTAACAAAGAGACGGGAAGGAGGGGCGCTAGGGAGAGACGGACGGTGGATGGGTTGGCTTGATAAGAACCAGACGGCCGTGCGAGGTCCGCACGGAGAGAAGATAGAAGAGAAAATGTAATCTTTGCCACTTTAAACATTGCCTCTTTAATTTTTACCACTCTAAATATTATAATACAATATTTATCACTTTAGACAATTACCATTTTCGCATTTGCCATATTATCTAACTAATTTTATTTTCTCCTTTTCTAAATTAATTTGGGCATTGGTAATAGCAGTTCTAACCCTCTATTCCCTAATTAAATCCGCTAGGCTGCACCTGGGCAGCAGCAGTGCACGCCGTGAGCAGCTCCAACGCAGCTCCTTGTTGCCCCTCCTGCCATAACTCTATTGGTCCATCATGTCCATACTGTACACAGGATTTTTCTTATTTTGCACACATCGACATATAATATAGCATCAAAACGGAATTACTTGCACATATTGACATATAATCGGAATTACTAGGACACATCGACATATAATATAACATTAAAACAAAATTACTTGGACATCCATTACATGGTTACACACATAGGTGCAGCAAAATAACATCCAAGTAGCAACCATTACAAAGTAGCATCCAACAAAATAACATCCATTACACCTTAATTTTTCTTCCTTCTAAGAGTTAACTGGTTTAATTAGGGAAGGGAGGGCTAGAACTGTCATTTTCAGTGCCCAAATTAATTTAAAAAAGGAAAAATGAGATTAGTTAATCAAAATGGCAAATATGGAAGTGGTAATTGTCTAGAGTGGCAAATATTGTATTATAATGTTTAGAGTGGTAAAAATTGAAGAGACAATGTTTGGAGTGGCAAAGATTGCATTTTCTCGAGATAGAAATATCCCGTGTAGTCGTCTTAGATCGCTTTGTAAGCTGCTTTTATAAAATAATAATAATGATAATGATAATATTTACAGACCTGTTGATGATTCAAGCGAGGGTTTTCTTAGTGGTAAATCCTTTACATCCCTTTAATTTTTTCTTTTTAGTAATTTTTAATAATATGATCTTTTATTAACATTGTAGTACGAAATTACATAAATATATCTCAGTCACCGTAAAAAAATTCGAAATGGCAACAATAGCCCCATCGCTTCGCATCGCTGTCGTTATTTCAGGATTTGACTTACGACAAAATGCTGCACAAAACGCTGCTAATATGGCCGAGTTAAAGTCTACATGCGGCCCAATATATTAAGTAGGATCAAAGAAAAGCACATATATAAAGCCCAACAGCTGAGATGATCAGGAACAAGCTAATTTTCGGCCCAATCACGTTATCGTAAAGACAATGGCCACCACAAGGCACGTATCCATCCATATTAAAAGCCCGATTCCAGTTCTAGATGCGCCATGAGCCCATGATTATATGCCCACACAATGCAAGTCGACCCCTTTACGTCTTTATAACTTCGCAGTCGAGTCGACCAACTACCGGCTTAATTTCGTGGCCCAAAAAGATTATCGCGAGGCCCGTTTCAGCCCAAGCAGATGTGACATAAATAGTCCGCACATTTACGACCAATAACATCGCAGATAGGCTCACAGGAGTCACGGCCGTAATGTTCAGAGTGTTGTGAGATAAGGAAGCTTAAATTAAATATGGTTATAACTTTATCTCTTTAATTATGGTGTGATCAAATCCGAACTCTTCTCTCATGCTACTATATATACCGGGTGCTCCCCCTTTGTAAACGATTGAATCAATAAAGCAAGAGAGAGTTTTACCCCTTACATTGTGTGTTTATTGTTCTTACTCCCGTGATTGCGTCTACAACTTGTGATTGATCGTAGGCGATCGACGACGTTTTACAACACAGCGAACCAATAGCATTTGGTTCGTACTTCACAAGATAACGAGCGCATCAAATCTAGAATTACGCTTAGCCTAGACTATCAAACATTACCGGACTAAACTTTCGAGTTCATAACGTTAAGTACGCCTATCTATAGTGCTATACAGTTAAGGTTGCGCTGCCAGATAATCAAATCAGGATGATCGTAAGTGACATTGTCAGTGAGTAATCAAATCAGAATGTGCTCGGTAAATGATACTAGATCATAAAGAAATTCATTCATGAGATGATCGTAAGAACCTAAGGTATCATTTCGTGCATCACATTAAAACACTACCAAAGCTACTATAATTAAAAAAAAGGTTCTGGCAAAATTTATATGATTACTTACATCACATTAAAACAAATGCCAAAGGAACTATAATAAGAAAAGGTGCCGCAAGATTTACAATCTTAGTTGAAGCAAAATTTTATACCACAAGCATATGACAAAGATGGGACAATAAAATTAAAGATCAATGCAACCAAGCTCTGAAGATATAACACAGCACAATTATTGCCACGGCTGTTATCCAAAAAAGTAACAAAGCACAAATTTGGATGCACAAAAGAGAGGCATAAGGTGCTAATCACCCGAGGCTAGCACTACATTGATGGCTTCCTTTACTAGCATGATATCCTGATATGCGCTACATGTTCTATTGTGACTGCATTCTTGAAAAAGTAGTTAAATGCGGATTTTCATTGATCAAATGTGTGAAAGGGATAAGTCCATGCGATAAAATATAGACATAGGCATCTGGTATATATTCATTAGTTCGTCACTATGTGGCAAATATAGTACCATTATTCTATACCCTATGAGGTGTTTTATAGATCACACAACACAAGTGACAATTGTAAGCACCACCGCAACTTGCTCTTGCTTTTCATGCCAGTCTTATGATTGGCCCAAACATCATTACAAGAGGGCAAAATCAGAAGGTTTGTTGGTATTTTTTTTAAAAAAAAATGAGAGTAAAATAGTAGACTGGTATTACAGGTGTGTTTGGTAGAGCTCCAGCTCCACTAGATCCGTAGATCTGATGGAGTTGGGTATTTCTAACTCCACCAAATCCGTGGAGCTGGAGCTGTGAGTACATTAAGAGTATTTAGATGGATCATTTTGTATACATTTTAAACCAAAAATATAAACTTAATTTAATTTATTTTAGCATATAGGTATTCAGATTTCAGGTAAAACTGGGATCTGAAACTGTACCAAACAGTCCCTACATAAGGATACAATAGAAAAGTACAATCCAAGAAATAATGTACACCGCATTCTATGCTATGAACAACAGTCCGTACACCATCATTAGATTTAACTATGATCATCACAACCAAACCTTAGAATAGATGGACAGAGTTTTTACTGTTAAAGTGGAAATCATTATATACACATTTTTGTCTTGGAACACCACTGGAAACTAAAGGTATAAAATTATAATTTACCAATGATTGTATAGCTAATTTTCACATAAGCTAAAATGACAGCTGGAGTTACAAGATAAAAAGAGCTGCAGAGTATCTAATAGGCATACCTAGCAAAGTATTCTGGATCAACTCTCAAATACAGCATGATACTCAAGCCCAAGCAATTTCAGTAGACACGTCTAAAAGACCTGCAGTCGCAACCAACACACACTGACACACACACAAAAATATCAGGCCAGACATGACAAAAACACACACATGTGCTTTCACCAAATTCTCGTTAACATGCATGGAAAAAAAATTGATTCGTCAATTGTATAAGGAAAAATGTACAAACACGAAACAGGACTTTTCTATAATGACCCCATTTTCGCATTAACTACGAAAATAGAAATTTATGTGCATTCAGTACTAATCTCATAATCAGTAGCTAGTATGTACATTTACAACAATTGAAAACACAACCATACATCGTATTATTAGAGCAAAAGCTATGTATTAGGGCTGAAAATTTGGCTAGTGGCTTACAGCTCGGCTAGGCTCGTGGCTCAGAGCGAGTCCGAGCCGAGCCTATTTTCTGGCTTATTTTTTTTAGCGAGCCAGCTCAGCTCGGCCCAATTGGCCCACATGAGCAAAACCTAAGCCCAAACCTGTTCAGCGCCTCTTCCCTAGACCCTGATCCTAGCGTTCGAGTCCGTCCTCTGCCAGCCGCCAGCCATTTGTGAGGAGACTAGGAGAGGGAGAGGAGTTCTCCACTTCGCCGGACCCTGGCCGCCAGCGACCCACCTGCCTCCCAGTCCTGTGGCTTGGACTAGACGCCTGCCGGCCCACTGCCAGCCATCCCCGGTCTCCCGCTGGATTGGACGCCCGCTGGCCCCCCGCCTGGACTGGAAAAAAATCTCTCGTACTGTTTGATGGTCTGGCTCGGCGAGCCGGCTCACGAGCCGACCTCAAGCCAAGCCGAGCCAACTTTTTGGGTTCGCCTTAGGGCTGAACCGAGCCTGGCTCGGCTCGCCACTTGACCGAGCCGCACCGAGCCGAGCTGAGCCTGATTCGGCTCGGCTCGTTTCCAGCCCTACTATGTATACAATGTATTCTTACAATTCAGAGTATATAGTGGCAGAAGAAGCAAATGTCTTATAGTGTGCCCATCTAATCCCTCATGCAACTGACAAGGTATAATCCCTAGAAAGATCACTTCATTAAAGTTCCCGTATCCTGTGACGAAAAGTAATCTTTGAAGCATCGCTTTCTTATCCACCTAAAACAATAGATTAAGTTAGATTGAGTACTTTCGTATTCAGCGAGACTTAAGGTGGTATTTGCAAAATGCATAAATGCAGGCTATGTCAAAGGAAGCTTCTACGGTTAATTTGCATAAAGCAACATTGAATTTGTAAAACATGTTGTAATCTAGAAACAGAATTTGTAAAAGCATATTTGATGGAAAAATAAATTTTAGCACATATTAATATTGCATAATGCTAAGAGAATTAATCCAGTAATATGACACTCATCAATGGGTCATATATAATTTTCTAGTATTTTCTGTTAATTTCTAGCATTTTTAGAATTACTTAAATAACATAAAATAAATTTAAACATATATAATAATGCTAGAAAAATAACCCAAAGAATGGAACTTCTAGAGTGTGCTAAATACTAATTTATTAAAATTTTATGAAAACCCATATATCTATAAAATCCAATTTCTAGGATTTATCATCAATTTTCATGATTTATTAATTAATTTCTGAATTACTGAAAATACCGAGGGGCAAAAGTGTAAATTTAAGTTTCCCTCTTTTTATTTCTTCGGAAAAACACACACACTGAATCAACCCAATGGGCCACACAGCCCATTGGGCCCATAGCCACTTCTGAATTCTCCAAAAGCGGTAGCTAGGTTTCTAAACCCTAGCCGCCATCTTTTCCTATGCAAGAGGCCATTGCCACTGCCGCCACCCGGCGGTCGCGATTTTTGCGACGCACCATATAGTGCGGCCATCGCCTTCGAGACGTGCGAGCGCGGGACCACTACCGATAGCACGGACACGGTGCCGTCTTCGGCGGGCGCAGAGCTCGCGATGGTGGGCGTTAGGGTATCTTTAATGGTGCCATTTCAGCTAGCTATAAAGATGTCATCTCAGTCTTTTATTTAGGTGGAAGAGAAAAAATGAGGAGAGAGATATAGACTGGCTACTAATGTATAGTTAGACTATAATTGATTCCAAGGCACTTGTTATCTATTACATGTAGGTCAATATTTAATTTTTAGATAATACTATAGCTAATCTATTGAAGAGGTTGTCTATATGTTATCTATAGATGACATAAGCATTTCTTATAGCTAGTACCATTGAAGATGCTCTTATGGGCGTTGCCGTTGAATGATCCCCCGGTTCTGGTGCCGTTGTCGTGCGCGAAACGCGATGTGTTGCCCAGTTTCGCACGTCACCTCGCTTCCGGCGAGTTCTTTGCCGTCGCCGTTTTCCACGCCTTAGGCGGGCGTCGACTCTACTTCCGGTGAGGGCGTCGCCACTGCATACGCGGGTGCCATCTCCACTTCCAATGCGAAGCCGACACAGAGTCCAGGATCCGAAACGTTGCGTCGGGTTGGCTACACGCCACCGTGCTTCGAGCACAGCAGAGCCGAGGCGATGCTGCTGATCCTCCTCTTTTATTTAATTTTTTTTGTTATGACGAAGAGTAAAAATTACATATACTGCTAACGATTAGCCTATGTAATTTATCTGCAAAGAGATATGATGATCTGCATGATCAAAATTTGCATCTGCAGATCAAAATTTGTGTAGAAATGCTTACGTAGGGCCTGATGTAGGATGACCAGGAACAATACTTCTCACACACGAGGACTCGACCTTCAGCAAGTAATGACGATAAATTAGTTTAAGACTAGATTGCTAAGCAGACAGAGATAAGACAAACAAAAATCCTTAAGACCGAAGCTACAGCTCATACTAGACCTGCACCCGCAGATCAATGTACAGAGGATTATTGAATTGTGTATACACGTTGCAATCGAATGCATGTCGTCGATCGTCAAGACCGAAGCTACAGCTCATCGAGGACGCCGGCGCGCAGCCACGCAGAAGCCGCCGCCGTTCGGTCGGCCGTCTCGATCACTCGCCATGCATCAGATCAATCAAACAGTAGAGTTTTTTTTTTAGATCGAAAGCCGCCGGCCGTTTTTTTTTTTTTAAAAAAAAGTTCGATCGAAAGCCGCCGCCGTTCGCCCGGCCGTCTCAATCACTTGCCATGCATCAGGTGGTCAAACATTCAAACTGTAGACATTTTTTTAGGAAGATCGAGTCAAACTGGAGAGATCGATCAACTCAACATGGAATGCATATGTTTTGTGTGACGTGCGTGCATGACACCTTACTCCGGTTGTTGCCGTGGCGGAGAACGTACGTACGTACTTTGATTATTACCAAGTGCACCAGCTTCCTTGATGCAAAAACGACATTTTACGCACGAAAGGAAAACCGTTTCTAAACTCTGATACGAAATTAAGCTTTGAAAGAGAACCCTCATTAACTTATCTTTTGGAATCGATCAGGAGATAAAGTAAACATTGTGAACGACCCAGGGTGTTGGGAAAGAGACGCGCTGCATCTGGGCGGGCTGGGAAGAAATTATAAGCGAGGCGGGTTTAAAGTAGTATTAAAACGCTAAAAGAATGTAATATACGTAACAACAATAATACTATTAAAGAAATATACATAAAAAACAATTGAGTTCTAAGTTAGATTCAGTTCTAAGAAAAAAGCACGTAACTTCTAACTTCAAATGCTAATCCACATCCAACAAATGCTTTCATCGAGGAGTTAAGGGCGGCCGGACTTACAAAGCTCGCTCAACTAGTCGAATCTGAATAACTTCCAAATATGTTGAGTCTATCATACGCAGATATATCTGATATCCTGACTTTGTAAATTTTAGATGGGGCGATCTTGATCTTGGGTCCGCCCCTGGCTGCATATATGTATATATGCACATTTTACATGGTTGTACATGCACAATCATTGTCATAGATTAGGCCACATCTAGAAGATGACGTAGCCTCTAACACCACGAATCACGGCACGAATCACGGCACTGTGAGAGTGAAATCAAAATGCCACCGTTGAACTAAACAACCACACCTATAGAGAAACAAAATCCCAGTTGAACCTGGACGGCTCAACAATCTCAGAGCTGAACCCAGAAAGTGAAGGAAACATCTGAAACAAAATCTAAACCTATTTTTTCTTAACCAATGTTTTCATACATCATCATTCTAATATAAATTACGCAAATTTTAGAACAAACTAAAAAGTAAGTACTCAACCATGTGCGTTCGTTCCTTCGTGCCTCTTGATTATTTCCTTTCTTTGATCCCAATCATCACTCCATTATTGCCCCCAACCCATCCGGCCAACCCCATCACGACACTGACCTCCCCTCCATATATACCCCAGGTCCCCAGCTAGCCCACGCCCCCAACCCAAGGCCCCAACGCACACAAACACACACTCCAAAGTCCAAACTAACGACCACCCACACGGCCGCGCGCATCGCACGTCCACAAGAGAGAAAAAACCCCACGAAAACGCCCAAAACCACCGTGAGGAGGCCCGAAAACACAGGGGGAATGGAGAACGGCGCGTGCAACAGCAACGGAGCGGGCGAGGCGGCGGGGAGACAACGCCCGCACGTGGCGATGCTGGTGACGCCCGGGATGGGGCACCTCATCCCGCTGGCCGAGCTGGCCAAGCGGCTCGCGGCGCGGCATGGCGTCACGGCCACGCTCATCACCTTCGCCTCCACGGCGTCCGCCACGCAGCGCGCGTTCCTCGCCTCCCTCCCGCCGGAGATCACCTCGATGTCGCTGCCGCCCGTCGACCTCTCCGACCTGCCGCGGGACGCCGCCATCGAGACGCTCATGTCCGAGGAGTGCGTGCGCCTGGTGCCGGCGCTCACCGAGGTCCTTGGGAGGCTCAGGGAGACCACGCGGCTGGTGGCGTTCATCGCCGACCTCTTCGGGTCGGACTCGTTCGACGCTGCGACGGCCGCCAGCGTGCCGAGGAGGTACCTCTTCATCCCGACCAACCTCCACGTGCTCACGCTCCTCATCCACCTTCCGGAGCTCGACGTCTCCATCCCCGGAGAGTTCCGGGACCTCGCCGAGCCCGTCAGGCTGCCCGGCTGCGTGCCCATCCCGGGGCCGGACATCCTCTCGCCGCTCCAGGACAAGTCCAACCCCAGCTACAGGTGGATGGTCCACCACAGCGCGCGCTACCGCGAAGTCGAGGCTATCCTCGTCAACTCCTTCGACGCCGTCGAGCCGGACGCCGCCAGGGAGCTCCGCCTGCCGGAGCCCGGCCGCCCGCCAGTCTACCCCATCGGTCCGCTCATACAGACCGACAGCGCTGCCAGCACCGCCACCTTGCCGCCCTCCCCGCGCGCGGCATGCCTGGACTGGCTCGACCGGCAGCCGGCCAAGTCAGTCATCTTCGTCTCCTTCGGCTCCGGCGGCGCGCTGCCGACGGAGCAGATGCGCGAGCTCGCGCTCGGGCTGGAGCTCAGCGGGCAGCGCTTCCTGTGGGTGGTGCGGAGCCCGAGCGACGAGGGCGCGGTGAGCGCCAACTACTACGACGCCGAGAGCAAGAAGGACCCCTCGGCCTACCTCCCCGAGGGGTTCGTCCAGAGGACCAAGGACGTCGGCCTCCTGGTGCCGTCGTGGGCCCCGCAGATACAGGTGCTGGCCCATGAGGCCACGGGAGGCTTCCTAACGCACTGCGGGTGGAACTCAGTGCTGGAGAGTCTGGTGCACGGCGTGCCGATGGTGGCGTGGCCGCTATACGCCGAGCAGCGGCAAAACACCGTGATGCTGACGGAGGGCATTGGGGTCGCAATGCAGGTGCCCGAGGCGAAGGGGAAGGAGAAGATCGCCGCGGTGGTGAGGGAGGTGATGGCAGGGGAGGGTAAGGGCGCTATGGTGCGAGCCAAGGTGGCAGAGTTGCAGAAGGCCGCGACAGAGGGCCTTCAGGAGGGTGGTGCCGCCGCCACCGCGCTGGCCGCGGTGGTGGGGAAGTGGAAAGGTGGAGAGAACTAGGCGGCTCAGTACGCCTGCCATTGGACCTCCTCCAACGTAAGAGGGAGGCGCGGTGCGAAGAAGAGAGAAATATCCGATATGGTCGTGTTGGATCGCTTTGTAAGCTGCGAATTGTTGTGCTTTTATAAAATAATAATAATATTTTTGGAATTGTTGATTCAAGCCAGGATTTTTTAGTTGTAAATCCTAAACATTCCTTTAATTTATCTTTTTTAGTAATATTTAATAATATGATCTACTATTAACTTTATAATATGAAATTTCATAAATATATCTCTGTCCCGTTCGATATTTGAAATGGCAACAATGGCTCTAACGCAATTCAAAATCGCGATAGACTCTCTATCATCATTTTAGCATTTGAAATCAAATAAATGGATGGCAGAATGCTCCATTGACTACCACGGCATCTATCGCTGTTTGAAATGGCCAGATCCTCTGTCACCATTTTAATTAACAACAGAGGCGAACAATCATCATTTGAAATAGCGATCGAGGCTTCAGCATCCTCTTGGCCATTTCAAATGGGCATTTAGGGGCTGTTTGGTTTATAACCATGAAAAGCCATACCAAATATTTGGTCATGGCCAACTCATGGTATGACCAAATATTTGGCAAAATGAAGCTGTTTGGATTGTATCCAATAATTGGCATGGCAACAAAAATGGTGTTTGGTTTATAGCCCTAGAAAGTAACCAATTTTTGGCATGGCATATTGGCAATGTTTGGTTTGATGCCAAATATTTAAATGAGCATGACTAAATTTCATTAGGAATGAAGGCCACCAGTGGACTAATGGTTCAAAACTAGTAACACCCACAATCATGCACCAACATTGTTGCTGGAAGATGAAAATGTGCAAGTTCTGAAAGTTCACAAGTCCTATGAAAAGAACTGCAGGCAAAGTAGCATAAGGAAATAAACAGTAACCAATTAAGAGAAAAAACAGAAGTTTAATACCAAAATCTTAAAAATTTCTGTGCAAATATGATTTTACTTAATTATTCAATTCACACAAGATGTTTCACATGCCCACGACGAAACATATTCAATAAATGCATAGGACCTCAAAAGGAGTCTCACTACTCATAATGAAAGTGTTTGTCAAGTTCTGGCTCATGCTCAGAATATCTTTGTTCCTTAACTGATGGGTGTTCCAAGCATGAAATGTCAGATGTGATGGTATATGCAATTATTTGCCACTGCAGCCTCTTTAGGAGTCCCAGAAACTGAAACTCAGAGTTACTTCTTTAGCCCCATGGCACTTACCACTTGCTTCTTTTTCTCTATTCTTGAACAAATCAATCCTCCAATTAAAGTCTGCAAGTTTCCTGCGATTCTACGCTTCCACGTCACCCCTTATGCCATTTTGCGAAGACCCCCCTTCGTTTCTTCAAATTACGAATAGGTCCCTGCAAATTACAAATAGGTCCTTCGTAATTTTTTGTGAGGGAAAATTTTTCTTTTATTAATCGCGTTTGGGTCCCTCGTGCGCCGTTTTACAAAAAAAAACTCCCGTTAAATTCAAATCGCGAGCAAGCCCTTTTCTAATTTTTCAGGATAGCGAACAGGTCCAAAAACGTAACATTTAGGCCCTTTCTCTTTACATTTAGGTCCTTTCTCCGTTTTTCTCAGGAAAAAATATTTTCGTCACCAGAAAAATATGTTCAGCTCTATCTCTAGACTTTTTCCCTCCGTTCTTTCCGGAAAAAATATTTTTATGCTCCGTTTTTCCTCGTTTTCCCAGAAAAAATGTTTTCGTGGTCCGTTTTCCCAAAAAAAACGTGGCCCGTTTTTTATCCGAGAAAAACATAAATTTGTTTTTCGCTCACGCGCACGACGTGCGCCGCGTTTAGTCCTTTCTCCATTTTTGCAAAAAAAATATTTTCGTGCTCCGTTTTTCCCGGAAAAAATGTTTTCGTGGTCCGTTTTCCCTCGCTTTCCCAAAAAAAAACCGTGGTCCATTTTTTCTCTGAGAAAAACACAAATTTGTTTTTCGTTCACGCACGCGGTAAATTTTTTTTTCGTGATCCGTTTTTCTCTGAAAAAAACATAAATTTGTTTTCCGTTCACGGGCGCGGCGTGCCGCCGCGCTTCCTTATCTAGTATCTATATGATGAGTCGCATGTTCTATTCCATGCTTGTTCTGAGCAAAACATAGGGAGGAAAGTAGTTCTTAAAAAAAACTACCATGCCAAGATTGCACTAGAAAGATAGAAAATAATAAAGGCTCTGGATATAGCAACAAGAGACTGGTTTATGTTAAATGACTATTTAACTGAGGTGAGAAAAACTAACTTTACCAAAAAGGTTAATAATGCAATTGATAATATCACTGGTAATATAGGACACATCGCGAATTCAAAACTAGTTTAGAATAGTGTTTCTGCGTCTTTCACATACAAATCAGACAGGATTTAAATTAGTACTTTACAGAAACTAAGAACAGCACGGCCAAAATGTACTAAATAGTCTAAATGTAAAACATCATACAAAATAGAATTGAGGAAGGGGCAGCTCATCGGAATTAGCTCGCACTTTCCACTTATTCGAGGAAAACAAGCCGAAAGGAACAATAAGGACTGGAGCAGTTTCGGGACACAGGCGGCAACGATTTCGTCGTCCTTGCAGGAGGCGAGGCGGCGTTCTTAGCGCTGAGATGTCGTTGAAGGACGCGTCCTCTGCGGCGCCAAAGCGGCTTCAGCGCACTCTCCACCGTCATCTCGAAGACTCGAAGCGGCGCCGCGACGAAGTCATCCATGTGCAACGCCGCCAGCGCCGAGGCGGCCGACGCCACAGTGGGGATGGCGGCGCAAGACCGCGCTTCCGGCGTAAGCGGTGGACGTGGGGGATGGCAGAGGAGGGACCCACCGCCGCCCGTCAGGGAGAGGGCGTGGCCATTTTCTTTAATTGCTTCGCTTGGAGCCTCTGTATGTGTTGTTGCCGTGTCTTGCCGGCTCGTGGCTTATTTATTCTTGGCCTTAGAGTCGGATTTTGGTGGCGGGAGAAGCTTGGTGGCGGGGCGACGATGGTGGCGGGGACCCCATAGAGCCGCTCGGTGGAAGAAGCGGAGAAAATGGGGAGGCGGGAGGATTAGGCCGTCGCTCGGGAGCTCATGGAGAGGATTAGGGTCGTGTGGCGTGGATTCGCCGAGAATGGCGAAGAAATCGGTCGCCCGCGCCATGCCCGCTCGGTGCATTGGAAAGGCTTGGCGAGCCAAGATTTGGAGATGGCGAGCCAAAAATTGGACGTCAACCAAATGATAGCCAAATTGAGATGGCATGACCAAATTTTGGCTTGGCTCATGTTGGCTATCAACCAAACAACCCCTTAAACTCAAAACTGGCCGAACTTGATAGACCCATATCCATTTGGGTAAAAACGGAAAGAGGGAGAGGAGTGGAGTAGGAGAAGAGAAGAGAAGAAATGAGAGGGGAAGAGAAGGAGAAGAAAGGTTGTTAACAAGTAGATTTCTCCATTCTAGATATGAATATCCTGTTTATTTATAGATTTTCATTTTAAAATCATGGTAGGTTAGCAAATACAGTGATTAGATCCGTAGCTGTATTGGTAGTGGGTAGATGGGTAGACAGTTTAGCTTTTGATATGTAATTATTTAGAGTAATTTGTCCTAGGAAGTAGTGTTGTAGATTCACTGCTTTCTTGCAGTAATTAATTGTAGGACACCGATTAGTTTTAAAATATTAGATCTATTAATTAGTTCTATTCGAGAACATGGAGGATGCATTTTTTTTTTTGTAGTTCTATCTATTCCATAGTACGTAATTGTATCAATTTGTGCAAGATCTATTATTACTTTTGTGTACTACATACATGATGCATGCATGTAATTTTGATTTATACAAAACATGAATGAAATTTTGCCTTTAGTTAGGGTGTTGTACATTAGGGAAATCCCCGCTGGGCAAGTTTAAATCTAAGTAGCATATTTGTTATTTATTTAAATAGGGCATTGTACATTAGGGAAATTAATCCCCTCCTAGGTAAGTTTAAATCTAAGTAGCCTATTTGTTATTATGTCTATTTCATGTTTATTTTATGGAATGAGCATCATGAACGTCAATCAGTAACATCAGCTTATTTGCCGAAATCCTTGATATGTATAACTAAGCGAGTAGCTTTCACAATAACTGTAGTGAAGATGTTTCGTAGATGGGTTCAGAAGGGGTTAATTTGTGTGATATTTCATATATGACTGTCAATTTGTCACATGCAGAGGTGCATTCATGACTCATGAGGTACTGTTATGAGATAGTTGTACTAATAATTCTAGTTGAACCATACATTACATAAACTGAAGTTATATGGTGTTGCTACTCGTGCACATCAGCACACATACATGAGATTAGCAGATGAGCGAGGATGGCTGCTAGTCTTGATGGCCCAAGCCTTCAAGAAAATCCCCCTAGCTCATATGACAAAGGAAGATGCTATCAGTGATGATGCCTGAGAAATTAGGTAGTTGAGCCACATTGAGCCATACTTTATGATCCAAGAAGAGGGGGACGATACCGACTCAGTTGAAACTGAGACTACAGAACTTTCTATGGTTGAGACAAAGGAATCCGTGTGCATTGAAGATGAAGGTGAGTAAATCGAAGTCTTGACAACTCGTTGATTTTTCCTGTGCAAAAAGATTCTCATGGACTTGAGTGGACTCCCATTCGCTAAAATTAACTCCTGCATCACTGCACAACAATTGCTATAAAAAAAACAGGACACACTCAACCACCACAACTAACGCTCCACTTCAGCTAATTTTGAAAACACTCAACAAACACAGCTTCAACCTGAGGTCCTTTTCTTTGAGGCAGTGAAGGGAGATCGGTCATCACCTTATGTCACAACTTGACTCATCTCTGGTGATGCAAACTACAGATTGATCGTACAGAATTAACTTCCCTAGACCAAAACTTGGTAACATGTTTGTGCATAAACTGGCGAAGCTTGTACTCTTCTAGCTCTTCTTATCTCTCTCTTTTTTTAAAATCTAGTACTTTCGTGAACGCATTTATAAATTTGGCCCCCTTCACACCTCATGAGGCACTCCCGCACCGGGGAGTGCGGAAGCCAGCGCTACCGTGCCCGAGGAGCGTGGGAGACAATGCTACCGAGCCCGGGGAGCACGGGAGCTAGCGAGTCGCAACAGTGGGCGTGCGAGCGCAGCACCAGCCATTTTCTGCACCCGTGCAGCACAGGAGGAGCATCGATGCTATGATCGGGGAGCGTGAGATGCAGGCTACCATGTTCCTGGGAGCTTTGGCGGCCTTCCGCTATAGGGGAGCATGGAAGGTGACACGTGTCACCTTCTGGCGCTTCTATGGTCAGGGTTAGGATCAAATCTACAAATGCATTCGTGGTAGGAGGGCTAAATTTACAAAAAAAGAAAGGGGGAGGAGGGGGGAGAGTTAGAAGAGGCTAGAAATAGGATGAAATTTCTTCATTCAGAATATTCTTTGTGCCTAGTACACACCGACGTAGTGACATCTATGGTGATTGGCAACTTTTTTTTGCTTTTAACAAGGGAGATAAATCAATGGATAAAGATCCTGTGGAGACTGTAACTTAAGCTGTCCATATAGGTTAGGATTATCTGATCGAGCCAATGAACAGTCTGGACCATGCTACAATGCATTGCCACAGTAGTATTATAGTGAAAATCGGTACAACGTTTCGAAAGATTTGCAACGTCGCTTTTTGTCTAATGGTTCACACGGAAATACTTAAGTTGTAGTCCCAACAGTAAGACTGCATTAGATCTCTTTCCAAAATGATTAGAGTTTCTAGCAATGTCACCGTGTCTAGAATCTGACTCTAATTAAACTGAATCTGATGATTGAATGGTATGAGAGTGATAGAAATGTGTACTTTTGTACTATGAAATGAAACGGAAAAATCGTAATCGTAATGTAACAATGCCAGCTATTTACGCTTAGCTAGATGCATCGAGCTTCGAGACCCAGGATTTATGAGCATCCTCTTATTGGACGAAACGATGTTCATTTTTATCCCATTTGCATTAGGTAAAACCTAGCAGTGCAATAATACATCTCTTATGCGGTGAAGATTTCACGCCCAACCATGTGCACGTGTCGCCTTGCGCATTTGCGAAAAACCCTCCGTTTCTTGAAATTACGGATAGGTCCTGTGTAATTTTATGTGAGATGAAAATATTTTTCCACTTCGTTTGGGTCCTGGCCGGTTTTCTGAAAAAGCCTCCGTTAGTTTCTAACGCGAACAAGTCCTTTTCTAATTTTTGGGATAGCGAGTCCAAAAATAACATTCAGTCCCTTTTACGTTCAGTCCTTTCTCCGTTTTTCTAAAAAAATGTTTTGCCACCGTGAAAAACCGGAAAAATTTTATCGCCACCCAAAAACCGGAAAAATGTTTTCGTAACGCAGATTCATCAGTTTTATAGCAACTTATGTATTTGCCAGCGGATCGTAATATGCATGGTTTTTAAAAAATGTAGATTCGTCATGATTTATAGCGACGTGGATTGACGGTGGATCCTAACGACCCATTTTTTAGCAAGCGAACCAAAAACCGAAAAAATATTTTCGACACCCAAAAACTAAACACTATTTTTCACGCGGATTCGCCGATGGGTCCTAACGACCCATTTTTTTGCAAACGCAAAAAAACCGAAAAATTGTTTTTCAAAAACAAAACAATGTTTTTAACTAGCAGTGCTTCCACCTATATGGAATCAATTTGGGACTAGCACAATGACCCATGAAATGACCGGACGAATCTCTGTTACTTTTTTCCTCTTGTACTGCTTATCATTTCGTTTTGAGGTGAGAGAGACTGATCATCCATATGGTTGATTAATTCGAGTGGGTACTTTAACTAATCCAGATTCCAGAAGCACAATGATATAATCCAAGAAACCTCACAGGCAAAATAACAAGAAGGACACGTGCACGGGCCTATGCACTATTCATCTAGCTGCCTGATTAATTTCTTACAGGAAAACTAGGACTTTCACACGAAACAACGCAAATTCTGCGTAATTTCTTTCAGTCTTGTGTTGTCAGCACGCTACACTCGGTTAGGATTTGTGTACTGCAAACTGGGCATAAGGAAATACTAACACTTTTGTCAACAAGCTACGTTCAATTAATAAATTGTACCCTTAATATCGTTGGATTACCGCTGAGTTTGTACCGCCATGGTGAGCATATATGCTGCAACATGCGTACAATGTAGCTGACATATGTAACTTTCCTTTACACTAGCAGCAATGCATGTGGCGACGACCATAGCTTTTTGAAAAATGAAATTCCAAGTAGAAAATATCTTTAAAATAGGAGAGAATGCACAGTCACTCGGACCATCCTTAAAGGATCAATGCAAACTGAAAAAAAAACTGGTGGAAGATTTCTACCTACTGATAGGGGTGGGCATTCGGTTTTTTCGGTTTAATCGGTTCGGTTTTTTCGGTTTTAAAATAATTCAGTTTTTGAAAAGTAGAAACCGAATTTCTCGGCCAAAAATAAAAAACCGAACCGAATTAACCGAAATATTTCAGTTCGGTTAATTCGGTTTTTCGGTTAACCGAAATATGAATAACACTAGGTAGATTAGATTTAATCCTTCTCATATTGCAACACAGAGTATGGATAAACCCACACAATATTCATATATCATTACAATATAAGCATAATAGAACATATGAATATACTAAACATATGCATAAATGTATTATAATATGAGAATTATTTAGTGGCTTTAGGAAGAATATTATAAAAGTGGTGTTGTATATGCGCTATTCGGTTATTTCGGTTTTTGGAAGCGAAAAACCGAACCGAACACCGAAAACCGAATTATATCAAAACAAAAACCGAACCGAAAACCGAATAAACCGAAATAATCGGTTAATTCGGTTCGGTAATTCGGTTTCAATTCAAAAATGCCCACCCCTACCTACTGATCTTTTCAAAGGTAATATCAATATTTTTCAGTGGATTATTGGAACCACTTGGATCACATCCAAAAGCCAAATTTCTAATTTTTGTCTTGTTTTTTGTTGCAAGGACTTTTTCTTGTCAAATATGCTAGCTCGATCCACATGCTGATCTAATTGTTGATACATGCTCACTACCTTGCCACGCACATGTAAGTAAGCGCATTTGATTCGGTGAACTAGAAGTTTTTTCTTTTCTTTTCGAGAACGATGGACTAGCTAGCTATTAAATCTTCACAATATAGCTTGCGTGTGACTGGATATATAGATGCACGTGAGCTAATTTAACTACACGTGTTGTCCCTCTCATCCGCTGTCATGAAAACATTTTAAGTGTACATAATATATCGACATTTTTTAACATCCTTAGAAGGTTTTAAAATTTTTATTGAAGAAATATCAAGAGGTATAAAAAACTTAAAGGTTGAAGGTACCAACTTTTATACCTGTTGTGAAAATTTTAGTACCTCCCAAAAAATCTCTCTAATAAGCTAGCTACTCTATTCTTTTAAGCTAGCCCATATGAATTGATAGCTAGCTACTCGTCCGCGAAAATATATACATAGTACCGTTAATTTGCATATACACACCCCCGCAGATAAGTACACACAGCTAATATCACACAGCGTGGCCGCCTGGCCATAGTTCGTTAATAATATATAATAATAATATATATAGAGAGAGAGAGAAAAGCTAATGTGCTCTCAAGAGCACGGATCCTTCCGTGCTTTGCGATGAGTTTGCGAAATCCGTGATAAAAATATTCAATCCAAACCGTTCATCTTCTTCATCTTGTTGAAATGTAGCTATAGACCAAATTTCGCATTTTTTTGAATTTATTTACTATTTATTTTGCATTTTCTAAAATCAATGATCTAATTAGTTTTGGACCATCCAAAAAGCCTAATTTTAAAAAATGCAAAACAAATAGTAAACAAACTAAAAAAATGAAATTTGGTCTATAGCTACATTTCAACAAGATGAAAAAGATGAACGGTTTGGATTGAACATTTTTGTCACCGATTTTGCAAACTCAAGCACGGATGGATCCGCATGAGAGCACATTAGTTTTCTCTCGATATATATATATATATATATATATATATATATATATATATATATATATATATATATATAGATATATATATAGATAGATAGATAGATATAGATATATAAAGTTGGGAAGAAATGGAGCGTACGCAAACCTCAAAATAATTTTTTTTTGCGAAAAAGCCTTCGAGAATTCCGAAATTGTGAATAGAGCTTTCCACGGTTATTTTGCAAAAAGGATCCCGGTAATTCTAAAATCACGAACATGTACTTTCAACGGCTATTTTGCAAAAAAGACCCTGTAATTCTGTAAATTTGATCCGGATGCCGGTTCATTCGATCTGAAAGATTCCAAAATCACGAATAAATCCTTCCACCGGTTATTTTGCATAAAGACCCTGTAGTTTCGCAAATTCGACATGAGCGTTGGTTCTTTCGACCCGAAAGATTTAAAATTATATTTAGGTATGGTTATTTTGTAAAAAAATGTTCTTCTACAAATTCAACACGGACACCGGCTCTTTAGACCTAGACTATCCAGCCAATTTTTAACCCTGTTCTTTAAACCCAGGAGATTTCTGGTTGGTCCTTATAGAAAAAATCGTGGTTACGTAAATTCGTTGACGGCTCCTAGCAATCCAATTTAAAAAAAAACGCCACTGAGAAAAACGAAATTACAGTTTTTTAAGAAAAAAAACTCAGATCAAGTTTTTTCATGTGGCGCAGCATCATGCACTTTTCTACCTGGTTAGATTTAGATTGCAACTGGAAGCTAGGTGGAATTTGGCACGAACAGAAGGTAATTAAAAATGTAATCCTGCACTTTATCGGGCGAAAGTTCCATTATCGTGGTCTACCTTCCGGATTCGTACAGAAAAGATTATCTAACTCCTTTGAAGGGGCTCCCGGCCATGGGCAATTCCAGTTTTCCCAGACGGTTCAACAAAACTCACAAGTCCGAACCCCAAACCTATTTGTGAGGTACCGACACATTTTGCGTTTGCTCGAGCTTTCCGTTAATTTACTCTTTTGTTTTTTTTATCAATGACATATGATCTGATATATAGGAACCATATAGATCCAAAATAGAAGATCAATATACATCAAAACTTGAATCTTAAACAAACAGGAGGAAAATGAAAACTCAAGCCAGGATCAAATTTCGGTGATCCATGATAATAAGATCAACCGCATGCACCAGTACTGTAAGGAGGAAGAATAAGAAAATCTATATATATTAACACCCTTATGAGCGGAAGAAATGGAGCCTAACCGGCGCGTCCACGTGTCGCTTGCGACATTTGCGAAAGTCCCTCCATTTGTTCGAAATTACGGATAGGTCCTTCGCGATTTTTTGTGAGACAAAGATTTTTTTTCTTCGCGTTTGGGTCTCTGGCGCGGTATTTTATGGAAAAGCCTCCCGTTAGGTTCAAATTGCGAACAAGCCCTTTTCTAATTTTTCAGGATAGCGAACAGGTCCAAAAAAATAACAAACAGGTCCCTACTTCTTACGTTCAGGTCCTTTCTCCGTTTTTCCCGGGAAAAAATGTTTTCGTCACAAAAAAACCCGGAAAAATGTTTTCGCCACCCAAAAAACCCGGAAAAAATGTTTTCGTCACAAAAAACAGATTAAATCGAAGGTTTATAGCGACTTATGGATTTGCCAACGGTCATAGCGCGGTTTTTTAAAAAATGTAGATTCGTCCAAGATTTATAGCGACCCATAGATTCGCGGCGGGTCCTAACGACCCATTTTTTATCAAACACAAAAACCAAAAAGCGAAAAAACTAGTTTAAATCGAAGGTTTATCTGGGTTCATAGATTAGCATGGTCCAAAGCGACCTTTTAAAAAGGAAATACATAAAAAAACGGTCGCACTTTTCTTTTTAAAAAACAAAAAACACAGATTCAACCGCAATCTTATAAATAAAACACGCATCGACAAAAAAAACGCGGATTCGTCGAAGGTTTATAGCAATTTGTGTATTTGCCAACGGGTCATAACCGTGAGTTTTTTTTTAAAAAATAGATTTGTCCAGAGATTTATAGCGACCCGTGGATTCGCCTGTGGATCCTAACGACCCATTTTTTTAAAAAAACACAAAAAAAACAAAAAAAAACACGGATTCAGTCGCAATTTTCTAAATAAAACGCGCATCGACAAAAAAAACACGGATTCGTCGAAGGTTATAACAACTTATGGATTTGCCAACGGGTCATAACCGCGGGTTTTTTTTAAAAAAAACGTAGATTCGTCCAGAGATTTATAGCGACCCACAGATTCCATTTTTTTAACAAACACAAAAAACAAAAAAATGATCAAATATCCCGAAATGTATAAAAAAACAACCACGGTTTTCTAAAAAAAACACAGATTCGTCGAAGGTTTATAGTAACCCGTAGATTAAACGCGGATTCATCGAAGGTTTGTAATATCCCATGGATTCGCCAGCGAGTCCTTTCTAACTCGATTTTCCATCTCGATTTCTGATATTTTTTTAGACATGTATTATTACTCGGTGAACGCGTAGAGTATTAGGCTCGACAAAAGAAGGCTGTCATCTCTAATAATTTTTCACCATTTTTCCTCTAGACTATTTTTCACCGGTGAGTGGTTTTGCGAATGTGTATTATTACTCGATGAACGCGTAGAGTATTAGGCTCGACAAAAAAGGTTGTCATCTCTAATAATTTTTCACCATTTTTCCTCTAGATTATTTTTGACACGTTTTTTGTAAAAAAAATAGAAAAGCCGGGATTACACAGTTTTCCCCATAAATATCAAGCGATCAAAATTTCGCGTGACGCAGCAAACAAATTACATGCGCCTCATTCGCCTTTATTTTTTCGTTTCAAAAAAAAATCTATAGTTTTTTTATTCACGGTTGTGTTCTTCGTTTTTCCCGGAAAAAAAGTTTTCGTCACCAGAGATATGTGTCCAGCTCTATCTCTAGACTTTTTCCCCAACTCGATTTTCCATCTCGATTTCTGATATTTTTTTAAACATGTATTATTACTCGGTGAACGCGTAGAGTATTAGGCTCGACAAAAGAAGGTTGTCATCTCTAATAAATTTTCGTCCTTTTTCCTCTAGACTATTTTTCACCGGTGGGTGGTTTTGCGAATGTGTATTATTACTTGGTGAACGCGTAGAGTATTAGGCTCGACAAAAGAAGATTGTCATCTCTAATAATTTTTCGCCCTTTTTTCCTCTAGACTATTTTTGACACGTTTTTTTGTAAGAAAAATAGAAAAGCCGGGAATACACAGTTTTCCCCGTAAATATCAAGCGATCAAAATTTCGCGTGACGCAGCAAGCAAACTACATACGCCGCGGCGTATCGCGGGTCATTATCTAGTACTACTAATAGTGGGGAGGTAAGACACCCCACCTGCCTGCCTGCCACGCGGCGTTTTCCCCTGGAGTTTTTATAGTGCCGAGCTATATAGCCTTATCTATTTATTACCCATAACACTTCACAAGCACCAGTTAGCTTAGTTGGTAGAGACTTTGACGTGCATGCGTGATGTCTCAGGTTCAAATCACGTCAAAACCGATTTTTGCCAATTTTTATCAGATTCACCGATTTAATTGGGATAGTGAATCATGTTGTAAATTTTTGAAACTATTTGGGAAGGGCCCCCAAAACATGCCCAATATACCATAAAAAATTCGGATCCGGATCAGACTCATGCAATTTAAAAAAAAACTGACAATACTACCAATACATTTATTATAATATTAAAGTAGAACCAAAAGAAATATAATTTATAATAGAAATAAAGATAAACTGTCAATTTTATTTCCAAGAGAATTCCAACCAAAGATAAGTCAATTCAAGATGGAAAGTAAAATAAAAATCGACAATCTAATTTTAGATGAATCCTAAGTAAAATCCATATATATATATATATATATATATATATATATATATATATATATATATATATATATATATATATATATATATATTATATTTTATCGGATTTTGCAAACTCATCACAAAAATTCTAAAAATAATCAAAATTAGGAATAAAAATGAAAGAAAGTTTGAAATTTGATTTTTATACTAATTCCAAGTAAAATACTTAAATAACTATAATCTAGAATAAATTAAATAAAATTAGCAATTTAATTTATATGTCAACTCTAAAAAAAAGTAAGATTCTAACCGAGCGCATTTTATTCACGATGGATCATTCTAATCTCTTATACAAAATTAGTCCGGTGCAAGCCCATCTTCGCTGGACCTTTTTTCATTTTAAGTCTGTGCCTCTGTGGTGAAAGTATCCATTGTTTAAATCAAACCGAGCGTACGCCATCTACGACGGACCTAAGTTTGCTAGCACAAAATCTAGTCCGACGCAGATGCATTCCTCTCGATTAAACTTATAGCTATTCTTTCAAAAAGTCCGTTGGTATAAACTTCATTGAAATCCTTCTACTGCGGACCAAATATTTCAGTCCGACGCACATGTACAAGTTCACATCTTTTGCTGGACCAAATTTTTTGAAAATCCTATGTATGCCGGATCAAGCCAATTCAGTCCGGCGTAAAATGCACTTTTCAACAATATCAGTCCGAAGTACAAAGAGCTAATCTCCAAGCCTATTTTTGCTAAGTACGTTGCAAATGTGTTAGCCTATTTTTGATAGCCTGACACGTTCCAATGGCTAATGTGATAGGTGTAATGGCTATTTTCAGTCCAAATGGCTATATAAGCATTTCCTAAACCTTCTACCAAAGAACTTATGATATCCTTTGATCTCCTTAACATTTTAGCATTTTAGAGCTTCCACTCAACCAAGGAGAGTGTGCTTCAACTAAATTCCAAAACTTAACACTTTCTAAGTGTTTTGCCTCCAATCTTAAGTCTAGATAGTGCTGTGTTGAGTAAACTAAGAGATAGAACTTGTGGATAGTCTATTACTCTTGGATCCTAGACGGCTTGGAGGAAGTTTAGGTGCGACCTGTCCAAAGGTGTTTGTGGAAGGCCACCTTAAATGTGAGAGGTTATGACTCACCTCACCGGAGTGGTGAAAGAGTCATCTTAGTGGAGACCAAAGTTACTACAATTAGCTTTGAAGGAGCTATACTTCGAGAGAAGTGCTCTAACGTGGAGTAGGAGGGTGGCTCCGAATCATGGGATAAAATTCTGGTGTCTCTTGTACAAATTCTTGTTTTTGTGTTAATTTCCCGCTGCTCTCTATTTATCTGTGCTTTATATTATTTCATCTTGTATCTGGTAACTAAGTACTTAAACAAGATAATTGTTCAGCAATTAATTATGAAATTTTGAAAAGTTGCCTATTCACCCCCTCCTCTAGGCCAACTTGATCCTTCAGCAGTGTACTCTAATATTATGTAAAATAATCAGGGTATTACTTGAGATTAAATACACGTACATGTGCTAGATATATTTTGGAAAAAAAGAGTTACTGATGGAGAAAGAATATGAGTATATAACTATATGATCTATGCAAGATGAAGAGTTGCTACCTTTCTAAGAACCCCATCAACTTATTATTTTCATTGATTTTTTCCATCAAAGCTTATACTTTAATTACATTCCTTAAGATGAATTTTTCTTAAGTTTCTATTGTCATTTCTAATATTTATGATGTCTTAAAATTTTAAATAATCTACAAAATATGTTCATATATTCTCAAACATATAAATTATATTATTTTATACTATAAATTTTAAAGACATTAGCAGCATAAATCTTGGCCACTCTGCTAATTTAGTAAAATCATAAAGATAATTTTAACGAGTAAGAAGCTCTAGCCATGAAAAAACATTTCCCTTGCACAATGGCGCACATATCTAGCTACTTGCTTTTAGAGCCACATCTCCCATCATCAACTGAGCTAGTTAGGATCAGTTTCAAACTCTTTCCTATAATATAATTAGAACAAAAAATAATCCGTCAAGTGTACGTACGCCCTAGACCCCCGTTGACATCCGGAAACAACGTCCATCAATAACTAGGAACAGTACTTCTCACACACAACCTTCGGCAAGTAATGACGTACGATAAATTAGTTTAAGACTAGATTGCTAAGCAAACAGAGATAAGACAAACAAAAATCCTTATACTAGACCTGCAGTACCCGCAGATCAATGTACAGAGGATTATTGAATTATGTATACACGTTGCAAACGAACGCATGTCGTCGTCATGACCGAAGGTCCGAAGCTACAGCGAATCGATCGAGGACGCCGGCGCGCACAGCCGCGCAGAAACCGCCGCCGTTCGGCCGGCCGTCTCGATCACTTGCCATGCATCAGGTCAAACACTCAAACCGTAGAGATTTCTCCTTTTTTTTTTTTTTGAGGAAGATCAGGTCAAACTGTAGAGATCGATCAAGTCAGCATGGAATGCATATGCTTTGTGTGGCGCAGTGCGTGCATGACACCTACTCTGGTTGTTGCCGTGGTGTACGCACGTACTAATTAGATTACCAGGTGCACCAGCTTCCTTGATTCAAAAACGACTTTTGACGCACGAAAGGAAAACCGTTTCTAAACTCTGATACGAAATTAAGCTTTGAAAGAGAACCCTCATTAACTTACCTTTTGAAATGGATCAGGAGATAAACAATGTGGATGACCCATGGTGTCGGGAATGAGACGCGCTGCATATATATTTGTATATGCACAATTTACATGGTTTTGCGATGCATACACAATCATTGTCATAGATAAGTCACACCTAGATGATGATGTAGCCGCTAACACCAAGAACCACGGCACGAATCACGTCACCATGGGAGTAAAATCAAAAGGCGACTATTCAACTAAACAACCACAACTGTAGACAACAAAATCTGAGTTGCACCCCGAGCAGCTCAACAAATCTCTGAGCTAAACCCAAAAAGTGAAGGAACCATCTTAAGCAAAATCTAAGCCCATTTTTTCTTAACCAATATTTCCGTACACCATCCATTTAATGTAAATTACACAAATTTTAGGACAAACTAAAAAGTAAGGGCCTGTTTGGTACGGCTCTAGCTCCACCAGATCCATGAATCTGGTGGAGCTGAATTTCTCTAGCTCACAGATCAGTGAAATTTGGGCTGTGAGTACATTAAAAATGTTTAGATGTATCATTTTGTTTATATTTTAAGCCAAAATATAAATTTAATTTCTTTATTTTAGCCTCTGAGTTTGAGATCTCGGAGAAAGTGAGATCTGAATTTCTTAAACAGGCCCTAAGTAATCAACTTGGACTCATGGAGCCTCTTGATTCTTTCCTCTGTTTGATCCCCATCTCCACGTACGTAATCATGACAGCAATCTGACATCACCATCATCGCTCCATTATTGGCCCCAACCCATCGGGCCAAGGCATCCCTACTCAACCCCACCACGACACTGACCTCCCCTGCATATATACCCCATCTAGCCTACAGCCCTACACCCCCAGCACACACGAACACACACTCCAACCAAAGTCCAAACTAACCACCACCCGCACGGCCGCGCGCACCGCACGTCCACAAGAGAGAAAAAACGCCCAAAACTACCGTGAGGAGGCCCGAAAACGCGGCGGGAATGGAGAACGGCGCGGGCGAGGCGGCGGGGAGCCAACGCCCGCACGTGGCGATGCTGGTGACGCCCGGGATGGGGCACCTCATCCCGCTGGCCGAGCTGGCCAAGCGGCTCGCGGCGCGGCATGGCGTCACGGCCACGCTCATCACCTTCGCCTCCACGGCGTCCGCCACGCAGCGCGCGTTCCTCGCCTCCCTCCCGCCGGAGATCACCTCGATGTCGCTGCCTCCCGTCGACCTCTCCGACCTGCCGCGGGACGCCGCCATCGAGACGCTCATGTCCGAGGAGTGCGTGCGCCTGGTGCCGGCGCTCACCGAGGTCCTTGGGAGGCTCAGGGAGACCACGCGGCTGGTGGCGTTCATCGCCGACCTCTTCGGGACGGACTCGTTCGACGCTGCGACGGCCGCCAGCGTGCCGAGGAGGTACCTCTTCTTCCCGACCAACCTCCACGTGCTCACGCTCCTCCTCCACCTTCCGGAGCTCGACGTCTCCATCCCCGGAGAGTTCCGGGACCTCGCCGAGCCCGTCAGGCTCCCCGGCTGCGTGCCCATCCCGGGGCCGGACATCCTCTCGCCGCTCCAGGACAAGTCCAACCCGTGCTACAGGTGGATGGTCCACCACGGCGCGCGCTACCGCGATGTCGAGGCTATCCTCGTCAACTCCTTCGACGCCGTCGAGCCGGACGCCGCCAGGGAGCTCCGCCTGCCGGAGCCCGGCCGCCCGCCGGTCTACCCCATCGGTCCGCTCATACAGACCGACAGCGCTGCCAGCACCGCCACCGCGCCGCCCTCCCCGCGCGCGGCGTGCCTGGACTGGCTCGACCGGCAGCCGGCCAAGTCGGTCATCTTCGTCTCCTTCGGCTCCGGCGGCGCGCTGCCGACGGAGCAGATGCGCGAGCTCGCGCTCGGGCTGGAGCTCAGCGGGCAGCGCTTCCTGTGGGTGGTGCGGAGCCCGAGCGACGGGGGCGCGGTGAGCGCCAATTACTACGACGCCGAGAGCAAGAAGGACCCCTTGGCCTACCTCCCCGAGGGGTTCGTCCAGAGGACCAAGGACGTGGGCCTCCTGGTGCCCTCGTGGGCCCCGCAGATACAGGTGCTGGCCCATGAGGCCACGGGAGGCTTCCTAACGCACTGCGGGTGGAACTCGGTGCTGGAGAGCCTGCTGTACGGCGTGCCGATGGTGGCCTGGCCATTGTACGCCGAGCAGCGGCATAACGCCGTGATGCTGACGGAGGGCGTCGGGGTCGCGATGCGGGTGCCCGAGACGAAGGGGAAGGAGAAGATCGCCGAGGCGGTGAGGGAGGTGATGGCAGGGGAGGGGAAAGGGGCTGAGGTGCGGGCTAAGGTGACGGAGCTGCAGAAGGCCGCGGCAGAGGGCCTTCGGGAGGGTGGCGCCGCTGCCACGGCGCTGGCCGAGGTGGTGGGGAAGTGGAAAGGTGGAGAGAACTAGGCGGCTCAGTTCGCCTGCCATTTGACCTCCTCCAAACGTGTCTCTGCCTGTACGGTTTGATGCTGTCTTCTAGTGTTCTTGCTGTAACTATTCAAGTACTCCTATTGGTTGGTAGCCTGTGTGCTACGCATGAAGATAAAAAAATTTTATTTTAGATTTGTAACTTAAGAAAATTGACGCCATGCCACTGCCATCCTCGTAAGTATCTGCAGAATTGGAATATGGTTTGGTACTCACGTGACGATCGAATCTGGTACCAGTAGTAAGCAGACTAATTCTAAGGGAACATCAATTGTTCTTCAAATTCAGTGGGGTGGATGTGAATGCCTGTCGAGTTGTGTGCCACTTCGCATTCTGGAGGGCCAGCGGCAGCCCAGCATGGAATCATTATATTAAAGTTTAGTAGCGGATGTAATCCTATATATGTCTTGTTTTATTCCTCCAAATCTCCCCCAGTTTGGTTTAAATGGAAGCTGGAAAGATAATAACGTACGGCTACTACCCGATAGTGCCAGCACTACTATATGCTCACCAACCTACTTTCCTATAAATAATTATACTATTAGGGTTGTTTGTTTTAGCTTTAGATTCTCTAAAAAACTGATTCTGAATTGTGGTCGTAGAGAAGTTGATTTTTTAAAAGCTGGAATCCAAAACCACATATGAAGTGGATTGTGAATTCTAGTGTATATAGGTGGGCTGGATTGTGAAAATCGAATTCTAGAATCGAGCTGTTTGTTTTTTATTCTGTTTTTAGAGCCAGAATCCAGAATCAAAAGTAAAAACATACAAGCCCTTAGTACAATCACAATAGTTTCTACTTACCATGTAGTATTTTCTTGAAAGAAGACTCTGTTGCCCACGATTGCAGAGTACTCCATCCATTTAGAAATATAAGGTATATTTTAACTTTACATAAATATTAAGGTTATGGTGAAATTAAGAAATGTTTGGGCGAAAATGATTTAGATACCCCACTTAATTGTCTTGAAAGATGAGAGATAATATTTTTTGTGTGATGGGTAATGAATAAATACATGTAGTTGAGAAAGAATGAATAGAAGTATAGCAGAAAATATATCATTAAATCTACATATAAATCTTATATTTTTAATAAGATCATTCACACTGTGTTTTTGAACGGAGGGGGTAACACCTGACAAACAGGCCGGTACATAAGGGTGGAAAAAAACTCGAAACTCGCGAGTTAAACGAGTACTCGAAAACTCGACTCGACTCGGCTCGAACTCGTTTCTTAACGAGTCGAGTCGATTTGGTTTTGAACTCGTTAAAAAAAAAGTTAAGCAATGAAAGCTAACGCGTTATCGGCGAGCTAACGAGTTAATCGAGCTACATGGAAAAAAACCTAAATCCTCTAAATGACTAAATCCTAAATCCCTAACGAGTTAATCGAGCGAGCTAACGAGTTAATCGAGCTACATGAATCAAATATGTATGCTCTCTTGCTCACATTACTAACGAGCTTAACGAGTCGAGTTGAGCCAACTCGAGTTTATAACGAGTCGAGTCGAGTTGAGCTTAGCTCGTTAAGATAACGAGTCGAGTTCGGTGACTCGTTATCTTCTGAAGTCTACCGAGTCGAGTCGAGTCGAGTCAGCTCGATATCCACCCCTACCGGTACATCATCAAGAAATTAGGCCTAACTAAACCAATTCAGCATAAGGGTTAATATCACCAGCGATGTGCGAGATCCATGGATCGCTTTCAGCCCATCTGCAATGCTGTCTAGAAGGTTTTATTGAGGTGTTGTCCATGCCTCATGGTACCACATCTCAATCAGATCTGCATCGTCATCTGTGAACAGTGTGAGCTGAAGAAGACGACGAGCAGCAGGTGGCCACACGCTAGCGAGGAAACGGCCAGGCACAAAAGGTCGCGGACAAAAAGGCTACGGCGCACGATATTTCACTATTTCAGCTCGCCTAATGGCTGCACTGGGATCCTCCGCGGCTGCGTTCGGTGTTGACACCCTGGGTTTCTTTTATTGTCCTGTATGTATCTCATCCAATGGACGGTAAGGAACGATGACAAGTGAACCGGTCATTCTCCTTTAGAGAAATTGTGTACGGCCATGTATTAATTTTGAGTGTAGACTTTCAAAGATCAAAGTCTAGAGGGTAGCGGAAAAGCTTCGAGCTTCTGTAGAAAAGTTCTACTTGTGTCTTGGACACAGGGGCGGACCCAAGTGGGGGCAAGCCCGGGCAGGCGCCCGAGCTCCTCTGTCAAGAAAAGATGAGGTATGTATATATGTTCAGGCGACACAACAGCTCGGAGCACTGGAAAATTGTTAAGCACAATTAATTTTAATGTATTAATGATAAGTCATGGAATTTCTTAAAAATCACAGGTCATGCGCTTGGACAGAAGATTTATGTACCATGGACATTTAAGTACAAACCGCTCAAACAATTTAAATGGTAAGATAAATAGTGGGATCTAATGTGCAGCCTTTCTTGTACATAATCATACTGTATAGTTCAGATAAGAAAGAAACAACACACGAGCGCACATCATAACTTCAGAAATTCCATTCTACTATTTTCTTATAGTCTTTTCTTTTAGAGAGAAATTAGCTTTACCATTCGAACAATATAGCTTCCTTGCTCTCTCCCATCTCCTCTCTCCTTCTCTTCTCACTTGCCAACAGAGCATCACAGGACGACAGCGGAGGTCTGTCAACAGGAGCGTTGCCGCCTCCAATGGGTTCACCACGTCTTCCCGCCGGTGAGGCGGTGGAGGGGGTGGGCAGCATGGCGAGGTTGATGTGGAGTGAATATTAGGTTGGATGGGGTGGGGACGGCATGGGAGGGGATACAGCGCGCGGGGTCGCCATCGGCCATTGGGGGTGGTGGAGGAGCACGGAGCTATGATCGCACGTCGGAGAAGAAAATGATAGTTTTAGGTTAAACATAAACATCATGAGCTAGCCTAAAACTTGGTCACAAAATAATGCGGAAACTAAACGTTAGATAAACTGATCCGGTGATGAAGAAGCCATTAGAGTTCCTGTGTATGTCGGTGAAGAAAACGGTAGGTAGCTGTGCGATGAAAAGATAGGGGCACCGAGATGTTCTCGGCAATGGTTCAATTCTTCGGTAACCTCACGCGAAAAATCTTGATAGGATGAATTTCGGGATAGAGTCTAAACTTGAGAGCAAAATCATATCCCACAAGTGCCGGCCTCTCCCTTATATAAATATGGCGCAGGCTATCAAACCGAACCAAAAGTTTTTTGTTGGCTCCCGATCAGAGCGCATGAATTGAGGATCTAGCCCCAAAATTTTCAACCTAGCAGTTAAGCCGCAGATCACAACTAACAGAAAACAGGGAGGTTGGCAGGTGCAAAGAAGGGAGAGGTAGATGAGGACGATCATCGGAGGGAAGAGAGAGGGAGAGGAGGACGGCGGTCGACATCGGAGAAGGAGATCTATTATGGTATATCATTGCATACTGCCAATAATCGCTCCCTTTTACCATACTAGGGGCTGTTTGGTTTGCTTCTAATTGTTGCTAATGTTTGCCTTACCAAATTTTGGTAGTGTTGATCAAATTTGGCAAGCATTTGGTTTGCAACCAAATTTTGGCTAGATTCTCTTCTCCATTGGCACCCCTAGTTCATTTTCTTGCCAATTGTTGGCCAAATGTTGGCAACCAATTAGGTGACCAAATTTTTGGTATGCTAACTTTTGATAAGATTTGATTTGGCAAATTTAGTCTCAAACCAAACAGCCCCTACATATCTCATGTAAGTAAGAGACTTCACACATGCGAACACATGTTAAGCTTTGCCGCAGAGAATCGACTTCACGGTCCATTTCGTAACTCACAGGGCACAAAATTCCATCCTAGATTGAAGTGATGTGTTTTCTATGCTCCCAACGTGTGGCCACTGATCTTTGTTTAATCCATCCACGATGTTAATTTCCTTGCTTCTTATATATCCCTAGTCAGCTGTCAATCTCCATGTCGGGCACGACGGCAGAGAGCGCCCGCGCCCAACTCTACCGCACCGCTTAGACCATCTCCAAGGGCTTCCCAGAGTTTCATTCCCTTGACCTCAAGAGATTCTCTTCCAGATTCCCTTCCTTCCCAAACAATCCCTCCAATGACTTCCCTTCCCATTCCCTTCCCTTCCCAGAAATACCTAACTTTTCCTCCTCCCCTCTCATCCAACCCAGCCATTCTATATATTGAGGGGTTACATTCATCAGGTTAGTCATCCACAAGCAATTGACAACCTCACAATGAGTCATTTCAGTTCTTCCTCAAGTGATGAACTATTCTTCACTGATGATGAGGACTCCCTTTTCATAGCTATCGCAGAGGAGGAGGAGGAGATGGAAGCGCAACCTACGGACCGTCGACGGGGATCGGTTCGAGGCCATGCGGTGATAAACCGAGGTCACGTTGAAGGCGGCTCGGCTTTACGGTGATTACTTCGCTTCCTCCCGTGTACCGCCGCATTTTTCAAAGTGAGGTAACAACCCAATAGCTCTTGCAAATATGAACGATGTACTTGTGAGGTTTCATTATGTCTAAGTCGTTTCAGACACGAGGTTTCGGATGAGCCGCTCCTTTTTTGCGCATAACGAATCTTGTAGAAGGACTGACGGTTGGTTCCAGCAAAGTAGGGATGCAACCGGGAAGCTCGGTTTGTCACCTCTTCAGAAAGCAACAGCCGCTCTCCGTCAACTAGCCTACGGCGTTCCTGCTGACGCTGTGGACGAGTACCTCCGAATCGGGGAAAGTACCGCCATTCTAGCTCTCAAGAAGTTCGTGAAGGCCGTGGTCCAGGTTTTCGGGGACGAATATCTCCGATCTCCTAACGCACAAGACATTAATAGACTCCTAGTTGTTGGGGAGCACCGGTTTCCTCGAATGCTTGGTAGCATCGATCAGATGCATCGGACTTGGAAAAACTGCCCGAAAGCATGGCAGGGGGCTTTCACAGGGCATACTCGCAAGCCTTCCATAATCCTCGAGGCGGTTGCTTCGTACGACCTGTGGATTTGGCATGCCTTTTTCGGGATGCCAGGAAGCATGAACGATATTAATGTCTTGCACCGTTCTAACATTTTTTCTAGGGATAATGATGGTACAGCTCCGGCTGTAAACTACACCGTCAATGGCAATCAGTACGAGATGGGCTACTACCTCGCGGACGGCATTTACCCGGAGTGGGCCACCTTCGTTAAGGCGATTGCAGCGCCGATGGGAAACAAGAGGGTCTACTTCTCGCAGATGCAGGCCGCTGCAAGGAAGGACGTTGAGAGAGCGTTTGAGTGCTCGTGCTAGGTTCGCCATTGTAAGGGACCCGCCGATGTTGGCACCGAGTACGTTAATGAATATAATGATCGCATGCATCATTCTTCATAACATGATCGAGAGGATGAGAGGAATGGGCCACCGCAGAAGTTAACCGACTATATGGGTACTCCGTCGTGATGCGACCACTCGCACCGAACGGGTCGATCTTGCACTGCATAGAAGCAACTCAAAGGCAGAGGGATCGCCAACAGCACCATCGGTTGCAATCAGACCTGGTCGAACACCTTTGGGCACGGCATGGGGGTTAATGCAAGTGTTAGATATGTTTTCATGTGATATTGTTACGCATCATCGTAAGCTATGTTTCCGTGTGAGATTGTTATGAATCACTTTAAGCTACGTTTCCGTGTGAGATTGTTGTGTGTCGTGGTCGGTAACCTTTCATGTAATACTCTTCTCAATGCTGCCTCATACCACCAAGTTCGATGAGAACAAACACAGAAACAAAAGCAGTGCAAGATGATGTGAATTTTGAATTGGTATTCAATATTTGAAGAACTTGAACTGAAAACTACCAAGTGGTTACAATGCCTTCTTTAAAACCTTTTTCTTTGTAGCGATGCTCCAACGATGGATTACCACTCACAAACAACTGAACCTCTAATCCAATTACAAGGCCGCACTTCCAGGCATGACAATGAAAACAGATCAAATCGAGAACTACGGTATGGAAATTGCAGACGGCTCCAACTCTGCAAGAAAGAATAGGTTTCCATGAATAGCTTCGAACCCATAAGCACACTCTACACCATTAAAAATGCAATACTACATATCCATGTCACGTATTCCATGCAAAGATTTCACCGCAGTACATATTAAGCCAAATTCATTATCACAAGATAGTAAACAAATTGACGAACCAAGTTAATATAGTAATCGGATTAGTACAAGACTAGTCATGAATATCTAACTCACATGGATTGAAGCACTCATGAATCGATAAACACAAACATGGAGCAAAGTTCACATCGAGCATAATTAATGTGGAAACCAAACTCGAATGTTGTTTTCACGACAAGGTCTCAAATCTAGCTACCACCACATCCATGCAATATATGCTTTACGGGTCACCATTACCAAAGATCGTAACCATCTATCCGCGATTTGCCGAAAATGTGTAAGAGAACTTTGCATGCATCGCCAGAAATCATGCTCCCTTAATCACAACAAGTCCATCCTAATCGAAGTCACCTCATTTGCGAGCAAGTCCACATTCAGAGTTGCTTGCGACACGTGAATAGGAGGGACACTGCAGAATTTTCAAGATCACTACCCAATGGACGACTTGTACACATGCATATAAGAACTTCAAGTCTTCCTTGTATCTGATTTTGAAGCATATGTCTTTGAAATATGTCGATCCATTGGTTGTACACCAAAGCACACATGTAGAAATATATATTATTGTGCTCTCAGAATCAGGTCGTGGTGAAGATTAGAATCTTCACCACAATCACTTAATCGCTAACAAATTATTTCAAAGAAATTAGGCCTCAAACTCTTACCACCTTATCAGACAACCAGAGAGTCCCAATTAAACAGTCAACTATTTGGTAATCACAACTATCGGACTAACATATATTTATATATAAAATGACCAGAGAATTTAATCTACCAAAGATAAACCCAAAGATAATCTAGCAAAGACAACCAAGAAGCTAGCCGGATAATTATGTATAAAATGACCAGAGAATCAAAGAACATGACATAACTCTTAATCTAGCAAAGATAAACCCGAATCTTGTGTGGTCATATTAACATGTAGCCTCGACGCAGAGTAGTGAATGAAAACAATATTTCTCAGTACAACAGTCTACAGTTCGAGGCCTAATTAACTGAAGTAATTGTTCTAATCATATGAGCACCCACATCATCACAGAGCAACAAGGAGGGAACAGGGTCAGAGAGCAATCTTTCCTCAAATACTCACGGTGGATCACAGAGAAATCTTTCCTGAAATACTCACGCTATTAGAGAATAACCACATAAAGCACAAATGAGAACGAGATATTCGCCATTCGGCTTAAATGTGAGTCAGCTTGCTAGTAATGAATACCACACCTTCGAGCATGCACCTCGACAAAAGTAATACACCCATTTTGCCATACATGCATGATCTTCAATGGCAACATCCCGATCCAGAAGAATGAAAAGCAGAACTCAAAGTCCAACAAGCGCATACGATAATTTCGGTAAAAAGGGCAAACATATGTTCATCTCAAACAATTTGTAGCCAAGTGAAAGTAGTTAGGGCTACTTGACATTGAAGTTGACATGACGACAAATCGAATGGACTTACCTGTCCAAATGGTACAAATGGGTGCTGGTTCTGAATAAGCACAGTGCAGAATACAACAGCAAACAGTAATTGAATAAGCAAAATGTAGATTAAAACAGATCATAAAACGACAATGACATCTCAAGTAGCAACGTTGTCCCAAAAGTAGCATAGCGATAAAAGGTGCCCGACATGGCGAGAGTTCGAACAACACATGTCTCAAACAGAAAGGACATAGTTCCAACATTACAAAAATAGGTCAGGCACCCTAACAAACTGCAATGACATCTGGATTAGGGGTCCACTTGTTTATCCATTTCCCGCCGAGCCTTTATAATCTCGCGCTGTCGACTCTCATAGTACTCGCGCTGCACTAGGTTCATTGTATTCAAGTCCATGTTGATAATCCTTTCCTTCTCCGCTTCTTCCGACAAGGACAATTTTCTACGCTGTATATCTACGATTGCAGCCCTGGACTCATTCATCTTGTCGAAATGGTCTGAGTACAAACCAACCGATGGCGCGACTAGAGGAACCAACTCGCTCTCTGGCCGCCTTTGCGGCCTCCCCGGCCTATTGGCCTTGGCCTCCTCGTCAGAGAAGCTTGCGAGCCAAGTCCACAGGAGTGATTTGACCGTCATGCGTTGGAGCACCTCCTCCGTTTGTGCTTCTTGTGGAACATGTGCGCGACCACTTTGGATGGTCACCAATAGCATCCAAAGAATGGTGGAACGCGAAAGGCTTGCCCTCGATGTCTTGGTACATCGCTGGCGCATGTGCCATCTGTTAGAAACGCCAATTGAAATCACGAAATCCTTTTGGAAATGGGAGATTCTACAAGTACAATATACCACTACTCATATGTCACCGCAGAAAGACATGAAGAGGTTTATGAATATTACCTGTCTCGCCGGTGGTTCCACTCGATTCAAATCATCGGTCCGTTGAGGAACCCGGAAAATTTGCTCACGACTCATTTATCAACGACCGGCGGTTGACCATTGCCTTTCACGGACCTTGCGTGACATTCTCCGGTCTTGTTAGTGTTGTAATATTCAGCAATTCGTGTCCAAGAGCTATCCGACGATTGGTCCTTCCCAACAATGGGGTCTTGGCCGACATTCAACGGCGAGACAAGTACTTTATCCTCTTCAAACAATCCATTTTGTCCTCTCTGCTTTGGATGCTTGCTTTTTCCCCTTCCCGCTACTGTTGCCCTAGCACGGCCTTTCTTTGTCGAATTCGCAACCACCGCGAATCCGCATTGCGTCAGCCCATTGGGAGTGACCACCGCCCAACTCTGCGACACTCCGTTCCAAATCTGCTCGAGAGGTGCATTCACCCCGATGGTGTTGTCGACCAAGGAGCTCAATTGAGTAAATCTGTAGGAAATTCACGCACAATGGGTCCATTGTTTCGTCCCCCTAAATTTATCCAACGAGTGAGTACATGTCCATTTCATTAAGCAATATACACCAACGCACACATGAAAGGTAAGTTCACATTCATTCAAAAGTGCACAACATAACCATGACCTACTGAGATGTGCTTCAAACAAACAAGGTTCATACTACGCATCGTTACTACATTACCATCATCCATCGAACCTCCCTGTCCGGATGCTCACGTTTGAGAAAGCGTCTACATTACAATGACAGGCGAGATATTGACATACAAAAGACAAGACCAACATCTAACCAACACTAAGGTATGTTAGGTGCCACGAGCGATCGACTCCACAGACCAACCGCTAATTGGGGAGTAGTTGCCGCTATCTTCATCCTCCGGATCTATGGCTCCCTCCGGCGGCCTCCACATCTATGCCACCTCTGCAGCCGCCTCCAAATCTGACTCTCTACGTCCACACTAGCATCGGTGCTATCTCCAAAACTAGCGCTGCAACACCATCTCTCGGAGGCTATCGGCTATGGCGCGACATGTAGCAGTGCCATGTTTAGGTCGGCGCCCAACTAGCATCACTCAGACTTGGGTTATCCCGAACAACCTTTTTCGTGTCCTCGGCCTTTTCATCGAAAGCATATCTCTCATCTTCGAGATGACCGTCCAAGTCTCTCGGCCTCCATCTATAAAACCACATCAACACGAATGGGTCATCAAGATTCCTGAAATCTTGATTCGTACACAAGAACTAGTATCTTGTGCTAAGCTGCTTGCACACGGAGACAATTATTTTCCGCCGTCGTCCCACATATCCCCATAATTAATATTTCGAAAATGTTAACATGCGCCTTCCTCCTTCACATCCAACCCAGCAATTATCTGAGTACACTAAGAATATCACACAATAGTACACTAAGAATATCGGTGTCGAAACAAAATGCGGCTGAAGGTTGTCTTGGTATGAAATGCGGCTGTCTTGGTATGAAATGCGCCGATGTGTTAACTAAACTAAAAAAGCATACAATGTTGCACCATGATCATACTATATGATGTCCCAAAGACACGCACCAATGTTACCAAAATACATCGAGCACAAGAGTCGCTACTAACCCATCAACCAGCAAATAAAATTAATCAAATCAATCACCGGCTTGAATTATCAAATAGACAGGTCAAACCATCATCTCCCTAGCGAAGCCATGACATGCTTCTCTAAATGGTTATGTAAATGCTAGAGCCTTCGTGAATGTTATCAGAAAAGACAAATAGTTCATGAACCTTAGGCAAGAAATGAAATGAAAGAAAAACCGTGACTTGTACTTAACCTAAGTAAAATGGCGTGCATCCGGACTGCAATTCCGCTCGACCTACCTAAATTTTGGTTCAACAAGTGCGAAGTTTTCCCATTCAACATGAGGACAAACAAAAGTTATCCGATTGAACAAGTGCACCCAAGTGATTAACTCGAAATGAAGTTCTTCAACGTATTCAGTTGAAGTGTGGATTTCACCCTGCCATGTAAATCGTGCTAACCCAAATCCAAACCCTAATGCAACCCAATCGTACATGGTGCTTACCCAAATCCAAACCCTAATGCAACCCAATCATACATCGTGCTACCCAATCCAAACCCTAATGCAACCAAATCGGCAATCCAAAGCGACAATCCAAATCGATTTCGCCATTTCCCTACATCGGGTGTTGAGGATCTACCGACCATTCGAGCACAAATTGGTATTTCACCATGTATTGAACAAACCTAGATCTGAAATCGAACTTCGAACTTCGTAAATAGGGTGCTCGGATGGCGTACCTCGCCGTCGAAACTGCGTCGCGACGTCGTCCTCTCCGCGGGTGTGGCGCACCTCCCATGCTCGCTCCCGACGACTTCGCCGATTTCCCAGCTCCGAAGCGACGCCTTGAAATGGAGTTCGTTGACGAAGCTGCTTCGGAGAGGCGGCGAAGGAGAGAGAAACCCGCCGGGAACCTCTCTCCTCTCCCTGGCTTCTCCCGGCGTGGAAGGGCAACCGTTGGAGACGCTGGGATTCCCTTCACGCCTCCGTTTTCCCATTGCGAGGGGAAAGGGACGGGGGAAGGGAAGGCGTTGGAGATGGTCTTAGGATGCATCGAGACGCAGAATTGGCTCGAAGAACGCTCGATCACCAAGAAATCGAAAAGAAATCGTGTACGAACGCATCGTGGTCGTCCCAAGATTGGTGGCGACAATAATGGTCAAATCATTGCGCCATGTGATGGAGACAGGAGTTGTTTCTTCTGCAGACGCGAGGAAAGATTCCACTGCGATGCTTTGCACACGTATGCGTGACGTGTGACGTGCTCCTAGTCCTAGCTTGCTCGATGGATGCATACGTCGTGCTGCCATCCTTAGGGGAGTAGGAGGAAGTGACGCAGATTAAAGAGGAATTGGTCGCTATTATGTTTTTTTTTTACAAAAATGAGTTAATTTTAAATAAAATAGTGAATTTAGTCATCTACTCATCGCGGGAGATATCTTCTGTGCTCCTCCTCCGTGGCATCGTTCCTCCCACACGCCGCCTCTACTCCCACGTTTCCCTATGCGGCTCCAATTCATCCCGTGCCTCTGAAGCATAGCAGTCGCGGTAGCTGCACTTCCTAGATGCCGCGCCTTTCGCAGCTGGGAATGACTAGATCTGCATTTTTTTTCAAGAAAGAGTTATTTTTGAAAAAAAAGAGAACTAGAAAAGTAATTATTTCACAAAAGAGCTCGGTTTTGCTTTTCTTTCTGAGGTTGTCATGAGTTTTCTTACCTAATCAAAACTAGAGTAAAAGCTTGTAAAGAATTATAAAGTAAATGATATTTCACGGAATTTTCATTTATCGATAAAGTATATTTGATCACAATTTGTGGCGGATTGATGTGCGAGCTGTGGGTAATGATCGAACTTAACCCCTTCATGATCCAACCACCTGGCCACAGGGTAAGAGCTTCGACTAAACCAATATCATATAAAACTGATGTACTCCATCATATCATAAATACATGTTTCAATCACAAGTGCATATTGTTTTGGATATCAACGCAGTCTCTAAAATACAGCTTTGACCACTAATTTTTATTAAGCGCTCCGACTTACAACCTCTCATTGACAAAGTAAGAAAGCGGCTGGCGGGATGGAAAGGAAAACTTCTCTCTAGGGCGGGCAGGTTGGTGTTAACGAACTCCGTGCTCACGTCTCTCGCGGTATACCACTTGACTGTGTTCTCGCTACACTTTGGAGTCGCAAAGAAAATTGATGAATCATGAAGTTTCATTTGGAGAGGCGAACAGGACTGCTCTGGGGGGCACTGCCTGGTCAATTGGAAATCGGTTTGCAGACCCAAGGCCTTGGGAGGGCTCGGAATTAAGGATTTCACCTCCTTGGTGGTAACCGTCTCCGATGGTCGTGGTATGCTGGATCGACCGTAATAGGCCGTGGGCAGGGATGATGGTCCCTTGTGATGAATCTGATCGCAGTTTCTTCCGGGTTAGCACTAAGATTACCTTAGAGAATGGCGAAACTGCGATTTTTTGGACTCCAATTGGTTAAATGGGGTATCGCCGAGGGATATAGCGCCAAATTGCTATCGTCTAGTCCAGAGAAAAGGGCGATCGATCAAGGCGAGTTCTTTGTCCGAGGCTGGCTGCGACCATTGCGGAGGCTATCCTCGATCACGCAGATCCAAGAGTTCGTGCAGCTTTGGCAGGCGCTCTCACAGGTTCACCTGCTTCCAGATGCACAGGACAACATCTCATGGAAATGGATGCAACATGGGATTTACTCGACAGGGACAGCTTACAGGGCACAGTTCTTTGGCACCATTTCAGACCCCAACTACAAGATGATTTAAGCGACGGCGAAGCGAAATGCGAGTTCTTCACCGGCTTTTCTGCGCAGACGTAATTCTCACGGTGATGGTGGTTCTTAGAGGATGGCCGCATACCACACTTTGTGCGTTGTGCGGACTCGAGCCAGAGTCATCCAGACACCTCATCCTGCTATGCTCGTTTGTAAAGCAGGTCTGGCGAAAGGTTTTCCACCGCATGAACATAAGCTTCGTCGCCATCCAACCAGCATTAGTCCAGACAGACATAACAGCTTGGTGGAAATCGATCCGTACCGCAATCAGTCGACAATTCCGCAGACAGGCAGATGGCACCTTTATGTATGTAGCGTGGAATATCTGGAAGGAGAGGAACAGCAGGATCTTCAGTAATCAGTACAGATCCGTGGACTCTGTCGCCGACGCCGCGGTTGATGATATTCGCAGTCGAAAAATGGCTGTAATCATCCGCCATACATAGAGAGGCTAGGCGCTAGCTGCTGTCGAGGGTTGACGCATAGGGTCCGATTTGGCGAAATAGTCTTGTCTTGATATCCTCGCCCCCAGTGGCCATTATCCGATCTAATTTTTATGTTTTTGCTGTATTCTTGACTATCCTTCTTTAATGCAAGGCAGAGCTCCTGCCATTTCCTTTCAAAAAATATATTTATAAGACACAATAGAAGTATAATATTATGAAAGTACTTTTCGAGACAAATTTATCCATATAGTTTTTATGTGCCTAATTTAAATATTTTAAAAGATATTAACAGTCAAAATTTTAAAAGCTTAACTGTATCTATATTTAAAGGCGGCATATTTAGTGAAAACCATTCTTACCATAAAAATTCCGTGAAAACCACGTGTAAAAGTTTTAAAAAATTCTCAAAAAATTACCATACGTAGGGGAGGTGATTTTCTACGATCCTGCAAAATTTGAAGATCAAACTCAATCGTATTTGAAAGATATGAGCATTTGTCTTTTTCATATCTTTCAAATGTAATTGAGTTTTGTCTTTTTCATATCTTTCAAATGCGATTGAGTTTTGTATATGAAAAAGATAAATTTGTCTTTTTCATATCTTTCAAATGCGATTGAGTTCGATCTTCAAATTTTGCAGGATCGTAGAAGCTTACCTCTCCTATGTATGTTAATTTTTTGAGAATTTTTTAAAACTTGTACATATGGTTTTTACGGAGTTTTCACGGTAAAAGTGGTTTCACGGAATATTTCTCCAAATTTAAAACAATAAATATTTGTGACTGAACAAAGTAACATGGTAGAGAACATAAAAGTAGTACTCTCTAGGGAAGGGGGAAGCTCCGCGAAGGTTTCGTTTGCCCGCTCAAAAAGCTCTAAGGCCAGTCACAGTGGGAGCTTTATTATCATTTAATGAGGTGACACATCAGCAAAAATGGTGACATGGCAAAGAGATTACGAGGAGAGAGAGGAGACGAGTTTCATCTAGTTGAAACCGGGTCCACACCGTTTCCAACACATTGACTGATTGAAACTGCACTGAGAGCGCATCGTTTCATCCCACGCACTGAAACCGAATGAAACTGCATCAAATGGAACATTTGATCACAACACCATGCAATAATTAAATGCTATGACTAGCCTATGAAACTGTGTATTGGAAAGTCATGTTTCATTTATCAACCCAAACTCTTTAGATGATGTAGCACTCCTGAAAGCCGTGAAATGAAATTTACCACTGAGAATAGCCTAAGGCTTGTTTACAAGTAAGTGCATAAGCCCTTATTGGAGTAGGGCGTCAAGCAAGCACCGAATCTGGGTGCTCACCTTGCCCTGAAAATGAGATCACATAAGCTATATTGATATCTGATTTGCCAACTTTTCAATCCCTGATTCAATCCCTGTGTTCTTCCAGCTCTGATTCAATTCTACCGCCTTTTCACCGGCATGTCCGTAGGCCTTTCAGAAGGCGAACAAACGAATTAAACTTCTCCCCGGGCGCTGGCGCTTACCTTGTTTGGCTTTGTCAACTCAAGTCGCACTAGCAGATTTGATATCAAAGTATTTCCATGCGGCTGTGTAGTTAATAATTTTTTGCAAATATATAATTAGAGAAAGAATAATGATTAAAGAACCGAATCAACGTTACAAAATGATGAGGGAAAGAGAATGGAGAGAGTAACAAGAATTAGAAATCTTGATTTTTTGTTTTTTGCTGAAATGAACCGTTACCTTTGTTGTTGCATAGATGTCATTCTAGTTTCTTAGACTCCCATCAAAACACATCTACAAAAGACTGCATTACCTCTCTTCGTTATATCTTTAAAACGTGTCTTACCCTAGTCCATAATACTAGCAATGAAAATAGTCAAAAGGAAATGTATAGAAGAAAAAAAATAGTAAAATCGTCTTAAAATTATAGAATGATATGTAATTAAAAACAAAATTTAAAAGCCAGGATGATATGTATCGGAAACAGAGGCAATAGATTTTTTTGGCACGTTGACACAACACCAAAATTGACATGAAACCACGTGTAAACCAGAGTTCGTACGAACCACCAACCATAAATATAATTTCAAAATCATCATCAATGAGACTGTCTAGATTCATAATCATGGCAGGGTTTAAAGCAGACTTGAACCGCATATGATAGCAACGTACCGACACACACATATCTATGCTATAATCAAATTATCAATCCATTGCCCAATTTCCTAATCACAATCATGGAAGATTAGCAGGGTTCACTGTCGGGAAGGATGCTAATTGCACACATGCATGCATGTGTCATCATGCTACATGGCAGTATTAAATTAGGCCTTCTTTACAAGGCGTAATCTTTTTAGAAGTTAAAACTAGGTCTTCTTTATTAGAAGGCAGGAACTTAACAATACTAAACTGCGGGGGTCATATCCTGTGCAATCACCCATATGTGTGCAAGCGTGCAATCAAGCGATCTGAAGCATTCAATCTAAATCTAACGCTGGCTGCTGGCAAAGGGTGTTCAGCAAATTTCAGGAGCAGGAAGAGAAGAGATGGAGGGTGAGGTGGGAGCATCTTTGTCTCCTCCATTTTGTGCATGCCAACTGGACTTCAAAACTTTCAATTATGTCCCTGAGTTCTCAGTTATTAACTGGACTTCAGAACTTTCAATTATGTCCCTGAGTTCTCAGTTATTTACAACCTATACAATTTACTATAGATTACCACCACTGCTACGCCTTTTAGTTTTGAGCTTTAAATTTAATACGATCATTCATTCTTTTCGATCTAATAGATCAAATTAGTTAGTATTTATTTATGCTTTTTTTTTGTAACATAGTAGTAGAAATATCCTTAACAAATCAACGGCTAGATCTTATTTCTACTACTTACTATATACTACCAGTATAATACACAATAAAATTTATAGAAATATTCTTAACAAATAAACAGCTACTCTTATTTCTACTACCCACTATATACTACAGTATAACGCAAAATAAAATTTCTCTTAATTTCTGCATAGGTGATATTTCAAACAGGTTATGCAATCCTAGTTATTTATCCCCACGGGGAAGAAAAGGGATAGAAAAAACTAGTCGAGAGGTGTTTCCATGTATTTTTTTTACAGTTGTATAAATATTAAAGTATGAATGAATGATAGATTATGATTATTTATCTTTTTATTTACTTTAAAATTTATATAACTTATATTATAAAAGAATACATTGAACCACCGCTCAAACTAGTCACCAACTATTCTAAGGTATGGCCAGCTTAGATGACAGGCAGGGGTCGCGCTGTTGGAAGGCATCTTTCCGGCGCGGGGATGGATGGAATCGAAGTGGAGAGTTCCCACAATAAATAATGCTATATATTCCTATCATTCCTTAGGTCAATTTTGTGCCCGTCAGTGTCACTCTTTTCCTCTCGTCTCTTCGCTTCTACTCTCTTCTGTTCGCTTCTATTGGGAGTTTGGGACTCTGGATTGAGTGGGTTTCCTCTGTCCTTGTGGGGGCCTCGGTCAGTGTCAACTATCTTATTCATGGAGTATGATGGACAATCTTTTCTGACTACGAAGGTATACTGTTTGCTTTCGCAGACATGTCTGGCATGATAATCAACTATCAATGTTGAATATGGAACAGACGATAAGATGACTAATAGATTGGATAACTGGCAAAGCAATCAGCTATCGTCTGGTGGGAGAAAAATCTTAATCAATTCTTGCCTCTCAAGTGTCCCAATGTATGCAATGGGTTCCTATCATCTTCTTGAGGGGGTTCACAAACATTTTGATACAAGTCGGTCCGACTTCTTTTGGCAAGGAAAAGGTGGAATACAGGGACATCATATGATTAAGTGGAATGCTTTGTGTCGA